>CM022301.1:553688095-554429977 GCA_011799875.1 Thinopyrum elongatum | reverse complement strand
GCCGGCCCAGCGAGGGGGGGGGGGCTTTATTTTCTTTTGTTCTTTTTCTTTTTATAAATTCATATACCTCTGTGTTAGTAAATAGTTAGGCCCCAAACCGAATTTTGTAAAAGGAAACCTAGCCCATAAATACCAGTGCTTTATTTCCTAACACCTAAAATTAGTTTGGGCAAAACATTCATTTCATACTTAATTAGATTTAATAAATGGTTA
The DNA here is from genome assembly GCA_011799875.1 of Thinopyrum elongatum. Taxonomy (NCBI): domain Eukaryota; kingdom Viridiplantae; phylum Streptophyta; class Magnoliopsida; order Poales; family Poaceae; genus Thinopyrum; species Thinopyrum elongatum. The sequence goes on along the minus strand of CM022301.1, from coordinate 554,429,764 downwards.
TTAAATTGTTTTAGTCGCTGTTTGAAGATGTTTGAGTCACTTACCCAACTCCAATGATGTTTGGTTTCATTTTTAGAATTGTCTCTGATTTATTTGCTATTTAATGAACAATTTATTTTCTATGTTGGCAACTTTTATTTTCCACTTTCATTTAAATTTGAAATTGAGGTTAGGAGTTGAAAATGCATATGATGTTAATGATGATCATGCATGCACTGATAATCATGCTGACTGGCATTATCAAAATGGGATTACTGTGGCAACACCGGGGTGTTTTACAAATCTCCTCTACTAACAAGAATTCTCGTCCCGAGAATTAAGAAGTAGAAGGAAAAAGTTCGGGGGTTATCTGCACGAAGATTATCCTCGCGTTCCCAAGTGGCTTCATTTTCAGTATGATTGACCACTGCACTTTGAGGAACTTGGTAACCTTCGACGGTTCGACGTTCAGCTTCATCGAAATGCGGATCGATGCTCCTTATAAGATAGATCATCTTGCAATTCGAGCTTCTCGTGATCCACAGCTCGGGGTGGAGATTCCTTGAAGCATTTACGAAGTTGCGACACATGGAAGACATCGGGGATATGAGAGAATTGCGGCGGCAACTCCATTTTTATACGCCACCTGTCCACGCCTTCAAAAATGCGGAAAGACCATATAGCGTGGAGCTAGCTTGCCCTTGATTCCAAAACGGTGAGTGCCTTTCATCGGGGTGACTCGCAGATAACTTGATCACCAGGTGATAAGTCAAACCCCATCGTTTGGATCATAGTTGCTCTTCTGGCGGTCCTGAGCCGTCTTGAATTTTCCCGGACAATACGAACTTTGTTCTTCGGCTTGTTGGATAATATCCGACCCACGAGCGGCTCTCTTTCCCCGTTTCTGACCAATTCAGAGGGGTTCGACACTTACGTCACATAGAGTACTTCGAAGGAGCCATTTTCAAGCTGGCTTGATAGCTGTTGTTATGGAGAACTCAGCATATGGAAGAGATTCTTCCCACTTCTGCCGAAAGAAACAACACAAGCTCGTAGCATGTCTTCAAGCACTTATTAACTCGTTCAACTTGGCCTTGGGATTGAGGATGATAAGCTGAACTCCAGGTAATATGAGTTCCCATAGCCTTTGGGAACCTTTCCCAAAATGACGGTGAATATGCTGCCACGGTCTGAACTGATCTCTTTCGGAATACCGTGAAGTGAAACAATTCTGGAGATATATAATTCTGCTAACTACTACAGTGATCGCTCCTTGACAGGCAGAAAGTGTGCACTTTGGAGAGTTGGTCGACGACGACAAGAATAGCATCGTGACCCTTCTGTGACCTGGGAAGTCCTGTAACGAAATCCATCTGAACCTTATCCATTTCCATAAAGGAATATAACGGTTGCAAATTCCAGCAGGCTTTTGATGTTCTGCTTTAACGCGTCGACACACATCACATTCAGCAACATAGCGAGCAATGTCCTGCTTCATTCTAGACCACCAGTACCTTTGACGAGATCACGATACATCTTGGTGCTACCCGATGAATAGACACGGGGTATCATGTGCCTCCTTCATGACTTTGTCAGTCATAGCTCGAAGCGAGGTACTACAATGCGGTCTCTGAAATACAAGGTTCCATCTTCAGACAGCGAGAAATCCCTGTACTTTACAAGGTGAAGTCTTTCTTATCAGATCATTTCAGCATCTTAGCTTGCGCATTCTTAACACTTCTCAAGGTCTGGTTCAACAACCAAGTTTTTAGGTATCCTTGGGAACTATCTCGAGATTTAGCTTTCGAAGCTCTTCATACAGAAGGGGTTGCTGTAGCTGAACCTCAAGTTCGCAGCAATAGGATTTGCGGCTCAACGCATCAGCCATTACATTAGCCTTGCCAGGTATAAGAAATACCCAAATCATAGTCCGCAATGGTCTCCTCCATCTTTGCTGACGGAGATTCAGAGATGGCTGAGTGAACAAGTACTTCAAACCTTTATGATCCGTGTAGATCTCGCAACGATTACCGAGGAGGTAATGTCGCCACAACTGCAGTGCATAGATGACAGCAGCTAGTTTATAGATCATGTACCGGATAATTCTCTTCATGTGGGCGCACTGCAGAGCCATAAGCAATCCTTTACCTCGTGCCTTATTACACACCTAATCCTTCACATATCCACAATAAATCACAAAGTCTTTACGGGAATCTGGAGGAGAAAGTACTGGGTATTGTAATGGATTGACATCTGCCCAGTGGATAAAGAATGTACTCTGGATGTATCCCTGCTCGAACAGCTGGTAGCTGCGTCGCAGGGTGTGGTGGAAACAAACGATCCATCTGAAACAGAGGAAACCATGATTGTCAAAAGACAGGAGAGTATAACGATCTCGGAGAAAGGTTAAACAAAACAATGGAAAGTAAATGATTATCAGACTAATCAGATCAATGTCAGGGAAATCGCTACAGAATCCATCTCTCCGGGTGGACGAGAATTACGAGATCCTAATGTTAGATTTAGTAAAATTTTAACCAAACCAATAGTGAGAGGTCAGAGTCCCAGAGTTAAAGATGAGGAATAAAGATACTAATACCTCCCAATTGGCGACGTTGGCCCGTAAGCCAACAGCCAAGTTGTAAAACAGTTTTTGGCTCACTAGACTCAACTCGGCCAAGGAGTTGGAAAGGGGATCCTACAGGCATGTCGGCTCTATACCAACTTTGACGCCCCCCGGCCGATCGTGCCACTAATCATACACGCAAATGCCACGATCAAGCCTAAGGACTCCGGGAAGATATCACAACCCCAACTCTAAAACATAAATATATCGTACCCAAGCTTTATATACACAGCCAGGCCGAGGGCTCGAATACATAACTTGCGAACAAGCGTCAGCGGAAGCATCAGATATCTGAGCACAATATAAAAAAGTACAGAAAGCCTTTAGAAAGGCGGGGCAAAATAAACACTACAATCGAAAGGCGAAGGCCTCCTGCCTGGACCCTCCGATCCTACTCCTGTCTCATGCAACTCGTAGTATGTATCCATCCTCTAGTTATTAGTAAACGATCCTCTTCTCAGCTTTCCTCAGGGCTCCGCTGGTCACGTCAAACTGATTATGGGAAAAAAGGAAAACAAGAGCAACCGTGAGTACTCTGAGTACTCAGCAAGCAGGATCTACACTACATATGCAACATTTTCAGGGGAGGCTGTATATGTGGACTGTGGCTTCAAGAAATGCCAGAATAGAGAGAGCCTATCCTATTCGAAGACTACTCTGTCATCTTAGCGGTCATGCAGCGTAGAAGAGAGTAGAACAATACCATATAATGTAGCAATATAATTCAACCTCACCCAGAGATCCTTTCTCGACTCCTGCCGAGAAAGCAATCCCAGAGCCATACATTCTCAACCTCGTCCTGAGATCCCTTCTCGACTCCCTGCAGAAAGCGAATCCGACCTGCATATTATCATTCATACGTCATCCATTCTATTGTATCTCAGAACGTCGATAGTCTTGCTAAGGCGTTAGGCACGCTAATGTGGTGGTTCATCCGCGGCGGTACCAACTTCAAGCAGATTGACTCGGCAAAGACCTTGTCATCCCCCGAACCACATCGGAACTACTACAACTCCGAGAGAGTCCCCCGAACCGGGTACTACATAGATTTCTCTCAAGGGGTTCCAACTTGCCCAACCGACGCTTCGTCAACCCCTTCCGTACCCTGTTGCTGCCAGCGATTTCATCATGCCCCTTCCCTGGTGCCAGACCCCGACCTTCACCTGACCTTTAAATGGCCTCAATATTCCCCATCCTTCGTCGAAACTATTGGACTCTGACATGGTTTTTCCGCTCGCGAACGTGTCAACGCCTCTCTACCTCGAGGAGTGTGCTATCAGCAGTACCATCTTACGGTCAATTCCAGAATCTTAGGACCTGCTTGCGGTAGAGCACCATTCGACAGTACCCCCAAGTCGCTCCCGTCTCGTAGCTTTCGGCCGTTAGATGCCCTTTGCGCCGCTGCCCGTAAACTCGTCTAACCCTCGGAGTGCACCGATTCCGTGGCTGATAGCATCCACATCACATACGCGGTACCAGAGGCGATTCCCCGTTTCTTGCATTAGTATTGTCTCATTAAGTCCAGGGCCATCTCGGAATCGATGATCACCCTAATTCGAATTCCATCGTTAGGTCCTAAGTACTAGGACCTCCTGTCCCCGAGGTGTTAGACGACGTCTATCGTCGTACGAAATCACCCTGATACACCGATAACTATTACCCGGTTACATCAAAGTGCTACTGAGTTTCCCCTTCGTACACTCGTATACAGCTCGTTGTCTTACAACTAAGTGGGGGGTATTTCGTCCGTTCGGGGCCTGGTCTTCATCCTTTAGATCGGGTCTTCTGCGTGCAGCGGCATCCGTAAGTGTCATGTATAGTCTCCCTCCCCTCGCCCAATCAGTTTAGCGATTCCGAACATTATACGGTAGGTTCACTGCAGGCAGACAGAAGAGGCTCGAACACAGATCGCCGCAGTATCCACGCACATCTTGCTATATGCAGGGACGCCACTGACGGAATATCCGCGATAGGCTCGACCCTCCTTTCCAATAACATTGTAAAGTCCAAGTATCCGTGTGTCCTATAACATCAGGGAATCCAGGTTAGCACCCTCATTGAATTCCCACTCGATGTATCCGTCAAGGTGAACTGGAGGAATCACCTCCTGGTCCACACTTGAGGGTGTTGTACACAGCGTCGTTATCGGAAGCGTGAAGGAGAATCACCCTCGATGACCACGACCGAATAACTACTCTACAGAGTACATCAGAAGTGCTACTGAGGTTTCACCCTCGACACTCGATAGTAACGCGGCAGTGTCGTTACAAACAAGGGGGGGGGGTGTTTGTCGTTCGGGGCCTGTCTTCAATCCCGTATCGTTTCTGACATCCAGCGCGCATTCTTAAGTGGGGTCACTTAGGTCTCTACCCGCCTAGACTAAATGTTTAGGATGTAGGTAATATTAACAGTAGGTTTACAATGAACAGCTATGCATCAGAATAGTAAGCAGCAAGCAGCAGCACAATTCTAATGCAAGCATGGGAATATAGAATGGGCGATATCGTGATGATCAAGAGGGGCTTGCCGGTTGCTCTGGCAAGAGAGGGATCGTCAACGGTGGCGTCGGCTCCGAGTTGCGTCGGTCTCGGGACGACTCGTGTCAGGGTCTACGATAGAGAAGGCGTATTTAGCATACTACTTACTCTAGCCGTCCGTGCTTGTTCTAACGACACTCACACGTGAAATATCTGACGATATTTCCCGGTTTTGGAATTATCGGACAGAGGATAAGAGGGGAACGGTTGCAGTTCGGATAGTTAGGGACGCTGACGGACGAACGGACCGCGTATTCAGATTCGTCTTGTCGTTCTGAGCAACTTCATTACAAAAGTTTTTCATCTAGCTACGATTTTTATTGATTTCTAAAGATTTTATTAATTTCTGGAATTTAATTAATTATTTAAATTAACATTATCCGAAACGTGTCTTGCTGACGTCAGCATGACGTCAGGACCAGTGGGTCCCACCTGTCATAGGCTGTTAGGTTAATTAGTGATTAACTAATTATTAACTTTTAATTAAACTAATTAATTAAATTAGACTAATCTAAACAGGGTAATTAACTTAATTATTAACTAATTAATTATAATTATTTTTATTAATTATAATTTTTAATTTTTCAAAAAAAACGTCGGGGTGGGGCCCTGGGGTCAGTGGGCCGGGCGGCACTGTCCGCGGCGCGGCTGCGTGGGGCGGACAAGTCGGGCCCCCCGGGCACGGGGCACGCGCTCCCTAGGGGGGCGCGCGCGGGCACGGCGCGGTGGCCGGAGTGGGTGGAGGCGCGGGAAGGCGCCGGCGAACACGAGCAGCTTCAGCGCGGGTGAGGGGGGGTGTTTAGGTCGGCGGACGAGGGGAAGCGCGGCGTGGCGCGGATGTGCGGCGTCGGACCGAGGCGCGCGGGCGGCGGTGCGCGCGCGGCGGGCGAGCGGGGCCGGAGCGGCCGGCGCCGAATCCCGTCCCTGCACGGCACGGGTCCTCTGGTCGCGCCTGAGCCACGTCGCTTGACCCCCGAGTCGGGGAGGCTAGAGGAAGAGAGAGGAGGAGGTGGCCCTCACAGCGGGGCGCAGGACGGGCAGCGTGCTCGGAGGTTGGCCGGAGGAGGCGCGCCGGCGGCGGGGCCGGCGCGGGCCGCGGGCTGCGGCGTGGAGGGGGGAGTCAGCGGGGATCGGGCCTGCGCGCCGATCTGGTCGGGGGGGGAGTGAGCGAGGGGGGGTGGGGAGCGGCTAGGGTTCGGTCGGGTGGGGGATATGGGAGGGAGTGGGCGCCGGCTGGGCCGCCTGGCTAGCCCCGGCCAGCTGGCGAGGCCCAGCGAGGGGGGGGGCTTTATTTTCTTTTGTTCTTTTTCTTTTTAAATCATATACCTCTGTTTAGTAAATAGTTAGGCCCCAAACCGAATTTTGTAAAAGGGAGACCTAGTCCATAAATACCAGTGCTTTATTTCCTAACACCTAAAATTAGTTGGGCAAAACATCATTTCATACTTAAATTGATTTAATAAATGGTTATTAAATATTGTTTTTAGTCGCTGTTTGAAGATGTTTGAGTCACTTACCCAACTCCATGATGTTGGTTTCAATTTAGAATGGTCTCTGATTTATTTGCTATTTATGAACATTTAGTTTCTATGTTGGACAACTTTTATTTTCCACTTTCATTTAAATTTGAATTTGAGGTTAGGAGTTGAAATGCAATATGATGTTAATGATGATCATGCACTGATAATCATGCTGACTTGGCATTATCAAATGGGATTACTGTGGCTAACCACCGGGGGTGTTACAACATTATATCTAGATCTTGTTTATTGCGAGACTGATACGTCTACAACGTATCTATAATTTATGAAGTATCATGCTGCATATTATCATTCTTGGATGTTTTCCATTCATTTTATAGCACTTTATATCATTTTTTGGGACTAACTTATTGACATAGTGCCCAATGCAGTTGCTTGTTTTTTGCTTGTTTTTTACATCGCAAAAAATCAATACCAAACGGAGTCCAAACGCAGCGAAACTTTTTGTGAATTTTTATGGACCAAAAGACATCAATGGGCCAGAGCACCTGGGGGGTTCCCCGAGGGGCACAAACCCACCAGGCATGCCTGGGCCACCAGTCGTGCCCCGGGGGTTGTGCCCACCTCGGTGGCCCTCCGCACCGCCTCTTCACCATATAATTGCCAAATATTCCAAAAACCCTCACGGAGACCCTAGATCAGAAGTTCTGCCGCCACAAGCCTCTGTACCACTAAAAACCAATCTAGACCCCGTTCCGGCACCCGGCCGAGGGTGAAATCATCATCGGTGGCCATCTTCATCATCCTGGCGGCCACCATGATGAGGAGGAGTAGTCTGCCCTCGGGGATGAGGGTTTGTACCAGTAGCTAGTGTTTATATCTCTTCTCTCTCTCTCGTGTTCTTGAGATGCACAATCTTGATGTATCGCGGGCTTTGTTAATAAGTCGGATCATATGGTGTTTTCCCCTCTCTATCTTGTTGTGATGATTGAGTTTTCCCTTTGAGATTTCGTTTTATCGGATTGAATACTTTTATGGATTTGAGAGCACTTGATATATGTCTTGCATATGAATACCCGTGGTGACAATGGGGTATTATATTGATTCACTTGAATATTGTTTTGGCACTCAACTCGCGGATACCCGAGGTGACATTGGGGATAACTATGCATAGGGGTTGATGCATGTTCTTGTCTTTGTTTCTCCGTAGAAATCTGGGGCACTCTTTGAGGTTCTTTGTGTGGATTGAGCATTACGAATCCGTTTTTGCTTTCGTGTTATTTTAGTACGAACTCTTGGATAGATCGATCGGAAAGAATAGCTTGAGGTGGTTTCATACCCTACAAACAATTTATTCTGATGTTCTCCGCTAGATAGGAACTTTGAGTGATTCTTCATCGCACGTTGAGGGATGGTTATATGATCCAATTATATTAGCATTGTTGAGAGATTGCACTAGCGAAAGTACGGACCCTAGGCCTTGTTTTCAAGCATTGCAATACCGTTTGTGCTCACTTTGTCACTTGCTACCTTGCTGTTTTATTTATTCAGATTATAAAAATATATTTCTACTCCATCCATATTACACTTTCTCACCATCTCTTCGCCGAACTAGTGCACCTATACAATTGCCATTGTATTGGGTGTGTTGGGGACACAAGATTTTCTGTATTTGGTTGCAGGGTTGTTTGAGAGAGACCATCTTCTATCCTACGCCTCCACGGATTGATAAACCTTAGGTCATCCACTTGAGGGAAAATTGCTACTGTCCTACAAAACTCTGCGCTTGGAGGCCCAACACGAGTCTACAAGAATAAGTTGCGTAGTAGACATCAAGCTCTTTTCTGGCGCCATTGCCGGGGAGGTGAGTGCATGAAGTTATATCTTTAGATCTTGCAATCGAATCTTTAGTTCTTGTTTTATCACTAGTTTGGTTTAAAAAAGAAACTACAAAAAAATGAATTGAGGTTGCATCATATTATTCATCTCTATAATGTCTTTCGTGGAAAATGATGGAAAGGAAAATTTGCTCAATTGATAGAAGAAGAATTCTATAAAATGTTTGACAAAAAATCTTTGAATGATGGAGCATGATTGCAATGTTGTTGGTATGAATTCTTTAATACCATGATGCTAATGATATGCAAAGCAACAAGCTTGGGGATGCTATGTTTGATGAAGATGATATTTTTAGTCCCCCAAGTTTTGATGTGCAAATTTGTACAATGGTAGCATGTCCTCCTATTATGACGATTATATTGATGAAAGTGGGTTGGAAGAGTGTCAACTCTAGGTGTACTAATGATCCCACTATTTTGGAGGGTGTTGAATCTTATTGTGATAATTATGAAAGTGGATTGGAGAGGTATGACTTTATTTAGTGATGAATCCACTATTTTGGAAGAGGTTTCAATTGATTATGACAACAAAGTTGCTATCTATGATGATTATGGTGTGGATGACATGTGTGCTATAAAGAAATATGAAAACCATGAAACTTGTCATCATAATTTTAATGTTCAATTTGATTATGCCAATCAAGAATCCGATGATAGTTATTTTGTTGAGTTTGCTCCCACTACTATTCATGAGAATAAATTTGCTTATGTGGCAAGTAAGAAAATTTCTATGCCGCTCACTCCCCCCCCGATCCAGATCGGGCGCAGGCCCGATCCCGCGCTGCCCCGCGCCTCCCCGCGCCGCCCGACGCCGCCCGCCGCCGCCCGGACCCCGCCGCCGGCGCCGCCTCCTCCGGCCACCCTCCCCGAGCACGCTGCCCGTCCCTGCGCCCCGCTGTGAGGGCCACCTCCTCCCCTCTCTTCCTTCGCCTCCCCGCCTCCGGCCGCCGCCCGGCCCGCGCGTGCTCCGGCCGCGCCCCGCCGCCCGCTCGCCCACGCGCGACCGCGCGCTTCGGCCGCGCCCGCTCCGGCCCCGCTCGCCCGCCGCGCGCGCCACCGCCGCCCGCGCGCCTCCGGTCCCGACGCCGCACATCCGCGCCACGCCGCGCTTCCCCTCGTCCGCCGCGACCTCAACCCCCCCCCCTCACCCGCGCTGCAGCTGCTCGTCGTTCGCCGGCGCCTTCCCGCGCCTCCACCCACTCCGGCCACCGCGCCGTCGCCCGCGCCGCGCCCCCCTAGGCGAGCGCCCGTGCGCCCGTGCCCGTGGTGGCCCGGACTTGTCCGGCCCCACGCAGCCGCGCCGCGGACATGTCCGCCCCTGGGCCACTGACCCCAGGGCCCCACCCCGAAACGTTTTTTTTGAAAAATTAAAAATTATAATTAATAAAAATAATTAATTAATTAATTAAGTTAATTAACCCTGTTTAGATTAGTCTAATTTAATTAATTAGTTTAATTAAATGTTAATTAATTAGTTAATCACTAATTAACCTAACAGCCTATGACAGGTGGGACCCACTGGTCCTAACGTCATGCTGACGTCAGCAAGACACTGTTTCGGATAATGTTAATTTAAATAATTAATTAAATTCCAGAAATTAATAAAATCTTTAGAAAATCATATAAAATAATCCGTAGCTCAGATGAAAATACTTTGTACATGAAAGTTGCTCAGAACGATGAGACGAATCTGAATACACGGTCCGTTCGTCCGTCACGCGTCCCTAACTATCCGAACTTGCAACCGTTCCCCTCTTATCCTCTGTCCGATAATTCCAAAGACCCAGGAAATATCGTCAGATATTCTCCCGCTCCGTCTGTTACGTGTGATGCTGCGTTAGACTACCCCTAGCACCGTGTATCGTATCTGTCATGCTCATGTTTGCTATATATTTATACTGTTTCCTCCCCCTCTTCTCTCTCGGTAGACCCTGACACCGACGTCGTCCCCGAGACCGACGCAACTCAGGAGCCCGACGCCACCGTTGACGATCCCTCTCTCTTGCCAGAGCAACCAGGCAAGCCCCTCCTTTGATCATCCCGATATCGCCCATTCTATATTCCCATGCTTGCATTAGAATTGCTGCTGCTGCTGCTGCTTTACCTATTCTGATGCATAGCCTGTTCATTGTAACCTACTGTTAATAATTACCTACATATCCTAAACTATTTAGTCTAGGCTGGGTAGAGACCTATCAGTGACCCCACTTATCCCGACTGCCGCGCTGGATCGTCAGAAGACCCGATCAACGGGATTGAAGACCAGGCCCCGACACCGCACATCACCCCCCCCCCCTTAGTTGTAACGACACTGCAGCGTTACTATCGAGTGTCGAGGGTGAAACCTCATGTAGCACTTCTGATGTTAACTCTGTAGAGTAGTTATTCGGTCGTGGTCATCGAGGGTGATTCCTCCTTCACCGCTTCCGATAACGACGCTGTCGTACAAACACCTCAAGTGTGGACCCAGTGAGGGTGATTCCTCCTAGTTCACCTTGACGGATACATCGAGTGGGAATTCAATGAGGGTGATACCTCGGATTCCCTGATGTTATGGACACACGGATACTTGGACTTTACAATGTTACTTGGAAAGGCGGGTCGACCCTGAGGGGTACCCGCGTGTGATGTGGAGGCGGGTTGCCAGTGCGGTGCCCGAGTGGTGAATACGAGGCGCGGCCGGGCATTCTTAACCCTTGCCGCAAGTCCTCGAGACGGGGCGACGGGGTCACATCTTTCGTGAGTCTCTGCTCGTTACCGCAAGCCCTAGTCCTAACAATTTGGATATTTGATCCGAGCAGGCCTCTGGCCTGATAGCACTAACCATCACGTGGGCATAGTATGGGCGTTCTGCATCGTATGCATCAGCCGAAAACTCTGTCAGACGTCCAGTTCAGCACTGCGGCCGGGCTGGGCCGGCACCATCCTGAGGGGTGGAGCCTGGTTCGCCCGGCACGCAACGACCCGGAGGGCGAGGGGCGATGGCCAAGACCCCCTTGCGCTTAGGATGTAGACCGGCGGGGACCTCTCTGCGGAGTTGTAGGTAGGGTTGCGATGTGTCGTTTGGCCGAGGCCGGGCATGACCCTGGAAAGTGTGTCCGGCCGGAGTTAATCGAGCGTGTTGGGTAAGTTGGTGCACCCCTGCAGGGAAGAACACTTCTATCGATAGCCGGTCCTACGGTAAAGGACACTCGGAGTTGTATCCTGATTGATACAATTTAGAACTGGATACCTGTGATGAGACCTGTATATATGGCTCTGGGATTGCTTCTCGCAGGGAGTCGAGAAGGGATCTCAGGACGAGGTTGATGAATGTATGGCTCTGGGATTGCTTTCTCGCAGGGAGTCGAGAAAGGATCTCTGGGTGAGGTTGATATTATTATTGCTACATTATATGGTATTGTTCTACTCTCTTCTACTGCTGCAAGACCGCTGAAGATGCTAGTCTTCGATAGGACTAGGCCTTCTCTCTATTCTGGCATTTCTGCAGCCCAGTCCACATATACAGCCTCCCCTTGAAAATGTTGCATATGTAGTGTAGATCCTTGCTTGCTGAGTACTTCAGAGTACTCACGGTTGCTTTGTTTTCCTTTTTCTCCCCATATCAGTTTGACGTGACCAGAGGATGGAGCCCCCTGAGACAGATGCCCCGACGATCGTTACTACTACTACCCAGAGGATGGATACTACTACGAGTTGACTGACGACCAGGAGTAGGATCGGAGGGTCCCAGGCAGGAGGCCTTCGCCTTTCGATCGTAGTGTTTTATTTTGCCCCGCCTTTCTAAAGGCCTTTCTGTACTTTCTTTTATATCTGTGCTCAGATATCTGATGCTTCCGCTGACGCTTGTTCGCAAGCTTATGTATTCGAGCCCTCGAGGCCCCTGGCTTGTAATATAAAGCTTGTATGACTTTATTTATGTTTTAGAGTTGTGTTGTGATATCTTCCCGTGAGTCCTTAGGCTTGATCGTGTGCATTTGCGTGTATGATTAGTGCACGATCGGGCCGGGGGCGTCACAAGTTGGTATCAGAGCCGACTGCCTGTAGGAATCCCCTTTCCAACTCCTTGGCCGAAGTTGAGTCTAGTGGTCCAAAACTGTTTTACTAACTTGGCTGTGTGGCTTACGGGCCCACGTCGCCAATTGGGAGGTATTAGTATCTTTTATTCCTCATCTTTACTCTGGGACTCTGACCTCTCGTCTATTCGGGTTAAAATTTTACTAACTCTAACATTAGGATCTCGTAATTCTCGTCCACCCGGAGAGCTGGATATCTGTGCGATTTCCCTGACATTGATCTGATTAGTCTGATAATCATTTTCCTTTCCATTGTTTTGTTTAACCTTTCTCTCCGAGATCGGTTATACTTCTCCTTGTCTTTTGACAATCATGAGTTTCCTCTGTTTCAGATGGATCGTTTGTTTCCACCACACCCTGCGACGCAGCTACCAGCTGTTCGAGCAGGGATACATCCAGAGTACATTCTTTATCCACTGGGGCAGATGTCAATCCATTACAATACCCCAGTACTTTCTCCTCCAGATTCCCGTAAAGACTTTGTGATTTATTGTGATGCATCCCGTGAAGGATTAGGCTGTGTCCTAATGCAAGAGCGTAAAGTGATTGCTTATGGCTCTCGTCAGTTGCGCCCACATGAAGAGAATTATCCGGTACATGATCTAGAACTAGCTGCTGTCATCTATGCACTGCAGTTGTGGCGACATTACCTCCTCGGTAATCGTTGCGAGATCTACACGGATCATAAAAGTTTGAAGTACTTGTTCACTCAGCCATCTCTGAATCTCCGTCAGCAAAGATGGATGGAGACCATTGCGGACTATGATTTGGGTATTTCTTATACCCCTGGCAAGGCTAATGTAATGGCTGATGCGTTGAGCCGCAAATCCTATTGCTGCGAACTTGAGGTTCAGCTACAGCAACCCCTTCTGTATGAAGAGCTTCGAAAGCTAAATCTCGAGATAGTTCCCCAAGGATACCTAAAAACCTTGGTTGTTGAACCAGACCTTGAGAAAGCTGTTAAGAATGCGCAAGCTAAAGATGCTGAAATTGATCTGATGAAGAAAGACCTTCACCTTGTAAAGTACAGGGATTTCTCGCTGTCTGAAGATGGAACCTTGTATTTCAGAGACCGCATTGTAGTACCTCGCTTCGAGCTTATGACTGACAAAGTCATGAAGGAGGCACATGATACCCCGCTGTCTATTCATCCGGGTAGCACCAAGATGTATCGTGATCTCCGTCAAAGGTACTGGTGGTCTAGAATGAAGCAGGACATTGCTCGCTATGTTGCTGAATGTGATGTGTGTCGACGCGTTAAAGCAGAACATCAAAAGCCTGCTGGAATTCTGCAACCGTTACCTATTCCTTTATGGAAATGGGATAAGGTTCAGATGGATTTCGTTACAGGACTTCCCAGGTCACAGAAGGGTCACGATGCTATTCTTGTCGTCGTCGACCAACTCTCCAAAGTTGCACACTTTCTGCCTGTCAAGGAGACGATCACTGCTAGTCAGTTAGCAGAATTATATATCTCCAGAATTGTTTCACTCCACGGTATTTCGAAAGAGATCAGTTCAGACCGTGGCAGCATATTCACCGGTCATTTCTGGGAAAGTTTCCAAAAGGCTATGGGAACTCATATTACCTGGAGTTCAGCTTATCATCCTCAATCCCAAGGCCAAGTTGAACGAGTTAATCAAGTGCTTGAAGACATGCTACGAGCTTGTGTTGTTTCTTTCGGCAAGAAGTGGGAAGAATCTCTTCCATATGCTGAGTTCTCCTATAACAACAGCTATCAAGCCAGCTTGAAAATGGCTCCCTTCGAAGTACTCTATGGACGTAAGTGTCGAACCCCTCTGAATTGGTCAGAAACTGGGGAACGACCGCTCGTGGGTCCGGATATTATCCAACAAGCCGAAGAACAAGTTCGTATTGTCCGGGAAAATCTCAAGACGGCTCAGGACCGCCAGAAGAGCAACTATGATCGCAAACGATGGGGTTTGACTTATCAACCTGGTGATCAAGCTTATCTGCGAGTCACCCCGATGAAAGGCACTCACCGTTTTGGAATCAAGGGCAAGCTAGCTCCACGCTATATTGGTCCTTTCCGCATTTTTGCAAGGCGTGGACAGGTGGCGTATAAATTGGAGTTGCCGCCGCAATTCTCTCATATCCACGATGTCTTCCATGTGTCGCAACTTCGTAAATGCTTCAAGGAATCTCCGCACCGAGCTGTGGATCACGAGAAGCTCGAATTGCAAGATGATCTATCTTATAAGGAGCATCCGATCCGCATTCTCGATGAAGCTGAACGTCGAACCCGTCAGAAGGTTACCAAGTTCCTCAAAGTGCAGTGGTCAAATCATACTGAAAATGAAGCCACTTGGGAACGCGAGGATAATCTTCGTGCGGAATACCCGAACTTTTTCCTTCTACTTTTAATTCTCGGGACGAGAATTCTGTTAGTAGAGGAGATTTGTAACAACCGGTGGTTAGCCACAGTAATCCCATTTTGATAATGCCAAGTCAGCATGATTATCAGTGCATGATTCATCATTAACATCATATTGCATTTCAACTCCTAACCTCAAATTCAAATTTAAATGAAAGTGGAAAATAAAAGTTGTCCACATAGAAACTAAATTGTTCATTAAATAGCAAATAAATCAGAGACAATTCTAAAATTGAAACCAACATCATTGGAGTTGGGTAAGTGACTCAAACATTTCAAACAGCGACTAAAAAACAATATTTAATAACCATTATTTAAATCTAATTTAAGTATGAAATGATGTTTGCCCAAACTAATTTTAGGTGTTAGGAAAAAAGCACTGGTATTTATGGACTAGGTCTCCCTTTTTACAAAATTCGGTTTGGGGCCTAACTATTACTAAACAGAGGTATATGAATTTATAAAAAGAAAAAGAACAAAAGAAAATAAAGCCCCCCCCCCCCTCGCTGGGCCTCGGCCCAGCTGGCCGCTGGGCTAGCCGCCGGCCCAGCCGGCGCCCACTCCCCTCCCCCCATATCCCCCACCCGACCGAAACCCTAGCCGCTCCCCACCCCCCTCGCTCACTCCCCCCCCCCCGATCCAGATCGGGCGCAGGCCCGATCCCGCTGCCCCGCGCCTCCCCGCCGCCAGCCCGCCCGCCGCGCCCCGGACCCCGCCGCCGGCGCCGCCTCCTCCGGCCACCCTCCCCGAGCACGCTGCCCGTCCCGCGCCCCGCTGTGAGGGCCACCTCCTCCCCTCTCTTCCTTCGCTCCCCGCCTCGGCCGCCGCCCGGACCCCCGCGCGTGCTCCGGCCGCGCCCGCCGCCCCGCTCGCCCACGCGCGACCGCGCGCTTCGGCCGCGCCCGCTCCGGCACGCTCGCCCGCGCGGCGCCACGCCGCCCGCGCGCCTCCGGTCCCGACGCCGCACATCCGCGCCACGCCGCGCTTCCCTCGTCCGCCGCGACCTCAAACCCCCCCCCCCCTCACCCGCGCTGCAGCTGCTCGTCGTTCGCCGGCGCCTTCCCGCGCCTCCACCCACTCCGGCCACCGCGCCGTCGCCCGCGCCGCGCCGCCCTAGGCGAGCGCCCGTGCGCCCGTGCCCGTGGTGGCCCGGACTTGTCCGGCCCCACGCAGCCGCGCCGCGGACATGTCCGCCCCTGGGCCACTGACCCCAGGGCCCCACCCCGAAACGTTTTTTTTGAAAAATTAAAAATTATAATTAATAAAAATAATTAATTAATTAATTAAGTTAATTAACCCTGTTTAGATTAGTCTAATTTAATTAATTAGTTTAATTAAATGTTAATTAATTAGTTAATCACTAATTAACCTAACAGCCTATGACAGGTGGGACCCACTGGTCCTGACGTCATGCTGACGTCAGCAAGACACTGTTTCGGATAATGTTAATTTAAATAATTAATTAAATTCCAGAAATTAATAAAATCTTTAAAAAATCATATAAAATAATCCGTAGCTCAGATGAAAATACTTTGTACATGAAAGTTGCTCAGAACGATGAGACGAATCTGAATACGCGGTCCGTTCGTCCGTCACGCGTCCCTAACTATCCGAACTTGCAACCGTTCCCCTCTTATCCTCTGTCCGATAATTCCAAAGACCCAGGAAATATCGTCAGATATTCTCCCGCTCCGTCTGTTACGTGTGATGCTGCGTTAGACTACCCCTAGCACCGTGTATCGTATCTGTCATGCTCATGTTTGCTATATATTTATACTGTTTCCTCCCCCTCTTCTCTCTCGGTAGACCCTGACACCGACGTCGTCCCCGAGACCGACGCAACTCAGGAGCCCGACGCCACCGTTGACGATCCCTCTCTCTTGCCAGAGCAACCAGGCAAGCCCCTCCTTTGATCATCCCGATATCGCCCATTCTATATTCCCATGCTTGCATTAGAATTGCTGCTGCTGCTGCTGCTTTACCTATTCTGATGCATAGCCTGTTCATTGTAACCTACTGTTAATAATTACCTACATATCCTAAACTATTTAGTCTAGGCTGGGTAGAGACCTATCAGTGACCCCACTTAACCCGACTGCCGCGCTGGATCGTCAGAAGACCCGATCAACGGGATTGAAGACCAGGCCCCGACACCGCACATCACCCCCCCCCCCCTTAGTTGTAACGACACTGCAGCGTTACTATCGAGTGTCGAGGGTGAAACCTCATGTAGCACTTCTGATGTTAACTCTGTAGAGTAGTTATTCGGTCGTGGTCATCGAGGGTGATTCCTCCTTCACCGCTTCCGATAACGACGCTGTCGTACAAACACCTCAAGTGTGGACCCAGTGAGGGTGATTCCTCCTAGTTCACCTTGACGGATACATCGAGTGGGAATTCAATGAGGGTGATACCTCGGATTCCCTGATGTTATGGACACACGGATACTTGGACTTTACAATGTTACTTGGAAAGGCGGGTCGACCCTGAGGGGTACCCGCGTGTGATGTGGAGGCGGGTTGCCAGTGCGGTGCCCGAGTGGTGAATACGAGGCGCGGCCGGGCATTCTTAACCCTTGCCGCAAGTCCTCGAGACGGGGCGACGGGGTCACATCTTTCGTGAGTCTCTGCTCGTTACCGCAAGCCCTAGTCCTCACGATTTGGATATTTGATCCGAGCAGGCCTCTGGCCTGATAGCACTAACCATCACGTGGGCATAGTATGGGCGTTCTGCATCGTATGCATCAGCCGAAAACTCTGTCAGACGTCCAGTTCAGCACTGCGGCCGGGCTGGGCCGGCACCATCCTGAGGGGTGGAGCCTGGTTCGCCCGGCACGCAACGACCCGGAGGGCGAGGGGCGATGGCCAAGACCCCCTTGCGCTTAGGATGTAGACCGGCGGGGACCTCTCTGCGGAGTTGTAGGTAGGGTTGCGATGTGTCGTTTGGCCGAGGCCGGGCATGACCCTGGAAAGTGTGTCCGGCCGGAGTTAATCGAGCGTGTTGGGTAAGTTGGTGCACCCCTGCAGGGAAGAACACTTCTATCGATAGCCGGTCCTACGGTAAAGGACACTCGGAGTTGTATCCTGATTGATACAATTTAGAACTGGATACCTGTGATGAGACCTGTATATATGGCTCTGGGATTGCTTCTCGCAGGGAGTCGAGAAGGGATCTCAGGACGAGGTTGATGAATGTATGGCTCTGGGATTGCTTTCTCGCAGGGAGTCGAGAAAGGATCTCTGGGTGAGGTTGATATTATTATTGCTACATTATATGGTATTGTTCTACTCTCTTCTACTGCTGCAAGACCGCTGAAGATGCTAGTCTTCGATAGGACTAGGCCTTCTCTCTATTCTGGCATTTCTGCAGCCCAGTCCACATATACAGCCTCCCCTTGAAAATGTTGCATATGTAGTGTAGATCCTTGCTTGCTGAGTACTTCAGAGTACTCACGGTTGCTTTGTTTTCCTTTTTCTCCCCATATCAGTTTGACGTGACCAGAGGATGGAGCCCCCTGAGACAGATGCCCCGACGATCGTTACTACTACTACCCAGAGGATGGATACTACTACGAGTTGACTGACGACCAGGAGTAGGATCGGAGGGTCCCAGGCAGGAGGCCTTCGCCTTTCGATCGTAGTGTTTTATTTTGCCCCGCCTTTCTAAAGGCCTTTCTGTACTTTCTTTTATATCTGTGCTCAGATATCTGATGCTTCCGCTGACGCTTGTTCGCAAGCTTATGTATTCGAGCCCTCGAGGCCCCTGGCTTGTAATATAAAGCTTGTATGACTTTATTTATGTTTTAGAGTTGTGTTGTGATATCTTCCCGTGAGTCCTTAGGCTTGATCGTGTGCATTTGCGTGTATGATTAGTGCACGATCGGGCCGGGGGCGTCACAAATGTTCATGCTCAACGTGGGCACCAAATAACAATTATTGAGGTCTAAAACTAACCCCGAAGGTAGATGTAGAGGTAGCGTGCCGACGGCGATCACATCGACCTTGGAACCATTTCCGACGCGCATCATCACCTCGTCCTTAGCCAATCTTCGTTTATTCCGCAACTCCTGTTTCGAGTTACAAATATGAGCAACTGAACCAGTATCAAATACCCAGGCGCTGCTACGAGCATTAGTAAGGTACACATAAATAACATGTATATCAAATATACCTTTGTTCACTTTGCCATCCTTCTTATCCGCCAAGTATTTGGGGCAGTTCCGCTTCCAATGACCATTCCTTTTGCAGTAAAAGTACTTAGTTTCAGGCTTGGGTCCAGCTTTGGGCTTCTTCCCGGGAGTGGCAACTTGCTTGCCATTCTTCTTGAAGTTCCCTTTCTTTCCTTTGCTCTTTTTCTTGAAACTAGTGGTCTTGTTAACCATCAACACTTGATGCTCCTTCTTGATTTCTACCTCCGCGGCCTTAAGCATTGCGAAGAGCTCAGGAATCGTTTTATTCATCCCTTGCATATTATAGTTCATCACTAAGCCTTTGTAGCTTGGTGGCAGTGATTGAAGAACTCTGTCAATAACACTATCACCTGGAAGATCAACTCCCAGCTGAGTCAAGTGGTTATGATACCCAGACATTTTGAGTATGTGTTCACTGACAGAACTGTTCTCCTCCATCTTGCAACTATAGAACTTGTTGGAGACTTCATATCTCTCAACCCGAGCATTTGCTTGAAATATTAACTTCAACTCTTCAAACATCTCATATGCTCCATGACGTTCAAAACATCTTTGAAGTCTCGGTTCTAAGACGTAAAGCATGGCACACTTAACTATCGAGTAGTCATCAGATCGAGCTTGCCAGATGTTCATAACATCTGCTTCAGCTCCTGCAGCAGGCCTGCCACCTAGCAGTGCATCAAGGACATAATTCGTCTGTGCAGCAATGAGGATAATCCTCAAGTTACGGACCCAGTCCGTGTAGTTGCTACCATCATCTTTCAACTTAGCTTTCTCTAGGAACGCATTAAAATTCAGGAGAACGATAGCTCGGGCCATTGATCTACAACATAGATATGCAAAACTATAAGACTAAGTTCATGATAAATTAAGTTCAATTAATCAAATTACTAATGAACTCCCACTTAAATAAACATCCCTCAAGTTATCTAAGTGACACGTGATCCAAATCAACTAACCCATGTCTGATCATCACATGAGATGGGGTAGTCATCAATGGTGACCATCTCTATGTTGATCATATCTACTATATGATTCACGTTCGATCTTTCGATCTCCAGTGTTCCGAGACCATGTCTGTGCATGCTAGGCTTGTCAAGTTTAACCCAAGTATTCTGCATGTGCAAAACTGTCTTACACCTGTTGTATGTGAACGTAGAGTCTATCACACCCGATCATCACGAGGTGCTTCGAAACGACGAACTTTGGCAACGGTGCATACTCGGAGAGAACACTTCTATCTTGAAATTTAATGAAGGGATCATCTTATAATGCTACAGCCGTTCTAAGCAAAATAAGATGCATAAAGGATAAACATCACATGCAATCAAAATATGTGACATGATATGGCCATCATCATGTTGTGCTTTTGATCTCCATATCCAAAGCATCGTCATGATCTTCATCGTCACCGGCTCGACACCTTGATCTCCATCACTGCGTCGGGGTCGTCTCGCCAACTATTGCTTCTACAACTATCGCTAACGCATAGTGATAAAGTAAAGCAATTACATGGCGATTGAACTTCATACAATAAAGAGACAACCCTAAGGCTCCTGCCGGTTGTCGATATTACAAAACATGGTCATCTCATAGATCAACATATATCACATCATATCTTGACCATATCACATCACAACATGCCCTGCAAAAACAAGTTAGACGTCCTCTACTTTGTTGTTGCAAGTTTTACGTGGTTGCTACAGGCTTCTAGTAAGAACCGTTCTTACCTACGGCAAAAACCACAACGGTGTTTCATCAAGTTTGCTGTTTTAACCATCTTCAAGGACCGGCCGTAGTCAAATTCGATTCAACTAAAGTAGGAGAAACAGACACCCTCCAGCCACCTTTATGCAAAACTTGTTGCATGTCTGTCGGTGGAACCGGTCTCATGTGCGTGGACATGTAAGGTTGGTCCGGGCTGCTTCATCCCACAATACCGCCAAATCAAAATAAGACGTTGGTGGTAAGAAGTATGACTATCACCGCCCACAACTCTTTGTGTTCTACTCGTGCATATCATTCTCGCATAGATCTGGCTCTGATACCACTGTTGGGAAACGTTGCATGGAAAATAATTTTTTTTCTACGCACACGCAAGATCTATCCATGGAGATGCATAGCAACGAGAGGGGAGAGTGTGTCTATGTACCCTTGTAGACCGTAAGTGGAAGCCTTTGACAACACGGTTGATGTAGTCGAACTTTCTTCGCGATCCAACCGATCGAATACCGAACGTACGACACCTCTGCGTTCAGCACATGTTCAGCTCGGTGACGTCCTTCGCTTTCTTGATCCAGCAAGACTGCGAGGTAGTGGATGAGTTCCGGTAGCACGACGGCGTGGTGACGGTGACAGTGAAGTTATCTCCGCAGGGTTTCGCCTAAGCACTACGAAAATATGACCGGGGATGTAAACAGTGGAGGGGGCGCCGCACACGGCTAAGACAATGTTGTGTTCTGCTAGGCGCCCCCCTCCCACATATATATAGGTGGGGGGAGGAGGGAACTGCCAGGAGGGTGCCCCAAGTGAGCCGAATACTACTTGGGGTCTCCTCCCAAGTGGCGCCCCCCTTGCCATGTTTAGGTGCTGGGGAAAGGCAGGGGAGGGAGCCCCCCCCCTTTCCTTTCTCCCATGAGAAGGGGAAGGCAGGAGGGGCTAGCCCTCCCCTTTTCCTTCCCTAGGGCCGGCCGGCCAGGGAGAGGGGCGCACCAGCCCCCAGTGGGCTGGTCTATCCCTCCCTTGGCCCATTAGGCCCATACACCTACCGGGGTTGCCGGGAACCCCTTCCGGTGACCCGATGAGTACCCGGTGCAGTCCGAAACTATTTCGGTGTCTGAATACCATCGTCCTATATATCATTCTTTACCTCTCGACCATTTCGAGACTCCTCGTCATGTCCGTGATCTCATCCGGGACTCCGAACATCATTCGGTCACTAAAACATATAACTCATATAACACTATATCGTCAACGAACGTTAAGCGTACGGACCCTATGGGTTCGAGAACTATGTAGAAATGACCGAGACACCTCTCCGGTCAATAACCAATAGCGGAACTTAGATGCACATATTGACTCCTACATATTCTACGAAGATCTTAATCGGTCAAACCGTTATGACAACATACGTAATTCCCTTTGTCCATTGGTATGTTACTTGCCCGAGATTCGATCGTCGGTATCTTCATACCTAGTTCAATCTCGTTACCGGCAAGTCTCTTTACTCGTTCCGTAATACATCACCTCGTAACTAACTCCTTAGTCATTTGCTTGCAAGCTTATGATGTGTATTACCGAGAGGGCCCAGAGATACCTCTCCGATACTCGGAGTGACAAATCCTAATCTCGATCTATGCCAACTCAACAAACCTTCGGAGATACCTGTAGAGCATCTTTATGATCACCCAGTTACGTTGTGACATTTGATAGCACACAAGGTATTCCTCCAGTATCCGGGAGTTGCATAATTTCATAGTCGGAGGAATATGTATTTGACATGAAGAAAGCAATAGCAATAAACTGAATGATCAATATGCTAAGCTAACGGATGGGTCTTGTCCATCACATCATTCTCCTAATGATGTAATCCCGTTATCAAATGACAACACATGTCTATGGTTAGGAAACCTTAACCATCTTTGATCAACGAGCTAGTTTAGAAGAGGCTTACTAGGGACACGGTATTTGTTTATGTATTCACACATGTATTTAAGTTTCCGATCAATACAATTCTAGCATGAATAATAAACCTTTATCATGAATAAGGAAATATAAAATAACAACTTTATTATTGCCTCTAGGGCATATTTCCTTCCAAAGCATGAAAGCGAGAACCGTGCATTGCAAAACCTAAAACACAACTGCAAACTACACAGTCCGAACTTGACTACCAAGATGACATAGGTGACTGAAGCACAAACATCATAGGGACAAATCCGCCACAAGTCTTGAGACAAACCATTTGCATGTGTATATGTGTAGCATCACCGAGCAACGAGGTCATCTCCCAAAGCCATCGGAGCCTCCAGGCCATAGAAGAGGGGCCATGGGGTCAATGGACACAAATCAGGGAAGCAGAAGGGCGCACGCGAGCATCGAGAGTGAAGCCAACCATAAACTAAGGGAGCCGGCGACACATCCCCCAGCAGTGAATCCACGACCAGCTAGCGAAGAACCACCACACGGCCACAACTAAAATCCACCCTTCGGTTCGAGAAGGGCCGACCAGAGGTGAATGCGGCAATTCAAGGGGATCAACTGCTAGATCTGGCCGATGGCGAGTTGGCGATCGAGAAAAATTGAGTCCACGGCCAAAATAACAAACACCCGATCCACCGCCAAATCTGACCGATTACGACCGAGAAACACCGGATCCAATACCGAGGACGACAGAGGGAGGGAGGTGGAGCACGGCAACACCGCGACCACGTTACGGGCCTACAGTGATCCAAGACAACGGGTGAACGACGGGGCGCCAGATCTGGCAGCAAGACGCCCGGATCTATACTGGGATTCACCACCTGTTTTGTGGGCCTTTGATCTCTCAAATGGCCAAACTTAGGTAACTCGGCATCATCATCAACGAGTGCTCGGCTCTCGAGCTTTGCTACACCTATGGGTTATTACAGGGTGGAGAGGCTTAGAGAGGTGTCTATTCTTAATTGGATATTACTGCTGCCGCGGGGCCCACCCTAAAATTAGGGGTGGGGGAAGTTTTGATTATGGCCACTACTAGGCGCCGGTGCGCCGGCCCAACTTTGGGCCGGTCGTACCAGCAGCGTCCGATCAAACAACTCATAGCCGCACGATTCTCTCCTCTTCTTCCACCAGGCGTCTTCTTTTACAAAAAAAACTTCCAGCACGCCGCCATGGATGAGCGATGCACCCAGCCTGGAAGTACCGCCCCGGCGCGCTCGCCTGTAGCCGCCCTCCCCGCCGGCCATCGTCGTTGCCGTCGTTGCTGTCGGTCGCCGTCATGGTGGACGAAAAAAAAAAGCTGGATCCAGCAAAAACAGAATATGTTGGAAGCAAAATTTGAAGCTGTTTCCAGCGAAAACATATGGTGGTAGCAAAACAATTTTCTGGATCCAGCTTGTGGCGATGCATGTGCTAGCAGTCGGGTGGCTGGCTGCAGCATCCCTGCGTCTCCGGCTCGCCGCTGGTTCGAGTGCCAAGCAGCAAAAAATCTGGAAGCAACAAAAATCTTCTAGCAAAAAACTTCGCCGCGGGTCGAAGTCCGGTGGTCGGTTGAAGCAAAATAAAAAAACGCTTCTACCAAAAACAAACTTAGGTCCCAGCAAAAACGCATGAGCATTTGAAAGCTCTGCGTCAGATGAAGCAAAAAATTATCTTGGTTCCAGCAAAAAAATACAACGGTTCCAGCAAAAACAAAAAAATGGTTCAGCAAAAAACGCATCAGCAAAAAACGACCACCCTCTCTTGCAGCTCCCCCAGTAGCCGGTTGCAGCTCCAGCATGCACGATTGCAGCTCCGGACGTCGAACGGCGTTGGATACAACACTCCTTGATGCTGGATGTAGCTTCGCCGGTGAGGCACCGACCTTGTAGCACATACACCAGCAATGAAGATGTTCATCAAAATCGAACGGGGATGGTAGCAAAAAACAAAAGGGTTGTAGCAAAACAAAATGATGGATCCAGCAAACAAAATACCCGGTTCCAGCAAAGCCCCTCGGTTCCAGCACAAACTCGCCGCCGCTGCCGTGGCCGAGCGCAGCTTGGCCATGGTGACCGAAGCACCCTGGCTGTGACGGCCATGGAAAGAGCGCGCATCCAGCTGCTGGCGGAGGCGGACAAGGCGACAAGCGTCACAGCCGTGGAGAGGTAGGAGCCGCACGAGCACCATGGAAGGAGCTGCTCTCCGGGGAGATGGCCATGCCATGGCTGATGAGATTGGGATTGGAAGGAGAGAGACTTGAGGGAAACGAATGGCTGTAGTGCGTCCTGAAGAGATAAGATGAAAAGGTAGGCGGTGGGTGGTCCCAGATGCTCACGTAGTCACGTGGAGAGAAAAGCTAAAGCGAGCTACGCGGCGCGACCGGCCGAAGCTTCGGCCGGCGCGCCGTCTCCAAACGTTTATCTTTGATTATCGTCGCAGGGACCCGTAAGGTTTGGTAGGAATTGTTCGTAAGTCTAGCATTTTTGCTCGGCTCTCTGCCTCTCTCACGCACACGGACACAAAGACATACGGCGGTCATTTTACAATGTAGCTGTACAAATGGGTTTTACATTTTGTTTTGACAAAGACAAATGGGTTTTACATATGGCAAGCAGTATTTGCCATTGCTGATTATAATCCAACTGAAGTACAGTCACCCGATCGATATGATATATAGTACATATTATCAATAGATCTCTCATTTTATTTTATTAGAGTTGAGCATATGGAGAAGCATGTCGTTCCAGGTATCGATGGCCCCCGGCAGGCACCAGTGCACGCAGTCGTTGTACAGGGTGAAGTGCTTCTCCGGCGTCCAGCCCCGGTACTTGCTGGGATGCGCGTCCGCGCGCAGTATCATCGCCTCCGTCGTGTCCATCAGTATCATCCTGACATTGCCCGCCGCCGCTGCCCTCTCCGCAGCCGCCGCAAACTCCTCCCGCTGCAGCTCGCGGAAGTCGCGCTCGAAGCCCTCGACCCTCCTCTCGCCGCGCCGGGACGGCGCCGTCCGCACGCAGTTCCCGTCCTCGCTGTTCCACTGCCCGCCCTCGTACTGCGACGGGTCCACGGTGCGCAGCAGCGCCGTGCCGCGGAACCGGCCGTCGGCGCCGGACAGGGCCCGCAGCGCGGCCCGCGTGGCCATGCGCAGCGCGTACCGCGGCGTGAGGTCCGTGACGTTGGGCAGCTGGCAGTAGTGGCAGCCGACGAGCCGGCCGGACGCGTACAGCATGGACGGGCGGTAGAACCAGCTGGACGCCGACACGACAACGTAGTCGAGCTCGGAGAGACGCGCCGCCCACACGTCCTCCGCCTCGTCGAGGTGGAGGTTCCACAGGCCCGTGTGCGCCGGGCCATCGTCGTCGATCTGCTCGTGCCGGACCAGGTAGGGCGCCCAGAAGCTGGCCACGGTGAAGTTGTACTCGCCGTAGTGGTACACCGTGTGCTTGCTGCTCGGCCAGCTCGTCGTAGGCTCCGCGACCTGCACGCACGCACGGCCATGAGGCAGATCATTATAGCATTAGGAGAAAGGTGCGGGACTCCATGATTGAGAGCTCGCTTAGGATCGGAGGTACGTACTCTGGTGAGGAGGCAGATGAGAGAGTCCTTGTGGTTCCTGGCGAGGGAGTCCCCGACGAAGGCGATGGTCTTGCCCCTCATCAGGGCGAGGAAGCGAGCCGGGTCGAAGCGGGGCAGGTCGCAGCCGTCGCCGTCGGGCCGCCACCGCCAGTTGACGAAGCCGAGGTCCGGCTTGCCGAACCTCATGCAGTCGTAGTGCTCGTGGATGACCGAGCACGTGTCGTTGGTGTAGTAGGGCGCGTCCGGGTCCGGCACCCAGTCACCCCTGAAGATGTCACAGCCCTCGCCCTCGCCTCGTCGTGTTCGTGTGTGAGAAGAAAACACGCGCCAGGGGTGTGGGAAGGTAGTGTAGAGCAGGTTGGAAGCCGCGAGAAGAGCAGCGAGGAGCACGAGGGACACGACGGGGACGAAGCATCTGCTGCTGCTCACATGGACATGGGGTTTGCAGCTGTGAAGAAGGGCCCTCATGGTTCTACTTCAGGGGAGTTATTCAGTGTGCTTTTGAGTTTGATTGTGCGCATTTAGCCAGCCATATATGATGATGATCCTGCATGAGAATGGCGAGGCAATAATCACTTCACTGGTGCCGATGTGGTCAGCAGCTATCTTGATCCATCGTCCTTGATAGAGGATGATTGGCTCACTAATTGTTTTCTTCTCTTCTCTATGCCAATATAAAACTGCAACAGTGGGCTGCGCACACTAGTGTACTAATCAGCCTCTATACGCCGAATCATTCGTGGTATCCGTCAAAGTAGCACTCAAACAAACGATTCACCCAAATTACAGTGGTCTCCCACCAAAGCCAGCCCACAGCCCGACCAAACCTCACCAGCCATAGCCTCAAGAGTTCATGACAGAAGATAGTCTTTGTTGAAGAAGAAGAAGATGCCGATCTCGGGATTGAACTACCTGTCATGATCCAGCAGGTTCGACTCCTGGTTCTTCACAAACTGATAAACATTCCGAGGCCATCTTTCCCTAAAAAATGAAAAATCTGAGGTCATCTGTGTCTCTCCCACACGCACCTGCCGCTGATCAGCCACTCGTTGAGCCGAGGACCAGAGCTTCTTTGTGTAGCCAGTCTACCACTTGGCTTGCCACCTGCAGATATGCAGACATGTACTCGGCGCCTTATGATGAAGTGTGTCTCAAACTATTAAATTCTAAAAGAAGGAAGCATGGCAATGGTACTAAAATGTACTAGCACTATATGTGTTCTCTGCACTGAGGTCATACTGAACTCAACATTTCAACAAGTTGAACAAGGTTCATGCGCTATCCTGGCACAAATGATGCTTCAATCTTCTGAATCATAAATACCTCCGACAGCATGTAGTAGCCTTAATAAGTTAATCGAATGCATAGCCGCGATAAAGAAGAACTTACAAGGCTTCGTCACAAGTTTACCTGCTGCATAAGCATCTTTGTTGGGAGGTCATCCAAGTCACAATTGTAGTTGGCTATCAAATATCCATCCGAGGGCTTCCAAGTCAATGATCCAATAATGCTTGGAGAATCTTTATCCATCAAACTTATTTGGTCATCTTTCATGATAATGTTTGTACTGAATTGTGTCCTGGAATTGTAATTAGGTTCATCATTATCTGAAGGCTACGTAAGTTGATCGGCAGCCAAAATAGGCTGCGAGACCATCAGGCAGAGACACTAGGAAGAAGTTCAGCCAAAATAGGTTGCGAGACCATCAAGCAGAGACACCAGGAAGAGGTTCAAGGATGCCATGTAGGAAGAGACCGCAGATGGATATACGGAACCGCAAATGGATTTGGAGATGGAAATTGGACATGGTTCAAGACCAGTTCATATCACCAGACGCTAAGGCAATCTTAAGCATTCCATTGCGTCAAGGAGTGGTGATGACTTTTATGCTTGGAAGTTGGAACCTCGAGAGATCAGGTGTTTACTCTTTTAAATCTGTGTGTCGTGCTTTAGTGAATCAAAAAGAGCATTCTGCCCCAGATGAAGGGTCGGCTATTGAATCCCCACGAGAGAAGAACAAATGTGGTCATCCTTTTGGAAACTCAAGGTCATGCTAAAAGTTAGGGTCTTCTAGTGGTGAATTGTGAAGGGGATTATGCCTCTTGAAGCCTCTATGAAACATCGACAAATAAAGGAGATTAGCAGATGCAATGTTTTATTGGCTATGGAGGAGGATCTAATGCATGCATTGATCCATTGCTCACTCGTGTGATCTAATGCATGCTTTGATGCACGACTCACGAATGAGCTGGATGGATATGCTACTATGTGTCAAATGAGCTTGATGGATGTGCTACTAGCTGATAGTATTCATTAACTGTGTGTCATGTCTGTTGGCCAAATATCAAACATAAATGATGAGCCAGCGCACAATCTGATCCGTGTTAATGTAAAAATACTTCGCCTACAAGCATATTGGTACTGATTATTTCAAAAAGGAGTGTGTCGTGCCATGTTGCGTCTGTCTGTTTATTCTGTAACTTTTGCGATCAGTGCAACATTGTTGGTGTTTATGCGTACTTGCTCATGATATAAACTGGCTAATGTGTGATCGTGCAAGTAATTTTCAGCTACGTGGTCGAACTATTGTTCCGAATCACAAAGCAATGGATGGTCGAACCATTTTCCATGACATATGTAGTAGATTTGATAATCCGACTAACTGTTTATTTGTATATTCGTTTCTTTTGATAAATTTTATTTGTATATTGATAGTTAACACTAACTTTCTTTCCAATATGAACGACACGCTTCGCCTGCTCCCTCCCCATGTCTATTAGCACTCCTGTCCAGAGTGAAGAGAAGGCGAAAAAGCGCCCCTGAAGCAAGTCCGATGAGAGCATCTCCACTCGCGCCCCCAACATGCCTCCCAGGGCTCTTTTTTTTAGCGCCGGCGCCGAAAAATCGGCCCAGTCGCGCCCCCAGGACCTTGTTTATCGCCGGTTTGGGCCAAAATAACAGCCGGCGAACCCGAGCCGAACCCAAGCCCCCGGGGGCCGCCTGGGGGCGCCGGCCGAAGCCAAAAGGCGCGTGGGTCCGCTCTATCGGCGAGAGACAGCCCTTTTCCCGCCGATCCCCCGCTTTTCCCCTCCATTTCCCTTCATTCCCCCCCTCTTCTCCCGCCATTCTCCTCCCTCTCCCCGCCATCCGGCCGCCATCCCGCCATGCCACCGAAGAAGTATTCAGCCCCTCGCGCCATCCCACCATCCTTGCCTACGCGTCCTTCCTTTTGAACGCCGAACTTTCGAGTACGATTGATCGCCGAACTGTGGCATGGTGATCGCCGAACTTTGTGGCAGCCGTTGATCGCCGAACTTGTGGCCTTTTTTGGGTAGCGGAAAATGTCAAGTTTGAATTTATACGCGTCTTGGGGCCGAAACCTGGGGCATGGCTGGGAACTGGATCGCCCCCAGGGCCAAAAAAGCGTCGGCCGAAGGGCCAAACCACAATCTCCGGGTGCGCTGGGGGGCCGAACGGCTGGAGATGCTCTGACACCCTTCTAGAATTACTCCTTTCCTCCGAGTTTAGAGGGCCTATCTTATTAAATTTGTTTTGTTTTGTTAGTCTCACTTTTATTGCTTCCTATCATGAGTTTAGATTTTGAGATACATTAAATCCATGCATGCAAGAATTTTGATACACGATACATGTAAAATTTCTTGATCATTTACTGTCCGCATGCATGCGTACAACTAATGCATCGGTAAACAAATTTTTTTGAGAAGAAAGAACACATCAATTGAGTACATTTGCAAATTCTAAAATTTATTCACCACTCATGATCTGCCTTGGTTGGAAAGATTTTTGAATTAGACCTTTTAAACGAGAAGGGAAGGACTAATGTACTCCTACTTATGGAAGGTACCTAACTAATCAAATTTGCTAATACAGGAAGCGATAATCCAGAAAGAAGAAACGAAGCACCCACGGGCGCTCCTCGGAGTTTAGCGAATTTCGACCGTCGGATCGTTTGCTTGATGCGTTTCCGGCCGTCCGATCCCTCTCCCGAGCGCCCTCGACCGTCGGATAAAAACCGAGCGCTCTAGCAATGAATAGTTTCACTCCCAGCCTGCCACCGCGCGTAATTCCAGTGCCCCTGAGGGTATTCTTGTCATTTCGCTTTCTGGTGAAACCTAGCCGGCACCTCCTCCCTCGCTCGCTTCCAGCCCTCCCGCAGCCGCCTCCCTCCCTCCCACTTACCCGCCTCCCTTCCTCTTCCTCCCGCCCCTAGCGCCGCCACTACTGCCTCCTTCCCCGCCGCCGTCCTCCTCCTCCCCTCACGTCCTCCTCCTCCCACTCCTGCCACCGCGCCCACCCGCCTCGTCACCGCCGAGGACGATGCCTCCGGCTCTGGCTCCTCCTCTCGGGCCGCCGGGGCCGAGGAAGGCAGCCGGGGGGCCGCCGCGGACCGGTTCGACCCCGGCGCGCCGCCGCCGTTCGGGCTGGCGGACATCCGCGCCGCCATCCCCAAGCACTGTTGGGTCAAGGACCCCTGGCGCTCCATGGGATACGTCGTGCGCGACGCCGTCGTCGTGCTCGCCCTCGCCGCCGCCACGGCCCATCTCGACAGCAGGCTCGCCTGGCCCGTCTACTGGGCCGCCCAGGGCACCATGTTCTGGGCGCTCTTCGTCCTCGGACACGACTGATGCGTCTCCTCTCCGGCTCTCCGGCTTTAGTTTCTCCGTCCTTGAAATTAATTTTGCGGTCCAGAGGAGCTCACCATCTCTCTCATTTCGTGGTGGTCGCTGCTGCAGCGGGCATGGGAGCTTCTCCAACAACGTCAAGCTCAACAGCGTGGTCGGCCACATCCTCCACTCCTCCATCCTCGTGCCTTACCATGGCTGGTACGCAAGCAATGTACAGGGGGTTTTATCTCTGGCTAAACTTGCAGCTGATTAACTAACTAATGTATCTCCTTGGTATGATGTGCATTAGTTTCTCCAGTTGCAGTGCCGTGCTGGAGCTTGTGTGGGGTTGCCCTGTCTAGTAATCCCAGTGGATGAACTTCTGCATCTCCTACCTTGTGTGGTGAAAACATATGTAGAATTGCCTTGTTTAGTGATCCCAGTGATGAACTTGTGCACCTCATTCATATGTGCATTGGTGGCATAGCATGGGTTCTCATCGATTGAAAGTTGCAGGGGATTCAGTCTCTGACTAAACTGATTAACTAACTGGTGTATCTCCTTGGCATGATGTGCATTAGCTTCATCAATTACAATGCCTTGCTAGAGCTTCTGCCCATGTGTTTATTTCATACCGCATTCCGAAGTTAAATGTACCAGCGACGCCACTTTTGGGACTGCTTGTTCCGACCATCCTATCTTATCCTGACATGACTTGCTGTGCTTTTGCGTCCGTGCAGCTCTCTGTAGAAAAGACAGTATGGTTGTCCATGCGTTGGACCCGATGGGAGCCCCGGCCAAACCACTCCACCGTAAGATTTATACCTTGCGATTTTTGACACTAGATTTTGCTCTCTCATGAACTAAACACCGGTTCCTTCATTCTACAGGCAGTTCAATACCTGTCGCAGATGATCCAGATGCTGTCGTCTGCAAAGATAACTACCAATGCGATCATGAAGAAGCTGTCGTATATAACGGTTGAGGAACGGGACAAAGATTCTCCGCCGCTGTTTGGAGGACGTCAAACCTGGGAGCAGAGGGAGGACAGCTTTAAACTGAATGCTACCATGAAGGTATTGGTTCGTTTTGGCTAATTACCAGAGGGTGATAAATGTCGGAAAACCAACTATGTTTCCGTTTATGATAGAGGAAAAGCAAGGTGGCGGCCGTCGAGCTCACGCCCAAAGCGCGATTAACCACATACATTTTATACCCCTATGTTCTTGGCAAAAAATACATTATTTGGTTCTTAGCTTGCTTAAACTTGGTGGTACTTTATCTTGCTCATACATTTTAATTGATTTTGTGCAGGCCGAGATAATACCGATGCTCAATCCGGATCTGGATGTCTCATCTCTCAACATTAAAAATGCTGAGAAGTCCATGTAAGCTTGCCCATGCTGGTTCCGCACGACATCATATCTCTGGACGTTTGTACTTCCACAGCTTAGACATGAACTTCCTGATATGGTAATAAAATTCTGGTGGAGTGCCCTCCCATATTTATTAGACTTGCTTGCTTTGGCATTTTACTTC
This sequence comes from Thinopyrum elongatum, assembly GCA_011799875.1. Taxonomy (NCBI): domain Eukaryota; kingdom Viridiplantae; phylum Streptophyta; class Magnoliopsida; order Poales; family Poaceae; genus Thinopyrum; species Thinopyrum elongatum. The sequence continues at coordinate 554,397,162 of CM022301.1, read as the reverse complement.
CTCTAAATTTTAAATAGGATATTCTTGGGAATGAGATGTAATTTTAGAAATAATTAGTTTTCACCATTTTATTTTATCCTGAAACTGTTGATCTCTCCCTCTCTCTCTCTCTCTACATCTACATGTATCACACCAGCTGTTCCAGGTAGAGTAGTAGTGGCCATGAAATTTTACTGAAATAATCATGGGAGATTACCAGCGAACAAAATTCTCATAGGATGGTAGAATGTGGGTATAGATATTATAATATTGGTGTCAGATATGTTTACTCAGATGATCCAGGAATTGAATAAACCATTGGAATAAAATACCTCTATGTTCGCTTTAAATATTGTACAGTCAACATGCATGATACCTCTCTGTATAATATTATGATTATATTACCCGCTCTGAAACTAAACTTTGTTTGGTGGTTCAGCTAGCGAAGGTTGGGATTTTGATTTCTAACATGCATATCTTGCTTTTCCTCTATCATATTATATGGTCCGTCCTTCCAGTCCTAATTCAGAAGCTTCACTGTTGGTCGAGGTGGCCGTTGTTTGTTTGCTTTTGTTTCTGTGTCATCTGACATATCACAGTTGCTACTTGCAAGTGTGACTACTATCTCTGAGCTGTAAGATGCAACCCAAAACTGTATTTGTGTTGTGGCGTGATCATTGGATGGTGGATTAGCATCAGTGCCTAACTATGTCCCTAGGATGTATAATTTGGATTGCATAGTTCAGTTTTGTATCTCAATCTAAATTTGGATTGAAAATAATTCTTGCAAAAACTGATGTGTTAGGAAACAAGCAAATGTATAAGATATGTAGATGCAAATAATTCCTTGCAAAAACCTACAGAGAACTCATTAACGGATAAGTTCTATGGTGCATAGGGAGTATATGTAGGAAGAATAAATGGCTTGATTAAATCGAGGAAACACTTCTACTGAACACTTGTGAAACTTAAATGGCAACTAGAGGATAAAAGGAACAAAGATCAATGCCTGCATACGGATCAGTGACGATAAAGGTAGGAGTATTAATTTCCACCTCTATTTGCCATGGATGCTTATGGATCGGAGTCTGTTGGATTAGTATATTCATAACACATGTTGCCATTCCTTGCTTAATAAACGTGCATTCTCTGTTTGTCATGGCTGCTCAAAGTCCAAATGCATTGAGTGCATGGTGTTTTGCTTTAGCCTTAGGCCCCGTTCGGAAGCTCTGCTTCCTAAAATCGCTGGCTCTTGCTCCTCATCCAGCCAGCCAGCTTCAGGTAGGAGGAGCGAAGCGTTCGGCTGGCTACTGCGGCTTCTCTCGCACGAATGCAGAGACTGGGCCACCAGGATGGGCTATGAGCGAGTAAAAAATGTTTCGATCGGTGGTGGTACTACTTTGGGGTGGCATTCCAGTTGTAATTACGGAACTCCGACTTCTATTTTTTCAAAGCTGGGCTGGCGCTGGTCCTTGTTTGCGAGAAATTTGCACTGCAGGATTCTCATCTCCGCGAAGTGGGCTTCTGGGAGCATAACCATTCGGCCTGGCTTCACGTAGCGATTTGTGGAAGTTGGCTCGTGGAGAGGTTTCGAACGGGGCCTTAGTCTTTTGTTCGGTAATTGCTGCTTCTCCCTGAAACAAACTGACACTTTGGATGATTGATTACTCAGAGAGCCACAACCGCGCAAGGAAATCTTAACATCCAGTTGGGTATTCCAAGAAGTAACAATTTTAGAAGACCCATACACGAGGTAACCACCGATTCCTAAACAACAGCACTTACCCATGGAATTTATAAGATTAAGTACAGTCATTATGCTGCAAACATAGGACTATTCACACTGTATAGGGAACATTTCAAACTCCAATTCAAGTATCCAAGTTAATCCGTATGAGATCTATCTTCTTAAGCAAACTGGTTGGTTCGAGGGTGCCTGTTAAGTTCTATGTCTATAAAATATAAATAATACATACAATACTCCAAGACAAATATAAAATATAAATAATACATGATAGTCATTTAGTTAGTTTTACTGCTTACCCTGGTTATGATTGATGCATTGCATATTTTTGCTTCCCATTGATGATAAATGGCGAACAACTATGGTATTTTTCCGGCTTAACAACATAAGGTTGTCATGTGCCGAGCTCGAACCCATATGTCACTCCAACGTCTTCCTTTCTACTCCATATAAGGTTCTGGTATGTCTCGGTTCATACTCAGGGCATTCATGTCTGGTTTGTGAGATCTGCTAAATTTAACTCTTGCGCCACAAGATATATTTCCATGTATTATTACTTTTCACTGACGGCAAGTTCAAAAATTGTTGCTCTGTAATAATAATACTCTTGGATTGTTTCAATCCTATCGCTTTGGATGCTGAGATGTCTTTCTCACCCTATACGAAAGTATTGGTTTGTGTAAATAATGCATCCCATAGTTTTTTTGTCTGCTGGCAAATAATTTGTTGATGTATAGGTACTAACCAAGAAAGACCTTTGATTTATTCCAAGACGAAACCATGGTATGCACAGTTGGTCAGACCTTCAGAATTACATGGTCTCTAGCCAATCAACTCTTTGAAAATAAAAGGTCTGCCATAAGACTTTGCCCTCTTTTATCATGTTGCTTCACTTCTTTTCTGTACCACTTGCTCTTTTGGTACCTCATTCTGCATGTGCCTAATAAGTAATGCTTCTTCCATCAGTATTCTAATATGGCTGAGATGAAAAGTTGCATCTAATATCATCTAGCTCCGGTTAGAGCTTTCTGGGTCCAGTATTTGCCAGGGAATGAGGTTCATTTTGTTGTAGATTGGTGAGCTCAAGAGGTTGGTGGAGGAAGGGAGGTCAAGTATATCAGGTTATTGGGGGCGAGCCCCGACACCATCAGGCATTCTTACATTGCGCACCTGATCTCTGCCATGCAGATGGAATGGTCTATGTGGACTCGCCCCCCTATCTGAAGGTGAATTCGGCATTTTACAAACTCGACTTGTGTGCTTCCATAATGGATATGTGTGAAGAAACAGATTCATGTGTTGTATGGACCTCAGAGAATTATGGATATGTGTGACTACTTGACTCTTGCCTACCTTTTGGATGGTTGGTTTGCGTTAAGTGTGTTGTACTGTCCTTTGAATTTGCAAATTCCAGGACACACTCAGCCATTACATGCATTGTCCTAGCTGGTACATGACTTAGGACAGGTCATGCGTGGCAAGTTGCCCTTCCTATGTCATGAATCTTGACGCTTTGTACTGAATTTTATGCAAACCAGTTATTTGCCTGGCTTGTGTTATATCGTAAATCTACTGGACCACTCTTGACTAATAATATAGATATTGTGCTTTATATTAAATATTGATGGTTTTTATGGAACCATATCCTACTTTGTACTATACTTTGATGATTTGTATTGGATATATTACATCCTTCCCTGATAAATACCAAACGCTGGATTATTGGATCACTACTTTAGACATGCACTTTGTGCCGGCTATGTCGAGCACTATGTGCCATTTTGTTGTAATGACTAAATATATCCTGTTTGCTATACTTTTGGTATATCTATGCTGCCTTGCACTTTTGCAATCCCGTGTTTTTGGTGTAAATTTACTGTACTGGTCTAATTCATTTTGAGCGCGCGCGCGCGCACACACACACACCAAATATGATCCATCTGCCATTGGATAATAGTTAGTTTTCCATGAGCTGCAGGGATACATTTTGAGGCAATGAACATTGAATCATATCTGATTTTTTTGTGGTTCCATGCTTTTGAGTTATGTACTAAAAATATGACGCATGTATTTTAGTGTTCAAGAGAGAGACTCCAACTAAACTACGCTTATGGGAAGCCCATAATATGCCCAATTCTTTGTTCGGAAAGAAGCATTAATATCTCCAATCCTTGGTTCTTTCTGATTTTGTGTGTATGTTGTTCCAGGTTAATTCGATGGAGTTGTAGTGTAACAAGATTTATGTCCTGGACGGTGGACGGAAATGCATCAATGAAGATGCAGTACATTATGCTTGAGGTTGTAGGTACATGTAATCCAAATGTAGTTAATAAGTGTGCTATCCTTTTGCGATACAACACTAGCTCTACAATGTTGATTTGTTTAAAATGTAAATACAGTTTGGATATAAAATTCTTTACATGAGCACGACTATTTGTCAATTTGTGTAAGTATAAGGGTGCAAAAGAGTTCTATTGATATTTCTATAATTTTCAACCTGTGATTCACCTGCAATATTTAGATGTGTATGCTTGGTTTTAAATTTTTTATTTTCTTCTATTTTGGACGAAATTATGGTTCTGCGGGGAAGTATTTTTCTCTTTCTTCATGAATCAGGGATAATTGTCTTGGTTATATGGCTAACTTAAACCCTGAGCGGAACAAAGCTTGCATATGTAAAACTATTCTCGCAACAATATATACTTTGTTTACACGTTTGGACAATGGGTTGAGCTAGGCACCACTCGTTTCCTATCCGTGTGTAAAAGAGCTTCTGCAGCTCGTTTCAGTTTCGGTCACGTTGATATCCGTGTGTAGAAGGTCGCAGAGCCTTGATACCCCTTGTATGTTATGTTAATAGTGTCGCTTAGTGTTGTTTGGACTCTTGTTCCCTTTTTAAGTCACTGGTGCTTCAGAATCTATAATCGACTTGCATTGCTTGTGTATATGGTTCCTCTGTTCTGCTGTGGTGCGTATTACATGGATTTTAGACGATACTATGACCTTGCCATCCAATCTATCTTTAACAGAGAAACCCCCTTTTCTCTGTATCTGGATACACTTTATATGCAAGCTCTATTTTCGCTCGAGCAACTAACATCATGATTCCTAACTTATGTGCACAAGACAGCCCAAATTGTTAATTCAGGTATATTTCCAACCGATTAATCTATCTGATGGCCTGCCATTTGGCGGGTAATGCGCGGCAAGACAGCTCAAAAGAGGTATATCTGTTTATAAATGCGTACCATCCCTGCTGCCTTACAATTTATCACAACCCAACGCAAATTCTTATAACCATCGTATCTTTTCTGATGCTTGTTTCCCACTTTCTATTATCAAATATTAAGAGAAACACCGCTACACTAAGAAGCGAAAGGTTCAGGCCACATGTGATGGACCGTGTCTATGTGACAGAACTTTGACACAGGGTAACGAGCTCATCTCAATTTCTCATGTTTATAGATGTTTTTCTAACCATGGGCTAAAGATCAAATGCTACTATGCAGGACCACAGCTGGGTAGTTTCGACATCTTCATATATGAGTGTGTCTATGCAAGTGAATTGGACATTTCCCCGTGCGAGATCAAATGACTTGAGCGTTACATTGGTTCGACCGTCCCTCTCATCAAGTACTATATTTGCGAGATGAACGAGACATTCGTCGCTCGTGGACAGTGGATGGTATGGATCTTAAGAACCCTACTTCTTACAAGTAGATAATCGTAGTACCCAACTGTGACCAATGCACGTTTCTTTTTCCAATACTTCTCCTGTCGCTTCACAGAGCTATATCTAAAGGACCATCTAAATGAACCAGTCGAGGACATAAGGGTCAAACTCAGCACTGGAGGTGTTACGAGACACGTCCATATGATAATGGGTACGGACAAGAGGGCCACAATATCAAAGAATTGGTCAGACTTTGTCAAGGCAGCAGGGCTCAAAGAGTTTCAGATATGTGTCTTTGCCTTTGAGATTGAAAGGGGGGGGGGGGGGGGAGGAACCAACGCTCACTGTCCATAGGCTTTAAAGAGGGTAAGGTACAAAGTCGCAAGTGCATTGTCTATACAGAAATCATGACATGCCATATACCTCACGAGTTGTTTGCATCAGGATCGTATGGTGGCGCCTACGAAGTTTATCGACAAGGCAGTTGAATGAAGCCACCTATTAGTATGCTTAGTAGCTATGGCTCGGCAGTTCTCTCTCCTTTATTATGTTCTTGCTCTTATTACTTCTCTCCTATTATCGCGCTTTTGGTATTGAACTTCATGTCGAGTGGCTGCATTTTTGGTATTGAACTTCATGTTGAGTGGCTATCTTTTGTGGTCTTCTGAACACACTGACATCGATTCTGACTTATAATCTCATGCCGATATTGAGCACCACTATGTCTCGCTCCTCTCACAACTGAATGTTTCTTCTTCACTTTATTATTATCATGTACGAATGCATATGCTAAACCTGGATTCCTACTAACTTAGCATTACCTGACTGACCAAAACATGGGACCGGCATCCTCGCGCCAAGGCGCGATCCCGATCTAGTACTACACGCACGAAGGGAGACAGCGGACTCTTACGGACCCCTCCTGCGTGCCCTCCACTAATTGGTCCCCCCTGATTTTCACTGGTGGGGCCCACCTCATTAAACCAAATCTCAGCCAATCACTGTTAACCACTTCGTTAAACCCCCGTAAACAGCCCGTGAGTGTAGCATCTCCCGGAAGGAAGGTAGTACCAATCATTTTCACGCCCATATTGTAGGAAGGTACCAAATCATTTTCTCGCTATAATTATTCTTTAAGTGAACTACAGCTAAGCAGTTGGGTTAATGATCCAGCGCCACTAAAAGAACCTACGTGCACCAACGGGGGCCATGCATGGCGCGTGCCCTTGCACCTGAGTACTCCTTGCCCCTCGAAGGCGCGCGAGACTCTTATATCCACGAGAAAAGATTATCATGAAAATAATTTTTGTCGTGATAGGGATATACAGAAGTTCAGAGCCGTGCAAGCAAGCAAGACAGACTACGTTATATATGCAGGCAACGCAATGCTGGAGTTGCTAGCCACTCTTGAAATTAGTAGCCATGGACAGTACTGGCGTGCGCAGCCGTTGTGGCACCTCGGCACCCGCTGATCTGCGAAGCCGGCCAGCACTGTCTGTACGCACTAAGGCGAGAGCACCAGCCGCCGACGCCGATGACCGGGCGGCGTCGGAGGAGGAGGAGCCCGTGAGCCCGACTGCGACACTCATGGAAGACGTATACGTCGTCGTCACCATCGGCCTCGGCTCGCCCATAAACGTACCCGCCTTCACCGCCGGCGTCGCCAACATGATCTCCCCCTACCCACGCTTCCACTGCATTCAGGTACGCATACACCTTTTGCCAACCTCTAGCAATTTTAGAGCATCTCTAACAGGTGACCTATAATATGCTTGGTGATGTAAAAACTAACTTTTACATCACCTGGGGCCAAAAATGCCTCTCCAACAAGTGATGTATAGCTATTTAGTGATGTAAAATTTGGAGAGGTGATGTATAATTTTGGGCCAAGTGATGCAAATATACATCACCAGGGGAGGTGATGTATATCTAAAACGGCCGCGCGCGAGACCCCAACCGCCACGCTAAAGCCGTCCGCGCGTTTTGCCCCGCCGTCCCCGCAACCGCCCCGCCGCCGATTCCCGCCGTCCCCGCAGCCGCCCCGCCTGAAATCCACCAGATCCACCGCCGCCGAGCCTCGCCCCGCCGTTCCCCCGCCTTTTCCGCGCGAATCGCCGCCGAATCGCTCGTCGCCGCTTCAAGATGCCACCGCGCCGCCGCCCGAGATCGTCGACCGGCTTCCTCGGCGTGCGGCTGCGGGACTCCGGCCGCTACGCGGCGGAGATCACCGTCGACGGCGTGCGCTGGTGGATGGGGACGCTCGACACGCCAGAGCTCGCCGCGCGCGCGTACGTCTACGGCGCGTGGACGTTCGAACGGCCGTGCGCGGAGAGGAACTTCCCCGACGTGCGTAGCCTCGCGGAGGCCCAGTTCCTCTCGCCGCCGGTGCGGATGGTGACCCGCGAGCAGGAGAAGGAGAACCGCCGCATGTTTTTGCAGATTCGGGCTCGTGACCTCGACGAGGCGGCGATGGAGAAGATTCGCCGTGAGCAGCCGGAGCTGGTGCAGTTCGAGAGGGAGTACTTCGCAGCGAGAGAAGCCGCGAAGAAGAAGAAGGCCGAGGCAGCGGCGGTGTCGAAGGCTGGCCCCTGCATCATTGACATCTCGTCGGGCTCCTCCTCTGAGCTGGACTCAGATTTCTGGAACGACCTCACTAGCTCTGACGATGATGAGTTTTAGGTTTTATGTGTCGAAGTTTAAGTTCTTTCGAATTTTAGTTATATCTATGTGTCGAACTTTAGAGTCAAAGTGTTGATGTTTAGCGTCAAAATGTCGAAGTTTAGGTTTTATCTATCGTTGGAGTCGAGTTTGAGTGTAGCGAACCGTTGAAATGAATTAGAAGTGTTCAAATTTAAATTTGAGTTGTTGAATTTGAAGTACGAATTTGTGGCGTAGGTGATCTATTTTACATCACCTGGAAAACCAGAAACTGCACAGATGATGTAAAACACCCTTTTTGATGATGTATAATTTTTACATCATCTGTTTTGGGTGCCCTATTATACATCACCTGTTAGAGTTGCTATAAGGCACGTACAGTACAAGGTGCCTATCTATGCAAACGCTACGCAGGTGACCGAGGGTGGCAACCCGTGGTGGGCACGAGTGAAGGTGAACGTGGACGACCACATCGTCGTCCCGGCGCTGGATCCCGTCGCCGTGGCCACCGACCCGGACCGGGCAGTGGAGGACTACGTGGCGTCGCTGTCCGTGCACCCGATGGACCCTTCCCGTCCGCGCTGGGAGTTCCACCTCCTCGACTTCCCAACTTCCGAGCCCGGGGTGGCCTCCACCGTGGCCATCCGCGCGCACCACTCCCTCGGCGACGGCGTGTCGCTCATGGTACTCCTCCTGGCGTCTGCGCGGAGCGCCGCCGACCCGACGAGCCTGCCGGTCATGCCGCAACAGTCCGTCCGTACGGGCGCCATCTACGCGCGGCAGCCGCGGCACGCCGGCGCCCTGGCGCGGGTCTGGTCTGGTTCGTGCTCATGTGGCACACCATGGTGGATCTTTGCTTCTTCGCCGCGACGATTCTGTTTCTCAGAGACCCGCACACGGTATTCAAGCCTGCGGCGGACGGCGGCGATGATGATGGTGTGTTTCACCATCACAACCGCCGTTTTGTGCATCGCAGCCTTAGCCTTGACGACGTCAAGTTCGTCAAGAATGCCATGAACTGCGTAAGTAAATGCAGATACATTGAGGCGACATACGAATAATTTAGCACACCACTCGTAACCTAATTAACTTTTTACTCCCTCCGTCCATAATATAAAAGTGTAGTGTTAAAAACACTCTTATATTATGGGACGGAGGGAGTATAATATTGACGTCTTTAGCAATTATAGTTATTGAGGGTGATAAGGGATTGAATAAAATCTTATAAGGGATTGAATATTATGGTACAAGGCTTTTACAGGAAAATTCTTCTAAAATTGAATGATTTCGTCTCTCCGTTGTTTTGCGTCTCCACCACAGACTGTAAATGACGTGCTACTCGGAGTAGCTTCTGCCGCTTTATCCCGATATTACTTTCGCAAATCTGGTACGTGCTGACTGAAAATGAAGGGCTGGCTAATTACATCCTCAAGGCCGACTGATCTCTGGTGTTTACTGTACATTAACTCCTGTAACTTACCTTCTTTAATGTCAGGTGGCATTAACACCAGGAAAATATGTCTACGATCAGTCCTTGGTGTCAATATAAGGCCAACAACTAACAACTAGGACGTGGAGTATGTGATCGCGAGCTCACAGGAGCTCGCTATCTGTGCCGTCGACTATAGCTTTGTGATTTGATATTTTGAATGCGTGTGTCAGTATGACGCCCACTTGGTACAGATAAGTCCAGATATACATCGCTGAACCGACCTGTCTTGTGGGTCCTCGGCTGGACGGGCGTTTGAACGCCGTGGACGGCGCGAGCCAGAGCCGTGGCTCGACTTGTCGCCGGCGTCCTGATCCGTGGATCAGCTCCGGTGCATCCCGGTAAACGGGTAGAGGCTGCAGTAAATGCTCGATCTGGGTCGTTCGGAGCACCTGTCTCCTACCTCCAGACCAGGTCATCCATTGTTGGGAGCGGCGACCGCGGTGGACAAATCTGGTGCGGCAAGGCGACTTGGGGGGTGAGGCAACCATGGAGTTCTTGATGCAGCCGATAAATAGGTGCGAATCTCCTTCCCACTGCTTGTCGTTCGCCCATGATTTTAGGATTTGGTACTTTCAGATAGATCTCATTTTCCAAACTGTGGATGCCGCAGAACTCTCCTAGAAGAGGTGGACGAGAACAACACTTGGATCCTGTTCATTATCCTGTAAGCACGCCGCCCGTAGTACAGCTGCCAGCCAGGTCCGCGTCGAGTGCTAACAGCAAGATTTGTGCTAAAATGCTGTTCCAGGGGCAGGCAGTGCAGACAAAGAACAAACTTCAGAGCACTCCATCGAGCAGGTTGACCCAAAAAAACCTGGATGATGCAAAGGTACTTCAGTTAGTGGTAGAACCTATTTTAAAGTAAACTGATATACTCCAATACAGTTCTGAATCAGCTGCCTTGCATCTGCTGTTGTTATGAAGTCTCTGAAAAAGTATAAGAAGCGTGACTAGAGGGCAAACTGTTATCTGAACAAACTTGCATAGCAAAAAAGAAAGTATGTGGAAGTTTGGGTATCGGTACATAAAACTAAATTTATTATGCTGCGCATTAGAAAGGAAATAATTTAAGCGATTCCCGTCCAAACAATTTGTCAACAAAGTTTTCTGATGGGGGTGTGTGGTGAGCGAGTACTCATTATTATTATGACATGCATAGATTTTGCTCGGTGGTCTCTTTAACTGTAATACCGGACTCTTTAGGTTAAGATACTTTCTTTGAATTGCAGAGTGTGGGTTGGGGCTGCTGCGCTTGGCATGGCGCCGTGTGCTAATAGAGTTTCTGCACTAGGGAAAACTGTCCAGCAATTTGCTGAAGAGCCTGGTGACGTTGTCACTGTGCCTAAGCTAGGAACAAGTTTTGACACACTTGGTGAGGCTTATGATTTCTACAACTTATACTCATGGGAGAAAGGCTTTGGTTTCGGATATGGAAAAAGCATGTTGAATGTAAACCGGACAAAATGCATGCAGATTCTTGCTTTTAATCCGTCTACATATTTCTGAACAAAGTGATTACTCTTTCTGATCCATGTGTAAAAAATATGATGGAAGACACCGGGAGCATGTATGAATTACTATAAAATTACTCGTCTCAAATGATTCGAAACCTCCATCCAAATAGCATTCCTAGCCATCGGCGGAAGGGAGTCTTTGGTAACTCGCACAAGTTCTTCACAAATGGCTCATAAGGCATTCGCGATAGATCTCACCACAAATGATTCTTACCGAGTGTCGAATAAGCATTCCCGCAAAAAAAAGAATAAGCGCTATCGCATTTAACTCTTCATTTAGAGTCCAAGAGTGTTTGAGCTTCACCGGAAACTCCTTGTTTAGAGCCGCCCACGATAGATGTACCACAAAGGCCCGACACCTGGGTGGTATCTTTTCCATTTATTAAGCTCAATCATGGATAAATGAATATTACATACATGAGTAAAATGACATTCCTCTCACATTAGTCATAAAAAACATGGCATGAATATTATAGTTTCATTCAAATATCAATAAGATGTTCATTCAAACATCAATAAAGTGACAAGAATATGTTATAGATGTAAGTATGTAACCCACGTAGAAACGACGTGTCTTTTCCGTGCTTTGCTGTTACACATAAATAGAGATGAAGAAGCTACATGCTTTTCTTTCTTTTATTCGTTAAAAAATTATCTTGTCGGATCTTTCATGGGTCTGGTGAAACAAAAATGATTGTAATCTTGACCATTCATAAAAATAGACAACACGAGAAGCTAAAATCAAACATGGGTAGCCAAGTATGGGATATAAACTAACTTGAGAGGTTTGAAAGGTTAATATATATTTGGGTTGAGAGTGCCCCCCTTGGTTACTCGAAGCACATAACTTAGATGTTTACAATGACTTTATAATAAACAATATAATTATATTTTGGTATTTAGCAAGTATTCTTGTGTGGTGTCACAAGAAAGGACGACGTACTTACGACAAGTTTGCTCCCCCTCCCCGGCCTGCTGTATAATGCCCCCTATGCAAGGCGGTCATTGTGACGACCCCGGCTTAATCGTGCACTAATTATACACGCAAATGCACACGATCAAGCCTAATGACTCACTTGAAGATATCACAACACAACTCTAAAACATAAATAAAGTCATACAAGCTTTATATTACAAGCCAGGGCCTCGAGGGCTCGAATACATAGCTCGATGGCATACAAGTGTCAGCGGAAGCATCAGATATCTGGGTACAGATATAACAGACTTACAGATAGGCCTTTAAGAAAGCGGGGCAAAATAAAACACTATGATCGAAAGGCGTAGGCCTCCTGCCTAGGACCCTCCGAACCTACTCCTGGTCGTCGGTCGGCTCCTCGTAGTAGTACTCGCCGGGAGGATAGTAGAAGTAGTAGCCGTCGGCAGGGGCAGCAGACTCTGGGGCTCCGTCATCTGGTTGCGACAAATGGATATGGGAAGAAAAAGAAAACAAAGCAAACGTGAGTACTCATCCGAAGTACTCAGTAAGCAAGGATCTACACTACATATGCAACATTATCAAAGGAGGCTGTATATGTGGACTGGGCTGCAGAAATGTCAGAATAGAGAGGAAGGCCTAGTCCTATCAAAGACTAGCATCTTCATCATCTTCAGCTGTCTTGCAGCATTAGAAGAGAGCAGAATAACATAATGTAAAGTATTAGTAGTGTCATCAACCTCGCCCAGAGATTCTTCCTCGACTCCCTGCGAGAAATCAATCCCAGAGCCATACTATCCAGTATCATCTCAAGTCACCAGTTCTAGTTGTACCGATCGGGATACAACTCCGAGTGTCCGTTACCATAGGATAGGCTATCGATACATTGTTTCTTCCCTGCAGGGGTGCACCAACTTACCCACCACGCTCGCTTAACTCCGGCCAGACACACTTTTCTGGGTCACGCCCGGCCTCGGCCAAACGATACGCCACTACCCGACCTAGGCTCTAAAGAGAGGTCAGCACGCCGGACTAACCTATGCCCCCAGGGGTCTTGGGCCTTTGCCCTGGGAACCGTGCACGTTGCGAGGACGCTCCGGAAGAAGACCTAGCCCCCTTAATACAAGCGCGGGCTTAACCAGTCCAATCCAAAGCGGGCCGCTCCTCGCTGACGTCTATAGAGCTTCGGCTGATGTATACGACGCAGAACGCCCATACTATGCCCACGTGATGGTTAGTGCTATCAGGCCAGAGGCCCCTCGTATCAAATATCCAAACCATTAGTGTGTTGATAGTGCGGTAACGAGCAGAGACTCACGAAAGATGTGACCCCATCGCTCCGTCTCGAGGACTTGCGGCAAGGGCTAGGAATGCCCGGCCACGCCTCGTAGTTATCTCACGGGCACCTTCCAGGTCAACCCGACTCCATATCACTCTCATCATAATCTCGTGCGGGTACCCCTCAGGGCCGACCCATCTTTATCCAGAATAAACAGTATCAACAGTAATGTAAAGGCATCCGTGTGGCTACCATATCAAGAAGGAATCCGAGGCATCACCCTCGTTGGATTCCCACCTGATGTAAACATCAAGGTGAACGAAGGAGGAATCACCCTCGAGGTCCACACTTGAGCAGTTGCTCGACGATGTCGTTATCGGGGGTGGTGTAGGACGAATCACCCTCGCTGACCACGACCGAATATCTAACCTACAAGGTTATCATCAGAAGTGCTGACGAGGTATCACCCTTGGCACTCGATAGTAACCCAGTAGTGTCGAGCAACTAAGGGAAAAGTGATGTGCGGTGCCGGGGCCTGGTCTTTGATCCTGTTGATCGGGTCTTCTGATGATCCAGCGGGGCAGTCGGGATAAAGTGGGGTCTCTGCTGGGTCTCTACCCAACCTGTACTAAACAGTTTAGGATAAGCAGGTAGGTAACAATAGCATATTACAATAAACAGGCTATGCAGCAGAAATAGGATAACAGCAGCAGCAGTAACTTCTAATGCAAGCATAAGAGAGAAGAGAGTGTGCGATATCGGAATGCTCAAAAGGGGGTGCTTGCCTGGACGCTCGGCGGCAAGGGTCTGATCGTTAGGAGCGTAGTCGACCTCCGGAGCTGGGTCGGTCTCGGGAGCTACGTCGGCGTCGGGGTCTACCGAGAGAGAAGAGGGGAGGAAACAAATAAATACACATCAATATTGCAACACTGAGCATGCCATGCCTAGGATGCAGTGCAGGGTTGCCTAAAGATTTGTCTAAGTTATTATAGTTATTTTAGGATTTCAGTTGGATTTATTATCCGGTGTATATGCTCTATTCATCTACCAGAAACGGACGGAAAGTTATGGGTTCTCCTACGTAGGGGATTCCGGTATCGAAACAGACGACACGATTAGATTCGTCTTGTCGTTCTGATCAACTTTCATGTAGAAAGTTTTTCGATCTGAGCTATGATTTATTTATTATGAATTTTCAAAGTTTAAACTATTTTCTGAAATTATTTTTATTAACAGAAAAGGAAAATATGACATCAGCATCACGTAGGAGTGACGTCAGCAGTCAACAGGTCGGCTGACCAGGGTCAAACTTGGCCTGTGGGTCCAGTGGGACCCACATGTCAGCCTCTGTTATAAAACAGAGTTTATTTTAAACTAAACTGAATCTAATTAACTACTGGACCCCACCTGTCACGGACTAATTAACTTAATTAATCTATTTTTATTTATAAAATGTTTTAGTTAATTAAAAGGACGGTGGGGCCCGCGTGTCAGTGGCACAGTGGGCGCCCAGTCAGCATGTTGACTGGTCGAACCAGTCAACGGGGTCCCCCGGACCCACTGGTCAGCGACCCAGGGGCGGGGCCCATCGCGCCACATCGACGTCGGCACCGGAGGCATCTCCGGCGACCAAAATTGCGGCGGGGCTCGCCGGAGCGCGTCGGAATTGCGCTGCCCAGCACCAAAACATGCGCGGATTGATGCGTTCGAACGAGGAGTCGACGCCGCATCGATCTACGCCGGTCCCGCGGCCTAACTCGGCCGGAGTTGAGCGCTACATCGACGGCGGCGGGTGGCGTGTTCGGCCGGAGCTGGAAATTGGAGCTACGGCGCTCGTTCGAGCAAACGAAGAGGCTAGGCGGGGTCTATGGCGCTCCAGGAGCTCGTCGGAGCTACTGGCCCGAGCAGAAGAGCTCAGAGGCGAGTGCAACGGCGACAATGGCGGACGACGGAGCTCGGTATGCAGGCGAGCTAGCTACGGTGCGCTAGGGGAGTAACGAGGAGGAGCAGGAGGCGGAGGAGCTCACCGCGCGGGTCACACGTAGGCCCGTGACGGTTTAGGAGCTGCAGAGGCGGCGCCGGAGACGATGGAGGCGGCGGCGATCGGAGATGGGGATTGAGGAATTCCAGCGCTGCGGTGCCTCCAAGCTCCAGCCGCGGCCACCGGTCGATGGAGAAGTCGAAGGCGGAGCTCCTCGGCACGACGGCGGAGCGAGGTGGTGGTTGTGGCCACGAGAGCGACGGAGGCACGGCGGTGGTGGCGTTTGGTGACGATGGAGAATGAGGGGGAGAGCGACGGAGAGGGAATGTATGGGAAGGCCAGGGGGGAAGCACCGGCTCGACCTTATCCCCTCGCGGTGTCGGTGGCGTCGGCATGTCGACGAAAGGTCGGAGCAGCGCCGGCGCGTCCACGGGCGGGGCGACACGGCGACAGAGAGAGAGAGGAGGAGGGAGAAAGAGGCCGTGGTGGGCTGGGCTCGGGGCACTGTGCACTTAGGCCCAGTGCACAGTGCCTCGTTTTATTTTCTACTTTCTGCTTCTTTATTTCTTTTCTGCTTTGTTAATTGTTAGACCACATTTGCACTTTTGTAAAATGTGAGACTTGGCCCAAATATTACAGTGCAATGTTAACTTTCACCAAAAACTGGTTTGGGCAAAGTAGGATTTTATTTGGATTTGATATTATCATAAATGCATTAAATAGTTCTGTTTTGGTGATGTTTCATGTTGTTTGAGTCATTTAGCTAACTCTTTTAATATTGATTATGTTTTTATGATTGCTTCTGGATTATTTGCTAATTAATGAATATTTTTCCGACAGTGTTTGAGCAACTTCATATTTCACTTTTGAATTTGAGTTGATTTTCAGAATAGAATTTGAATTGTTTTGATTAACCATTATGACTACGCACTGCAAATGAAGTGACTTGGCATTATTAGCAGATGATCACAGTGGCTATTACACAGGGGTGTTACAAATTCTCATCCTCTAAAAGAAATTCTCGTCCCAAGAATTTAGGAGGTAGAAGGAAAGAGGTCGGGATATTCTTCCCGAAGGTGATCCTCGCGTTCCCAAGTGGCTTCATCTTCAGTGTGATTCGACCACTGCACTTTCAGGAACTTGGTCGTCTTCTGACGAGTTCGACGTCCAGCTTCATCGAGAATGCGGATCGGATGCTCCTTATAAGAAAGATCGTCTTGTAATTCGAGCATCTCGTGATCCACTACGCGGTGCGGAGATTCCTTGAAGCATTTACGAAGTTGCGACACATGGAAGACGTCGTGGATATGAGAGAATTGCGGTGGCAACTCCAATTTATAAGCCACCTGTCCACGTCTGGCAAGGATGTGAAAGGGGCCGATGTAGCGTGGAGCTAGCTTGCCCTTGATTCTGAAACGACGGGTACCCTTCATGGGAGTGACACGAAGATAAGCTTGATCACCGGGTTGATAGGTCAAACCCCATCGCTTGCGATCATAGTTGCTCTTATGGCGGTCCTGAGCCGCCTTGAGATTTTCTCGGACAATGCGGACTTGTTCTTCGGCGTGCTGGATAATGTCCGGTCCAACGAGTGGTCGTTCCTCAGTTTCTGACCAATTCAGAGGGTTCGACACTTACGTCCGTAAAGCACTTCGAAAGGGGCCATTTTCAAGCTGGCTTGATAGCTGTTATTATAAGAGAATTCGGCAATCGGGAGAGATTCTTCCCACTTCTTACCGAATGATATAATACAAGCCCGAAGCATATCTTCTAGCACTTGATTAACTCGCTCAACTTGGCCTTGGGATTGTGGATGATATGCTGAACTCCAGGTAATGTGAGTTCCCATAGCTTCTTGGAAACTTTCCCAGAACTTGGAGGTGAAAAGATCGCCACGGTCCGAACTGATCTCCTTCGGAATACCGTGGAGTGAAACAATTCTGGAGATATACAATTCTGCTAACTGGCTAGCAGTGATAGTCTCCTTGACAGGCAGAAAATGTGCAACTTTGGAAAGTTGGTCGACGACGACAAGAATAGCATCGTGACCCTTCTGAGACTTGGGAAGGCCAGTAATGAAATCCATTTGCACTTTATCCCACTTCCACAAAGGAATAGGGAGTGGTTGAAGAATTCCAGCAGGCTTCTGATGTTCTGCTTTCACGCGACGACATACGTCACATTCAGTAACATATCAAGCAATGTCCTGCTTCATTCTGTACCACCAGTACCTCTGTCGAATATCACGATACATCTTAGTGCTACCCGGATGGATAGACAGCGGTGTATCATGTGCCTCCTTCATGACCTTGTCAGTCATAAGCTCGAAGCAAGGTACCACAATGCGGTCTCTGAAATACAAGGTTCCGTCTTCAGCAATTGAGAAATCCCTGTACTTCTCGAGGTGAAGCTCTTTCTTCATTAGATCTACTTTGGCATCTTTGGCTTGCGCAATCTTTACAGCTTTCTCAAGATCTGGCTGTACCACAAGGTTTTTAAGAGAACCCTGCGGAACGATACAGAGGTTCAACTTGCGCAGTTCTTCATAAAGATGGGGTTGAGCTTGCTTAACCATGAGGTTGTTGCAATAGGATTTGCAGCTCAAGGCATCCGCCATTACGTTAGCCTTACCAGGGGTATAAGAAATACCACAGTCATAGTCCATAATTATTTCCAACCATCGCTGTTGACGGAGATTAAGATCCGGTTGAGTGAACAAGTACTTTAGACTCTGATGGTCGGTATATATCTCACACCGATTACCAAGGAGGTAGTGTCGCCACTGCTTCAAAGCATAGATCACAACAGCGAGTTCGAGATCATGCACTGGATAGTTTTCTTCATGCGGACGCAATTGCCGCGAGGCATATGCAATTACCTTTCGTTCTTGCATTAGGACACAGCCTAATTCTTGACGAGAGGCGTCGCAATAAATTACAAAGTCTTTGCGAGAATCGGGAGGAGCAAGCACTGGAGCAGAAGTCAGCTTGTCCTTGAGGGTCTGGAAACTCTCCTGACATTTGTCTGTCCACTCAAACTTAACGCCTTTGTGGAGCAGATTAGTCAGGGGCTTGGCAATCTTGGAAAAATTCTCGACGAATCGACGGCAATAACTTGCAAGGCCGAGAAAACTTCTGACTTGCTTGGCGTTCTTCGGAGGAGTCCAGTCAAGGATAGCCTAAACACACTCCGGGTTAACGGCGATACCGTCCTTGGAAATCACATGTCCAAGGTAGGTCACTTCAGAAAGCCAGAATTCATATTTGGAGTACTTGGCATACAACTTGTGCTGTCAAAGCCTCTCCAGAACAAGGCGAAGATGTTCAGCATGTTCTTCCTTATTCTTCGAATATACCAGAATATCATCCAGATATACCACGACGAACTTGTCGAGGTAATCCATGAATATATAATTCATCAGGCAGGAGAACGTAGCTGGAGCATTTGTTAGGCCAAATAACATGACAGTGTATTCATAGGAGCCATAACGAGTAACGAAGGCGGTCTTCGGAATATCCTCTTCGCAGACACGGATCTGGTGATAACCCAACCTCAAGTCGAGTTTAGAGAACACCGAAGATCCAGCAAGTTGATCATATAAATCATTGATCCGAGGAAGCGGATATTTATTCTGAATGGTTGCCTGGTTGATAGGACGGTAATCTTGGACCAACCTATTCGTACCATCTTTCTTTTTGACAAAGAGAGAAGGTGCTCCCCAGGCAGAGGAACTAGGGCGGATGAAGCCCTTCTTAAGTGACTTGTCGATTTCTTCCTTAAGCTCGAGAAGGTGGTGCGGTGGCATCTTGTAAGGACGCTTTGCAATAGGAGTGGTGCCAGGCTTCAAGTCGATGACAAACTCGACAACTCTAGCAGGGGGTATACCTGGAAGTTCTTCTGGAAAAACATCCTGGAAGTCACAAACTACCGGAATGTTTTCGATCCCCTCAAGCAGAGAGGCGTTCAACGCATTCAAGGCATAAATTTGGGCCTCGGCGTTCTGAGTGAGGTGAGCATGATAATTCACTAGCTCATTTGATGGGTGTAGGAGATGAACAACTTTAGTGGCACAATTGATTGAGGCATAGTGAGCCTTCAACCAATCCATTCCCAGAATAAAGTCAATTTTGGAAGAACTCAGGATAATTGGGAGTGCCTGAAACTTCAACCCCACAATTTCAACAGTGACTTCGGGGCTGAACAGGGAGGCTCGGCATCTACCCGCGGGAGTGTCAACCCCTAACGGATGATGCAGGTTGTCACACTTAACGCCATGCATGAATGCAAAGTCTTCCGACATGAATGAATGCGATGCTCCTGAATCAAATAAAACAGAAGCTGGTACTGAATTAACAGGAAGTGTACCCATCATAGTAGCCGGTTGGTCTGGGCCTTCATTCATGTTGACATAAAAGGCCTGCCCATGACCATAAGAAGGTCTGGCATTGTTGTTACGCTGCTGAGGAATTCCACGGCCATTACCACGGCCAGCAGGAGGAAGAGCTAGCTGATTCTGACTCTGAGAACAGTCTCTGGCATGGTGACCTGGTTGGCCACACTTAAAGTAGAGTCCACTGTCTGGACGTGGTGCAGGAGCTCGAGGTGGTGCAGCTCGAAGAGGCTGCCTCGGTGGTGGAGGAGGCAGACGAGGTGCAGCATAAGCAGGTTTGTACACTGGAGCTGTTGGACGGTACATGCTGTGAGGAATCCATATACGGCGCTTCTGAGAAGACGAGCCCGAAGATGAGCCCGCTTCACGAGTGTGTCTGGTCGCTTCCTTATGCTTCTTTAGACCAGTCTCGACCATAATAGCCTTGTTCACCAAGGTGGCAAAGTCAGGAAAATCTTGTACGAGTAGGGCTAACTGAATGTCATGGTGTAGCCCTTCACGGAACTTCTCCTGCCTACGAGCATCAGTAGGGATGTCTTCTTCAGCGTAGCGAGACAAATCAAGGAACTCTCGCTGATAGACTTCTACAGTCTTGTTGCCTTAAACGAGGCTACGGAGCTCGGCCTTTTTCCGATCTATAACTCCTTGAGGAATATACCGAGCACGAAAAGCAGACTTGAATTCCACCCAAGTGACGACAGTTCCAGGTGGTAAGGTCTGTCTGTGAGTGGCCCACCATTGTGCTGCGGGTCCCTTCAGGAAGTATGTCGCGAAAGTGACATAGCTGACAGGAGGAACATCAGCTGACTCCATCTCATAGACGATGTCACGCAACCAGTCATCGGCATCCAGCGGATTAACTGTGTTGCGGAATACCGAGGGGTTGAGACGCACAAACTCTGGCAGTGTGATTGAAGCTGGCTGCTGGTTGGCATGGGGACGGGGGAATTGTTCCATAATCCCCGTCATGAACTGGCGGTTGAGTTCAAATTGTTGCATCATAGCAGCCATATAGTCAGGCGGTGGCGGCGGTGGTGGATTGTTATCACCCATCCTGCTAAATTCAACAGGGGTAGTTTAGCAGAAGCCATTGCGAGTGTTTAGCAACAAACATGATGTAACACGATAGAATTTAAGTAGTGCAACAGATGCTGAACAGTAGTCATTTAAGACATACAGATCCATACAGAGTCGGTTACAATCGAACAGCATAACGGCGCAAATTCAAAAGCTAGACATGCTAGGCGGCACGCAGGCACGCGGTAAGGAAGTACACAACGAGACATAGCAAAGGCTACATCAACATCGGAGAAAACCACTGAATCGGGGTAGCTGCAAGTGCGGACGACGAATGTTCGTCGCGGAAGGATCTTGCGCTCCATGTGCACTGTGATGCAGAACCCGGTCTCGAGCTGAAAGAAGAGGTCCACGTGCAGGTGTGTGACCTCCCACAGCAGGCCAATCGATCCCTGGTGGCATCTCGGTCCTGCGCGGGTAAAGGATGTGCTCCGGATGTATCCCTGCACGAACAGCTGGTAGCAACTACATCATAGCATCGTGGAGGCGTGCTCGAGTGGCAAACAACTCGATGGCAAGAGCCCGAACAGTGCGATCCAGAGCCTGAGTACACTGAATCAGAACTCGCGGATCGTAGAGACGATGCTCGTCCGGGGCACAGATAGCTGTGTAGTATCCAGTAGCATCTCCAGCAGGGGCATACGGAATGTATCGAAACTCAGAAGCATCCAAGCTAGCGCTGAGCTCTCCTCGGAGACATGCGACAGCAGAATAGGCGGCATCATGGACTGCCATCTCAATCATCACGCCGATACCGTGGAAAAGGTACAGCTCAGTGTCTGAGTCATCATGCTGATCATAGATACGAACATCAGCATAGTACTGCTCCTGGTTGAACTCGCGGTAGACCTCGTAGACCATGTACTCGGGGTACCAGCGGTAACCCAGTCTGGTCAGGAGGGTGATCAGGACAGCTGAAAAACCAGGGGCATCTCGAGCCCAAGTGCGAAGCATAAGCTGCGTCGTAGGACGTGGTGGAAATAGACGATTCATCTGAAATAAAGGAAATTCATGATTGTCATTTGACTATGAGAAGTATAACAAATCTCGAAAAGAAAGGTTAAACAAAACAATGGAAAGGAAAATGATTATCAGACTAATCACATCAATGATAGGGAAATCGCACAGGTATCCAGCTCTCCGGGTGACGGAATTTACGAGATCCTAAGTGTCGGCGTTAGTAAATTTATTTAACCCGAATCAAAGAGAGATCAGAGTCACAGAGTAAAGACGAGGAATAAAAGATCCTAATACCACCCAGTTGGCGACGTGGGCCCGTAAGCCACACAGCCAAGTTAGTAAAACAGTTTTTGGTTACTAGACTCAACTTCGGCCAAGGAGTTGGATAGGGGGATTCCTAGAGGCAGTCGGCTCTGATACCAACCTGTGACGACCCTGGCTTAATCATGCACTAATCATACACGCAAATGCACACGATCAAGCCTAAGGACTCACTTGAAGATATCACAACACAACTCTAAAACATAAATAAAGTCATACAAGCTTTATATTACAAGCCAGGGCCTCAAGGGCTTGAATACATAGCTCGATGGCATACAAGTGTCAGCGGAAGCATCAGATATCTGGGTACAGATATAACAGACTTACAGATAGGCCTTTAAGAAGGCGGGGCAAAATAAAACACTATGATCGAAAGGCGTAGGCCTCCTACCTAGGACCCTCCGAACCTACTCCTGGTCGTCGGTCGGCTCCTCGTAGTAGTACTCGCCGGGAGGATAGTAGAAGTAGTACCCGTCGGCGGGGGCAGCAGACTCTGGGGCTGCGTCATCTGGTTGCGACAAATGGATATGGGAAGAAAAAGAAAGCAAAGCAAACATGAGTACCCATCCGAAGTACTCAGCAAACAAGGATCTACACTACATATGCAACATTATCAAAGGAGGCTGTATATGTGGACTGGGCTGCAGAAATGTCAGAATAGAGAGGAAGGCCTAGTCCTATCGAAGACTAGCATCTTCATCATCTTCAGCTGTCTTGCAGCATTAGAAGAGAGCAGAATAACATAATGTAAAGCATTAGTAGTGTCATCAACCTCGCCCAGAGATTCTTCCTCGACTCCCTGCGAGAAAGCAATCCCAGAGCCATACTATCCAGTATCATCTCAAGTCACCAGTTCTAGTTGTACCGATCGGGATACAACTCCGAGTGTCCGTTACCGTAGGACAGGCTATCGATAGATTGTTTCTTCCCTACAGGGGTGCACCAACTTACCCACCACGCTCGCTTAACTCCGGCTGGACACACTTTTCTGGGTCATGCCCGGCCTTGGCCAAACGATACGCCGCAACCCGACCTAGGCTCTAAAGAGAGGTCAGCACGCCGGACTAACCTATGCCCCCAGGGGTCTTGGGCCTTCGCCCTGGGAACCCTGCACGTTGCGAGGACGCTCCGAAAGCAGACCTAGCCCCCTTAATACAAGCGCGGGCTTAACCAGTCCAATCCAAAGTGGGCCGCTCCTCGCTGACGTCTATAGAGCTTCGGCTGATGTATACGACGCAGAACGCCCATACTATGCCCACGTGATGGTTAGTGCTATCAGGCCAGAGGCCCCTCGGATCAAAATGTCCAAACCGTTAGTGTGTTGATAGTGCGGTAACGAGCAGAGACTCACGAAAGATGTGACCCCGTTGCCCCGTCTCGAGGACTTGTGGCAAGGGCTAGGAATGCCCTGCCACGCCTCGTAGTTATCTCACGGGCACCTTCCAGGTCAACCCGACTCCATATCACTCTCATCATAATCTCGTGCGGGTACCCCTCAGGGCCGACCCGTCTTTATCCAGAATAAACAGTATCAACAGTAATGTAAAGGCATCCGTGTGGCTACCATATAAAGAAGGAATCCGAGGCATCACCCTCGTTAGATTCCCACCTGACGTAAACATCAAGGTGAACGAAGGAGGAATCACCCTTGAGGTCCACACTTGAGCAGTTGCTCGACGATGTCGTTATCGGGGGTGGTGTAGGAGGAATCACCCTCGCTGACCACGACCGAATATCTAACCTACAAGGTTATCATCAGAAGTGCTGACGAGGTATCACCCTCGGCACTCGATAGTAACCCAGTAGTGTCGAGCAAGTAAGGGGAAAGTGATGTGCGGTGCCGGGGCCTGGTCTTTGATCCCGTTGATCGGGTCTTCTGATGATCCAGCGAGGCAGTCGGGATAAAGTGGGGTCTCTGCTGGGTCTCTACCCAACCTGTACTAAACAGTTTAGGATAAGCAGGTAGGTAACAATAGCAGGTTACAATAAACAGGCTATGCAGCAGAAATAGGATAACAGCAGCAGCAGTAACTTCTAATGCAAGCATAAGAGAGAAGAGAGTGGGCGATATCGGAATGCTCAAAATGGGGTGCTTGCCTGGAAGCTCGGCGGCAAGGGTCTGATCGTCAGGAGCGTAGTCGACCTTCGGAGCTGGGTCGGTCTCGGGAGCTTCGTCGGCGTCGCGGTCTACCGAGAGAGAAGAGGGGAGGAAACAAATAAATACACAGCAATATTGCAACACTGAGCATGCCATGCCTAGGATGCAGTGCAGGGTTGCCTAAAGATTTGTCTAAGTCATTATAGTTATTTTAGGATTTCAGTTGGATTTATTATCCGGTGTATATGCTCTACTCATCTACCGGAAACGGACGAAAAGTTATGGGTTCTCCTACATAGGGGATTCCGGCATCGAAACAGACGACACGATTAGATTCATCTCGTCATTCTGATCAACTTTCATGTAGAAAGTTTTCTGATCTGAGCTACGGTTTATTTATGAGAAAAGTATATTTTTTGTCCCTTAACTTTTGGCAGAGTTTAGGTTTGGTCCCTTAACTTCGAAACCGGACAAGTTGCACCCCTAATTCTTCAAACCAGTTAAGTTTCGTCCCTTGATTCGAAATTTGACTAGTAGTTGGCCACGTGGCAATATTTCTCTCTCTCCTTCTTCTTTGTCGTCCTATTTCTTGTACACGTTTTTTACGAGCACTTGCGGCGAACTTGCACTTCCACCACCTCGTTGGCTGCACTTGCAGCCCTGCCGTCGGAGCCCAGCCATAGCGTCTCCGCGGCAGCTCGGTGGCTCTGCACGCAGGGCGCGGCATCATTCAGTGGAGCAGCCAACAGCACGGTGGCCAGTAGGACCACAGATGGTGGTTGCGTGCGGATAGACCGTGGCGGGGCGCAGCTCACGCGGCGGCGCGAAGTGCGGCGGCTACAGAAGCGTGTGAAGAATGGTGAGCATGGCATAGGCGAGCGCGGCAAGATCATCGGCGACATGCACGTACATGGCATAAGCTGGTCCTCACCGACCAGCCCCGATCGCACGTTGCTCTTGGACGATTGCTCACCGTCTAGCTGATCGATTCACCCGCCCGCCCAGACATGCACGTACATGTCTTTTATCGTTTCAATCCGTTCTGGCGAGAAGAGACGTGTAGCACACATCCGCATGTCATGAGTTGCTGCATGCGCACAAAAACGTGTCGTCCATGTTCACAAGGGAGTGGCTATTGAGCCGCGCGCAAGCTCCATGGCGCCTCGTTATTGTCCGTTCCCGCGGCCTGGCCAGAGTGGCGCGTGGTGTGCTCAGCCAAAACTGTCGACGTAGCTACCGGTGCATGTGCGTGGTATCTGGCAGGACTAGCACCGTCCGCACCGAGCCCGAGATGAGCCTGACTGTTGTGGGGACCATGGCACCACAGTGATCCGCTCGCCCCGGCGAGTCGCGTGAAGTAGGCAGTGAAGACCCGCGCCACGCTGGCTTCGTCTGCATGCACACCGTGAAGGTGGTGAGGACAGGCGCCATGGCGCCCGTGGAGGGACGCGTCGTGGGCGTGGAGATGGGCATGGCGCTGCCGCCCGTTAGCATGGAGGTGTTCCGGAAGTCCATGCCGCCACAGGTACCTCGTGCTGCTGCCGAAGACTAAGAGCTCCACTCCAGCCCTGCCAGTATGCCGGTTCCTCGTGGCGATCTGCGCAGCTGCTACCCTACAGGTACGCCTCCGTGTTGTCTCTAGTGCCGGTGGCGCCACAGGCGCACGCCAATTGCTCGACGAAATGTTCACCAGAGATGGGGTGAGAGGGGGGAAGATTGCCACATGGGCACTGACCGGTCAAAACCACGTTGAGTTACCACAAAAACTGCTTCTGCTGAGTCAAGGGATGAAACTTGTCCGGTTTGAAGAGTTAAGGGTGCAACTCGTCCGGTTTCAGAGTTGAGAGACCAAATCTAGACTTTGCCAAGAGTTAAGGGACGAAAAATATACTTTTCTCTTTATTTATTATGAATTTTCAAAATTTAAACTATTTTCTGAAATTATTTTTATTAACAGAAAAGAAAAATATGACGTCAGCATCGTGTAGGAGTTACGTCAGCAGTCAACAGGTCGGCTGACCAGGGTCAAACCTGACCTGTGGGTCCAGTGGGACCCACATGTCAGCCTCTGTTATAAAACAGAGTTTATTTTAAACTAAACTGAATCTAATTAACTACTGGACCCCACATGTCACAGACTAATTAACTTAATTAATCTATTTTTATTTATAAAACGTTTTAGTTAATTAAAAGGGCGGTGGGGCCCGCGTGTCAATGGCACAGTGGGCGCCCAGTCAGCATGTTGACTGGTCGAACCAGTCAACGGGGCCCCCCGGACCCACTGGTTAGTGACCCAGGGGCGTGGCCCACCACGCCACATCGGCGTCGGCGCCGGAGGCATCTCCGGCGACCAAAATCGCGAAGGGGCTCGCCGGAGCGCGTCGGAATCGCGCTGCCCAGCACCAAAACGTGCGCGGATTGATGCGTTCGAACCAGGACTCGACGCTGCATCGATCTACGCCGGTCCCGTGGCCTAACTCGGCCAGAGTTGAGCGCTGCATCGACGGCGGCGGGCGGCGCGTTCGGCCAGAGCTGGAAATCGGAGCTATGGCGCTCGTTCGAGCAAACGAAGAGGCTAGGCGGGGTCTATGGCGCTCCAGGAGCTCGTCGGAGCTACTGGCCCGAGCAGAAGAGCTCGAAGGCGAGTGCAACGGCGACAATGGCGGACGACAGAGCTCGGTATGCAGGCGAGCTAGCTACGGTGCGCTAGGGGAGTAACGAGGAGGAGCAGGAGGCGGAGGAGCTCACCGCGCGGGTCACACGTAGGCCCGTGACGGTTTAGGAGCTGCAGAGGCGGCGCCGGAGATGAAGGAGGCGGCGGCGATCGGAGATGGGGACGGAGGAATTCCAGCGCTGTGGTGCCTCCAAGCTCCAGCCGCGGCCACCGGTCGATGGAGAAGTCGAAGGCGGAGCTCCTCGGCACGACGGCGGAGCGAGGTGGTGGATGTGGCCATGAGAGCGATGGAGGCACGGCGGTGGTGGCATTCGGTGACGATGGAGAATGAGGGGGAGAGCGACGGAGAGGGAGAGGGAATGGATGGGGAGGCCAGGGGGAAGCACCGGCTCGACCTTATCCCCTCGCGGTGTCGATGGCGTCGGCGTGTCGACGAAAGGCCGGAGCAGCGCCGGCGCGTCCACAGGCGGGGCGACACGATGACAGAGAGAGAGGGGAGGAGGGAGAAAGAGGCCGTGGTGGGCTGGGCTCGGGGCACTGTGCACTTAGGCCCAGTGCACAGTGCCTCGTTTTATTTTCTACTTTCTGCTTCTTTATTTCTTTTCTGTTTTTTTAATTGTTAGACCACATTTGCATTTTTGTAAAATGTGAGACTTGGCTCAAATATTACAGTGCAATGTTAACTTTCACCAAAAACTGGTTTGGGCAAAGTAGGATTTTATTTGGATTTGATATTATCATAAATGCATTAAATAGTTCTGTTTTGGTGCTGTTTCATGTTGTTTGAGTCATTTAGCTAACTCTTTTAATATTGATTATGTTTTTATGATTGCTTCTGGATTATTTGCTAATTAATGAACATTTTTTCGACGGTGTTTGAGCAACTTTATATTTCACTTTTGAATTTGAGTTGATTTTTAGAATAGAATTTGAATTGTTTTGATTAACCATTATGACTAGACACTGCAAATGAAGTGACTTGGCATTATTAGCAGATGATCACAGTGGCTATTACACAGGGGTGTTACAGTCATGAGGCCGACCATACAATGTGGGTAGCCACCTTAGACCTTTTACTGATGCGGGTGGCTAACCCAGCACGGCTTGCTGCTTTCAGCCCACCTCGGCTAGCCTTTTCTTGTAAGGTCACCGGCCTTGGGATAGTTTGGTAACATTGGATATGGCACTAGTTCAAGACTAAGTATCTTAAGTAATGCACCAAAGTGTTAAAATGTGATAGGTATGATTGAAGTAGACAAACATGTTTTAAGAAGAAGAAAATCAAACTTACAAATGTAATGGTAAATTTCTACAAAATTGTTATCACATCATGTGTAAATTAAGGCATTAGCTCATTGTATAGCAAGTTCTTAGCATCATTAAAAAAATTAACAACTTGATATCTAATATATTTTCTGGTGGCATCAAACTTTGGAAAATATAAGAAAATAGCCCAACTTGTAGTGAGGGCTAAAGTATAAAAAAATATCGACAAGATCTAGTAGCAACATATATGTTCTAGTAATACTCCCTTTGGTCCTTTTTAATCTGCATATAAGTTTTGTCCAAAGTGAAAGTATCTCTACTTTGACCAATCTTATCGAAAAAAGTATCAATATTCACAATGCCATACCAATATTGTTAGATTCATTATGAAATGTAGTTTCATAGTATATATATTTGGCACTGTAGATGTTGATATTTTTTAATATAAATTTGGTCAAACTTTGCAAACTTTGACTTGACACAAATCTAATACGTGGAGTAAAAAGGACTGGGGGGGGGGGGGGGGGGGGGGTGTGGAGTATGAGGTAGGGTCCTTTGCATGTATGCATCCAACATCATTGTCTGCTAGATATATAAATTAATATGAAGTCAAACTAACAAGTTAATTTGTACCATAAAATAGGTCTATGCTTTAGGATTTGAGATAGTTTGAAAGCAATTAATTTAAAGCAAACCTTGAGTCTTAAACCATTGGTATATATTTAATTATTTATTATGGGTATTTCAATTAACACCACATGTAAAATAGAATCTTCATACTAAGAAAATCATCTATATTGTAGTTACGTGCTATTAACAATGAATCATGATATTGTCAGAATATCATCTATGACAAACTAATAATATGAAGTTCACCTGAACAAAATATATATTACTAGTCAAAGTTGGAGTTGCTAGTTTGACTACATATTTTTTGAAACTTGACATATTTCAAAATTTACGATACCATTATTATATCGTTTTTCTTCCAACTATGGACAGACATACGTTAATATGATTGAATCTGGTAAGAGTAATGAGGTGGCATGGGGAAATCAACTAGGTCAGATCCTCTTGAAGATTCATTTAACCATGCACGATGAATCACTTGCATACGTTCGCAAGGCAAAGGAGACCATGGATAGGAAAAAGAGCTCACTCAAAGTGGTGTTCACACATAAGACAAGTGAATGTTTCCTCAAAATGTTTGGTCTAGAGGTATACTTCACGTACATTTGAACTTATATGCTTTTTCCAAAGTCAATTTGCACAAATCCTTATAGTTTTAATAAACTAACACCATTTATTTATTTATTTACTTAATGTTCATGTTTGTAATTGTACGACTTGACTACCCAATCAGGGAGGTGCTTTTATCTTTGGTCGAATGTTCCCAAATACAACCTTGTCATTCTCAAACATGATTGGACCAGCTGAACAAATAGAGCTTTATGGGCACCCAATTGTCTTTATTGCACCTAGTGCCTACGGAGTTTCACAAGTAAGTCACTAATGATCTTCCATGAGAACCTTTCATTTTTATAAGGATTTTGTAGTTTGTCACCCCAAATCATCCACTAACTATCCAAATGCAAGGTATGCTTTGAGAATGGACATCACTCTAATTTGTTGTAATTATAATCATTACTTAGGTGAGTACTTTAAGTTATTGGAAGAAGAGAATACTAAAATAGTAACGTCAAGACATTAGCAACCATGACATGGTTCATGCTTGACTACTAGACCATATAGTTATCTCTCAAATAATGGATTCATGCCTTGGAGGAACTAGACTGCAAATATAGCTAAAAACAAGCATATTCAAGTTGGTGGAAATAGGTGGTGGAGGTACTCTCAAAATTTCCGCCAATAGAGTTTCTAGATACAAAAAAGTTTGGTGGAAAGAGTTTCGTAGCTTCCTTTGGATGTCAAGGAGCGTGAATTTGAATCAAAGACCGCAACAATCATAACTTAAGATCATCTTGAATATATTGTCTATAATTTTTTACACACACACACGCGCGCGCGCGCGCATGCACAGGTAAGGTAAGTGTGATTTCTTGGAACAACACAAGTAAAACGTCACAACAACAACAAAAAGTAATTGGTCAAAAACAAAAAACAAAATAAGAATGAAGTAACATATTATTTATCATTTCACCAGTATATTTTTAATAACCCGTTTTTTTGTAGGCCCTAATTGTGCACTACCAAAGTTACAATAGCATTATCAAGGTAATCTTATCAGTCGACGAGAAAACAATTCCAGATTATCATCAACTTCTGGATGACTTTTCTGTGTCTTTTGAGCACATTATGGATGCGACTTCAAGACTTTTGGCGTTCATCAAGAAAGAGTAATTAGTGAATATGGAGTCGAAGAACTTACTACACATGTATAATGCTACAAATATACTCTCCTTGTACATATGCAACGTGTGTGGTGAGTTGTACCTGGAGTAGTGGTCTCTTATATCCTTTGAGCACCACTACTTTCTAGTTC
The DNA here is from genome assembly GCA_011799875.1 of Thinopyrum elongatum. Lineage (NCBI taxonomy): Eukaryota > Viridiplantae > Streptophyta > Magnoliopsida > Poales > Poaceae > Thinopyrum > Thinopyrum elongatum. Next base: position 554,366,619 of record CM022301.1, on the reverse strand, counting down.
AACTTAATATTCACTAGATGACTAGTTGCGCCAATTGGTGTAGAGATCAGCTGCAGCCTGAAACTTACATGAACTATTTGAAACATAAAATAGAAGTGAAACGAACTATTTGAAGCGTGACAAATGATTATGTTCATACTGCATCTACATTTGCATTGACAATGATCATTTCCCATAAGTTTTTTTTGTGATTTCTTTTTGATGACATGAGACTATAGCCTGGAAGTTAAGCGAAGTAAATGAAATTGCCAGCAAGAAGAGAAGCAACGCCATGGGCAACATGTCTAGCAGAAAGAGGAAGTTAAGTGAGTAGGTGCAAAGTGACCAACTGAAAGCCAGGAGTTAAGCGGACTATTTGAAACATAAAACAAAAGTTACGTGAACCATTTGAAGAAACCAACTGCAGTGATTAGCGCAGAGACGTTTCTCGTAAATGGTATGCAATTGATTGTGTTTGTATATTTACAAATAACAGAGTCTCGCCGGCCAGAACAACCCAACGTCCGGGTTCATAGAAAGGCCGAGCACACCTCACGTCACCTGACCCTAGACGGAAGGTGTGTGATGCGATGTCTACCCGGCCTTTCAAAGCCGCGGTCTGCCCAAATACCGTGTCTCTGGGATATCCTGGGCCTTTGTCGTCCTCCACCGATGGCGGATCTGCTCCCACTGCGCCAATTGGTGCAAAGACCAACCATGCCGAGAAACTGGGCGCACAAGGACAAAAAAAACTAGTAGGAAAAGGTCCTCGCATCCGAGCAAAACTAATGGCTAGATGAGAACCAGATGCGCCAGTCGGCCGGAGCACGCACTGGCGTCTGTTCGGATAGGCTAATCCCCTTCGCGTCCAAGCAGGCAACACCCCTCTATCGTCCGGGTCCATCCATCGGCATCTGGAAACGTCCAACGAAATGACGTAGGAGATGTGTTTGGCTCCCTGGCCATCTGTTCGGTTGCGACAGAAGGCTCCGACGGAAAACGCAGAGACTTATAATCATCCCTCATAGTGCGTTTCTGTTTGCTTTGACGATGATAATTGCCCGTAAAAGACAAACTACAACTAAAAAGGTAAACATCCCATATTTATTACCTAATAGTAAAGGACGGAAGATTTCATAGTTCTCCTTCCGTCACTCCTTCATATCCGTTGATTTTTGTGTTGTCACAAAGATTAACAACTGAGATAGCCTCCGTAAGTCTGCGTCGATCGTCTTATGTTTGGATCTATCGTTGTTTACGTCATGAGGTGGAGTCTTCCGTCGCCCAACTGGGCCGCGTGACACTTGGGCCTTCATACGTCTCGATCCTTCGTTTTTTATGCCACCCACGTGACCCCTTGCTAATTTTTTTGCGAGAAAACCTCTCCGATGCAGGTGGAGGTGATCCTGTATGTCCTCCCCGATGCAGAATCGAATCCAACAGTGCTCCCGATGAACCACAAGAAAACTCAAATCAAGATCAAAATCAATGTTGTTGCTTAGATAGGGATAGACCGAGAGAGGGTGAAACCGAGGTTGATCTGTGGCTCAAATTGAGAAGAGAGAGGCCACGGGGGAGAGTTGATTGACAGAAAGGCCGGCAACCGCCTCGCAGGATTCCGTGTCGGCTGGCTGTGTACGCCGTCGCATCGGGCGCCGGGAAGAACCGCCGCTCGCTGGACGTAGTTTCAGTCGCCGCCAATCCGATGGACAGAGTAGCCATATGTTGTACAAGCCGTCGCGGGCTGGACTCGACGAAGTTGCCGCACTTGAGGTCCGAGCGGAGGTAGTTCATCCAGCAGCTCTTGCCGCAGCAGAGAAGCCCTGTGGCCTTGGGCAACGAGCGCCAGCAGCCCTCACCATGTGCCTTGATGTAGCCGATCAGGCGCTGGTCCTCCTTGGTCCACGCCCCCTTGTTCGTGTGCGCCTTCTCGCACTACGGCGACCTCCCCATGCCGATGTTCAGTCTTTGCCCGTTTTTTATGGTCGAAGGTAGCTCAGAGTTTGAGCTCGCAGTTGTATGCAGCAGGGGAGAGTTGTGGCCGCGCCGTGGGGGCGCGACGATGAGGGCATAGGGGAGCTTTTCTGTGATTCTTTTGTTGGGTGTTGGTGGTGGTTTGTCGCTCCATTGACCCAATCCTTTGGGGGATTTGACTGCCTGCGCGGGTCGTCGCCCCGCCGGATGCCGTGGTCTCAGTCGCCACCGCTCCACGACCGGTGCCATACCCATCGGGTCGGTAACTGCCGATGCACTGGGAGCCAACAAATCCAGTAAGCCACACCACATGACCGTATTTTCCTCATAAAACCATTGGAAGACTACAAGCCACGAGGATGTGTGGCCACGTCGAGAAGACCTAATCTGGTCAGCACGCCCTAGAGTCCATGCATCCAGGCGTTGGTTTCCCTCTCATCCTCATGCATGCGTGTAGGATCTATGGTTGACTTAGGCTGTGATTTTTCAAGGCATGCATGTGCGGCGGTATTGGTGGCTGCTGGTGATTAAGCGTGCCTAATGTATTAAGGGCTACTGGTGATTAGGCTTATGATTTTTTGCATCTTCCTCTCCATGCTTTCTTGATCTGGATTTTGCACCACTGATTTTTCTCTCATCCTCCAGTTTTGTGCTGCTGCGCTGCCGCCCCTGCCTCGTACTTCTGGCTCCTCTGCTTCCGCTGCTGCCTTGGGCGGTGTCTTCCAGGCACCATTAGATTTTTTTTCCTAACTTATCTGTATGTGGGTGTGTTCTGGATGGATGTATAGTTGATCTGAATAACATTGATGTGTATGCATGCATTCTCGATACATTGTTTCTTGAAATGTACAATATTCCAGTATTCACATCTTGACCTATTTCATTCAATTTTTGTTCTGGCAAAGTATATATATGGACAAAGTTTGATTTAAGATGTAGCAATTGAAGGTTTGGGTACATTCAAATGCAGTGGAATGATAATGTCAAGAAAGAAATGTGATGGAGTAATTGGAGAGTTCATACCTGTATAAGAAAAAAGAAATATCAATGTAAAATTGTGTGACACTGTAATCTTTTATAGTTGTGTGACCTACTATTAATTTCACGTCGGCGAGCCCTGCATTTATTCTGAATCACGCAGGGCGTCCGCAAAGGCCATTCACCCTGGCAGTGTGAACCCGATGCCTGAACCGACCGTTGTGGGTCCTAGCCGAGTCAGACCGCTGCCAGATCCTGCGAATCTATTCCCTGATTAGCTCGCCTACGCTCAACTAACAAGAAATTTCATTCCTGGCCGTCAGATCTGCTTGATATAGCGTCATGGACCAATTCCTGTAGCATCCAGGCCCAACTGTCCTACGGGGCTGCTACTCTGGAAGAAAAAACTGAGGTCTCAAAAAAAAAGGTGCAGCTGTCCCTTGTACGTAAAAAAACAAATGTGCGGTCGATAGGATGCGGGGGACTCGAACAGAGGAGGCGCTCGAGGGAGCCAGGCGCGCGAGGGGATCCAGCGCTGGCGAAGCAAGCCGAGGCGCGCGAGTGGATCCGGCATCACGTGGTTCAGCCGATGCATGCGAGGGGAGCCGATCCAGCCGACGAGGGGATCCAGCGGACGCGCAGGATGCAAATGAATCAGGGGCTAGCCGATCCGGTCAGAGCGGTCGATCCACCTGCGAAGTGGAGAGGGGGGACGGGGGTGATGATGGTCGGCGCCTCATGTACTGGAAACTGCTCGCAATCAAACTTAAGTTTCTAAGCGTGCATTCATGGTGATTGATATGCCAATCCTTTCTCTGTCGAGTGGTACGTCTATATATTCTTCCTCCCCTCACACTCTTTGCTCATCCTCTCTACACCGGCAACACAACATCTTTGAGCATCACGCTCGGGTTCCATGTATTCTTTTTAGTTCATGTATGATTGGTTTTTGCACGAAGCAATTCGATATCCTCTCATATAAAAAAATGTGCGTACATGTGATGGTACTGTGCTTGATTGATTTTATTTTGGATCTTAGCATTGGAATTTCTTTGCTTAGCAGTTGAGTGCGCCATTGGCCGCCAGCATCAAGCCATCATGTAATTCCTCGCCTCCAGGCAGCCATTGCTCCGGACCAGTTCCGATGCCCAAGTGTGAGACTTTCCTCAACGCCTCTTTGCTCCAATCGCTGATCAAATTTGAAGCTGCCCCGAGACAAAATGGAACGTACAAGGAATATCTGTGCTCTCAGATAGATAGCAACATGTACATTACTACTCATGCACCCCTCTATTTAGGACGAACATAATTTCTATCTTGATTCTTGTTCATTTCCTTGGGAAATTCTTGGAGGCTCTAGTTCTGATATATTTGTTCAGGAATTCTTTACCTTATAATTTGGTATGGCTATTGCTTAGATATTATGATGAAGAATGTATGTGTATCATTCATGCCATGGTATTCTTAATTATTGTTGTTGTCAATAGGGGGCAATAATCTGTTGGACTGACGATGCAGGATGCATCCCTAGAGAGTGGAGATGCATGATGAAACAGTGAAGAAGACCTCAACTAGGATCATGTAAGGCAGCAGAGGTCAACACCAAATCTGTTCATAAAATAGTATATGTTTATTTCTAATCAGGTTTTGCTTATAAACTTCAGATTAGTTTTGGAAAAGGGTTCCTGCTGGTTCAAGATCAATGTTACGAAGTGGTGCAAAACCAAAACAAAAGATCATTACTTCCATTAAGAATAGGCAAGTTGGAGAAGGGACAAACTATTTACTTCAGATCATCCCCTTTTCAGCCTCCAAATCAATGAGTTTGTGTTCTTTAAATGATTTTGTCTCCTTGCATACTAGGTTACATTACCAAATGCAGCGACAAAAATTGTCCGTAGTGGAGTCGACGAAGAGGCAGGAGGAGTGCAGGTGGTGGTGGGTTAGCACAGTAGCGACTGATGTTTCGTTGGCTCAAGGCCATCTCCAGGCAGTGGCGGAGACAGGCCCCAGGCAGCCCGGGCCGCTGCCTGGGGCGTGGGTGCTGATTCCTTCGTTGACTGTAGCTACAGTGTGGCACTGTAACTACAGTGCTCCGAAGGTTGCCTGGGTCGGCCTGGGGCGTATGGTATTCCTGGCGCCGCCGCTGTCTCCAGGCAACATCCTCCATAGCTATGCTCCACTCATTGCCAACCACGCATCTACCTCTGCTGCAAACAATGATATGCATAATCACCTTTTTTGGGTTTGGTCAGTCTTCTGCATGATAATAATTTGATTACTAAAACATGGAGTAGTTAGTTGCAGTTTCTGTATTGTCTTTGGTAGGAATCTTTTTTCTGGTAGATGTGGTCCTAAGTGCTCCTATCATTTTTCCTAATGATTAACCAACTGTTGAGGAGTTTAGCATGGTTTGTTACGTAATAAATTTACTGAAAAACGTATCAGATGGCTAGCTTTGAAAATGTGAAACACAAATAATTGGCTCCTTTGTTTCGTTAAGCTAGCTCCAAGTGTAGTGTTATGTCAGCTCATGCCATGACATCTATTCTTACCCTAATGATTAACCAACTGTTGAGGAGTTCAGCATGGTTTGTTACGTAATAAATTTTTTGAAAAACGTATTAGATGGCTAGCTTTGAAAATGTGAAACACAAATAATTGGCTCCTCTGTTTCGTTAAGCTAGCTCCAAGTGTTGTGTTATGTCATCTCATGCCATGACATCTGTTGTTAAATTAGGTGATGTTATTGTCCATAATGGTGCGACCTGTATCATTGTTCAGTGTGTTATTTAGCACGGCAAAAGTGCAGGGAGTTCGCCCAACAACGTCGTATGGGGTAGTTACAAGACAATTGCAACTTGAAATAAGTAAGACTACCAGTCCCTTAGGTTGATGCATGGCCATGGTCATTTGTTTGTACTTCAAATTACTACTTTCATTCTCCATCATAATATTTATTTCTTTGTGTGTAACTGAATTGTTTTGGGTCTGGGTTAGAGTAAATATCTTGGTGCTGATGAGGTCGTCGCACAATTACTAACCTGCATTTTCCACCTTTTCATCCTTAAACACTTTTGTTCTTTTTGCAGGGTCGTCAGCACTGTTAACTTGCCTAACCCACCCATGCTCTATACTATGTATTGGTATGGTAAAACAATTTGTTTAAAACAAGTATTTTTCTCATTTGAGATGGTAAACATTAGCAACTTTAATAATATGTGCCTCCGTATATTTGCACAAGTTCCTATCATCCTGTTGGGAAAACAAATGGGTGTGACAGCGCACTCCATTACATCTCTGCATCGATTCTTTTCAATTAATTCTTTCTAAAGCCAGTTCCTACATATTGACATGTCCATTTGTATAGAAATTAGTGACATCAACAAATCAATAATAACATCAAAGATTTCATATAACAACAGAGAGATGAATGGGAGCAGGGAGAGGGAAAGCAAGATCATTGACCACATCAGGGGATTACCTGCAAAGGTGTGAGGTCTGGGGGAGACACCGGCATACCGCATCACCCATGGTGGGGAAAATTGTAAACCATGACAAACACTTTATGGATTGAACAAGTTGGTGTGTGCAGAATGCAAAATAATATCCCTACCGGTCATCACAAACATCATAATATCAGGGCAGCAACTGCACGCTATAAAGATATTAGTCCTGGGCCCAGCAAAAGGGCTAAATCTTGGTAGACTGGAAATTAAGTTCTTCCATATTTATATATTTGTAAAAATAACTATCATTCCATTGGAAAAATAGACGGGCGCGGCAACGCGCACCATTCATGATCTAGTACACTTTAAAAGCCGCTTCATTACAAAGATTTTACACACGATGAGAATGTCATTTTACTGAGACAATCTGACTACTAACACCGTGTGAGCTGTTATTAAACAATCAAATCAGCCTTGCACGGCAAACTCATCCTACACGTGTGGTCCTGAACAAACATTCGCTTACTCAGGACGGCTTTCCACCATGCTCGGATTGGGAGTTTGGCGAATGAGCGAAACCAGGATGAGTAACTTGATCCCTGCCCGTCTTTGCCCCGGATCCATGCCCGACCCGCAACTTCCCACCGCCGAACCGCCTCTGGACCTTCTGTCTTTGCAAGCCCGGCCTGCCCACATCTCCCTTCGTTCAACTTGGTCCTCCTTCGCCCTTCTTCTCCCCCATATCCTTGTCTTGAGAAAATAAATTGCCCCACCCCATCCCTTCCACCACCTAGACTGGCCAGCTAGCCTCCAACCCTCCCTAATATTCACTAGCATCTTTGGGGTGAAACACACTGTAAACAATCACAAAAATGACATACAACTTGTCCGCAAAAAAATCAGCAAAATTTGCTAGAATCTAAATTCAAAAACCAGCTCATGTACACATTTCATATATAGTAGTTGAACCACATATATATAGACATCTATATAGCTAAAATAGGGATAATTGACATGCTCTATATAAAACCGGCGAGATCTGCAGAACGGCGCGGCTCGCGGGGATTAGCAAGAGAGGGATAGGAGGGAAACCGAGAGGAGAAGGAGGGTTGACTGGGAGGGGTGGCGGCGCTCAGTTCTTGCTCGCCGGAAGTGACGCGCAACATGGTGGTGGAAGGGATGGCAGCGATGCGAGCTCCCGCTTGATCGGATGCAGAGGTGTGCGGGCGTAGATGGCCTTCGGGTGGGCCGGAGGCTGGGTTGCAGTGGGCCTTCAACTTCAGGAGACAAACTAGGTGGTGGCGCTTGGTGCTGGTTGCTCATTGGAAGTGATGTGCGACATGGCGGTGGAAGGGATGGCAGCGGCATGAGCTCCTGCTCGATCAGGTGGAGAGGCGTGTGAATGCTCCCGCGTGGCACACGATCACAGATGGCCTTCGGGAGGGCTAGCCGCTGGGCTGCGGCTTGAACTGGTCGGCCAGGGACTGTCAGATCTCAGTCAGGAGCCGCCCGATCGAGGGGAGAGGTGGATGGCTGGTTAGTAAGATGCCAAGTGGCGACTAGCGTTAGAAGGATCGCGGAAAATAGGATGGGTTAGTGTTTATTCCATTTTTGGTAGATTGGTGAGCGAGTTGGGTTGTCTAGATGGCTATTCTTAGAGAAGAGGGGGAGTAAAGTCCCATGAAATTTTATTTAGCAAAACCGTTTATTATTTATCCGGCTACTATCGCCTTGCATATTTGAACGTTTGGGTAGCAAACGAACTCCGAATCGGACAAAATTTGACATGTGGCCTCGGTATAATATAATAAGACCACACAAAAACTTCCAACTCGTATTGAGAACATTTAATTAATGTTTACAAAATAATTTTAAATGGTGCCACACACCCACATGTGCAAAGTGTCCGGCGAGTCTCGATGAAGCAGACAAAAGGGGAGAGGGATAGCAAAAACAAATGGATGAGCAAAGTTGGATTAAAACACAAGTTGTCATCTGAAACACAAAATTAACTAACAATCATAATCGTACCTTCAGATGGCATAAGCGTACAATTGCGACATAAGAACAAGCAACAAGTAAAACATGTGTCTAGCACAACTATGTAAAACACAAGTTGCCAGCCCAATGATACACAGAAAATAAATCATTGAAAACGTCTTATTTTGCCGCAATGTTTATTGCATTAGTTTGGTCACCTCACCCAAGAACAACGTAAAACACAATTGCCATCCTAATGACACATTGTTCACCATGGGAAAAAATTAATGAATTGCCACTATGAAATTTGTCGGGCTCTACCCTTAGTTCCTCCTAGCCAATGTTTTGTTTACATAAATTGGTTTCCAACATTAGATGGAACTTGGTTCATCACACCATTTTTCATGGTGGCACAAGTATATACCATAATATTTCCATGATCTCGAAGATATATTGCTAGTCTGGGTTACAAATAAGTACCAACAGATCATCGTCCTAGACACTACCACCAGTGTAGACAAAAATTGTCCCCACCATCTAAAAAAGTGTTGCGAACATTTTTTAAGGGCGCAAATATTTTTATATTTTAAGAAAAAAATTACACAATAAATTATTTATATCTTGTGAACATTTTTTAATAGTTTTGAAAACTTCATATATGTCTTAAATATTTTTAAAATATAAGGAGCAAATATTTACATTTCTTGACAATTTCTAAAAGATTAATGAAAAACTTTTTAGATGTGTTAACATTTGTTTGAATGGTACCTACATTTTTAAATGATAGGACCATTTCTATAAATGTGTGAATAATTTTGTAAGCATCATGAAAATTTTATTAAAATGTGTGGAACACTTTTTCATGGTGTAAACATTGTTTTAATCATGAAGAACCTTGTTTACAAATTAATAAAACAAAAATAATTTAAATATATTTATTTACAACATTTTTTCAATATATATATAAATATAGAGAGAAAACAACAAATAAAAAATAAAACAACTCAGAAGCTAAGAAATAATTGTTCTCCCTAATTGGGCCTGGCCCATTTAGGCATGCGCTATGGGCGAGACATCCGTAGGTCCGTTACAAGCAAAACATAGACGTCCCCATGATACAATTTATATTTTTCAGAACATGAAATTTTGCATACGTATTCTTTTCAATCCCAAGCCGAGCCCACGTCCAACACAGGTAAAATAGTAGATTAAACCAACAATATTTAAAAATCAGTAAAACAAGTTCACTACAGACTACAGGCAACCACTAGGTGTAATTTTAATCCCAAATAAGTTCCCTCCATTACATACATCGAAATAAAAATTAAGTACAAGCGACCAATAGGGCACATACAACATATATTCCATCTAAGCTTTAATGACAACATCCATACTAGAACACTTGTGTTTCACTTTCTCTGAATGGTTCTCCATGAAAGCTTCAATATAAGCCTATAAAATGCTTAAACGAGAATATGAATCGTTAATATTGATATATAAAATATCAACTAAGGGAGCAAGGGAGCGCGATGTCCATGGAAGAGCAACAGAAGTTTGCTGGAGCAACGGGGATAAGCCTACAATTTGTGATAAAAATAGTAATGGGAAAGAAGAGATAGACATCAGCTTGCATTGTGCCTCTAAAAATATTAGTAGGGCTTGTAGTATCTGTTGCCACCAGCCAATTACCCCAATCTCATTTAGAAATCATTGATTTTGTTTGACATTGCATCGTCTTCCCTTGTACTCAGCCATATATTTTTGTGTCTATCATTCTATTGAAAGGGGTTAAAGGAGGGCGACACGATCTTTTTCTTGTTTTACTTGGGACTGGTTAAAATCTCAATCAATGTATTTGTCTTCATCTCCATTAATAATATTTTTGGTTGTATGCCATTCTAAAAATTTACCTCTGCAGCCACTGAACAAATGTTATTCACCCGACATAATATCATGGAACAAAATCTTTTTCCCCGAAACAACAAAAACACGTGCATGTGATCTGTCATTCTTGAGTGATAAGATGTGGGCCATCCAATGTGAACGACAAAACAAGAATTGTGCGACTTAAAGATGGGACCAGAAGGGGATGTGGCATCCATAGAGAGTATTTTGAATCTTGGGATCCCCGCCGGTGTTTTCCCATTCCATTATTGCCTCCACTATTACACTTTGTTCCCGACCCTCCTCCTCGATGCTAGCTCCTTGTTTTTTGTTCCTAGGGGTTCTCTAGCACTATCGAAGAGGAAGGATTCGGGTGGACACAAAAAATGGTGAATGCCCATGCAAGGCAATGTGTGTGTGCTCGCTCTCAACCCTATAGGGTAGCAAAGGGGAAGAGAATGCCATGTGTGGCTACAAAAATGTCCATCCATGGAGGGGCGTGAACTCACACTTGAGACAAGGTGTGTGGTATAGAAGATCGGGAAGGAAACATGCGGCTGAGCAAGACCCTCCATGCATTGACATAAAAACATCGTACATATGATACGAAAGACACCCTCCATGGGACGATGAGTGCAAGCCGTGACTCGTTCGTGTCATCCCATGGGAGCCTGACTCGAAAGAAAGAGAACTTCCCACTGTTGAACCTCCTCTGAACATTCTTTCTTTGCAACTAAAGCCAACGATTATCTCCCTCCGTTCAACCTGCTCCTCCTTTGCACTTCTTCTCCCCCACGTCCTTGTCTCAAGAAAAGAAGTTCTCCACCCCTCCCTTTCACCATCTAGATTGGCCTACTGGCGTCCAGCCCTCCCTAATATTCACTAGCATCTCTGGGGTGAATCGTCTCATAAATGATCATGACAATGACATACAACTTGGCCGTCCAAAGAAATCGGACAAAAATTGCTAGAATCTAAATACCAAAATCAACTCATGTACACATTTCATATATTGTAGTTGAACCCACTTATATATAGACATCCATAGAGCTAAAGTAGGGATAATTGACATGCTCTCTGTAAAAATGGCAAGATCTACAGAACAGCGAGGCTCGAAGGGACTAGAATGAGAGGGATAGGAGGGAAACCGAGAGAGGAGGACGACACTTGACTCTGAGGGGTAGCGGTGCTCGATGCTGGTTGCTTGCTGGCAATAACGTGCGACATGACGGTGGAGGGGATGGCAGCAGCGTGAGGTTCTACTCGGTCGGGTGGAGAAGCGTGCGAAAAGTCCCGCAAGGCTTGCGGGCACAGATAGCCTTCGGGAGGGCTGGCCGCTGGGATACGGCGGGTCTTCGGCTGGAGGAGGTGAACTGGGCGGCCAGGGACTACCAGATCTCGATCTATAGCCGTCGGATTGAGGGGATAGGTGGATGGTTGGCTGGGGAGTTGTCAAGTGGCGACTACGGTTAGAATGGTCACGTAAAAAGACGAGGGCTTAGTGTTTACTCCATCTTTTGTAGGGGAGGGGTTGCTATTTATAGGTAGGGTTAATGAAGCTGTTTGGGCTAGGATTTTGGTGGTCTAGTTGTGTTTCGTAGATGGCTAGTCTTAGAGAAGAGGGGGAGTTAAGTCCCGTGACATTTTATTTAGCAAAACCATTTAGTATTTATCCGTCTACTATCGCCTCACATATTCGAATGTTTGGGTAGCAAACAGACTCTGACTAAATTTGACATGTGGCCTCGATATAATATAATAAGGCCACACAGAAACTTCCAACTCGTATTGAGAACATTTAATGCATGTTACAAAATAAGTTTAAATGGTGCCACACACCCATGTGCAAAGTGTCCGGTGAATCTCGGTGATAGGCAAAATGGGAGAGGGATAGCCAAAACAAATGGATGATCAGAGTTGGATTAAAACACATGATGCCATCCGAAACGCAAGATGAACTTAAAATTAGAACTTTACCTTAATGATGGCATAAGCGTTCAGTTGCGACATAAGAACTAACAACAATTAACACATGTGTCTAGCAGAACCATGTAAAACACAAGTTGCAAGCCCAATTATACACCGAAAATAATCATTGAAAAAGTCTTATGTTGCTGCAGTGTTTATCGCATTAGTTTGGTTACCTCACCCAAGAACTATGTAATAAACAATTGCCATTTTAATGACTCAATGTTCACCATGGATTTTTTTTAATGATTTGCCACTATGCAATTGCACCCCTATTTCCTCCTAGCCAACATACTGTTTACATATATTGGTTTCCAAAATAAGATGGAACTTCGCTCATCACACCATCGTTTCATGGTGGCACAAGTATATATCCTAATATTGCCATTATCTCAAAGATATATTGCAGGTCTAGGTTGCAAATAAGTACCAACAGATCATCGTCCTAGACACTACCACCGGTGTAGAAGTTGTCCCCACCATCTAAAAAAGTGTTGCGAACATTTTTCTAAGGGTGCAAATATTTTTTATATCTGAAGAACTTTCTTAAAAAATTACGCAATAAATTGTGTCTATCTTGTGAATATTTTTTTAATAGTATAAAAAACTTTATATATGTCTTCACTATTTTTAAAATATACGGAGCAAATATTTACATTTCTTGACCATTTTTAAAAGATTAATGAACAATTTTTTAGAGTGTTAACCTTTTTTGGAATTGTACCTACATTTTTCGATGATAGGACCATTTCTATAAATGTGTGAATAATTTCGTAAGCATCATGAACATATTATTAAAATGTGTTGAACACTTTTTTAGAGGTGTAAACATTATTTTAATCATGAAGAACCTTGTTTATAAATTAATAACTAAAAATATTTTACAAAAAAAATTACAACATTTTTTCAAAATATATAGAAGTACATGATAAAATAATAAATAAAAAAGAAAAGATAAAATTCAAGAAAATTGTAAGCAACTCAGAAGCTAAGAAATAAATGTTCTCCCTAATTGGGCCTGGCCCATTTAGGCGGGCGCTATGGGCGAGACATCTGTAGTTACCACAACAAGTGAGACATAGACGTGCCCATTATACAATTTCTATTTTTCAGATCATAAAAGTTTGCATACGTATTCTTTTCAATCCCAAGACGAACCCACATCCAACACAGGTAAAATAGTAGATTAAACCAACAATATTAAAAAATCAGTAAGACAAGTTCACGACAGAGTACAAGCAACCATTAGGTGCAGTTTTAATCCAAAATAAGTTCCCTCCATTACATACATCGAAATAAAAATTAAGTTCAAGCGACCAATAGGGCGCATAAGACATATATTCCATGTAAGCTTTAATGACAACATCCATACTAGAACACTTGTGTTCCACTTTCTCTGAAGGGTTCTCCATGAAAGCTTCAATATAAGCCTATAAAATGCTTAAACGAGAATATGAATCGTTAATATTGATATATAAAATATTAACTAAGGGAGCAAGGGAGCGCGATGTCCATGGAAGAGCTCCAGAAGTGTGCTAGAGCAACGGGGAGAATCCTAAAATTTGTGATAAAAAATAGGAATGGGGAAGAAGAGATAGACATCAGCTTGCATTGTGCCTCTAAAAATATAAGTAGGGCTTGTAGTATCTGTTGCCACCAGCCAGTTGCCCTAATCTCATTTAGAAATCATTGATTTTGTGTGACATTGCATCATCTTCCCTTGTACTCAGCCATGTATTTTTATGTCTAACATTCTATTGAAAGGGGTTAAAGAAGGGCGACATGATCTTTTTCTTTTTTTTGTTTTACTTGGGACTGATTAAAATCTCAATCAATGTATTTGTCTTCATCTCCATTAAAAATATTTTTTGGTTGTATACCATTCTAAAAGTTTACCCTCAAGAGCCACTGAACAAATGTTTTCACCCGACATAATATCATGGAACAAAATCGTTTTCCCCCGAAACAACAAAAAACGTGCGTATGTGATCTGCCATTCTTGAGTGATAAAATATGGCCTATCCAATGTGAACGACAACACAAGAATTGTGCGACTTCAAGATGGGAGCAGAATGGGATGTGGCATCGATAGAGAGTATTTTTAATCTTGGGAGCCCCGCTGATGTTTTCCCATTCCATTGTTGCCTCCACTATTCACTATGTTCCGACACTCCTCCTTGATGCCAGCTCCTTGTTTTTGGTTTCTAGGGGTTCTCTAGCACTATCGAAGAGGAAGGATCCGGGTGGACGCAAAAATGGGTGTATGCCCATGCAAGGCAATGTGTGTGTGTGCTCGCTCTCAACCCTATAGGGTAGCAAAGGGGAAGAGAATGCCATGCGTGGCTACAAAAATTTCCATCCATGGAGGGCATGTATACTCGCACTCGATACAAGGTGTGTGGCATAGGAGATCGAGAAGGAAACACGCGGCTGAGAGAGACTGTCCATGCTTTCACATAAAAACACCGTACATATGATACAGAAGACACCCTCCATGGGACGATGAGTGCGAGCTGTGAGTCGTTCGTGTCATCCCATGGGACTTTGACTCGAAGGAAAGAGAACTTCCCACTGTTCAACCTCCTCTGAACCTTCTTTCTTTGCAAGTAAAGCCAACGTCATCTCCCTCCATTCAACCTGTTCCTTCTTCTCCCGAATGTCCTTGTCTCAAGAAAAGTTCCCCCACCCCTCCCTTTCACCATCTAGATTGGCATGCCGGCCTCCAACCCTCCCTAATATTCACTAGCATCCTTGGGGTGAATCGCCTTGTAAATGAACATGACAATGGCATACAACATGGCCGTCCAGAAAAATCGGACAAAAATTGCTAGAATCTAAATACCGAAATCAGCTCATGTACACATTGCGTATATTGCACTTGAACCCACTTATATATAGACATCTATAGAGATAAAGCAGGGATAATTGATATGGTCTCTATAAAAACAACGAGATTTGCAGAACGGTGTGGATTGAAGGGACTTGCATGAGGAGGGAAACCGAGAGAGGAGGAGGAGGGTTGACTTGGAGGGGTAGCAATGCTCGGTGTTGGTTGCTTGCTGGCAATGACGTGCGACATGGCGGTGGAAGGGATGGCAGCGGTGTGAGCTCCTACTCTATCAGGTGGAGAAGTGTGTGAAAAGTCCCGCGAGGCATGCGGGCACATATAGCCGGCCCGGCCACTGAGCTGCGGCGAGTCTTCGACTGTAGGAGGCGAACTGGGCGGCCAGGGACAACCAGATCTCGATCTGGAGCCGCTAGATTGAGGGGAGAGGTGGATGGCTGGTTGGGGAGTTGTCAAGTGGTGGCTAGGGTTAGAATGGTCACATAAAAAGAGGAGTGCTTAGTGTTTATTCCATTTTTGGTAGGGGAGGGGCTGTTATTTATAGGCAGGGTTAATGAAGCTGTTTGGCCTAGGATTTTGGTGGTCTAGTTGGGTTTTGTAGATGGCTAGTCTTAGAGAAGAGGGGGAGTTTAAGTCCCGTGACATTTTATTTGCCAAAACCGTTTAGTATTTATTCGTCTAGTATCTCCTCAGATATTCGAACATTTGGGTAGCAAACAGACTCTGAATCGGACAAAGTTTGACATGCGGCCTCGATATAACATAATAAGGCCACACACAAACTTCCAACTCGTATTGAAAACATTTAATGCATGTTTACAAAATAGTTTTAAATGGTGCCACGCACCCATGTGCAAAGTGTCCGGTGAGTCTCCACGATAGGCAAATGGGGAGAGGGATAGAGACGACCAATGAATGATCAGAGTTGGATTAAAACACAAGCTGCCATCCGAAACGCAAAATGAACTTAAGATTATAATCTTACCTTCATGATGGCATAAGCATTCAGTTGCGACATAAGAACTAACAACAAGGAAAACATGTGTATGGCACAACCATATAAAACACAAGTTGCAAGCCCAATTATACACAGAAAATAATCATTGAAAAAGTTTTATGTTGCCAAAATGTTTATCGCATTAATTTGGTTATCTCACCCAAGAAATATGTAAAACAGAATTGCCATTTTAAAGACACAATGTTCACCATGGATGTTTTTTAATGATTTGCCACTATGGCATTGGTTGAGCTCACCGCTATTTCCTCCTGGACAATGTTCTGTTTACATATATATTGGTTTCCAAAATAAAACGGAACTTCGCTCATCACATCATCGTGGCAGAAGTATATACCATAATATTGCCATGATCTCGAAGATATATTGCTAGTCTGGGTTGCATATAAGTACCAACAGATCAGCGTCCTAGACACTACCACCAGTGTAGACAAAAATTGTCCCCACCAACTAAAGAAGTGTTGCAGACATTTTTTGAAGGGCGCAAATATTTTTTTATTTTTTAAGGACTTTTTTCAAAAATTATGCAATAAATCGTGTATATATTGTGAACATTTTTTAATAGTTTCGAAAACTTCATAAATGTCTTTAATATTTTTAAAATATATGGAGCAAATATTTACATTTCTTCACCATTTTTGAAAGATTAACTAACAATGTTTTAGATGTTTTAACATTTTTTGAATGGTACCTACATTTTTAAATAATAGGACCATTTCTATAAATGTGTGAATAATTTTTTAAGCATCATGAACATTTTATTAAAATGTGTGGAATAGTTTTTTAGTGGTGTAAACATTGTTTTAATCATGAAGAACCTTGTTTACAAACTAATAAAACAAAAATATTTTAAAAATAACTTTTTACAACATTTTTTAGTATATATGTAAGTATAGAGAGAAAACAATAAATACAAAAGCAAAGACAAAAGTCTAGAAAATTGTAAGAAAGTCAGTAGCTAAGAAATAATTGTTCTCCCTAAGTGGGCCTGACCCATTTAGGCATGCGCTATGAGCGAGACATTCGTAGGTACCGCTACAAGCAAGACATAGACGTGCCCTTTATACAATTTCTTTTTTTTAGATCATAAAATTTTGTATACGTATTCTTATCAATCCCAAGCCGAGCCCACATCCAACACAGGTAAAATAGTAGATTAAATGAACAATATTTAAAAATCAGTAATACAAGTTCACTACAAACTACAAGCAACCATTAGGTGTAGTTTTGATCGAAAATAAGTTCCCTCCATTACATACATTGAAATAGAAACTAAGTTCAAGCAATCAATAGGGCGCATAAGACATATATTCCATCTAAGCTTTAATGACAACATCCATACGAGAACACTTGTGTTTCAATTTCTCTGAAGGGTTCTCCATGAAAGCTTCAATATAAGCCTATAAAATGCTTAAACGAGAATATGAGTCATTAATATTGATATATAAAATATTAACTAAGAGAGTAAAGGAGCGTGATGTCCATGGAAGAGATCAAAAGTTTGCTAGAGCAACGGGGAGAAGCCTAAAATTTGTGATAAAAAATAGGAATGGGAAAGAAGTGATAGACGTCAGTTTGCATTGTGCCTCTAAAAATATTAGTAGGGCTTCTAGTATCTGTTGCCACCAGCCAGTTGCCCCAATCTCATTTAGAAATCATTGATTTTGTGTGACATTGCATCCTCTTCCCTTGTACTCAGCCATGTATTTTTATGTCTATCATTCTATTGAAATGGGTTAAAGAAGGGCGACACGATCTTTTTCTTTTTCTTGTTTTACTTGGGACTGATTAAAATCTCAATCAATATATTTGTCTTCATTTCCATTAGTAATATTTTTGGTTGTATACCATTCTAAAAATTTACCTCTAGAGCCATTGAACAAATGGCATTCACCCGGCATAATATCATGGAACAAAATTGTTTTTCCCCGAAACAACAAAAAACGTGCGTATGTGATGTGTCCCTCTTGAGTGATAACAATGGCCCATCCAATGTGAACGACAACACAAGAATTGTGCGACTTAAAGATGGGGGCAGAATGGGAAGTGGCATCAATAGAGAGTATTTTTAATCTTGGGAGCCCCGCCGGTGTTTTCCCATTCCATTGTTGCCTTCACTATTACACTTCGTGCCCGACCCTCCTCCTCGATGCCAGCTCCTTGTTTTTTGTTTCTAGGGGTTCTCTAGCACTATCAAAGAGGAAGGATCCGGGTGGACGCAAAAAATGGGTGTATGCCCATGCAAGGCAATGTGTGTATGCTCGCTCTCAACCCTATAGGGTAGCAAACGGGAAGAGAATGCCATGTGTGGCTACGAAATTTCCATCCATTGAGGGGTGTGTATACTCGCACTGGAGAGAAGGTGTCTGGCATTGAGGACCGAGAAGGAAACACGCGGTTGAGAGAGACCGTCCATGCGTTGACATAAAAGCATCGTACATATGATACATAAGACACCCTCCATGGGAAGATGAGTGCGAGCCGTGAGTCGTTCGTGTCATCCCATGGGACTTTGACTCGAAAGAAAGAGAACTCCCCACTGTTGAACCTCCTCCGAACCTTCATTCTGTGCAAGTAAAGCCAACGTCATCTCCCTCCATTCAACCTGATCCTTCTTCGCCCTTCTTCTCCCCCGTGTCCTTGTCTCAAGAAAAGTTCCCCCACCCCTCCCTTTCACCATCAATATTAGCCTACTGGCCTCAAACCCTCCCTAATATTCACTAGCATCTCATGACATACCACTTGGCCGTCCAAAAAAATCGGACAACAATTGCTAGAATCTAAATATTGAAATCAGCTCATGTACACATTTCATATATTGCACTTGAACCCACTTATATATAGACATCTATAGAGATAAAGCAGGGATTATTGATATGTTCTCTATAAAAACGACTAGATCTGCAGAACGGCGAGGCTAGAAGGGACTAGCATGAGGAGGGAAACCGAGAGAGGAGGAGGAGGGTTCACTTGAAGGGTTAGCGGTGCTCAGTGTTGGTTTCTTGCTGGCAATAACGTCTGAAATGGTGGTGGAAGGGATAGCAACGACGTGAGCTCCTACTCGATCGGGTGGAGAAGCGTGTGAAAAGTCCCGCGAGGCATGCGGGCACACATAGCCTTCGGGTGGGCGGGCCACTTGGTTACGACAGGTCTTCGACTGTAGGAGGTGAACTGGGAGGCCAGGGACAACCAGATCTCGATCTGGAGCCACCAGATTGATGGGAGAGGTGGATGGCGGGTTGGGGATTTGTCAACTGGTGACTAGGGTTAGAATGGTCACGTAAAAAGAGGAGGGCTTAGTGTTTATTCCATTTTTGGTAGGGGAGGGCTGTTATTTATAGGCAGGGTTAATGAAGCTGTTTGGGCTAGGATTTTGGTGGTCTAGTTGGGTTTCATAGATGGCTAGTCTTAGAGAAGAGGGGGAGTGAAGTCCCGTGACATTTTATTTGGCAAAACCATTTAGTATTTATCCGTCTACTATCGCCTCACATATTCGAACGTTTGGATAGCAAACAGACTCTGAATCGGACAAAATTCGACATGCAGCCTCTATATAATATAATAAGGATGCACACAAACTTCCAACTCATATTGAGAACATTTAATGCATGTTTACAAAATGGTTTGAAATGGTGCCAAGCTTCCATGTGCAAAGTGTCCGGCGAGTCTCAACGATAAGCAAAAGGGGAGGGATAGCCAAAACTAGTGGATGATCAGAGTTGGATTAAAACACAAGTTGCCATCCGAAGCCCAAAATGAACTTTAAATTATAATCTTACCTTCATGATGTCATAAGCGTTCAGTTGCGACATAAGAACTAACAACAAGTAAAACATGTGTCTAGCACAACCATGTAAAACACAAGTTGCAAGCCCAATTATACACAGAAAATAATCATTGAAAAAGTCTTATGTTGCCGCAATGTTTATCGCATTAGTTTGGTTATCTCACCCAAGAACTATGTAAAGCACAATTGCCATTTTAATGACACAATGCTCACCATGATTTTTTTTAATGATTTGCCACTATGGCATTGGTTGAGCTCACCCCTATTTCCTCCTGGCCAACGCTCTGTTTACATATATTGGTTTCCAAAATAAGATGGAACTTCGCTCATCATACCATCGTTTCATGGTGGCACAAGTATAAACCATAATATTGCATGATCTCGAAGATATATTGCTAGTCTGGGTTGCAAATAAGTACCAACAGATCATCATCCTAGACACTACCACCAGTGTAGACAAAAATTGTTCCCCCATCTAAAAAAGTGTTGCGAACATTTTTTGAAGGGCGCAATATTTTTTATATTTTAAGAACTTCCTTAAAACATTAGGCAATTAATTGTGTATATCTTGTGAACATTTTTTAATAGTTTAAAAAATATCATATATGTTTTGAATATTTTTAAAATATACGGAGCAAATATTTACATTTCTTGACCATTTTTAAAAGATTAATGAACAATTTTTTAGATGTTTTAACAATTCTTCGAATGGTACCTACATTTTTAAATGATAGGACAATTTCTATAAATGTGTGAACAATTTTGTAAGCATCATGAGCATTTTATTAAAATGGGTGGAACACTTTTTTAGCGGTGTAAACTTTGTTTTTATCAGGAAGAACCTTGTTTACAAATTAATAAAAAAAATATTTTAAAAATAATTTTTTCAACATTTTTTTCAATATATATATATATATATATATATATATATATATATATATATATAGAGAGAGAGAGAGAGAGAGAGAGAAAATAAAAAATAATAGACAAAACTCGAGAAAAGTGTAAGCAACTCAGAAGCTCAGAAATAATTTTTCTCCCTAATTGGGCATGGGCCATTTAGGCATCGAGACATCCGTAGGTATCGCTACAAGTGAAACATAGACGTGCCCATTATACAGTTTCTGTTTTTTAGTCATAATTTTTTTGCATGCGTATTCTTTTCAATCCCAAGCCGAGCCCGCCTCCAACACGGGTAAAATAGTAGATTAAACCAACAATATTTATAAATCAGTAACACAAGTTCACTACAGACTACAAGCAACCATTAAATGTAGTATTAATCCAAAATAAGTTCCCTCCATTACAGACATCAAAATAAAAATTATGTTCAAGTGACCAATAGGGCGCATAAGACATATATTCCATCTAAGCTTTAATGACAACATCCATACTAGAACACTTGTGTTTCACTTTCTTTGAAGGGTTCTCTATGAAAGCGTCAATATAAGCCTATAAAATGCTTAAACGAGAATATGGATCGTTAATATTGATATATAAAATATTAACTAAGGGAGCAAGGAAGCTCGATGTCCATGGAAGAGCTCCAGAAGTGTGCTAGAGAAACGGGGAGAATCATAAAATTTGTGATAAAAAATAGGAATGGGGAAGAAGAGATAGACATCAGCTTGCATTATGCCTCTAAAAATATTAGTACGACTTATAGTATCTGTTGCCACCAGCCAGTTGCCCTAATCTCATTTAGAAATCATTGATTTTGTGTGAGACTGCATCCTCTTCCCTTGTACACATCCATGTATTTTTATGTCTATCATTCTATTGAAAGGGGTTAAAGAAGGGCGACATGATCCTTTTCTTTTTCTTGTTTTACTTGGGACTGATTAAAATCTCAATCGATATATTTGTCTTCATCTCCATTAATAATATTTTTGGTTGTATACAATTCTAAAAATTTACCTCTGGAGCCACTGAACAAATGTTATTCACCCGACATAATATCATGGAACACAATCTTTTTCCCCCGAAACAACAAAAAGCACGTGTATGTGATCTGCCATTCTTGAGTGATAACTTGTGGCCCATCCAATGTGAACGACAAGACAAGAATTGTGCGACATAAAGATGGGGTAGAAGGGGATGTGGCATCCACAGAGAGAGTATTTTGAATCTTGGGAGCCCCGCCGGTGTTTTCCCATTCCGTTGTTGCCTCCACTATTACACTTCGTGCTCGACCCTCGTCCTCAATGCAAGCTCCTTGTTTTCTGTTTCTAGGGGTTCTCTAGCACTATCGATGTAGAAGGATCTGGGTGGACGCAAAAAGGGGTCAATGCCCATGTCGGGCAATGTGTGTGTGCTTGCTCTCAACCCTATAGGATAGAAAAGGGGAAGATAATGCCATGCGTGGCTACAAAAATGTCCATCCATGCAGGGGCATGTATACTCGCACTCGAGACAAGGTGTGTGGCATAGAAGATCGAGAAGGAAACACGCGGCTGAGAGAGACCCTCCATGCGTTGACATAAAAACAACGTACATATGATACATAAGGCACCCTCCATGGGATGATGAGTGCGAGCCGTGAGTCGTTCGTGTCATTCCATGGGACTTTGACTCGAAAGAAAGAGAAGTTCTCACTGTTGAACCTCCTCTGAACCTTCTTTCTTTGCAAGTAAAGCCAACGTCATCTCCCTCCGTTCAACCTGCTCCTTCTTTTCCCTTCTTCTCGCCCATGTCCTTGTCTTAAGAAAAGTTCCCCCATCCCTCCCTTTCACCATCTAGATTGGCCTACTACCCTCCAACCCTCCCTATATTCACTACCATCTCAGTGGATAATCGCCTCGTAAATGATCATGACAATGACATACAACTTGGTCGTCCAAAAAAATCGGACAAAAATTGCTAGAATCTAAATACCGAAATCAGCTCATATACACATTTCATTTATTACACTTGAACCCACTTATATATAGACATCTATAGAGATAAAGTAGGGATAATTGATATGCTCCCTATAAAAATGACGAGATCTGCAGAATGGCGAGGCTCGAAGGGACTAGCATGAGGGAAACCGAGACAGGAGGAGGAGGGTTGACTTGGAGGGGTAGCGCTGCTCGGTGCTAGTTGCTTGCTGGCAATGACATGGGACATGGCGGTGGAAGGGATGGCATCAACGTGAGCTCCTACTCGATCGGGTGGAGAAGTGTGCGAAAAGTCCCTCGACGCATGCGGGCACAGATAGCCTTCGGGAGAGCCGGCTACTGGGCTGCGGTGCGTCTTCGACTGTAGGACGCGAACTTGGCGGCCAGGGGCTACCAGATCTCATCTGGAGCCGCCAGATTGAGGAGAGAGGTGGATGGCTGGTTGGGGAGTTGTCAAGTGGCTACTAGGGTTAGAATGGTCACGTAAAAATAGGAGGGCCTAGTGTTTATTATATTTTTGGTAGGGAGGGGCTGCTATATATAGGCAAGGTTAATGAAGGTATTTGAACTAGAATTGTGGTGGTCTAGTTGGGTTTCATAGATGGCTAGTCTTAGAAAAGAGGGGGAGTTAAGTCCCGTGACATTTTATTTAGCAGAACCGTTTACTATTTATCCGTCTACTATCATCTCACATATTCGAACGTTTGGGTTGCAAACGGATTGTAAATCGGACAAAATTTGACATGCGGTCTCAATATAATATAATAAGGCCACACACAATCTTCCAACTCGTATTCAGAACATTTAATGCATGTTACAAAATAGTTTTAAATGGTGCCACGCACCCATGTGCAAAGTGTCCGATGAGTCTCGGCGATAGGCAAAAGGGGAGAGGGATAGAAAAAACAAATGGATGAACAGAGTTTGATTAAAACATAAGTTGCCATCCGAAATGCAAAATGAACTTAAAATTATAATCTTACCTTCATGATGGCATAAGCGTTCAGGTTCGACATAAGAACTAACAACAAGTAAAACATGTGTCTAGCACAACCATGTAAAACACAAGTTGCAAGCCCAATTATACACAGAAAATGATCATTGAGTCTTATGTTTCTGCAATGTTTATCGCATTAGTTTGTTTACCTCACCCAAGAACTATGTAAATTACAATTGCCATTTTATTGACACAATGTTCACCATGGATTTTTTTAATGATTTTCCACTATGGCATTGGTTGAGCTCACCCCTATTTCCTCCTAGCAACGTTCTGTTTACATATATTGGTTTCCAAAATAAGATGGAACTTCGCTCATAACACCATCGTTTCATGGTGGCACAAGTATATACCATAATATTGCCATGATCTCGAAGATATATTGCTAGTCTGGGTTGCAAATAAGTACCAATAGATCATCGTCCTAGACACTACCACCAGTGTAGACAAAAATTGTCCCCACCATCTAAAAAAGTGTTGCCAACATTTTTTAAAGGCTCAAATATTTTTTACATTTTAAGAACTTTCTTAAAAAATTATGCAATAAATTGTTTATATCTTGTGAACATTTTTCAATAGTTTCAAAAACTTCGTATATCTTGAATAATTTTAAAATATACGGAGGAAATATTTATATTTCTTGACCATTTTTAAAAGATTAATGAACATTTTTAGATGTTTTAACATTTTTTGGATGTTATCTACATTTTTAATGACAGGACCATTTCTATAAATGTGTCAAAAAAATTAAGCACCATGAACATTTTATTAAAATGTTTGGGACAATTTTTTGCAGTGTAAACATTGTTTTAGTAATGAAGAACCTGGTTTATAAATTAATAAAACAAAAATATTTTAAAAATATTTTTAAAAAACATATTTGCAAATATATATAAATATAGAGAGAAAACAATAAATAAAAAATAAAAGACAAAACTAAAAAAAAAATTTGTAAGCAACTCAAAAGCTAAGAAATAATTGTTCTGCCTAATTGGGCCTCGCCCATTTAGGCATGGGCTATGGGCGAGACATCCATAGGTACCGCTACAACCGAGACATAGATGTGCCCATTATACAATTTCTATTTTCCAGATCATAAATTTTTGCATAAATATTCTTTACAATCCCAAGCCGAGCCCACATCCAACATAGGTAAGATAGTAGATTAAACCAACAATATTTAAATATCAGTAATACAAGTTCACTACACACTACAAGCAACCATTAGGTGTAGTTTTAATCCGAAATAAGTTCCCTCCATTACATACATCGTAATAAAAATTAAGTTCAAGCGACCGATAGGGCGCATAAGACATATATTCCATCTAATCTTTAATGACAACATCCATACTAGAACACTTGTGTTTCACTCTCTCTGAAGGGTCCTCCATGAAAGCTTCAATATAAGCCTATAAACTGCTTAAACGAGAATACGAATCGTTAATATTGATATATAAAATATTAACTAGGGGAGCAGGGGAGCGCGATGTCCATGGAAGAGCTCCTTAAGTTTTCTAGAGCAAGGGAGGAGCCTAAAATTTGTGATAAAAATAGGAATGGGAAAGAACAGATAGATATCAGCTTGCATTGTGCCTTAGAAAATATTAGTAGGGTTTGTAGTATCTGTTGCGACCAACCACTTCCCCTAATCTCATTTAGAAATCATTGCTTGTGTGTGACATTGCATCATCTTCCCTTGTACTTAGCCATGTATTTTTATGTCTATCATTCTATTGAAGGGGGTTAAAGAAGGGCGGCACGATCTTTTCCTTTTTCTTGTTTTACTTGGGACTGATTAAAATCTCAATCAATGTATTTGTCTTCATCTCCATTAATAATATTTTTTGGTTGTATACCATTCTAAAAATTTACCTCTGGAGCCACTGAACAAATGTAATTCACCCAACATAATATCATGGAACAAAATCGTTTTCCCCCGAAACAACAAAAAACGTGCGTATGTGATATGTCATTCTTGAGTGATAAAATGTGGCCCATCCAATGTGAACGACAACACAAGAATTGTGCGACTTCAAGATGGGAGCAGAATGGGATGTGGCATCGATAGAGAGTATTTTTAATCTTGGGAGCCCCGCCGGTGTTTTCCATTCCATTGTTGCCTCCACTATTCACTACGTGTCCGACACTCCTCCTCGATGCCAGCTCCTTGTTTTTGTCTAGGGGTTCTCTAGCACTATCGAAGAGGAAGGATCTGGGTGGACGCAAAAATGGGTGTATGCCCATGCAAGGCAATGTGTGTGTGTTCGCTCTCAACCCTATAGGGTAGCGAAGGGGAAGAGAATGCCATGCGTGGCTACAAAAATTTCCATCCAGGGAGGGGTGTGTATGCTCGCACTCGATACAAGGTGTGTGGCATAGGGTATAGAGAAGGAAACACGCGACTGAGAGAGATTGTCCATGCTTTAAGTTAAAAAAATCATACATATCATACATAAGACACCCTCCATGGGACGATGAGTGCGAGCCATGAGTCGTTCGTGTTATCCCATGGCACTTTGACTCGAAGGAAAGAGAACTTCCCACTGTTCAACCTCCTCTGGACCTTCTTTCTTTGCAAGTAAAGCCAACGTAATCTCCATCCGTTCAACATGATCCTTCTTCTCCCCAATACCCTTTGTCAGAATCGGGGCTCCGCAGACCCAAACAAGGTACGAACTCTGGGGTGTGCGCGAAGAACTCAACTAGGCTACCACTTGCAGCTCACCGCCTGTGACGCCCCCGATTTGACCGTACACTAATCATACACACAAATGTGTACGATCAAGATCAGGGACTCACGAGAAGATATCACAACACAACTCTAGACACAAATTAAAATAATACAAGCTTTATATTACAAGCCAGGGGCCTCGAGGGCTCAAATACAAAAGCTCGAATACACAAGAGTCAGCGGAAGCAATAATATCTGAGTACAGACATAAGTTAAACAAGGTGCCATAAGATGGCTAGCACAAACTGGGGATACAGATCGAAAGAGGCGCAGGCCTCCTTCCTGTGATCCTCCTAAACTACTCCTGGTCGTCAGTGGCCTGCACGTAGTAGTAGGCACCCTCGATGTAGTAGGGGTCGTCGTCGACGGCGGCGTCTGGCCCCTGGGCTCCAGCATCTGGTTGCGACAACCAAGATGAAAGAAAAGGGGGAAAAGAGGGAGCAAAGCAACCATGAGTACTCATCCAAAGTACTCGCAAGCAAGGATCTACACTACATCTGCATTGGTATCAATGAAAAGGGTAGTATCTGTGGACTGAACTGCAGAATGCCAGAATAAGAGGGGGATAGCTAGTCCTAGCGAATACTACGCTTCTGGTAGCCTCCATCTTGAAGCAGTAGAAGAGAGTAGCTGGTAAGTTCACCAAGTAACAACGTATAGCATAATCCTACCCGGCGATCCTCTCCTCGTCGCCCTGTGAGAGAGCGATCACCGGGTTGTATCTGGAACTTGTAAGGGGTGTGTTTTATTAAGTATCCGGTTCTAGTTGACATAAGGTCAAAGTACAACTCCGGGTCGTCCTTTTACCGAGGGACACGGCTATTCGAATAGATAAACTTCCCTGCAAGGGTGCACCACATTACCCAACACGCTCGATCCTTCTGGCCGGGCACACTTTCCAGGGTCATGTCCGGCCTCGGAAGATCAACACGTCGCAGCCCTACCTAGGCTCAACAGAGAGGTCAGCACGCCGGTCTAAATCCTAAGCGCGCAGGGGTTTGGGCCCATCACCCATTGCACTCTTGCACGTTGCGAGGGCGGCCGGTGAGAAGACCTAGCAACCTCCATTACAAAGGAAGTTGCGTTACGCGGTCCAACCCGGCGCGCGCCGCTTAGTCGCTGACGTCTAAAAGAGCTTCGGCTGATACCACGACGTCGAGTGCCCATAACTGTTCCTGCGTGGTGGTTAGTGTGTATAGGCTCGTAGCCAGACTCAGATCAAATACCAAGATCTCGTTAAGCGTGTTATTTTGAAGTAACCGCGGACGCCGATCAGGGACCAGGCCCACCTGTCTCCTAGGTGGTCACAACCTGCCCTATCGCTCCACCAAAAAGTAACACTCGGGGGCCGTCGGGAACCCAGGCCCGCCACTACTTGGATGGAACCACCTGTCCTTTCACCCCCCATATCCGAACAGTAACATAAGTAATGTAAAAGTATGTAGTATATACACCCGTGATCACCTCCCAAAGTGATCACGACCCAGTAGTATAGCATGGCAGACGGACAAGAGTGTAAGGCCACTGATGATAAACTAGCATCATATACTAAGCATTTAGGATAGCAGGTAAGGTATCAACAGTAGTAGCAAAGACAGGCTATGCAGCAGAATAGGATTAACCGAAAGCAGTAACATGCTACACTAGTCTAATGCAAGCAGTAGAGAGAAGGAATAGGCGATATCGGGTTGATCAAGGTGGGGGGGCTTGCCTAGAAGCTCGGCAGAGAAGGAGGGGTCGTCATCATCGTAGTCGACCGGGGCAGCAGCGGCGTCAGTCTCGTAGTCTACCGGAGAGAAGAGGGGGAAGAAACAATGAATACATTGCAAACAGATGCATGACGATGCCTGACAAAGCAAATAGCGGTGCTAGGTGTGCCCTAACGCGGTAGTAGGTGATATCGGCAAAGGAGGGAAACATCCGGGAAAGTATTCCTGGTGTTTGACGTTTTCGGAAAGATGAACCGGAGGTGGATTTTTGCATGTTCGCTATGCTAGGGACGTGTGGTGAACGAACGGACTGCGTATTCGAATTCGTCTCGTCGTTCTGAGCAACTTTCATGTACAAAGTATTTTCATCCGAGCTACGGATTATTTTATATTAATTTATAAGGATTTAATTCATTTTTAGAATTAACAGAATTAATTTAATTAGAAAATGTAATTATGACGTCAGCATGATGTCAGGGTGATGTCAGCAGTCAACCAGACAATTGACTTAGCCAAACTGACGTGTGGGTCCCACTGTCATTGTATAAGACAAACTAAACAGGTTTAATTAGTTTAGTTAAATGATTAGGTTAATTAAAAAAATAAATTAAGTTAATTAAATCTTTAATTAATAAATTAATTAATATTAATATTTTTATTATTTTTTTAAACAAATTCTTTTTTTTACGTTCTCTGCAGCAGGGCTCCACTTGTCATAGGGCCAGTGGCCTTAGCGGGCACAGGCGCGGGGCGCAGCCCGGCGGGCGCACGCCCAGGGGCGCGCGGGGCGGTCGGACCCTGCAGGGCAACGGAGCAGGGGAGGCCGGTGGCCTGGGGCCGGCGGTGAGGGGCTGGGCGCGGCCTCAGCAGGACGAGGAGGCAGCGGGCAGAGGGAGCCCGAGCGGCGCTGGGATAGCAGTCGGCAGCGGCAACACAGCAGAGAAGAAGCAGCAGTAGCGGTGACGGCTGCGGCTGTAGGGGACCGCCAAGGCGAGGCGCGTGGCACGCGGGCTAGCAGCGGGGGGCCGCGGCGGGTCCAGCGGTGGAGGTGGGGGGGCACGACAGCAGCGGAGCAGGAGCTGCGGCGGGGCAAGCGGTGGGCGCAGCCGGGCGCGGCCAGCACGGGCTGGCCAGAGCAGTGAGCGGCGGCCGGGGAGCAGCGCAGCAGAGGGGGAGGCGAGGCGATGCAGCAGTAGGCCGACGGTGGGGCGCAGCGGCGCGAGGCAGCCGTGGGGACGCGAGCGCGGTTGCGGTGGCGGCAAGTTCGTCGAGACAGAGGGGAAGAGGAGGAGAGGCAAGGGGCCTCGCCGCGGGGTCATAGGGCAATGGCAGTGGGCTCGGGGAGGAGGACGGGGACGACGGCGAGCGACGACGGGGACGAGGCGATGAGGTCCGGGTGGTGGTGGTGCTCCAGCGGTCGATGACGTCGTGGTGGTGGCGATGGTCGTCGAGGGCGACGGGGTCGAGCGGCGGGCGTCGGCGGTTCGATCCCCCGATCCAGATCTGGATCGGGGAGGGGCGAACGTGGGGAGTGAGGGGGAATACAGCCATGGGCCGCGAGGCTCGAATACATAGCTCGAATACATAAGCTCGAATACACAAGTCAGCGGAAGCAATAATATCGAGTACAGACATAAGTTAAACAAGGTGCCAAAAGGATGGACTACGCACAAACTGGGATACAGATCGAAGAGGCGCAGGCCTCCTGCCTGGGATCCCCCTAAACTACTCCTGGGTCGTCGGCGCCTGCACGTAGTGTAGGCACCCTGCGTGTGTAGTAGGGGTCCTCGTAGACGACGGCGGCTGGCTCCTGGGCTCCACTGCTGTTGCGACAACCGAGATGAAAGAAAAGGGGGAAAAGAGGGAGCAAAGCAACCGTGAGTACTCATCCAAAGTACTCGCAAGCAAGGATCTAACTACATATGCATTGGTATCAATGAAAGGGTAGTATCGTGGACTGAACTGCAGAATGCCAGAATAAGAGGGGGATAGCTAGTCCTAGCGAAGACTACGCTCTGGTAGCCTCCATCTTGAAGTAGTAGAAGAGTAGCTGGTAAGTTCACCAAGTAACAACGTATAGCATAATCCTACTCGGTGATCCTCTCCTGTCGCCCTGTGAGAGAGCGATCACCGGGTTGTATCTGGAACTTGTAAGGGGTGTGTTTTATTAAGTATCTCTCTCGCCGTTCAGGTGTTTGGCCCAGTGGAGGGGGGGGTTCCCTTTCCTTTCTTTTTGTTTTCTGTTTTGTTCTTTTCTTTTTATTTATCTTACCTATTGTTGTTTTATTCATTTCAGAGTATTTAAGCATTTTCTAAAAGCGTGGTTTCTTCACCATAATTACCTATGCATTATCTGGCACACTCCGAACATTTTTAGTTTTAATGATTGAAAATTTTAGATGTTTGTCAATAATTCAAATTTGAATTTGAATCGTTTTGAACTAACGCGAGATTAGCAACAGTAACAGAGGTGACGTGGCATCATTAGCATAGGTTCACTGTAGCATAATTATCCGGGCGTTACAATTCTCCTCCACTACAAGAAATCTCGTCCTGAGATTTAGGAGGTAGAAGGAAACAGTGCGGGATATTCATCACGCAGGCGATCCTCGCGTTCCCAAGTGGCTTCGTCTTCAGAGTGATGTGACCACTGGACTTTGAGGCGTAATAATATGGCGAGGAAAATCGACGTAAGCTTAGCTCATCGTCGAAAATTGTGCTCCGGGAAGGACCAGGTAGCACAGTTAAAATTTAGCACGATAATGGTATAGCCGATCAGGCTAGGAATGACTTGAAGGATTATTAAACTCGTAAGCAACAAAAATTACTTAGAGTTATTGAATCGGAGTGCGGAATTGATTCACTTATCGGTGTTCTTGGTTGACAAACAACCCAGAACCCATGAAGTGACAATGACAGGGAAAGGTAGTACTTCATCAAAAGTTCATAAGAGTGTAATGGCATGATATCCTCGAGATACCAGGGGTAATACTCGAAGGTAGATCATAATAGAGGTTGGGCAGGCGTATTGATCTATAGAAGACAAGTTCTTTAACTTGTCCGAGAAATGGGATCAAAGAAGAACAATCATGGTCGAAACCACGGTTGCAAATGATCAATTCACAGATACCAGATGATATTTATCAAGGAAATAGTTATTATTACAAGAAGCTTCCATGATAGGATCTACATCGTGTCCATGGGCATGAAGACAAAGTTCAAGGTTGACTCCCACTTCTTTAATGCATAACCTTTCATTCACTTCTCGCCTTCGACGAAGTTGTAGTGTTGAAATTTTATCTGACATAACACCAGTAGAGTATGACCCGTAGTTGTTTCCGGGTTCACACAGATTAGAAAAGGCATAGGTTCAACCCATCGGGGCCTCTTAGGAACATATACCACAAACTTCAGGAGTAAATAATACAAGCTCGAAAGCAGAGCATGTCCGACAAAGTAGAGGATACAATTTACCAAAGGTATTATGTATCCGAGAAAAGACTCACAAAGTTATTGAATATGAAGGACATTGTCGGATAAAATCCAATAAAGGATCTGGTGGTCCACAAGGGACCTGATGTGAGCATCGGCACACGATCAAAGGACGAAACAAAGCAAAGGCTTTGGATTATAGAAACGACTGACTAACTCAAAGCTCAAATGTAAAGGAATTATGATTTTCGATCCAAAGGGATCAGAAGCAAACGCTCTGATTAAGGATGGTTAAGCTGAATAGACTTAGGGGTACAATTGACGAAAATTTGATTGGTCGAGATCCAGCCCATGTTTAAAACATCTGAGCCGGAAGGATGAATTCTGGGATTTGATCGAGGATTGCGAGCATTCATAACATATTGAATCAACAGGCTCAAAATGATAATGACAAAGGATGCCAATAAGATTACTAGACTTATGGGATTAACCACAATGCAAGTAAGCAAGAATTTCAAGAGCAATAGGTTGCTGAGGATTTTCAAAAAATCGAATGGTATTTCGAAGACCTTTGTGAAATACATGAATCAGCTGGGGATGAACGGATACTCGATAAGTGCGAGGAATTATCCGTAGGGGTATTTCTGCGGCAAGGAACTACACAGCAGTGGCACAAGGGATTCTTAAAAGTCGAAGAATGATTTGATGTATCTGGTAATAACAAGAGCAACTCGGAGTAAGTGTATGAACGATAAGTGTATGTCGTTATCCATATGGATATATCGGTAGTAGGGAATTGAAAGGGCAGAGGGCACAAGAGTCTCGGGAATCATCGAAGAGTATCTTCAAAATCTTCTGGTGAAGCAGTCGATCATCTGGAATGAAGGGGCTCTCCGGTAGGAAGTAGTTACGAGAACCTAGAGTTAGAATTAGCAAAATCATTTAACCCAAATAGAAGAGAGATTAGAATCCTAGAGTATAGACGTGGAATAAAAGATCCTAATACCACCCAATGGTGACGTGGGCCCGTAATCCACACAGCCATGTTAGTAAAAGTTTTTCAATGACTAGACTCAACTTCGGCCGAGGAGTTGGAAAGGGGGATTCCAATAGGCAGTCGGCTCTGATACCAACTTGTGACGCCCCCGATTTGACCGTACACTAATCATACACACAAATGTGTACGATCAAGATCAGGGACTCACGGGAAGATATCACAACACAACTCTAGACACAAATTAAAATAATACAAGCCATGGGCCTCGAGGGCTCGAATACATAAGCTCGAATACATAAGCTCGAATACACAAGAGTCAGCGGAAGCAATAATATCTGAGTACAGACATAAGTTAAACAAGGTGCCATAAGATGGCTAGCACAAACTGGGGATACAGATCGAAAGAGGCGCAGGCCTCCTGCCTGGGATCCTCCTAAACTACTCCTGGTCGTCGGCGGCCTGCACGTAGTAGTAGGCACCCTCGGTGTAGTAGGGGTCGTCCTCGACGACGGCGGCTGGCTCCTGGGCTCCAGCATCTGGTTGCGACAACCGAGATGAAAGAAAAGGGGGAAAAGAGGGAGCAAAGCAACCGTGAGTACTCATCCAAAGTACTCGCAAGCAAGGATCTACACTACATATGCATTGGTATCAATGAAAAGGGTAGTATCTGTGGACTGAACTGCAGAATGCCAGAATAAGAGGGGGATAGCTAGTCCTAGCGAAGACTACGCTTCTGGTAGCCTCCATCTTGAAGTAGTAGAAGAGAGTAGCTGGTAAGTTCACCAAGTAACAACGTATAGCATAATCCTACTCGGTGATCCTCTCCTTGTCGCCCTGTGAGAGAGCGATCACCGGGTTGTATCTGGAACTTGTAAGGGGTGTGTTTTATTAAGTATCCGGTTCTAGTTGTCATAAGGTCAAAGTACAACTCCGGGTCGTCCTTTTACCGAGGGACACGGCTATTCAAATAGATAAACTTCCCTGCAGGGGTGCACCACATTACCCAACACGCACGATCCCTCTGGCCGGGCACACTTTCCTGGCTCATGTCCGGCCTCGGAAGATCAACACGTCGCAGCCCTACCTAGGCTCAACAGAGAGGTCAGCACGCCGGTCTAAATCCTAAGCGCGCAGGGGTCTGGGCCCATCGCCCATTACACTCCTGCACGTTGCGAGGGCGGCCGGTGAGCAGACCTAGCAACCTCCATTACAAAGGAAGTTGCGTTATGCGGTCCAACCCGGCGCGCGCCACTCAGTCGCTGACGTCTAAAAGAGCTTCGGCTGATACCACGACGTCGAGTGCCCATAACTGTTCCCGCGTGGTGGTTAGTGCGTATAGGCTCGTAGCCAGACTCAGATCAAATACCAAGATCTCGTTAAGCATGTTATTTTGAAGTAACCGCAGACACTGATCAGGGACCAGTCCCACCTGTCTCCTAGGTGGTCACAACCTGCCCTGTCGCTCCGCCACAAAGTAACACTCGGGGGCCGTCGGGAACCCAGGCCCACCACTACCTGGATGGAACCACCTGTCCTTTCAACCCATATCCGAACAGTAACATAAGTAATGTAAAAGTATGTAGTATATACACCCGAGATCACCTCCCGAAGTGATCACGGCCCAGTAGTATAGCATGGCAGACGGACAAGAGTGTAAGGCCACTGATGATAAACTAGCATCATATGCTAAGCTTTTAGGATAGCATGTAAGGTATCAACAGTAGTAGCAAAGACAGGCTATGCAGCAGAATAGGATTAACCGAAAGCAGAAACATGCTACACTACTCTAATGCAAGCAGTAGAGAGAAGGAATAGGTGATATCAGGGTGATCAGGAGGGAGGGGGGCTTGCCTGGAAGCTCAGTAGAGAAGGAGGGTCGTCAACACCGTAGTCGATCGGGGCAGCAGCGGCGTCAGTCTCGTAGTCTACTGGAGAGAAGAGGGGGAAGAAACAATGAATACATTGCAAACAAATGCATGACGATGCATGACAAAGCAAATAGCGGTGCTAGGTGTGCCCTAACGCGGTAGTAGGTGATATCGGCAAAGGGGGGAAACATCCGGGAAAGTATTCCCGGTGTTTGACGTTTTCGGAAAGATGAATGGGAGGTGTATTGTTGCATGTTCGCTATGCTAGGGACGTGTGGTGAATGAACGGACTGCATATTCGGATTCGTCTCGTCGTTCTGAGCAACTTTCATGTACAAAGTATTTTCATCCGAGCTACGGATTATTTTATATTAATTTATAAGGATTTAATTCATTTTTAGAATTAACAGAATTAATTTAATTAGAAAATGTAATTATGACATCAGCATGATGTCAGGGTGATGTCAGCAGTCAACCAGACAGTTGACTTAGTCAAACTGACGTGTGGGTCCCACTGTCATTGTCTAAGACTAACTAAACAGGTTTAATTAGTTTAGTTAAATGATTACGTTAATTAAACAAAATTAATTAAGTTAATTAATTCTTTAAT
Source organism: Thinopyrum elongatum (assembly GCA_011799875.1). Classification (NCBI taxonomy): domain Eukaryota; kingdom Viridiplantae; phylum Streptophyta; class Magnoliopsida; order Poales; family Poaceae; genus Thinopyrum; species Thinopyrum elongatum. The sequence continues at coordinate 554,331,537 of CM022301.1, read as the reverse complement.
TAATAAATTAATTAATATTAACATTTTATTATTTTTAAAAAATTCTTCTTTTTACGTTCTCTGCAGCGGGGCTCCACTTGTCATAGGGCCAGTGGCCTTAGCGGGCATGGGCGCACACCCAAAGGCGCGCGGGGTGGGCGGCCCTGGCAGGGCGCCGGAGCAGGGGAGGCCGATGGCCTGGGGCCGGCGACGAGGGGTTGGGCGCGGCCTCAGCAGGACGGGGAGGCAGCGGGCAGAGGGAGCCCGAGCGGCGCCGGGATAGCAGTCGGCGGCGGCAGTGCAGCAGAGAAAAAGCAGCGGCGGCGGCGACGGCTGCGGCTGTAGGGAGCGCCAAGGCGAGGCTCATGGCGCGCAGGCCAGCAGCGGGGGGCCGCGGCGGGTCCAGCGGTGGAGGTGGGGGGGCACGACAGCAGCGGAGTGGGAGCCGCGGCGGGGCAAGCGGTGGGCGCAACCGGGCGCGGCCAGCACGGGCCGGCCAGAGCAGTGAGCGGCGGCCGGGGAGCAGCGCAGCAGAGGGGGAGGCGAGACGATAGAGCAGCAGGCCGGCGGCGGGGCGCAGCGGCGAGAGGCAGCCGTGGGGACGCGAGCGCGGTGGCTGCAAGTTCGTCGGGACAGAGGGGAAGAGGAGGAGAGGCCGGGGGCCTCACCGTGGGGTCGTAGGGCAATGGCAGTGGGCTCGGGGAGGAGGACGGGGACGACAGCGAGCGACGACGGGGACGAGGCGACGAGGTCCGGGTGGTGGTGGTGCTCCGGCGGTCGACGGCGTCGTGGTGGTGGCGATGGTCGTCGAGGGCGACGGGGTCGAGCGGCGGGTGTCGGCGGTTCGATCCCCTGATCCAGATCTGGATCAGGGAGGGGGCGAACCTGGGGAGTGAGGGGGGAAGTGGGGGCGTCGGTGGTAGGGTTTCTGGTAGTGGGGGGTTATGGACAGGGAGTGGGAGGGGCTGGCTGGGCCAGCGGGCTGGCCTGGCTGCCAGCTGGGCCAATTGGCCCAGTGGGGGGGGGGGGGGGTTCCCTTTCCTTTCTTTTTGTTTTCTGTTTTGTTTTGTTCTTTTCTTTTTATTTATCTCACCTATTGCTGTTTTATTCATTTCAGAGTATTTAAGCATTTTCTAAAAGCGTGGTTTCTTCACCATAATTACCTATGCATTATTTGGCACACTCCGAACATTTTAGTTTTAATGTTTGAAAATTTTAGATGGCTGTCAATAATTCAAATTTGAATTTGAATCATTTTGAACTAACATGAGATTAGCAACAGTAACAGAGGTGACGTGGCATCATTAGCATAGGTTGACTGTAGCATAATTATCCGGGCGTTACACCGCCTCACGGCCTTGCTCCGACGTGCTCGAGCGAGAGGGAAAGAGAGATGGACGCGATGATTTATCCTGGTTAGAGCCACCTTGCGGTGTAAAACCCTACTCCTGCTTTGCGGTGGATTGCCTCGCGTGGAGGATGAGTATGAACTAGTACAAGGGATGAACTGCCTCTGGAGGGCTCGAGAAGCGACCCTTTTCTATGGTGGCCTCTAACCTATACTTATACGGGCCTGATCCTCTTCCCCCAAAGCTCTACGCAGGAAGCGAGCCCACAACGGCCAAATTTGAAGGGGGACAGGTGTACACCCTATCCTGACTAAAGGTGGTCGTCGCCTGAAAAGCTTCTGGTCATGACGGGTAGGTGGGCTCAGTGATGACCTCCGTCCTGGCGAGCCCATGGTCTTAGTCTCGTTGCACTGGAATGGCAACCTTTGGGGGATTCCTCGGGAACCCGCGTACGTCCTTGCCTCCTTAGCACCAAACAGGAAAGTGTCCTTGCCTGTGCCCGCTGGTGCCCTCCTGGCTCTGCTCGTCATGGCTCAGGTCACCACGCGCCTCGTGAGGTTGGGTGGCGGGCATAGAGAGGTCCGCCCCTCAGGAAGCAGTCTCAGGAGGCCGCTCCTCCGGAGGCCCTTAGGAGGCCTCGATGTAGTTCGCCTCGCGAGGCGTGGGCCCTCGCGACGGTCTTGCTCATGAAGCCTTGGTGCTGGTGCGCACCGGGCCTTTGACAATGCCACGCGCTGGGCCGCAGGCAGACGGGCCTGGGTACCCCCTGTCCAAGAACCCCGACAGTAGCCCCCCGGGCTCGCGATGCGCACGGCCTTGCTCGAAGGTGGAGTCGAAGAGAAGGGGCGAAGCGGCGTGGACCCTAACCGCCTGCGGGCTAGGCTTGATGCGTGTCGCACGACGGGGCGTGGGATGCCCCCACTTCCCCACGATTCCTCGGCAACTGCCCATGCTAACAAAAATCCTGGCGCACGCCGCGGGTCCATCATTGCTCGAAGGTGGAGGGGCGCGCAGCGGCTTCCTTCGGTTGCTATAAAAAGGGGTAGGGGGTCGGACCCCCTAGCCCTCCTCTGTCTTCTCGCCTCTCCGTCTTCAACCTCTACCACTGCAGCCATGGCGCCCGTGAGAAGGTTTTCCACCGCCGAGAAGGGCAAGGCGACGCTGGAGGGATCGGAGCCGCCACAGCCGGCCAGGGCACGAGGCCGCCCTAGGAAGTACGCCGCAACACCCGGGGCGCCTCCCCGGGGGCACGGTCGTCCTCCATTGGCGGCCCGCACCGGCTCAGGCAGCCACGGGGCGAAACCCGCTCGCGGGTGCGCCCGCGGGGGTCGAGGCAGCCGTGCCCGAGGAGGGAGGAGCGGCACGGCCACCCGGCCGCCTCGAGCATTGGCCCATTCCGCTGACTCGGCCCGTGAGTTCGTCGTCTGGATGAACACTCCGCCACGCACCTGGCTCCAACTCCCGAACTCCTTCGCGGGGAACTGGCAGCGGACGCACCCCTCGGGCTGTGGCTGTAGCCAGATGGCTGCTACAACAAGTCTTCTTGGGTGGACGCTGAGGTCATTCCCGCCGGCTTCGTGTACCTGAACCTGGGATTGAAGTTGTTCGCCCACACCCATGGCTTGAAAGAGGGGCACACCGTCCACTTCAAGTTCGACGGGACCGCGACACTCTTCGTGAAGGTCTTCAGGGAGGCCGGCGATCGCTTGGGGTGCTGCATGGAGAGCAACAGTAGCAGCGGTGGCCTCTCCTCCGACGATGACAACAACGCCACCTCCGGGGGAAGCGGGAGCGATGACGACTCCGACGAGCCACCACGCCGCCACGTCAAGGTGGAGGAGGACTCCGACTAAGCGCCGGTAAGGCCGGAAGTGGAGCCCCAGGAGCGGCGGCCTCCGGGAGGAAGTTTATTTTGTTTCTTCATTTCCTGCACTTGGATAGCATGAGCCCCGAGGGGTCGTGTAACGAACTGCGGTGCTTGCGCCTTTATTTTGAAGTTTCTGGCTCACATTTTAAGTTATCGTGGTGCTTCTCATTTGGGCTCATCCCCCTTTTACCTACGATCACTTAGTGATATGCGTCGCCGGGACGCAGTCCCCAAGCAAGCCTCAGCCATCGCTGGTATGCCAGGTTGCAATACCTAGGGCAAGGCCAGGAGGTGAGGGGCTCGAGGTCCGGTGAGAGCTCCCGAGGCGCGATGCTCAAGAGGTCCCCCTTGACGCGCAAGCGGCTTACGATAGAAAAAGGGGTTCTTGCCCATACGAGATTGCAAAAGTAATGGTGAGGCGTTATTGGTAGGGCTTGCGCAGGGCGCAAAGAGGATGACTTAGCTTAGGGTGCGGTGAGTGGGAGTCCGCGGCCTGTTGAGAGTCCTTGCAACACATGGGCGCGCTTCGTTAGAGCCTGGCTTCCTGTCCATCTTTCGCCTTGCGGCAAGCCAACACAAGTCCGGCGAGGGGTGCGTGAAACACCGACGCCCTTTGCACCTTAACAAATATAACCATGGATATACTTCAACCCTCTGCCCAACTTCCTCGCGAGGCATGCCTCTCTTTTCCTTGCTCGTCAAAGTGCCCTACGTCCTCAGGACCCGGCCCTTGAGCGAAGCTCAACCGCCGCTGGTATGTCAGGTCGCGATGCCTAGGACAAGGCCAGGGGGTGAGGGCTCGAGAGCCAGTAAGAGCTCCTGAGACGTGATGCTCAAGAGCTCCCCTTTTAATGTTCAAGCGACTCGCACGGAAAAGAGGTGATGTGCTCCGCGAAGTCATAGGGGAAGGGACCTCGTCCGGCAGTGGCGCGACATTTGAGATGGCTGTACTTAGCTCTTTGCGGCTGGCAACGCGGGTCCTGCCGTCGCTCGAACGGGGCGGACCTCCCGTCCTCCCGAGGTGGTGGGGCACCATTCCAGTGCCATCGAACGTTTGACTCCTGAGGCTCCTGCATACTGGTAGATGACAAGATACGGAGGGCGACGCGTGCTCACTAGTCTGCTCATGATTGTTCCGTGAGATGACAAGGCACTAAGGACCTGACGAGGTGACGAGCATGGGGCCGGCCCGCGAGCCAGAGCTCGGTCGCTTTGGATTATCAGCACTGCAGGGACGGACCTGAGCACAGGCGCCGTGCCAATAGCCCCCTCTCATGGGACATTCAGGAGGAGAGGTGCTAACGCATGGGGCCTGAGGGGCGATGCCTCCGGAGGTGATGCGGTGTCAAGCGCGAGGTTAACAGTCATAGCAATTCATGGAAGCATAGCCAGTTCCGATACATGAGCAAAACAATGCAGCTGCAGGGACGGACCCTAACCAGCCTGAGGATAATGCAGCCCGAGGGGTGCCCTCAATTGAACAAACCAAAAAGTCACCTGGCAATGTTGCTGCGGGAGAGTCGAGGGAGTCGATGAAGAGTGGCGGAGGTTCGCTCCTCACGAGCCAGACGGATCCTGAGGCCCGGGAGGCTCGCGAGGGGATGTAGCCTCGTGAGATGTCAGCACCAGGCGCCGGGCCTCATGAGACGCCAGCGCTAGCTACACGAACTGTTGGTACGTGGCGCCCATGTTCAGCAGGCCGAAGGGCATGCAGATGTAGTTGCAGGGGGAGCCCCCGCTCCGGCCGACTCGCGACGGTCAGAAGAGGTCTTGGGAACCGGTCCTGTTGAGACCCGGGATGTTGACACAGACGCGCAGCTCTCCACCCGCGTCAGGAGCAGCAGCTGCACTGCTAGGACGCGCGGGGCGGCGTTCGCCGCGCATGGCTTGTGCTTCCTGAAGCTCGCTGATCATGTTGGTCATGAATTCTCGTGCTCCTGGCGCCTCGCGCCGTGTTCCTTGCTTGCGGGGGTGCGTGTCGAAGCACGCCTGCAAGTGGTGCATGAACACCTCCCTCGTCGTGCTGGTCAGGTCAGACACTCTCCAGATGGAAGCCCCCGAGCCCGTCCCGAGGGAGGTGCCGGGCACGCCTTCCTATGCAGGAGGAAGAGGAGCCCCGACGGCGGGCGCGACAGCTGCAGCGTCATCGGCAGGTTTCTTTGCCTCAGGACGGCTCTTGGGGAGGAGTTGCTTCTTCTTCGCGGGGGTAGCCTTAGGGGGCGCGATGTCACCTTCATCGTCGGAGTTCTTGGCCGCCGTGGCCCGGTTGGCGTGCTCGAGGGGGCAGGCCTGGCGTGGCTTGAGACTGCGTCGGTATTTCCCCAAAGAGGAAGGGATTATGCAGCAAAGCTACGGTAAGTATTTCCCTCAGTTATGAAACCAAGGTTATCAATCCAGTAGAACCAAGCAACACTATGTAAATGGTACCTGCACACAAAGAACAAATACTTGCAACCCGACGCATAAGAGGGGTTGTCAATCCCTCCTTGGTAAAAAGATAGATTAAATTGTATGAGATTGGATAAATAGATCTGAATAAAACACAAAATAAAACAAGTAAAGAAAAAGTGCAGCAAGGTATTTTTGGGTTTTTGGAATAATAGATCTGAAAACAATATGATAAAAGATAGACCCGGGGGCCGTAGATTTCACTAGTGGCTTATCTCGAGAAAATAGTATACGGTGGGTAAACAAATTACTGTTGGGCAATTGATAGAAGAACAAATAATTATGACAATATCCAAGGCAATGATCGTGTACATAGGCATCACGTCCAAGATTAGTAGACCGAAACTATTATGCATCTACTACTATTACTCCACACACTGACCGCTATCCAGCATGCATCTAGTGTATTAAGTTCATGAAAAAACGGAGTAATGCAATAAGAATGATGACATGATGTAGAAAAGATCTATTCATGTAGGAATAGACCCCATATTTTTATCCTTAATAGCAACGATACATGCGTGCCTCGCTACCCCTTTTGTCACTGGGTGAGGACACCGCAAGATCGAACACATCACAAAGCACCTCTTCCCATTACAAGAAAAATCAATCTAGTTGGCCTGACTAAACCAAAGATTCGGAGAAGAAATACGAGGCTATAACAGTCATGCATATAAGATATCAAAGAAAACTCAAATAATATTCATGGATAGATCTGATCATAAACTCAAACTTCATCGGATCCCAACAAACACACCGCAAAAAGTCATTACATCAAATAGATCTCCAAGAACATCGAGGAGAACATTGTATTGAGAATCAAAAAGAGAGAAGAAGCCATCTAGCTACTGCCTACAGACCCGTAGGTCTATGGTGAACTACTCACGCATCATCGGAGGAGCACCAATGAGGATGATGAACCCCTCCGTGATCGTGTTCCCCTCCGACAGAGTGCCGGAATAGGGCTCTAGATTGGATCTTGTGGTTCTGGAACTTGCAGCGGCTGGAATTGTGTTTCGATCGCTCCCCTAGGGTTTCTGGAATATCTGAGTATTTATAGAACTGAGAGGCAGTGGGGGAGACCTCCATGGGCCCCACCACGCATCAGGGCGCGCCAGGGGCCTCTGGCGCACCCTGGTGGGTGGTGGGACCCATGCCCCCCAGGTGCTTCCTTGGCTCCCAAGTTGTCTTCTAGTCCAAAAAAATCTCCAAAAAGTTTCGTGGCATTTGGACTTCGTTTCGTACTGATATTCTGTGAAGTAAAAAACAAGCAAAAAACAGCAACTGGCACTGGGGACTATGTCAATAGGTTAGTCCCAAAAAATGATATAAAGTTGCTATAAAATGATTGTAAAACATCCAAGAATGATATATAACAGCATTGAACAATAAAAGTTATAGATACATTGGAGATGTATCAGCATCCCCAAGCTTAATTCCTGCTCATCCTCGAGTAGGTAAATGAAAAAACAGAATTTTTGATGTGGAATGCTGCCTAACATGTTCATCACATATTCTTTTCTTTGTAGCATGGACATTTGGACTTTTAGATGGTTCAAAGCAATAGTCTATATTTGACATGAAGACTTCAATACTCAAGCATATCAACAAGCAACCATGTCTTTCAAAATATCAACACTAAAGAAAGTTATCCCTAGCCCATCATGCTCAATCATTGATCCATTCACGAAACACACTAGAATATTAGCTACATCCAATGCACAAGTATGATCATAGTGCTCCCTAGTTGGTGCTTTATATGAGAAGATGGAGACTCAAATAAAAATAAAAAATTGCATAAAAGTAAATAGATAGGCCCTTCGCAGAGGGAAGCAGAGATTTGTAGAGGTGCCAGAGCTCAAAGCTTGAATTTACAGATAAAATATTTTAAGAGGCATGTTTTTCCCGTCAACAAAAACGACCGAGTAATTCCCAATACTTTCCATGCTAGATACATCATAGGCGGTTCCCAAACATAAAATAAAGTTTATTCCTTTTTCCACCATTCTTTCACAATCCATGGCTAGCCGTATCCACGGGTGCCTTCCATACCAACACTTTCCAAGGAATTTATTATTTGACAACATAAAGTAAATTTCTTTTTCATTTCGGGACTGGGCATCCCTATTACCGCCACACTCTCGTGCAATGACAAGTGAATAAACACTCATCTTGAGAATAACACATCTAGCATGGAAAAATATTGGCCACACCCTGCCGCTTCATGAGTGGTACGGGCACACAAGAAGGAAATTCATTTTGAAAATTAGAGATAGCACATACAAATTTACTTGGAACAACACGAAAATACCGCATATAGATAGGTATGGTGGACTCATATGGCAAAACTGGGTTTAAGGATTTTGGATGCACAAGTAGTATTCCCACTTAGTACGAATGGAGGCTAGCAAAGAGATTGAGAAGCAACCAACCAAGAAACAAAAATTCTCATAAACAAGCATTAAGCATAACTAACACTGAATAATGCACCACAAGTAGGATGTAATTTCATTGCATAACTATTGACTTTCGTGCTTGCATAGGGAATCACAAACCTTAACACCAATATTCTTACTAAAGCATAATTACTCACCAACATGACTCATATATCACTATCATCATATCTCAAAACTATTACAAAGAATCAAGTTTATTTTGTCCAATGATCTCAATGAAAGTTTTTATTATATCCCTCTTAAATATCTATCACTTTGGGACTAGTTTCATATATTGCAATTTCTTTTTATAAGCTCAAACAAATTTAAGTGAAGAACATGAGCATAAAAATTTCGTCTCTCAAAATAATATAAGTGAACCATGAGAGAATTAGTTCAAAAATTTACTAACTCTCAAATAAATCTAAGTGAAGCATGAGAGTATTTCTTCAAAAATTAAAGCACACCGTGCTCAAAAAGATATAAGTGAAGCACTAGAGCAATTCCATAGCTCAAAAATTTTAAGTGAAGCACATAGAGCAATTCTAACAAATCATAGCTTAATTTTGGCTCTCTCAAATAGGTTTTTCTAGCAAGGATGATGGTGGCAAAATAAAAAGAAAAACAAGCAAAGACTCATATAATACAAGACGCTCTAAGCAAAACTCATGCTATGTGACGAATAAAAATAGCTTCAAGTAAAATTACCGATGGTTGTTAGAAGAAAGAGGGGATGCCTTACGGGGCATCCCCAAGCTTAGTTGCTTGGTTCTCCTTAAATATTAACTTGGCGTGCCATGGGCATCCCCAAGCTTAGGCTCTTTTCACTCCTTATTTCTCCATCCATCGTGATCTCACCCAAAATTTGAAAACTTCAATCACACAAAACTTAACAAAACCTTCGTGAGATCCGTTAGTATAATAAAGCAAATCACCACTCTAAGTACTGTTGCAAACCCATTCATGTTTTATTATTGCATTATACCTACTGTATTCTAACTTTACCGTGGCTTATACCCCCTGATACGATCCATAGATTCATCAAAATTAGCACACAATGCAACGAAAACAGAATCTGTCAAAAACAGAACAGTCTGTAGTATTCTGAACTCTAACCATACTTCTGTAAATCAAAAAATTCTGAAAAATTAGGAAAATGTAGAAAATTTGTATATCAATCTTGTTTAAAAAATTCAAAAACTTTGGTCACTTCTGTGATTTATGAAAATTGTTTTACTGGGCGCAAAAGTTTCTGTTTTTCAACAAGATCAAATCAACTATCACCAAACATGATCCCAAAGGCTTTACTTGGCACAAACACTATTAAAACATAAAAACACAATCATAACAGTAGAATAATCGTGCAAACACTCAAGAATAGAAAGAAATAGGAAAAAATAAATTTTATTCATTGGGTTGCCTCCCAACAAGCGCTATCGTTTTATGCCCCTAGCTAGGCATAATGCATAGATTCAAGTATTGTCATCTTTAGTTTTTGCTACCTTAGTGAGGGCTTTCTCAAACCCGGGAGGTTCCTTACGCTTTCCAATATTCTCAGGAAAGGAGACCATCTTGAGATCTAAAATATCCAACCGCTTATTACAAAGAGTAATCAAAGTATTCATGCGATTGAGATTTCCACTAATATATTTGAGGGGTTCATTATATTTTTGTAACTCAATCAAATTTTTCTGTAAGTCACCCAATTTATCTAATATTTGAATCCCTTCTTGTGTAAAAGTAAACCCCTTTTTGGTGGTGGAACTCCCAGTAATCCCTCTATTACTTCATAGGCAACATTAGCATCAATTTCAACATAATTTCCTTTAGAGGCAAAATCCAAGAGTTGCCTATGATGCAAGGTTAAACCTATATAAAAACTACGAAGCAAAATCTTTGTGTCTCCTTTTATGTTGCAAATACAGTAAGATTCCATCAGCCTATACCAAGCATCTTTCAAATTTTCTCCTTGCTTTTGTTTGAAGTATAAAACTTTAAAATCTGGTGACAAAGGAGGGGTGGTCATGTTGACGAGATAACCCAAGCAAAAGGCAAACGAAAAAGAAGGCAAAAAAGTCAATTTTTTTTGTGAAGTGGGGGAGATGAAAACGAGAGGCAAATGGCAAATAATGCATATTGCAAGGAGATTAGATTTGTGATTAGGAACCTGAAAGATGTTGATGATGTCTCCCCGGCAACGGCGCCAGAAATTCCTTTGACGTGGCTTGAGACTGCGTCGGTATTTCCCCAAAGAGGAAGGGATGATGCAACACAGCTATGGTAAGTATTTCCCTTAGTTATGAAACCAAGGTTATCAATCCAGTAGAGAACCAAGCAACACTATGTAAACGGTACCTGCACACAAAGAACAAATACTTGCAACCCGACGCGTAAGAGGGGTTGTCAATCCCTCCTCGATAAAAAGATAGATTAAATTGTATGAGATTGGATAAATAGATCTGAATAAAACACAAAATAAAACAAGTAAAGAAAAAGTCCAGCAAGGTAGTTTTGGTTTTTTGGAATAATAGATCTGAAAACAATATGATAAAAGATAGAACCGTGGGCCATAGATTTCACTAGTGGCTTCTCTCGAGAAAATAGCATACGGTGGGTAAACAAATTACGGTTGGGCAATTGGTGGACGAACAAATAATTATGACGATATCCAAGGCAATGATCGTGTATATAGGCATCACGTCCAAGATTAGTAGACCGAAACGATTCTGCATCTACTACTATTACCCCCACACATCGACCGCTATCCAGCATGCATCTAGTGTATTAAGTTCATGGAAAAATGGAGTAATGCAATAAGAACAATGACATGATGTAGACAAAATCTATTCATGTAGGAATATACCCCATATTTTTATCCTTAATAGCAATGATACATGCGTGCCTCGCTACCCCTTCTGTCACTCGGTGAGGGCACCACAAGATCGAACCCATCACAAAGCACCTCTTCCCATTGCAAGAAAAATTAATCTAGTTGGCTTGACTAAACCAAAGATTCGGAGAAGAAATACGAGGCTATAACAATCATGCATATACGAGATCAAAGAAAACTCAAATAATATTCATGGATAGATCTGATCATAAACTCGAACTTCATCGGATCCCAACAAACACACCGCAAAAAGCCATTACATCAAATAGATCTCCAAGAACATCGAGAAGAACATTGTATTGAGAATCAAAAAGAGAGAAGAAGCCATCTAGCTACTACCTACGGACCCGTAGGTCTATGGTGAACTACTCACACATCATCGAAGGAGCACCAATGAGGATGATGAACCCCTCCGTGATCGTGTTCCCCTCCGGCAGAGTGCTGGAATAGGGCTCTAGATTGGATCTCGTGGTTCTGGAACTTGCGTAGGCTGGAATTGTGTTTTGATTGCTCCCCTAGGGTTTCTGGAATATCTGAGTATTTTATAGAGCTGAGAGGCGGTGGAGGAGACCTCCATGGGCCCCACCACCCATCAGGGCGCGCCAGGGGCCTCTAGCATGCCCTGGTGGGTGGTGGGCCCCATGGGCCTCCCCCTAGGTGCTTCCTTGGCTCCCAAGTTGTCTTCTGGTCCAAAAAAAATCTCCAAAATGTTTCGTGGCATTTGGACTTCGTTTGGTACTGATATTCTGCGAAGTAAAAAACAAGAAAAAAAAAAACAGCAACTGGCACTGGGCACTATGTCAATAGGTTAGTCCCAAAAAATGATATAAAGTTGCTATAAAATGATTGTAAAACATCCAAGAATGATAATATAACAGCATGGAACAATCAAAAATTATAGATACGTTGGAGACGTATCAAGACCGCATCCTTCTCATCACAGGCGACAGTAATCACGCCGCTTGACCCCGACATCTTGAAGACGTTGTAGCCATGGTGGGTAGCCGCCATGGACTTGGCGAGGGCAGGGTACCCCAGGGTGGCGTTGTACGGGAGGCCAATGTGGGCCACATCGAAGTTGATCAGCTCGGTGTGGTAGTTGTCGCACTTGCTGAAGGTGACAGGGAGGCGCACCAGCCCCAGCGGAGTGGTGGAGCCGTCGGTCACCCCAGAGAATGGCCTGGTGGGCATGAGCTGGTCATAAGGCACTTGAAGCATTTTGAAGGTCTCCAGGGAGAGGACGTTGAGGTCGGTGCCGCCATCGATGAGAGTCTAGGTGACGGAGACGTTGATGATGGTGGGCGTGCATAACATGGGGAGTGCGCCAGCGATGGCCGAACACCTAAGGTGGTCCTTGGAATCGAAGGTGATGGCGTATTGCGACCACTTGAGGGGACGCACAACCTCGAGCCTCGGGAGGGCTGCGTTCACCTCACAAGAGAACTGCTTGAAGAGGCAGTTTGAGGCGGGTGCTTGAGCATCGCCGAGGATGCAGGCAATCACGCGAGGCTCCTGGTAGCCCCCAGCCCCCTTGTCTTGCCGGTTGTCATCGTTCCTCCTGGGCGGTGGTGGCAGGCCAGCCTTGCCCTGAGGACGGACTTTGTGAGGCTGATCGCGCCAGGCGCCGTCACGAGTCTGGTCACGCCAGCCACCCTCGCGAGGCTGGTCACGCCAGCCCTGGCGGGGGTTGCGGCTGTCCCAGTGGCCTCCTCCACGGCCAAAGCCACGGTCGCTGCGCTCAGGGCGGCGGCCCAGGCGCTCGTCCTGGAGCACCCTGAGCTCCTGATAGTCGTCGATGTTGTGGGTGTGCATGTTGTGGAAGACATAGAACGGGCGAGCATCCTTGGGGGGCTCATCACGGTCACGACCATGCTTCAGCTCAGGCTCCACAGCCAGCACGGCATGGCCCTTGTGCTTCACATCCTTGGCCTTGGCCTTCTTATCCTCGGGGTCGACGTCCGAGTGGTTGAGGAGGGAGAGGCGGCCTTCTTCAGCCCTCGCGCACTTGTCGGCCAGGTTGAACAGCTCCAGCACCATGCACAGGTCATCGTTGATGGTGAGCTCCTCGCTCATCATGACGTCCGTTACGTCGTCGGTGAACGCCGAGATGATGGCTTCATCCGAGGCTTTCGGGATCTTGAGGCGAACTTGGGTGAAGCGCTGGATGTAGTTGCGGAGGGTCTCACCTGGGTGCTGCTTCACGCGTTGCAGGTCGTTGATGGTGAGGGCGCGGTCGCAGGTGCCCTAGAAGTTGGCGATGAACCGCACGCGGAGCTCATCCCACGAGGAGATCGACCTGTCTGGGAGGTGCATGAGCCAGGAGCACGCGCCGTCCTTGAGGGCCATGGGGAACCAGTTCACCATGGCCTTGTCGTCGCCATTCACCGCCTCGATGCTCAGCGCGTAGAGCTGGAGGAACTCCGTAGGGTCGGGGATGCCGTCAAAGCATGGGGGCAGCTCCAGTTTGAACTTGACTGGCCAGACCACTCCGCGCAACTTGCGAGTGAAGGCTCGGCAGCCCGCTGTGCTCACGGGTGTGGCCCGTCCGGGAGGGGCGCGTTCCTGGCACCCACGCGTCGCAGCCTCCAGAACGACCTGATCTTGGTGCTGATGTGGCGGTGCCGGAAGCACACGCGCGTCGTACAGCGGCTGCTGCACAACCAGGGAGCTGGCCTCGTCCCGCGCTGGAGCTCCACGCGGTGGGTCACGCGGCCGTGCCTCGCACCTTGGCTCGACATCATCGCTGCGCAGGGGAGGAGGCAGAGGCGCGCCGTGCGCCACGTTGCCCGCACGAGGCGGCGATGGACGGAGCGAGTGGGAGGGCGCCGGGGCCTCGCCCACATCGTTGACGAGCTCGGTGATGCGGCCCAGCCAGGCGTCGTAGCCTTCATTGGCGGGGTGGTAGTGCAGCAGCTCGCGCGCCATGAGCAAATCAGCCTACGCGTTCGCTGGCCCGCGGCGAGCTTGGGAGGATGAAGCCGTGGCCGGAGTGAGGGAAGGCGTGGCGGTGCGGCCATCGCGCTGCACAGAAGGTGGCAAAGAGGAGTCCTGCTGCTCATGAGCGGCAGGGTCAGTGGCGGCGTTGGCCGCGGCAGAAGGGGAGTGGCGGTGGGCGCCACGGCCCGCCGGCTCCGTCTGGGCGACGCGAGCCGCGCGGCGCTCGGCACCAACACGACGAGCGTCGGCCATGGGGACGGTGGAACGGAAGTGGGGTGAAGTGAGCAGATTCCGGCACACCCCTACCTGGCGCGCCAAATGTCGGAATTGGGGCTCCGCAGACCCAAACAAAGTTCAAACTCTGGGGTGTGTGCGAAGAACACAACTAGGCTACCACTTGCAGCTCACCGCCTCACGGCCTTGCTCCGACATGCTCGAGCGAGAGGGAAAGAGAGATGGACATGATGATTTACCCAGGTTCAGGCCACCTTGCGGTGTAAAACCCTACTCCTGCTTTGGGGTGGATTGCCTCGCGTGGAGGATGAGTATGAACTAGTACAAGGGATGAACTGCCTCTGGAGGGCTCGAGGAGCGACCCTTTTCTATGGTGGCCTCTAACCTATACATATACTGGCCCGGTCCTCTTCCCCCAAAGCTCTAGGTAGGAAGGGAGCCCACAATGGCCAAATTTGAAGGGGGACATGAGTACACCCTATCCTGACTAAAGGTGGTCTTCGCCTGCAAAGCTTCTGGTCGTGACGCGTAGGTGGGCTCGGTGATGACCTCCGTCCTGGCGAGCCCGTGGTGTTGGTCTCGTTGCACTGGAATGGCAACCTTTGGGGGATTCCTCGGGAACCCGCGTACGTCCTTGCCTTCTTAGCACCAAAGAGGAAAGTGTCCTTGCTTGCTCCCGCTGGTGCCCTCCTGGCTCTGTTCGTCATGGCCCACGTCACTACGCGCCTCATGAGGTTGGGTGGCGGGCATAGAGAAGTCCGCCCCTCAGGAGGCAGTCTCGGGGGGCCACTCCTCGAGAGGCCCTCAGGAGGCCTCGATGTAGTTCGCCTCGTGAGGCATGGGCCCTTGCAAGGGTCTTGCTCGTGAAGCCTTGGTGCGGGCCCGCACCGGGCCTTTGACGATGCCACGTGCTGGCCGCAGGCACACGTGCCTGGGTACCCCCGGTCCCAGAACCCCGACATCCTTGTCTCAAGAAAATTTCCCCGCTCCCTCCCTTTCACCATCTAGATTGGCATGCCGGCCTCCAACCCTCCCTAATATTCACTAGCATCTCTGGGGTGAATCACCTCGTAAATGAACATGACAATGACATACAACATGGCTGTTGATACGTCTCCAACGTATCTATAATTTTGATTCTTCCATGCTGTTATATTATCATTCTTGGATGTTTTACAATCATTTTATAGCAACTTTATATCATTTTTGGGACTAACCTATTGACATAGTGCCTAGTGTCAGTTGCTGTTTTTTACTTGTTTTTTTACTTTGCAGAATATCCCTATCAAACAGAGTCCAAATGTAGCAAAACTTTTTGGAGATTTTTTTGGACCAGAAGACAACTTGGGAGCCAAGGAAGCACCAGAGGGGAGGCCCGTGGGGCCCACAAGACACCAGGGCGCGCCAGGAGGCCCAGGCGTGCCCTGATGGGTTATGGGGCCCACGGGGGTCTCCTGCACTGCCTCTTCACTCTATAAATACCCAAATATTCTAGAAATCCTAGGGGAGTCGACGAAACACAATCCCAGCCGCCGCAAGTTCCAGAACCACGAGATTCAATCTAACACGATCACAGAGGGGTTCATCATCCCCATTGGTGCCTCTCCGATGATGTGTGTGTAGTTCACCATAGACTTACGGGTCTGTAGGTAGTAGCTAGATGGCTTCTTCTCTCTTTTTGATTCTCAATACAATGGTCCCTTGGAGATCTATTTGATGTAATGACTTTTTGCGGTGTGTTTGTTGGGATCCGATGAAGTTCGAGTTTATGATCAGATCTATATCCATGAATATTATTTGAGTTTTCTTTGATCTCTTATATGCATGATTATTTATGGCCTCGTATTTCTTCTTCGAATCTTTGGTTTAGTTAGGCCAACTAGATCGATTTTTCTTGCAATGGGAAGAGGTGCTTTGTGATGGGTTCGATCTTACGGTGACCTCACGCAGTGACAGAAGGGGTAGCGAGGCACGTATGTATCGTTGCTATTAAGAATAACAAGATGGGGTCTTTTCCTTCATGAATAGATCTTGTCTACATCATGTCATCATTCTTATTGCATTACTCTGTTTCTCCATGAAACTTAATACACTAGATGCATGGATAGCGGTCGATGTGTGGCGTAATAGTAGTAGATGCAGAATCGTTTCGGTCTACTAATCTTGGACGTGATGCCTATATATTGATCATTGCCATGGATATCTTCATAATTATTTGTTCTTCTATCAATATCCCAACAGTAATTTGTTTATCCACCGTGTGCTATTTTCTCGATAGAAGCCACTAGTGAAATCTACGGCCCCCCGGGTCTATCTTTTATCATATTGCTTTCAGATCTATCTTTTACCGTACTTGTTTTCAGATCTATTATTCCAAAAACCCAAAAATACCTTGTTGCACTTTTTCTTTATCTATTTTATTTCGTGTTTTATTCAGATCTATTTATCCAAACACATACAATTTAATCTATGTTTTTACCGAGGAGGGATTGACACCCCTCTTACGCGTTGGGTTGCGAGGATTTGTTCTTTGTGTGCAGGTACCGTTTACATAGTGTTGCTTGGTTCTCCTACTGGATTGATACTTGGTTTCATAACTGAGGGAAATACCTACCGTAGCTGTAGTGCATCATCCCTTTCTCTTTGGGGAAATACCGACGCAATTTCAAGCCGCATCAAAAGGAATTTCTGGCGCCGTTGCCGGGGAGACATCATCAACATCTATCAGGTTCCTAATCAAAAATCGCATCTCCTTGCAATATACATTATTTGCCATTTGCCTCTCGTTTTCATCTCCCCCACTTCTAAAACGTTTTTACAAAAACACAAAAATATTTCCTGTTTGCTTTTTTTTCATTTGCCTTTTTCTTGTTTGCCTCTTTGCTTGTGTTGCCATGTGTCTTCTATTTGCATGCATCTTCGCTTGTTAAAAATCTATTGATATGGATCCTCATCTAGTTGCTAATCTTTTCAAAAGATCCAATTATGATGAACCAATTGATAGTGAATTGAGTTCACTAGATTATCTTTATGAAGTTTTGCTTGAGATCCATGAATCTGAAAATTGTGATGAAGTGTTAAACGAAGAAATATATAAAGTGATTCATGATAGCTCCTTGAATGAAAAGCATGATTGCAATGATGTTATTATAATTTCTATTAATGTCAACTGTGTTAGTGATATGCAAAACCCCAAGCTTGGGGATGCTTGTTTTGTTATGTCCACTACTTATTGCAATGATCAAGATTGGGGTGATAATGATTCTTATGATCTTAAAAATTTATTTAAACCTCATGATGAATATGCTTGCGATAATATTAAAAGTGGGTTTGGAAGAGTGTTAACTTTAGCTAAAAATAATCCCACATATTTGGAGAGTGTTCAATCTTATGAACTTTTTGATAAAAGTGGGCTTGGAGAGGTCATGACTTTATTTGATGATAATCCCACTATTTTGGAAGAGTGTCAACTTTGCATGCATGTGGATCATGAAGAGAATTTTTTATGTGATAGTTATATTGTTGATTTTGATTATGATCCTACATGTAATTATTATGAGAGAGGAAAATATGGTTGTAGAAATTTTCATGTTACTAAATTACCTCTTGTTATGTTGAGATTGTCAATGTTTTATTCCTCTTCTTTGCATATGCTAGATATTTCTTGTCTTGATAATTTGTTTGCTTATAAAATTCCTATGTGTAGGAAGTATGTTAGACTTAAATGAGTTTGTCACATGTTTTATGATGCTCTCTTTGTGTTTCAATTCTTATCTTTCATGCTAGCATCAATAAAATCTCAAGCCTATCTTAATGGCTATAAAGAAAGAGCTTGTTGGGAGGCAACCCAATGAATAAAATTTATTTTTACCTTTTCTTTCTATTCTTGAGTGTTTGCACAATTATGATACTGTTATGATTGTGTTTTCTGTGTTTAATTTAGTGTTTGTGCCAAGTAAAGCCTTTGGGATCATGCTTGGTGATAGTTGATTCGATCTTGTTGAAAAACAGAAACTTTTGCGCCCAGTAGCAGAATTGTTAAAAAATCACAAAAGCGTGATAAAATTCTGATTTTTTTACACAAGATTGATATACAAATTGCCTATGTTTTCCTAATGTTTCAGAATTTGTGGAGTTGCAGAAGTATGGACAAAGTCCAGATTACTACAAACTATTCTGTTTTTGACAGATTCTGTTTTCGTTGCATTGTGTGGTTATTTTGATGAATCTATGGTTTGTATTGGAGGGTATAAGCCATGGTAAAGTTGGAATACACTAGGTATAATGCAATAATAAAATATGAATGGGTTTGCAACAGTACTTAGAGTGGTGATTTGCTTTGTTATACTAACGGATCTCATGAAGGTTTTGTTAAGTTTTGTGTGATTGAAGTTTTCAAGTTTTGGGTGAGATCACGATGGATGAAGGAATAAGGAGTGAAAAGAGCCTAAGCTTGGGGATGCCCATGGCACCCCAATTTAATATTCAAGGAGAACCAAGCAACTAAGCTTGGGGATGCCCCGGAAGGCATCCCCTCTTTCTTCTAATGACCATCGGTAATTTTACTTGGAGCTATATTTTTATTCGTCACTTATCATGAGTTTTGCTTGGAGCATCTTGTATTATATGAATCTTTTCTTGTTTTGCTTTTTAGTTTGTCACAAGTATCCTTGCTGGACACACCTATTTGAGAGAGCCAAATTATGCTATGATTTGTTAGAATTGCTATATATGCTTCACTTAAATTTTTTTGAGCTATGGAATTGCTCTAGTGCTTCACTTATATCTTTTTGAGCATGGTGTGCTTTGTTATTATTGAAGAAATACTATCATGCTTCACTTAGATTTATTTAAGATTTAGTAAATTTTTGAAGAAATTCACTCATGCTTCACTTATATTATTTTGAGAGACGAAAAATTTTATGCTCATGTTCTTCACTTAAATTTGTTTGAGCTTGTCAAAAGCAATGTCAATATATGAAACTAGTCCCAAAGTGATAGACATTCAAGAGGGATATAATAAAAACATTCATGAAGATCATTGGACAAAATAAACTTGAATCTTTGTAATAGTTTTGAGATATGATGATAGTAATATGTGAGTCATGTTGGTGAGTAATTATGCTTTGGTAAGAATATTGGTGTTAAGGTTTGTGATTCCCTATGCAAGCACGAAAGTCAATAGTTATGCAATGAAATTACATCCTACTTATGGTGCATTATTCGGTGTTAGTTATGCTTAATGCTCGTTTATGAGAATTTTTGTTTCTTGGTTGGTTGCTTCTCAATCTTTTTGCTAGCCTCCACTTGTACTAAGTAGAAATACTACTTGTGCAACCAAAATCCTTAAACCCAGTTTTGCCATATGAGTCCACCATACCTACCTATATGCGGTATTTCCGTGCCATTCTAAGTAAATTTGTATGTGCCAACTCTAATTTTCAAAATGAATTTCCTTTTTGTGTGCCCGTATCGCTCATGAAGCGGTAGGGGGTGGCCAATATTTTCCATGCTAGATTTGTTATTCTCAAGATGAGAGTTTATTCACTTGTCACTGCACAAGAGTGTGGCGGTAATAGGGATGCTCAGACCCGAAATGAAAAAGAAATTTACTTTATGTTGTCAAATAATAAATTCCTTGGAAAGTGTTGGTATGGACGGTACCCGTGGATATGGCTAGACATGGAGTATGAAAGTATGGTGGAAAAGGAATAAACTTTATTTTATGTTTGGGAACCGCCTATGATATATCTAGCATGGAAAGTGTTGGGAATTACTCGGTCATTTTTCGTTGACGGGAAAAGCATGCCTCTCAAAATATTTTACCTCTCAATTTAAGCTTTGGGCTCTGACACCTCTACAAATCTCTGCTTCCCTCTGCGAAGGGCCTATCTATTTACTTTAAGCAATTTTTATTTTTATTTGAGTCTCCATCTTCTCTTATAAAGCACCAACTAGGGAGCACTATGATCGTACTTGAGCATTGGATGTAGCTAATATTCGAGTGTGTTTCGTGAATGGATCAATGATTGAGCATGATGGGCTAGGGATAACTTTCTTTAGTGTTGATATTTTGAAAGACATTGTTGCTTATTGATATGCTTGAGTATTGAAGTCTTCATGTCAAATATAGACTATTGCTTTGAACCATCTAAAAGTCCAAATGTCCATGCTACAAAAGAAAAGAATATGTGATGAACATGTTAGGCAGCATTCCACATCAAAAATTCTGTTTTTATCATTTACCTACTCGAGGACGAGCAGGAATTAAGCTTGGGGATGCTGATACGTCTCCAACGTATCTATAATTTTTGATTGTTCCATGCTGTTATATTATCATTCTTGGATGTTTTACAATCATTTTGTAGCAACTTTATATCATTTTTTGGGACTAACCTATTGACATACTGCCCAGTGCCAGTTGCTATTTTTTGCTTGTTTTTTACTTCGCAGAATATCCCTATCAAACGGAGTCCAAATGCAGCAAAACTTTTTGGAGATTGTTTTTTTGACCAGAAGACAACTTGGGAGCCAAAGAAGCACCAGAGGGGAGGCCCGTGGGGCCCATAAGACACTAGGGTGCGCCAGGAGGCCAATGCGTGCCCTGATGGGTTGTGGGGCCCACGTGGGTCTCCTGCACCGCCTCTTCACTCTATAAATACCCACATATTCCAGAAACCCTAGGGGAGTCGACGAAACACAATTCTAGCCGCCGCAAGTTCGAGAACCACGAGATCCAATCTAACACGATCACGGAGGGGTTCATCATCCCCATTGGCGCCTCTCCGATGATGTGTGAGTAGTTCACCATAGACCTACGGGTCCGTAGGTAGTAGCTAGATGGCTTCTTCTCTCTTTTTGATTCTTAATACGATGGTCTCTTGGAGATCTATTTGATTTAATGACTTTTTGCGGTGTGTTTGTTGGGATCCAATGAAGTTCGAGTTTATGATCAGATCTATATCCATGAATATTATTTGAGTTTTCTTTGATCTCTTATATGCATGATTATTTATAGCCTCGTATTTCTTCTTCGAATCTTTGGTTTAGTTAGGCCAACTAGATCATTTTTTCTTGCAATGGGAAGAGGTGCTTTGTGATGGGTTCGATCTTACGGTGTCCTCACCCAGTAACAGAAGGGGTAGCGAGGCACGTATCTATCGGTGCTATTAGGGATAACAAGATGGGGTATATTCCTACATGAATAGATCTTGTCTACATCATGTCATCGTTCTTATTGCATTACTCCGTTTCTCCATGAACTTAATACACTAGATGCATGCTGGATAGCGGTCGATGTGTGGAGTAATTTTGTAAGCATCATGAACATTTTATTAAAATGTGTGGAACACTTTTTTGGCGGTGTAAACATTATTTTTATCAGAACCTTGTTTACAAATTAAGAAAACAAAAAAATTTAAAGTAATTTTTTATAACATTTTTTCAATATATATGTAAATATAGAGAAAAAACAATAAATACAAAAGAAACGACAAAAGTCTAGGAAATTGTAAGCAAGTCAGAAGCTAAGAAATAATTCTTCTCCCTAAGTGGGCCTGACCCATTTAGGCATGTGCTATGGGCGAGACATCCGTAGGTACCACTACAAGCAAGACATAGACGTGACCTTTACACAATTTCTATTTTTCAGATCATAAAATTTTGCATACGTATTCTTATCAATCCCAAGCCGAGCCCACATCCAACACAGTTAAAATAGTAGATTAAATGTACAATATTTAAAAATCAGTAATACCAGTTCACAACAGACTACAAGCAACCATTAAGTGTAGTTTTGATCCAAAATAAGTTCCCACCATTACATACATGGAAATAGAAACTAAGTTCAAGCGACCAATAGGGCGCATAAGACATATATTCCATCTAAGCTTTAATGACAACATCCATACTAGAACACTTGTGTTTCAATTTCTCTGAAGGGTTCTCCATGAAATCTTCAATATAAGCCTATAAAATGCTTAAACAATAATATGAGTCATTAATATTGATATATAAAATATTAACTAAGAGAGCAAGGGAGCGCGATGTCCATGGAAGAGCTCCAAAAGTTTGCTTGAGCAACGGGGAGAAGGCTAAAATTTGTGATAAAAAATAAGAATGGGAAAGAAGAGATAGACGTCAGTTTGCATTGTGCCTCTAAAAATATTAGTAGGGCTTGTAGTATCTGGTGCCACCAACTAGTTGCCTTAATCTCATTTAGAAATCATTGATTTTGTGTGATATTGCATCGTCTTCCTTTGTACTCAGCCATGTAGTTTTATGTCTATCATTCTATTGAAAGGGGTTGAAGAAGGGCGACACGATCTTTTTCTTTTTCTTGTTTTACTTGGGACTAATTAAAATCTCAATCAGTGTATTTGTATTCATATCCATTAATAATATTCTTTGATTGTATACCATTCTAAAAATTTACCTCTGGAGCCACTGAACAAATGTCATTCACCCGACATGATATCATGGAACAAAAATCATTTTTCCACGAAACAACAAAAAACGTGCGTATGTGATGTGTCATTCTTGAGTGATAACATGTGGCCCATCCAATGTGAATGACAACACAAGAATTGTGCGACTTAAAGATGGGGGCAGAATGGGATGTGGCATCCATAGAGAGTATTTTTAATCTTGGGAGCCTCGCCGGTGTTTTCCCATTCCATTGTTGCCTCCACTACACTTTGTGCCCGACCCTCCTCCTCGATGCCAGCTCCTTTTTTTTGGTTCTATGAGTTCTCTAGCACTATCGTAGTCGAAGGATCCGGGTGGACAGAAAAATGGGTGTATGCCCATGCAAGGCAATGTGTGTGTGCTCGCTCTCAACCCTATAAGGTAGCAAAGGGGAAGAGAATGCCATGCGTGGCTACAAAAATGTTCATCCATGGAGGGGCATGTATACTCGCACTAGAGACAAGGTGTATGGCATAGAATATCGAGAAGGAAACATGCGGCTGAGTGAGACCGTCCATGCGTTGACATAAAACCATCGTACATATGATACATAAAACACCCTCCATGGGATGATGAGTGTGAGCCGTGAGTCCTTCGTGTCATCCAACGGGACTTTGACTCGAAAGAGAGAGAACTTCCACTGTTGAACCTCCTCTGAACCTTCATTCTTTGCAAGTAAAGCCAACATCATCTCCCTCCATTCAACCTGCTCCTTCTCCGCCCTTCTTCTCCCCCATGTCCTTGTCTCAAGAAAAGTCCCCCCTCCCTTTCACAATCTAGATTGGCCTGCTGGCCTGAAACCCTCCCTAATAGTCACTAGCATCTCAGGGGATAATCGCCTTGTAAATGATCATGATAATGAAATACAACTTGGCCGTCCAAAAAAATCTGACAAAAATTGCTAGAATCTAAATATTGAAATCAGCTCATGTACACATTTCATATATTGCACTTGAACTTACTTATATATATACATCTATAGAGATAAAGCGGCGATTATTGATATGCTCTCTATAAAAACGACGAGATCTGCAGAACGGCGAGGCTCGAAGGGATATCGAGATAGGAGGAGGAGGATTGACTTGGAGGCTTAGCAGTGGTCATGCTGGTTGCTTGCTGGCAATAACGTGAGACATGGCAGTGAAAGGGATGGCAGCGGCGTGAGCTCCTACTCGATCGGGTGGAGAAGCATGCGAAAAGTTCCACGAGGCATGCAGACACAAATAGCCTTTGCGAGGGCCGGCTGCTTGGCTGCGAAGGGTATTCGACTGTAGGAGGCGAACTAGGGGGCCAGGCAGCACCAGATCTTGATCTGGAGCCACCATATTGAGGGGAGAGATGGATGGCTGGTTGGGGAGTTGTCAAGTGGTGACTAGGGTTAGCATGGTCACGTAAAAAGAGGAAGGCTTAGTGTTTATTCCATTTTTGGTAGGGGAGGGCTGTTATTTATAGGCAGGGTTAATGAAGCTGTTTGGGCTTGGATGTTGGTGGTCTAGTTGGGTTTCATAAATGGCTAGTCTTAGAGAAGAAGGGAAGTGAAGTCCCGTGACATTTTATTTGGTGAAACCGTTTAGTATTTATCCGTCTACAATCACCTCACATATTCGAACGTTTGCATAGCAAACAAACTCTGAATCGGACAAAATTCCACATGCAACCTTTATATAATATAATAAGGACATACACAAACTTACAACTCATATTGAGAACATTTAATGCATGTTTACAAAATAGTTTTAAATGGTGCCACGCACCCATGTGCAAAGTGTCCGGCGAGTGTCAGCGATAGGCAAAAGGGGAGGGATAGCCAAAACTAATGGAAGATCAGAGGTGCATTAAAACACAAGTTGCCATCCGAACCCCAAAATGAACTTAAAATTATAATCTTACCTTCATGATGTCATAAGCGGTCAGTTGCGACATAAGAACTAACAACCAGTAAAACATGTGTCTAGCACAACCATGTAAAACACATATTGCAAGCCCAATTATACACGGAAAATAATCATTGAAAAAGTCTTATGTTGCCGCAATGTTTATCGCATTAGTTTGGTTACCTCACCCAAGAACTATGTAAAACACAATTGCCATTTATTGACACCATGCTCCCCATGGATTTTTTTAATGATTTGCCACTATGGCATTGGTTGAGCTCACCCTTATTTCCACCTGGCCAACATTCCATTTACATATATTGGTTTCCAAAATAAGATGGAACTTCGCTCATCAGACCATCGTTTCATGGTGGCACAAGTATATACCATAATATTGCCATGATCTCGAAGATATATTGCTAGTCTGGTTTGCAAATAAGTACCAACAGATCATCATCCTAGACACTAACACCAGTGTAGACAAAAATTGTCCCCACCATCTAAAAAAGTGTTGCGAACATTTTTTTGAAGGGCGCAAATATTTTTTATATTTTAAGAACTTCCTTAAAAAATTACACAATAAATTGTGTATATCTTGTGAACATTTTTTAATAGTTTTGAAAAGTTCATATATGTTTTGAATATTTTTAAAATATACGGAGCAAATATTTACATTTCTTGACATTTTTAAAAGATTAATGAACAATTTTTTAGATGTTTTAACATTTCTTCGAATGGTACCTACATTTTTAAATGACAGTACCATTTCTATAAATGTGTGAATAATTTTGTAAGCATCATGAGCATTTTATTACAATGTGTGGACATTGATACGGGAAGGTCGATGAAGATAACTCTAGTGATAATTTCCCCCTTTGTAACGGAAAAGACCTTCGGAATGGATCCTTGTGGAGTTGGAGGTGGTTGTGGCCAAAAAATTCCTCCATATATAAATATCAGTGTTTGGGAGTATATAAAGATAGGGGCGCCGGGAGGCCGTGGAAAGGTTCTCTAGGGCCCTCACTCGGCCCCACCATGCGACATGATCTTGGGTCAAGCCACTTGGTCAGTGGGGCCCATGGACAGCCCCTCCGACATGCTTGGCCCATCTTGCTCCGTCATGATGTAAATTTTTTGAAAAATAATAATCTGTTTTTCCCTATTTGTGAGGCATTAATTTTCTAAAAAGTCCAAGAACATGAAAAAATATCAACCAGATTAACAGTTTAGTCACATAAATTGATACTAAATTATGCCAAAACTATGAATAGTGATATAAAAGTAGCACGACCATATCAACAATTATAGATACAGATGAGATGTATCAGGGCATAAGTGAGGTTTATTTGTGTAGAAGAGCTTATCATTGGTGTTAGAACCTTGTACCTCCACGGTTTGATACTTTGGTTTCTCATCAGGGGAAAATCGAGCTACAAGCTACAAACTCTTGCACTTCGGAGCCCAACTAGCTCCTAGGCTCTATACCTAGTAATCAGCACATGGCTAACTAATGGTTTACCGCTTCTTTAAATAAAATATGGGCACTTGCCTTATGATAATTTATTGCGCTAACAAACATATGTTTCTATCACTCCATAACTATTTTTTCAAATATTGCTAAAACAAATACTCTAGTTTATAGCCAAAAATCTACAATCCCACTTTACTGATATCATAACTAAAATGTATGCCAGAGAATTTTTATGGGAAGAGTTACCCCCATTGCCATAAAATTTATGTAAAAGGATACAGATGAATAGTCATGGTGCTAGAACTGAAAACAAGAAACCATGAAATCGATAGCTGAAGGATTTTATGTGAACTTTAAAAGTAGTGATATATGATAAAATGGATTTTACATAGATGCATTGATTATGCAATGGATTATGCTAGGAACTAACATATGAATATATCATAATGAACCATGATAGTCTTACATGGAAAATGTACTAAATATCTATTTACCATGTTCATAAAATTTGTAACTGAGAACATAATATGCTTAAACTGGTTATCTAAGAGTTCAACTATGCAACTACGCAAGAATATCTGACCAACAAATGATATGAAAAATTTCCAACTTTATCCATTTAAAAGATTTTGTAATGTAAATGATTAGCAAACATGCGAAACCCATCAATAATTACGAAAGACATGCTTAAGTCTATTACATCCATCATTTAGATAGTCTGAGACATAGTCATTAAAGAGCTCATGACACAAACTAAGATTTATTACAACAACGATAAAAGAAAGTATATCCATCTTGAATTTATGTAATACTGAGACTCTACTAATTTAGGTTCATTATGCAGCAGTGGTGTGACCCTTCTTGGTGGCTACTTTACCCAGCCCCTCTTAGGCTTCTTGTTGAGAATGTCCCTAGTTGTTTCCTTGGGTTTCACCCTGCAAAAGTAAGTATTCAAATTAGGGATAATTAGATTTATGCCCCTAGTTGTGTCCCACTTGGCTATTTTACCCCTAATTTCCAAAAGTCACCGGTTCTGTCCAAGTCACTTCGCTCCTCTTATGGTTTTGCCCTTTAACCATTTGACCGTCAGTTTAAAAAATTCATAACTAATTCATACTAAATCATAAAAATGTAAATAAGATACCAAGATGTTCAGAAAAACATCAACTATATGTCAGTGTCATTTGCATTCATGAAAAAAGTGTTGGAAAGTGCCCGTCCGAGTTTTAGCTCTTATGATACCACCATGAATAGTAAAATCTAAAAAAATTCAAAAACAATTGGTGGAAAAGAATGACAAATGTTTTAAGTGCTTGCCAATTTTCATCAGGGAACGACATTCATGGAAGTTGTGGCAAAAAATAATCTATTTTGGAGTGCTGATTGTTTTTTTGCCATGACATCCACGAATGTCATTCCCTGATGAAACTTGGCAAGCACTTAAAACATTTGTCATTCTTTGCCACCAATTTTTTTTGAATTTTTTGAATTTTTTTAGATTTTACTATTCATGGTGGTATCATTATAGCTAAAACTTGGATGGGCACTTTCCAACACTTTTTTCATGAATGCAAATGACACTGACATATCAGTGATGTTTTTCCGAACATTTTGGTATCTTATTTGCATTTTTCGAATTTAGTATGAATTAGTTATGAATTTTTCAAACTGACGGTCAAACGGTCAAAGGGCAAAAGCATAAGAGGAGCTAAGAGACTTGGACATAACCGGTGACTTTTGGAAATTAGGGGTAAAACAGCCAAGTGGGACACAACTAGGGGCATAAATCTAATTATCCCTTCAAATTATTGATGATTTTACTAGCAATCTTAGGTTGGTCAGAGGGAAAAGATATACAATTTTTACCCACACATGATTTCTTCTTAAATGCTTTGATTAGATGTTGAATTTTGCTACTTCATTTAAGATTTTAACACTCTCATTCATTTAGGATTTCAATTCTCTCATCCACAAGCTCGCTTTCATCAACATTGAGTGCATAATGCACACACAAATCTGCATCAATAGCCTATACTATGATAGACTCTTGAAATAAAGGCAAATAACCATTTTTGCAACTTTGGTAAAATATCCAAATGATTACCATTTACTGCCATGTTGAGATCAATATTCAGAATTTCTTGCTCTTTCTCCATATTCAGATCAGTGTTGATATGGGCCTGGAATGCTTGAAACCCAATCTCCAGGGTTCCAAGAGGTAAATTTAAATCTGGCATGCGATAACAAATATGTTTGGTCTGGCCTAACTGATTTAATGGACCTACACAAGCCTCAGATTTACCGGAGTCTGGACTCTGAGAAGGCAAGGGTAAGGAGTAAGTTACTATATTTTCAAACATTGCAAAACAACAGTTTAATTTATAACCAAAAGTCTGTAACATCCTGCTTTACCATCTTCAAAAATAACATGTATGCAGGAGAAAATTTTAGGAGAATATTTATCCCTAAAGAGCAAACAAGAAACAAGGTAAATCAATAGTTGAAAGCTTTTACCTAGCCTATAAAATATACATGTATATCCGCCACAAACAAGAAGTGGTATATGATAAAAAATACACTTTCCAGCTAATAAATAAGATGATGATGCTATGCACGTTTGGAATTAATGATGACTATATATCAAAATTAACCATATTAGGGTTACATATGAAAGGAACTAAATTACTATTTACCATGTTGCAAAAATCCAGAATTGAGAAAATAACCTACTTACATACGACTAGGTGAGTGAAGGTAAGAATATGGACACACTTCCACACATTGTCTAAGATGTTTCATTCACCTAAAAACATGGTCTTTATTTTTTACTGTGCAAGGAAGCTTAATTTTAGGATGGGTGTGTGCACTTATGTATTCACATATTTCTTTCACATATATTTGTGCGAGGACTACATGCCATGGAGCTGGCCAAATTTTGAGACAACTAATTGCAAATGGGATATGTTATTACTGTCTTGTATATGCTACGATAGCAAGATGTTATTTGAGGAACCCACAAAAAGAGGATGTTATTCGAGGAACCCACAAAAGAAGATGTTATTTGAGGAGGGACGAATTCTCATACTATAAATACCGAATGAAATGAGCGAAAGAACTAAATATAGATTTAGGAGTTAATACCTTTGAGGAGGAACCATTCACCTTGAGATGGGTGACCAACTTCTGTGCATCAGCCACCTTGTATGGCCCCTTATTTAGCAACTCATTGACGGAGGAGCACCCTAATGCCTTAGCAGCTCGGGTTAGATTCCCAGTCGGATTCTCTCCATTGTTGGTTCTACCAATGAAAACCATAATACTATGAAATCTACCTAAAATTCAAATTTCCATAATCTCTCATATATTATATTTGCTTCTCATGGCTCACCTGCATACACTGCAATTGCACTCCCCCCTACACTTTGGACAACTCCAGGCATCTTGCAACGCCACTGCTGTATCATCCTCACCGTACCTAAACATACAAATAAGAAACAAGAACAATACATCATATGGTCGGCCCCATGGAGACACAAAATTACATAGCAGAACATCTTGTAATACCTATTTTTCAAGCAAGTTCCACAGTACTTGAGTGAGCACAACCGAGACTTCTTCATCTTCTTGTAAGCTGCCTTTAATAAGTAGGTCATTTTTTTCTTATGACACTGCCAGAATGAGAATGACTCAAACTCAGAAGGAGTTGCCAGTGCAAAAGGGGGAGAGGGCTAATGTTAATAGGTGGTCACTCGCTCACCTGGTGGCAGGTCTTCTGGATCTGCAGTGCAAGACCGTTGCTCTCCATGCTGGCGGCCTGCATGGATTAGCACGAGAGGGATAGGATGGAGACCGAGAGAGGAGGAGGGTGGTTGATCAGGAGGGGCAGCGGCGGTCGATGCTGGTTGCTCGCCGGCGGCAACGTGTAACGTGTCAGCGAAAGAGATGGCAGCAGCGTGAGCTCCGGATCGATCAAGTGGAGAGGCAGGCGAATTCTTCGGTGAGGAGCGCAGGCGTTGATGGGCTTCGGGGGCGCCAGCGATTGTACTGCGGCGGGCCTTCCTCTACAGGGGACGAACTAGGTGACCAAGGGCCGTTAGATCTCAATGAAGAGCCGCTAGATCGAGGGAAGTGGTGGGTGGATAGTTGGGGGAGATGCCAAGTGCCGGCTAGGTCAGGAGGGTCGCAAAAAATGAGGAGGGGGTTAGGGTTTAGTCCATTTTTGGAAGGAAAGGGTTTGATATTTATAGGCAAGGTTAATGGGCTAGTTGGGCTAGGATTTAGGTGGGCTAGTTGGGCTAGGATTTAGGTGGGCTAGTTGGGCTAGGATTTAGGTTGGCTAATTGGGTTGTGTAGATGGCTTGGCTTACAGAAGAGGGGGAGTAAAGGCTCGTGAGATTTATTCAGCAAAACCATTTAGTATTTATCTGGCTAATAATGCATAAAAGAGTTCAGAGAAGACTCAAATAATATTCATGGATAATCTGATCATAAACTCACAATTCATCGGATCCCAACAAACACATTGCAAAAAGTGATTACATCGAATAGATCTCCAAGAACATCAAGGAGAACATTGTATTGAAGATCAAAGAGAGAGAAAAAGGCAACTAGCTACTAGCTATGGACCCGTAGGTCTAAGGTAAACTACTCACATATCATCGGAAGGGCAACAAGGTTGATGTAGAGCCCCTCCATGATCGATTCCCCCTTCGACAGAGTACCGGAGAAGGCCTCCAGATGGGATCTCACGAGAACAGACACTTACAGTGGCGGAAAAAGTATTTCAGGTGGCTCTCTGATGTCAGTAGAATATTTGAGAATTTATAGAGGCGGAATTAGGTCAAGAGGTGTCACGAGAGGCCCACGAGCCTGGGGGGCGCGCCTCCCGAGCTTCTTACTCCCTCGTGACTCTTCAGGACTTCTCCTGAACCTTCTAGGGTCTCTTCTGGTCCAGAAAAAATTAATCCAAATTTTTTTCTCCGTTTGGACTCCGTTTGATATTGATTTCCTGAAAAGCCAAAAACAACATTTAAAAATTAGTAATACAAGTTCACTACAGACTACAAGCAACCATTAAGTGTAGTTTTAATCCTAAATAAGTTCCCTCCCTTACATACATTGAAATAAAAATTAAGTTCAAACGACCAATAAGGCGCATAAGACATATATTCCATCTAAGCTTTAATGACAACATCCATACTAGAACACTTGTGTTTCACTTTCTCTGAAGGGTTCTCCTTGAAAGCTTCAATATAAGCCTATAAAATGCTTAAACGAGAATATGAATCGTTAATATTGATATATATAAAATATTAACTAAGGGAGCAAGGGAGCGCGATGTCCATGGAAGACCTCCAGAAGTGTGCTAGAGCAACGGGGAGAATCCTAAAATTTGTGATAAAAAAATTGGAATGGGGAAGAAGAGATAGACATCAGCTTGCATTGTGCCTCTAAAAATATAAGTAGGGCCTATAGTATCTGTTACCATGTGCCAGTTTCCCTAATCTCATTTAGAAATCATTGATTTTGTGTGACACTGCATCCTCTTCCCTTGTACTCAGCCATGTATTTTCATGTCTATAATTCTATTGAAAGCGGTTCAAGAAGGGCGACACGATCTTTTTCTTTTTCTTGTTTTACTTGGGACTGATTCAAATCCCAATCAATGTATTTGTCTTCATCTCCATTAATAATATTTTTGGTTGTATACCATTCTAAAAATTTACCTTTGGAGCCACTGAACAAATGTTATTCACCCGACATAATATCATGGAACAAAATATTTTTCCCCCAAAATAACAAAAAACACGTGTATGTGATCTGTCATTCCTGAGTGATAACATGTGGCCCATCCAATGTGAACGACAAGACAAGAATTGTGCGACTTAAAGATGGGGGCAGAAAGGGATGTGGCATCCATAGAGAGAGTATATTGAATCTTGGGAGCCCTACCGGTGTTTTCCCATTCCATTGTTGCCTCCACTATTACACTTCGTGCTCTACCCTCCTCCTCGATGCAAGCTCCTTGTTTTTTTTGTTTCTAGGGGTTCTCTAGCACTATCGACGTAGAAGGATTTGGGTGGACGCAAAAATGGGTGAATGCCCATGTCGAGAAATGTCTGTGTGTGCTCGCTCTCAACCCTATAGGGTAGCAAAGGGGAAGAGAATGCCATGCGTGGCTACAAAAATGTCCATCCATGGAGGGGCTTGTGTTGGGGAACGTTGCATGGAAAAAAAAATCTACGCACACGCAATGATCTATCCATGGAGATGCATAGCAATGAGGGGGAGAGTGTGTCTACGTACCCTCATAGACCGTAAGCGGAAGCGTTTCACAACGCGGTTGATGTAGTCGAACTTCTTCGCGCTTCAACCGATCAAGTAGCGAACACACGGCACCTTCGCGTTCTGCACACGTTCAGCTCGGTGACGTCCCTTGCCTTCTTGATCCAGCAAGATGTCGAGGTAGTAGATGAGTTCCTTCAGCACGACGGCGTGGTGACGGTGATGGTGAAGTGATCTCCGCAGGGCTTCGCCTAAGCACTACGAAAATATGACCGGGGGTGTAAACGGTGGAGGGGGGGCGCCGCACACGGCTAGGCAATTGTTTGGGGTGTGCTAGGCACCCCCTCCCACATATATATAGGTGGAAGGGAGAGGGGAGAGGCCAATGGGTGCCCCAAGTAGGTCCGAATCCTACTTGGGCTCCTGCCCTTGGCCGCGCCCCCCCTACCATGTTTGTCGGAGGGGGAAGGAAAGAGGGGGGGGAGGGAAGGAAGTGGGAATCCTAATACACACTTACCTTTCCCTTCTCCCCTTTCCTTCTCCTCCTTAGGCCAGCCCATATGGGGGGTGCACCAGCCCCTTGTGGCTGGTGCATTTCCCCTCTTGGCCCATATCTTTTGCCGGGGGTGCCTGGAACCCCTTCCGGTGACCCGATAAGTACCCGGTACCCCCCGAAACACTTCCGGTGTTCGAATACCATCGTACTATATATCAATCTTTACCTCTCGACCATTTCTCCTTGTCCTGTCCGTGATCTCATCTGGGACTCCGAACAACATTCGGTCACCAAATCACATAACTCATATAATACTATATCGTCATCGAACGTTAAGCATGCGGACCCTATGGGTTCGAGAACTATGTAGACATGACCGAGACACCTCTCCGGTCAATAACCAATGGCAGAACCTGGATGCCCATATTTGCTCCTACATATTCCATGAAGATCTTTATCGGTCGAACCGTTATCACAACATACGTAATTCCCTTTGTCCATCGGTATGTTACTTGCCCGAGAATCGATCGTCGGTATTTTCATACCTAGTTCAATCTCGTTACCAGCAAGTCTCTTTACTCGTTCTGTAATACATCACCTCGTGACTAGCTCCTTAGTCGTTTGCTTGCAAGCTTATGATGTGTATTACCGAGAGGGCCCAGAGATACCTCTCCGATACTCGGAGTGACAAATCCTAATCTCGATCTATGCCAACTCAACAAATACCTTCGGAGATACCTGTAGAGCATCTTTATAATCACCCAGTTACGTTGTGACGTTTGATAGCACACAAGGCATTCCTCCAGTATCCGGGAGTTGCATAATCTCATAGTCGAAGGAATATGTTTTTGACATGAAGAAAGCAATAGCAATAAAACTGAACGATCATTATGCTAAGCTAACGGATGGGTCTTGTCCATCACATCATTCTCCTAATGATGTGATCCCATTATCAAATGACAACTCATGTCCATGGTTAGGAAACCATAACCATCTTTGATCAATGAGCTAGTCAAGTAGAGGCTCACTAGGGACACGGTGTTTGTTTATGTATTCACACATGTATTTGGGTTTCCGATCAATACAATTCTAGCATGAATAATAAACCTTTATCATGAATAAGGAAATATAAAATAACAACTTTATTATTGCCTCTGGGCATATTTCCTTCAGTCTCCCACTTGCACTAGAGTCAATAATCTAGATTACATTGTAATGAATCTAACACCCATGGAGTCTTGGTGCTGATCATGTTTTGCTTGTGGAAGAGGCTTAGTCAACGAGTCTGCTACATTCAGATCCATATGTATCTTGCAAATTTCTATGTCTCCATCCTTGACTTGTTCACGAATGGAGTTGAAGCATCTCTTGATGTGTTTGGTTCTCTTGTGAAACCTGGATTCCTTCACCAAGGCAATTGCTCCAGTGTTGTCAAAAAAGATTTTCATTGGATCCGATGCACTAGGTATTACACCTAGATCGGATATGAACTCCTTCATCCAGACTCCTTCATTTGCTGCTTCTGAAGTAGCTATGTACTCCGCTTCACATGTAGAACCCGCCACGATGCTCTGCTTGGAACTGGACCAACTGACAGCTCCACCATTCAATATAAATACGTATCCGGTTTGTGACTTAGAGTCATCCGGATCTGTGTCAAAGCTAGCATCGACGTAACCGTTTACGACGAGCTCTTTGTCACCTCCATAAATGAGAAACATATCCTTGGTCCTTTTCAGGTACTTCAGGATGTTCTTGACCGCTGTCCAGTGATCCACTCCTGGATTACTTTGGTACCTCCCTGCCAGACATATGGCAAGGCACACATCAGGTCTGGTACACAGCATAGCATACATGATAGAACCTATGGCTGAGGCATAGGGAATGACTTTCATTTTCTCTCTATCTTCTGCAGTGGTCGGGCTTTGAGTCTGACTCAACTTCACACCTTGTAACACAGGCAAGAACCCTTTCTTTGACTGATCCATTTTGAACTTCTTCAAAACTTTATCAAGGTATGTGCTTTGTGAAAGTCCTATTAAGCGTCTCGATCTATCCCTATAGGTCTTGATGCCCAATATATAAGCAGCTTCACCGAGGTCTTTCATTGAAAAATTCTTATTCAAGTATCCTTTTATGCCATCCAGAAATTCTATATCATTTCCAATCAACAATATGTCATCCACATATAATATCAAAAATGCTACAGAGCTCCCACTCACTTTCTTGTAAATACAGGCTTCACCGAAAGTCTGTATAAAACCATATGCTTTGATCACCTCATCAAAGCGTATATTCCAACTCTAAGATGCTTGCACCAGTCCATAGATGGATCGCTGGAACTTGCACACTTTGTTAGCACTTTTAGGATCGACAAAACCTTCTGGTTGCATCATATACAACTCTTCTTTGAGATATCCATTAAGGAATGCAGTTTTGACGTCCATTTGCCAGATTTCATAATCATAAAATGCAGCAATTGCTAACATGATTCGGACGGACTTAAGCATCGCTACGGGTGAGAAAGTCTCATCATAGTCAACTCCTTGAACTTGTCAAAAACCTTTTGCAACAAGTCGAGCTTTATAGACAGTAACATTATCATCAGCGTCAGTCTTCTTCTTGAAGATCCATTTATTCTCTATGGCTTGCCGATCATCGGGCAAATCCACCAAAGTCCACACTTTGTTCTCATACATGGATCCTATCTCAGATTTCATGGCCTCAATCCATCTTCGGAATCTGGGCTCATCATAGCTTCTTCATAGTTCGTAGGTTCACCTTGGACTAATAACATGACTTCTAGAACAGGATTACCGTACCACTCTGGTGCGGATCGTGCTCTGGTTGACCTACGAGGTTCAGTAGCAACTTGATCTGAAGTTTCATGATCATTATCATTTGCTTCCTCTCTAGTTGGTGTAGGCATCACGGGAACGGATTTCTCTGATGTGCTACTTTCCAATTCGAGAGAAGGTACGATTACCTCATCAAGTTCTACTTTCCTCCCAGTCACTTCTTTCGAGAGAAACTCCTTCTCTAGAAAGGTTTCATTCTTGGCAACAAAGATCTTGCCTTCGGATGTGTTGTAGAAGGTGTACCCAATTGTTTCTTTAGGGTATCCTATGAAGACGCACTTCTCCAATTTGGGTTCGAGCTTATCAAGCTGAAGCCTTTTGACATAAGTGTCGCAACCCCAAACTTTATGTAAAACTAGTTGTATGTTAGTTGGTTGAACCGGTCTCATGTGCGTGGACATGTAAGGTTGGTCCGGGCCGCTTCATCCCACAATACCGCCGAATCAAAATAAGACGTTGGTGGTAAGCAGTATGACTATCACCGCCCACAACTCTTTGTGTTCTACTCGTCCATATCATCTACGCATAGACCTGGCTCATGATGCCACTGTTGGGGAACGTTGCATCGAAAACAAAAAAAATTCTACGCACACGCAATGATCTATCCATGGAGATGCATAGCAATGAGGGGGAGAGTGTGTCTACGTACCCTCGTAGACCGTAAGCGGAAGCGTTTCACAACGCGGTTCATGTAGTCGAACTTCTTCGCGCTTCAACCGATCAAGTACCGAACGCACGGCACCTCCGCGTTCTGCACACGTTCAGCTCGATGACGTCACTCGCCATCTTGATCCAGCAAGACGTCGAGGTAGTAGATGAGTTCCGTCAGCACGACGGCATGGTGACGGTGATGGTGAAGTGATCTCGCAGGGCTTCGCCTAAGCACTACGAAAATATGACCGGGGGTGTAAACAGTGGAGGGGCCGCCGCACACGGCAAGGCAATTGTCTGGGGTGTGCTAGGCACCCCCCTCCCACATATATACAGGTGGGAGGGAGAGGGGAGAGGCCAAGGGGTTCCCCAAGTAGGTCCAAATCCTACTTGGGCTCCTGCCCTTGGCCGCGCCCCCTGCCATGTTTGTCGGAGGGTGAAGGAAAGAGGGGGGGGGGAGAGGGAAGGAAGTGGGAATCCTAATCCACACTTACCTTTCCCTTCTCCCCTTTCCTTCTCCTCCTTAGGCCGGCCCATATGGGGGGCACACCAGCCCCTTGTGGCTGGTGTGTTTCCCCTCTTGGCCCATAAGGCCCATATCTTTTGCCGGGGGTGCCCGGAACCCCTTCCGATGACCCGATAAGTACCCGGTACCCCCCGAAACACTTCCGGTGTCCGAATACCATCGTCCTATATATCAATCTTTACCTCTCGACCATTTAGAGACTCCTCGTCCTGTCCGTGATCTCATCCGGGACTCCGAACAACATTCGGTCACCAAATCACATAACTCATATAATACTATATCGTCATCGAACGTTAAGCGTGCGGACCCTACGGGTTCGAGAACATTGTAGACATGACCGAGACACCTCTCCGGTCAATAACCAATAGCCTAACCTGGATGCCCATATTGGCTCCTACATATTCTACGAATATCTTTATCAGTCGAACCATTATGACAACATACGTAATTCCCTTTGTCCATCGGTATGTTACTTGCCCGAGATTCGATCGTCGGTATCTTCATACCTAGTTCAATCTCGTTACCGGCAAGTATCTTTACTTGTTCTGTAATACATCACCTCGTGACTAACTCCTTAGTCGTTTGCTTGCAAGCTTATGATGTGTATTACCGAGAGGGCCCAGAGATACCTCTCCGATACTCGGAGTGACAAATCCTAATCTCGATCTATGCCAACTCAACAAATACCTTCGGAGATACCTGTCGAGCATCTTTATAATCACCCAGTTATGTTGTGATGTTTGATAGCACACAAGGCATTCCTCCGGTATCCGGGAGTTGCATAATCTCATAGTCGAAGGAATATGTTTTTGACATGAAGAAAGCAATAGCAATAAAACTGAACGATCATTATGCTAAGCTATCGGATGGGTCTTGTCCATCACATAATTTTCCTAATGATGTGATCCCGTTATCAAATGATAACTCATGTCCATGGTTAGGAAACCATAACCATCTTTGATCAACGAGCTAGTCAAGTAGAGGCTCACTAGGGACACGGTGTTTGTTTATGTATTCACACATGTATTTAGGTTTCCGATCAATACAATTCTAGCATGAATAATAAGCCTTTATCATGAATAAGGAAATATAAAATAACAACTTTATTATTGCCTCTAGGGCATATTTCCTTCAGCTTGTATACTCGCAGACGAGACAAGGTGTGTGGCATAGAAGATTGAGAAGGAAACACGTGGCTGAGAGAGACCCTCCATGCGTTGACATAAAAACAACGTACATATGATACATCAGACACCCTCCATGGGACGATGAGTGTGAGCTGTGAGTCATTCGTATTATACCATGGAACTTTGACTCAAAAGAAAGAAAACTTCTCATTGTTGAACCTCCTCCGAACCTTCTTTCTTTGCAAGTAAAGCCAAACGTCATCTCCCTCCGTTCAACCCGCTGCTTCTTTGCCCTTCTTCTCGCCCATGTCCTTGTCCCAAGAAAAGTTCCCCCATCCCTCCCTTTCACCATCTAGATTGGCCTGCTGACCTCCAACCCTCCCTAATATTCACTAGCATCTCAGGGGATAATCGCCTCGTAAATGATCATGATAATGACATACAACTTGGCTGTCCAAAAAAATCAGACAGAAATTGCTAGAATCTAAATACCGAAATCAACTCGTGTACACATTTCATTTATTACACTTGAACCCACTTATATATAAACATCTATAGAGATAAAGCAGGCATAATTGATATGTTCTCTATAAAAAACGACGAGATCTGCAGAACGGGGAGGCTCGAAGGGACTAGCATGAGGAGGGAAACCGAGAGAGGAGGAGGACGGTTGACTTGGAGGGGTAGCGGTGCTCAGTGCTGGTTGCTTGCTGGCAATTACGTGGGACATGGTGGTGGAAGGGATGGCATCGGCGTGAGCTCCTACTCGATCGGGTGGAGAAGCGTGCGAAAAGTCTTGCGATGCATGCGGGCACAGATAGCCTTTGGGAGGGCCAGCTGCTGGGCCGCGGCGGGTCTTCGACTGTTGGACGCGAACTGGGCGGCCAGGGACTACCAGATCTCGATCTGGAGCCGCCAGCTTGAGGGGAGAGGTGGATGGCTGGTTGGGGAGTTGTCAAGTGGCCACTAGGGTTAGAATGATCACGTAAAAGAGGAGGGCTTAGTGTTTATTCCATTTTTGATAGGGGAGGGGCTGCTATTTATAGGCAGGGTTAATGAAGCTGTTTGGGCTAGGATTTT
Source organism: Thinopyrum elongatum (assembly GCA_011799875.1). Classification (NCBI taxonomy): domain Eukaryota; kingdom Viridiplantae; phylum Streptophyta; class Magnoliopsida; order Poales; family Poaceae; genus Thinopyrum; species Thinopyrum elongatum. The sequence goes on along the minus strand of CM022301.1, from coordinate 554,292,564 downwards.
GGTGGTCTAGTTGGGTTTCGTAGATGGCTAGTCTTAGAGAAGAGGGGGAGTTAAGTCCCGTGACATTTTATTTAGCAAAATCATTTACTATTTTTCCGTCTACTATCGCCTCACATATTCGAATGTTTGGGTAGCAAACGGACTCTGTATTCGGACAAAATTTGACATATGGTCTCAATATAATATAATCAGGCCACACACAATCTTCCAACTCATATTGAGAACATTTAATGCATGTTACAAATAGTTTTAAATGGTGCCACGCACCCATGTGCAAAAGTGTCCGATGAGTCTCGGCGATAGGCAAAAGGGGAGAGGGATAGACAAAACAAATCGATGAACAGAGTTTGATTAAAACATAAGCTGCCATCCGAAATGCAAAATGAACTTAAAATTATAATCTTACCTTCATTATGGCATAAGCGTTCAGTTGCGACATAAGAACTAACAACAAGTAAAACATGTGTCTAGCACAACCATGTAAAACACAAGTTGCAAGCCCAATTATACACAAAAAATAATCATTGAAAAAGTCTTATGTTGCTGCAATGTTTATCGCATTAGTTTGTTTACCTCACCCAAGAACTATGTAAATCACAATTGCCATTTTAATGACACAATGTTCACCATGGATTTTTTTAATGATTTGCCACTATGGCATTGGTTGAGCTCACCCCTATTTCCTCCTAGCCAACGTTCCGTTTACATATATTGGTTTCCAAAACAAGATGGAACTTCGCTCATCACACCATCGTTTCATGGTGGCACAAGTATATAGCATAATATTGCCATGATCTCGAAGATATATTGCTAGTCTGGGTTGCAAATAAGTACCAATAGATCATCGTCCTAGACACTACCACCAGTGTAGACAAAAATTGTCCCCACCATCTAAAAAAGTGTTGCCAACATTTTTTAAGGGCGCAAATATTTTTTATATTTTAAGAACTTTCTTAAAAAATTACGCAATAAATTGTGTATATCCTGTGAACATTTTTCAATAGTTTCAAAAACTTCTTTTATGTCTTGAATAAATTTAAAATATACGGAGCAAATATTTACATTTGTTGACCATTTTTAAAAGATCAATGAACATTTTTTAGATGTTTTACATTTTTTTGAATGGTATCTACATTTTTTAATGATAGGACCATTTCTATAAATGTGTGAAAAATTGTGTAAGCATCATGAACATTTTATTAAAATGTGTGGAACACTTTTTTAGCGGTGTAAACATTGTTTTAATAATTAAGAACATGGTTTATAAAATATTAAAAAAATATTTAATTTTTTTTGTAAAAACATATTTTCAAATATATATAAATATAGAGAGAAAAAATAAATGAAAAATAAAAGACAAAACTCAAAAAAATTGTAAGCAACTCAGAAGCTAAGAAATAATTGTTCTCCTTAATTGGGCCTCGCCCATTTAGGCATGGGCTATGGGCGAGACATCCGTAGGTACCGCTACAACCGAGACATAGACGTGCCCATTATACAATTTCTATTTTCAGATCATAAAATTTTGCATACGTATTCTTTTCAATCCCAAGCCGAGCCCACATCCAACATAGGTAAAATAGTAGAATAAACTAACAATATTTAAATATCAGTAATACAAGTTCACTACAGACTACAAGCAACCATTAGGTGTAGTTTTAATCCGAAATAAGTTCCCTCCATTACATACATAGTAATAAAAATTAAGTTCAAGCGACCAATAGTGCGCATAAGACATATATTCCATCTAATCTTTAATGACAACATCCATACTAGAACACATGTGTTATACTTTCTCTGAAGGGGTTTCCATGAAAGCTTCAATATTGGATCATAAAATGCTTAAACAAGAATATGAATCGTTAATATTGATATATAAAATATTAACTAAGGTAGCAAGGGAGCGTGATGTCCATGGAAGAGCTCCAGAAGTTTTCCAAAGCAAGGGGAGGAGCCTAAAATTTGTGATAAAAATAGGAATGGGAAAGAAGAGATAGACATCAGCTTGCATTAATTGTGCCTCTAAAAATATTAGTAGGGCTTGTAGTATCTGTTACCACCAACATGTTTCCCCAATCTCATTTAGAAATCATTGATTTTGTGTGACATTGTATCGTCTTCCCTTGTACTCAGCCATGTATTTTTATGCCTATCATTCTATTGAAAGGGGTTAAAGAAGGGCGACACGATCTTTTTCTTTTTCTTGTTTTACTTGGGACTGATTAAAATCTCAATCAATGTATTTGTCTTCATCTCCATTAATAATATTTTTGGTTGTATGCCATTCTAAAATTTTACCTCTGGAGGCACTGAAAAAATGTTATTCACCCGACATAATATAATGGAACAAAATCTTTTTCCCTCGAAACAACAAAAAAAATGCGTGTATGTGATCTGTCATTCTTGAGTGATAACATGTGGCCATCCAATGTGAATGACAACACAAAAAATTTGTGACTTAAAGATGGGGGCAGAAGGGGATGTGGCATCCATAGAGAGTATTTTGAATCTTGGGAGCCCCGCCATTGTTTTCCCATTCCATTGTTTCCTCCATTATTACACTTCGTGCCCGACCCTCCTCGTCGATGCCAACTCCTTATTTTTTGTTTCTAGTTGTTCTCTAGCACTATCGAAGAGGAAGGATCCGGGTGGACGCAAAATTGGCTGAATGCCCATGCAAGGCAATGTGTGTGTGCATTCTCTCAACCCTATTGGGTAGAAAAGGGAAACGGAATTCCATGCATGGCTACAAGAGTGTCAATCCATGGAGGTGCGTGCATACTCGCATTCAATACAAGGTGTGTGACATAGAAGATCGAGAAGGAAACACGTGGCTGAGAGAGACCCTCCATGCGTTGACATAAAACCATCGTACATATGATACAGAAGACACCCTCCATGGGACGATGAGTGCGAGCCGTGGGTCGTTCGTGTCATCCCATGGGACTCTAACTCAAAATAAAGAGAACTTCCCACTGTTGAACCTCCTTTGAACCTTCTTTCTTTGCAAGTAAAGCCAACGTCATCTCCCTCTGTTAATCCTACTCCTCCTTCGCCCTTCTTCTCCCCCATGTCCTTGTCTCAAGAAAATAAGTTCCCCAACCCCTCCCTTTCACCATCTAGTTTAGCCTGCTAGCCTCCAACCCTCCCTAATATTCACTACCATCTATGGGGTGAATCGCCTCGTAAATGATCATGAAAATGACATACAACTTATCCGTCCAAAAAAATCACACAAAAATTGCTAGAATCTAAATACCAAAATCAACTCATGTACACATTTCATATACTGTAGTTGAACCCACATATATATAGACATCATGGAGCGAAAGGAAGGATAATTGACATGCTCTCCATAAAAAGGGTAAGATCTGCAGAATGACGAGGCTCGAAGGGACTAGCATGAGAGGGATAGGAGGGAAACCGAGAGAGGAGGAGGAGGGTTGACTTGGAGGGGTAGCGGTGCTCGGTGTTGGTTCCTTGTTGGCAATGACGTGCGACATGGCAGTGGAAGGGATGGCAACAACGTGAGCTCCAACTCGATCAGGTGAAGAAGCGTGCAAAAAGTCCCGCGAGGCATGCGGGCACAGATAGCCTTCGGGAGGGCCGGCCGGTGGGCTGCAATGGGTTCAGCTGTAGGAGGCGTACTGGGCGACTAGGGACTACCAGATCTTGATCTAGAACCGCCATATTGAGGGGAGAGGTGGATGGCTGGTTGGGGAGTTGTCAAGTGGCGACTAGGGTTAGAATGGTCATGTAAAAAGAGGAGGGCTTATTGTTTATTCCATTTTTGGTAGGGGAGGGGCTACTATTTATAGGGAGGGTTAATGAAGCTGTTTGGGCTAGGACTTTGGTGGTCTAGTTGGGTTTCGTAGATGGCTAGTCTTAGAGAAGAGGGGGAATTAAGTCGCGTGACATTTTATTTAGCAAAACCGTTTAGTATTTCTCCGACTACTATCGCCTCACATATTCGAACGTTTGAGTAGCAAATGGACTCTGAATCGCACAAAATTTGGCATGCGACCTCGATATATTATAATAAGGCCACACACAAACTTCCAACTCATATTGAGAACATTTAATGCATGTTTACAAAATAGTTTTAAATGGTGCCACGCACCCATGTGCAAAGTGTCCGATGAGTCTCTGCGAAATAAGCAAAAGGGGAGAGGGATAGCCAAAAGGATGAGCAGAGTTGGATTAAAACACAAGCTGCCATCCGAACGCAAAATGAACTAAAAATCACAATCTCACATTCATGATGGCATAAGCGTTCATTTGAGACATAAGATAACAACAAGTAAAACATGTGTCTAGCACAACCATGTAAAACACAAGTTGCAAGCCCAATGATACATAGAAATAATCATTGAAAAGTCTTATGTTCCGGCAATGTTTATCGCATTAGTTTGGTTACCTCACCCAAGAATTATGTAAAAGACAATTGCCATCTTATTGACACAATGTTAACCATGGGGAAAGGTTAATGAATTGCCAACATGGAATTGGTTGAGCTCCACTGATAGTTCCTCCTAGACAACGTTTAGTTTACATACATTGGTTTCCAAAATCATATGGAACTTGGCTTATCACAACATTGTTTCATGGCGGAACAAGTATGTACTATAATATAACCATGATCTTGAAGATAGACTGTTAGTCTAGGTTGTAAGTAAATACCAATAGATCATCGTCGTGGAACTGCCACCAGTGCAGACAAAAATTGACCCTACCATCTCAAAAGTGGTAAGAACATTTATTAAAGTGCACAAATATTTTTTATATGTTAAGTACTTTCTTTAAAAATTATACTAGAAATTATGTATATCTTGCAAACTTTTTTTCAATGGTTCTGAACACTTCTTATATGTCTTGAATATTTTCAAAACATTGGGAGCAAATATTTACATTTCCTGACCATGTTTAAAAGGCTGATGCACAATTTTTTAGACATTTGAACGTTTTTATTGAATGGTACCAACATTTTTTGATGATACAAACATTTCTGTAAATGTGTCAATAACTTTTTAAGCATCATGAACATTTTATTAAAATGTGTGGAAAAGTTTTTAGCGGGTGAACATTATGAAGAAGCTTGTTTATAAATTAATAAAACGAAAATAAATGACAAAACCCGAGAAAATCCTAAGTTAGAAGCTATGATTGCTCTCTCTAACTCGGCCTAGCTCATTTAGGCATGAGCTATGGGCGAGACATCTGCATGTACGACTAGAAGTGATACACAGAGGCACCCACTATACCATTCCTATTTTTTAGATCATAAAATTTCAAATATGTATTTTTTTTTATTCCAAGACGAGCCAACTTCTAGCACAAGTAGAAGATTAAATCAACCATATTTACAAATCATAATACAAGTTCACTACCGACTACAAGCAAACATTATGTGTAGTTTTAATCCAAAACAAGTTCCCTCCATTACATAACTAAAAATAAAAATTAAGTTCAAGCGACCAATAGGGCGCATAAGACATATATTCCATCTAAGCTTTCATGACAATATCCATAGTAGAACAGTTGTGTTTCACTTTCTCTAAAGGGTTCTCCATGAATGCATCAATATGAGCCCAAGGGAGCGTGATGTCCATGGAAGAGCGCCAGAAGTTTGCTAGAGCAAGGGGGAGAAGCCTAAAATCTATGACAAAAAATGGGAATGGGAATGAAGAGATAAACATCGGCTCATGTTGTATCTCTAAAAAAGTAGGAGGGTCTTGTAGTAAATGATGGCACAAACCAATTGCCCTAATCTCATTTAGAAATCATTGATTCCGTGTGACATTACATCGTCTTCCCTTATACTCAGCCATGTATGTGTATGTCTATCTACCTATTGAAAGGGGTTAAAGAAGGGCGACACCACCTTTTCCTTTTCTTTTTCTTGTTTCACTTGGGATTGATTAAAATCTCAATCTATACCTTTATCTTCACCTACATTAATACTAGTGTTGGTTGTATGCCATTCTAAAAATTTACCACCAGAGCCACTGATTTTTTTTATTTACCCAATATAATGTCCTGGAACAAAATATTATCCCTTGAAGCACCATAAAACGCATATACGTGATCTGTCATTATTCAGTGGTAGAATGTGGGCCATCCAATGTGCAACAACCACACAAGCATTATGCGACTTAAAGGTAGGGGTAGAAAGGGATGTGACATCCATAGAGAGCATTTTGAATCTTGGTAACACCGCCGGCGTTTTCCCATTCCATTTTGCCTCCACTATTATACTTCGCACCCGACCATCCTCGTCAATGCGAGCTCCTTGTTATTTGATTCTTGGGTTCTCCAGCACTCGCTCATCGGAGAGGAAGGATCTGGGCGGACGCAAAATGGGCGAAGGCCCTTGCTAGGCAATGTGTGTGTGCTCGCTCTCAACCCTAAAGGGTAGCGAAGTTGACGAGAATGCCATGTGTGGCTGCAAAAATGTCCATGCATGCATGGCCGCACATGCTCGCTCTTGATAGAAGGTGTGTGGCATAGAAGATCGAGAAGGAAACACATGGCTTAGAGAGATCATGCACTCATTGAAATGACAGCATCATACATATGATATAGAAGACACCTTCCATGCGATGATGAGTTTGAGCTGTTAGTTGTTTATATCATCCCATGGGACTCTGACTTGAACGAAAGAGAACTTCCCACTGATGAACCTCCTCTGAACCTTCTTTCTTTGCAAAAAAAGGCTTCATCATCTCCCTTTATTAAACCTACTCCTCCTTCAACCTGCTTTCCCCCATGTCCTTCGCGTAAGAAAAGAACTTGCCCCACCCACTCCCTTTCACCATCTAGATTGGCCTGCTGGCCCCCAACCCTCCCCAATATTCACTAGCATCTCTGGGATGAAACACCTTGTAAATGATCACAACAATGACATACAACTTAGCCATCCAAAAAATTTGACAATATTTGCTTGTATTTAAGTACCAAAATTAGCTCACACGTACACATTTCATATATTGTAGTTGAACCCACTTTTATATATATATATATATATATATATAAGTAGGGATAATTGACATGCTCTATATAAAACCGGCGAGATCTGCAAAACGGCATGGCAAACAGGGATTTCCACGAGAGGGATAGGAGGGAAACCGAGAGAGGAGGAGGGTTCACTGGGAGGGGTGGCAGCACTCGGTGCTGGTTGCTCGCCGGTAGTGACTTGCGACATAGTGGCGAAAGGGATGGAAGTCACATGAGCTCACGCTCAATCGGGCGGAGAGGCGTATGAGCGCTCCCGCGAGGCACACATGTGTAGATGGCCTTCGGGAGGGTCAGACGGTTGGCTAGGGCTGGCCTTTGACTGCAGGAGACAAATTGGGCGGCCAGGGACCATCAGGTCTCAATCTAGAGCCGCCAGATCGAGGAGAGAGGGAGCTAGCTGGTTGGAGAGATGCCAAGTGACGGCTAGGGTTAGGAGGGTCATGGAAAAAGATGTGGGGTTGGGGTTTAGTCCATTTTTGGTAGGGAAGGGGCTGCTATTTATAGGCAGGGTTCATGGGGCTATTTGGGCTAGGATTTTGGTGGGCTAGTTGCGTTGTGTAGATGGCTACGCATACAGAAGAGGGCGAGTAAGTTACGTGACATTTTATTTCAAAAAAACTTTTATTATTTATCAGGGCACTATCGCCTCACATATTCAAACATGCGGGTAGCAAACGGATTCCGAATCAGACAAAATTCAACATTAGGCCTCGGTTTAATATAATAAGACCACACACAATCTTCCAACTCATGTTGAGAACATTTAATTCATGTTTACTAAATAATTTTAAATGGTTCCACGTACCCATGTGCAAAATGTTCGGTGAGTCTCGGCGAAGCAGGCAAAAGGGGAGAGGGATAGGAAAAACAAATTGATGAGCAAAGTTGGATTAAAATACAAGTTGTCACCCGAAACACAAAATGAACTAAAAATCATAATCTTACCTTCATGATGGCATAAGTGTTCGGTTACGACATAAGAACTAACAACAAGTAAAACATATGTCTAGCACAAGTATGTAAACCATAAGTTGCCAGCCTAATGATACACAAAAAATAATCATTGAAAAACTTTAATGTTGCTGCAATGTTTACTGCATTAGTTTGGTTAACTCACCCACGAACTACATAAAACAAAATTGCCATCCTAAGGACATATTGTTAACCATGGGATTTTTTTTATTGAATTGCCACTATGGCATTGGTTGAGCTCCACCCCTAGTTTCTCCTAGCTAACGTTTAGTTTACATACATTGCTGATCAAAATTGGATGGAACTTGGTTCATCACACAATTGTTTCATGGCGGCACAAGTGTATACCATAATATTACCATGATCTCGAAGATAGATTGCTAGTCTAGGTAACTACAAAAATACCAATAGATCATCGTCCTAGACACTGCCACTAGTGCAGACAAAAATTCACCCTACTATCTCAAAGTATTACGGACATTTTTTGGAAAGGGCGCAAATATTCTTTATATGTTAAGAACTTTCTTAGTGAACTGCACGATAAATTGTGTACATCTTGCGAACATTTTTTAAAAGATTTCCAACACTTCTTATCTGTCTTGAATATTTTAAAAATATTAGGAGTAGATATTTACTTTTCTTGACTATTTTTAAAAGATTATTGAACAATTTTGTAGACATGTAAACATATTTGTTGACTTTTACAAACATTTTTAAATGATATGAACATTTCTATAAATGTGATAATAATTTTTTTAAGCATCATGGAAATTTTAGTAAAATGTGTGGAACACGTTTTAGTGGTGTGAACATTGTTTTAATCATGGAGAACCTTGTTTACAAATTAATAAAACAAAAGTATTTTTACAACATTTTATCAATATATATATATATATATATATATATATATATATATATATATATATATATATAGAGAGAGAGAGAGAGAGAGAGAGAGAGATAATTTCTTTAAATAAAACATAAAAGAGAAAACCTGACAAAATCATAAGTAACTTAGAAGCTAAGAAGTGATTGTTCTCCCTAACTGGGCCTGGCCCATTTAGGAATGTGCTATGGGCGAGACATTCACAGGTACCGCTAGAAGCGACATAGACGTGCCCATTATACCATCCCTATTTTTCACATCACAAAATTTTGCATGTGTACTTTTTCCAATTCCAAGCTGAGCCAACTTCCAGCACAAGTAAAATAGCATATTAAACCAACCATATTAACAAATCAATAATAAAAGTTCACTACAGACGACAAGCAACCATTAGGTGTTGTTTAATCCAAAATAAGTTCCCTCCATTACATATGTCGAAATAAAAATTATGTTCAAGTGACCAATAGGGCGCATAAGACATATATTCCATCTAAGCTTTGATGACAACAAAGATACTAGAATTGGCATGGGAATTGGCATGGGAATGAACAGATAGATATCGGCTCGCGTTGTGCCTCTAAAAAAGTTGGAGGGTTTTGTAGTAAATGATGCCACAAGCTAGTTGCACTAATCTCATTTAGAATTAATTGATTTTTTGTGACATGACACCATCTTCCCTTGTACTCAGCCACGTATGTGCATGACTATCATTCTACTGAAACGGTTTACGAAAGGGAGATACCATCTTTTTCTTTTTCTTGTTTTACTTGGGACCGATTAAAACCTCAATCTATGCCTTTGTCTTCATCTACATTAATATTAGTTTCGATCGTATGCCATTCTAGAAACTTACCACCGAAGCCACTGAACAAGATTTATTTACCCAATCTAATGTCTTGTTACAAAGTCATTTTCCCCCGAAGCACCAAAAAATGCGTGTACGTGATGACAACACAAGCATAATGACATAATGACAACACAAGCATTGTGCGACTTAAACGTGGGGGCAGAAGGGGATGCGGAGTCAATAGAGAGTATTTTGAATCTTGGAAGCCCTGCTTTGTTTTCCCATTCCAATTTGCCTCCACTATTGCACTCCGTGCCCAACCCTCCTCCTCGATCCCATCTCCTTGTAGGGAAACCCCTTATAAGATTTTACTACTACTAACATCCACCTATATATGGACGTTGTTGTTAACTTGCCTAACTACGAGCAGCGTCCAGGAAAAACAGGGCCGCTGCAGAAGTGCCAGAATTAGCGGCGTGTAGAGAATTGAAACGTTGCGAGATGCGTACATGAAGGTCAACGGTTTGCCATAAATAACTGGTAGCGTGGGAGATACTGGATGCCTCCAGTGTCACCTCAAGTAGCAGCGTGTACGTCTGACCCGGACGCTGCTAATGTGATGTCTGACACCCGGTGTACTGACGGGCATATGGGTCTTAAAATCTAGCGGCGTTTCGGTAGGCTGAACGTTGCTAACTTGATTTATCTTGTAGCGTTTATCTAATTCTGAACGCTGCCAACGTTTGCAACCAAAAATTCTTTGTTGTAAAACTTTGAAAATATAAATTAAACATGGGAAGTATCATTTTGAGGCCCTGTTTACATTTTCTTAAAAATACAAAAAAATTCTCATATTTTATTGAAGTGAAATATATTAAATTTGGTTTATCAAATTAAAAAAAACACCGATAGTTGTGGTTAAAATATAAAAAATGCATGAATACCACCAGCAGCGTTTTCTCTATGATCAAATGCCCCTGTTGCGCACTCTAGCAGCGTTTGCAAGCGGACACTGCAAATATATTTTCTATATTCAAACCCCTTAAAAATTCAAAATAATATTCAATAAATCCATAAGTGTACATTTAACTATAAAATGGTGCATATGATATGCCAGCAAACTTTTGAAGTGAAATATACGACAACACTACCATCTCTCTCTCAACGCAGGCACACTTTCCAGCACTCTTCGGATTACCCGTGGTGATACCTACCTTCGGTTTGGAAGGAATCTATACTATACTTTGGTTTAACAATTTGTAATTTTAACCACTAATTCAAGTGCTCATATAATGACAGTACACCAAGTTTCAAGAATTTTAGAATGCGTTTAATTTTTTTTAAATTCAAACGTCAAAACTTTAGCACCGTGCCCTATCGTACGAAACGCTGTCAGTCATCTACTGCCTTAGCCGCTTGTGCAGATTGCACACGTGGCTGGTGTTTGGTATACAAACCGTCATGCCTGGGTCATGTTAGTTAGCAGTGTTTCGATCGCGCAAACGTTATTATCTTGTACACATACAAACCGTTCTTCCCAGGTTTTATTAACTTCCCACTCACTCTCTCGGCTTCCTCTTCCCATCTATTTGCGCCCTCTCTCTCCACCATGCCCGCCATTCTCATCGCGAAATCCACGGCCGCCGGAGGCATTCGTGCTGCCAGCTGACATGCACGCGCCTAACTAGTGGTGAGTTCAATCCGGCCTCCTCTTCCTCTTGATCTGCTCCACAAGTGTGGTGAGTTCAATCCGGCCGCCCTCAATCCTACGAATGCGTATACCGTAGAACATTTGAGTACCTAGTTAAATTTATTTTATTTTGCGAGTGTACGTAGTTTATTAGATTAGTTAGATCGATAAATTTGTGTTACATGTGCATAATTTCGATCGATTATAGCTATTTAATCAGATTTATTAATTAGTGTTATATGTAGTAGATTGATTAATTAGTATGTAGATCTTGATTTTAATTATCACAACTTGAGTTTAAAATAGTTTACCACAACTTGAGTTTAGTAATTATCTTACATATGCATGTGAGCACACGTTAATTTGTTGTGAATGCAGCAATGGATCCGGTGTGCCCCAGGTGTGGTGATAGTCAGGTTAACAGGTGCAACATGCTGTCGAATAGACTCAAAGATGGATGACGACCAATCACTTTTCCATTGTGCTTGGAGAGGACTTCGGATCAAAGATGGTATGTTAGTAGAAATAGTAGATGATTTCATAATCTGTTGGCTTCGTAAATGATCCTAACAAATGTCTGACCCCCCTTTTATTTTGTTAAGACCATCCCTTACTTTGCAAGGATCGAGGTCCTTGAGATGCTACAAGTTCCAGTACTAGAGCAGCCTACCTAATTGAGTCCAAATTTCAAATGGAAGAGCACTTCAATTTCTCGGTTTTAATAAAAAATGAAAATGATCAAACCTTTTTCGGTTGCCGTTGATGGCGAAAATTGGCCAAGGCACACGAGCTAGATGTTGGGATGAGGATCAACATGTACATCATTGGTCAATAAGATCTTCAAACCGGGTTGCGTTTGCCAACTATTCCAGTGCTACCCCCTGTAAGATTTCATAAAATATACAGTTTCTTTCATGTATTAAAGCTTATTTTACTTGTTGTAAATGACTAATCTACTTACATGTAATTTGGACAGCTTACTTCAACTTGTCCCGTGAAACTCATAGGATAGTAGACAGGAGGCATGTCACTGCAGGACGACTCTTACTTGGCAAGAGCTGCACATGGAAATAGAATTTGTGGCCAACATCAAGGACCACATTCTGAATGCCAATGCCGGCCCGTAGAATGGGTCTTTTGTGCCATTTGTGCACATGTTAAACAAGAGCAATGTTAAGAAGAAGCCACTCCTAGTAAGAATTGCATTGTGTTCTATGTCAACTTATTCATTTTTTATTTAAATCAAATAAAGAGTGCTTTTGCTTATTTGATATACATATCTACATGTGTGTTTACTTTTCTGCTTTGCAAAAACAGAAACTCACACGACGTGTGGTGCCAGAGGAAATGCAGATTCAACATAGTGTTTACTTTCAAATTATCATATCTGACACGACTGACATGGCAACCACCTACTCGACGTCGCCATAAGATGAACGTCTAGTCGTCAATGGGTGGAATGAGATTCATGACATCTACATCAGCGAGGAAGGTGACAAGTGCTACTTGTGAGCTACGTTGGGATTTCCTTAAACAGGAGAGAATGAAGTAGTACAATAAAGATAAGTATTTCCCTCAGTTAAGAACCAAGGTTATCAATCTAGTAGGAGAACCACACAGAACCTCGTTAGCAGCACCTGCACACACAAAAGCAAATACTTGCACCCAACGCAAACAAGGGGGTTGTCAATCCCCTCGGCGGTTATTTGCAAGGATAAAATCTCACCGTGGTAGATAGATAAAATAAAATATGATATAAAATAATGCTAAATAAATTACAGCAAGGTATTTTTGGATTTTATATATGATAAAGGAAGACCCCGGGGCCATAGTTTTCACTATAGGCTTCTCTCTCGAGCACATAAAGTATTGTGGGTAAACAAATTACTGCTGGGAAATTGATAGAAAAGCGCATAGTTATGACGATATTCAAGGCAGTGATCATGTATATAGGCATCACGTCCGACACAAGTAGACCGACTCCTACCTGTATCTACTACTAGTACTCCACCCATCGACCGCTATCCAGCATGCATCTAAGATATTAAGTTAATAAAAATAGAGTAACGTCTTAAGCAAGATGACATGATGTAGACAAAGTAAACCCAATCAATATGACTAAACTCCATCTTTTTATCCTAAATGTCAACAATACAAATATGTGTCATGTCCCTTTCTGTCACTGGGATTGACCACCGCAAGATTGAACCCATCACAAAGCACCTCTCCCATTGCAAGAAAAATCAATCTAGTTGGCCAAACTAAACGGATAGATCGGAGAGAAATACAATCTTATAATAATCATGAATAAAAGAATTCAGAGAAGACTCAATTAATATTCATGAATTAGCTGATCATAAACCCACAATTCATTGGATCCCAACAAACACATCTCAAAAGAAGATTACATTGAATAGAACTCCAAGAACATAGAGAAGAACATTGTATTGAAGATCAAAGAGATAGAAGAAGTCATCTATCTATAAGCTATGGACCCGTCGGTCTATGATGAACTACTCACGCATCATCAGAAGCTCTTCATGATCGATTCCCCCTCCGGTAGGGTGCCGAAAAAGGCCTTCAGATGGGATCGCGGAAGAACAGAAACTTGCGACGGCGAAAAAGTGTTTCGGGTGGCTCTCTGATGTATTGGGAGTATTTAGGAATTTATAGAAGTGAAATTAGGTCAAGAGGTGCCACGAGGGGCCCACAAGGCTGAAGGGCGCCCCCTAGAGCGCGCCCCCTGGGCTTGTCGCTTCCTCATGACTTCCCAGGTCTTCTCCCGAACCTTCGTGGGTCCCTTCTGGTCCAGAAAAAAATATTCCAATTTTTTCTCCGTTTGGACTCTGTTTGATATTGATTTTCTGAAAAGCCAAAAACTAGCAAAGAACAACAACTCGCACTGGGCACTAGGTTAATTGGTTAGTCCCAAAAAATGATATATATAATTGCATATAAAACATCCAAGATTGATACTATAATATCATGGAACAATCAAAAATTATAGATACATTGGAGACGTATCAAGTATCCCCAAGCTTAATTCCTGCTCATCCTCGAGTTGGTAAACGATAAAAACAGAATTTTCGATGTGGAATGCTACCTAACATGTGTATCATGTAATCTTTCTTTTATGGTATGAATATTTAGATCCGAATGATTCAAAGAAATACTCTATAATTTGACATAAAGACATTAATACTCAGGCATACCAACAAACAATCATGCCTTTCAAAATAAAAATGCTACAGAACGCTATCCCTACAATATCATGTAGCCTTGTCATGCTCCATGTTCTTAACACAAAGTATTTTTCATGCACAACCCCAATGACAAGCCGAGCGATTTGTTCATACTTTTTAACACGCTTCAGCTTTTTCAACCCTCACGCAATACATGAGCGCAAGCCATGGATATAGCACTACGGGTGGAATAGAATACGATGGTAGAGATTAATATGGAGAAGGCAAAAAAGGAAGAAAGTCTCACATCGACGCGGCTAATCAAAAGTCTATGGAGATGACCATCAATTGATGTCAATGCAAGGAGTAAGGATTGCCATGCAACAGATGCACTAAGAGCTATAAGTGTATGAAAGCTCAAACTAAAAACTAAGTGGGTGTGCATCTAACTTGCTTGCTCTAGAAGACCCCGGGCATTTGAGGAAGCCCATCATTGGAATATACAAGCCAAGTTCTATAATGAAAAATTCCCACTCGTGTATGAAAGTGACTACATAGGAGACACTATATATGAAAAACATGGTGCTACTTTGAAGCACAAGTGTGGAAAAGGATAGTAACATTGCTCCATCTCTCTTTTTCTCTCTTTTTCTTTTTTTGGTGGGCTCTTTTTGGCCTTTTTTTATTTTCTCACTGGGACAATGCTCTAATAATGAATAATGATGATCATCACACTTCTATTTACTTACAACTCAAAATTACAACTTGATACTAGAACAAAATCTGACTCTATATGAATGCCTCTGGCAGTATATCAGGATGTGCAATGATCTAACATAACATGTATAAAAAATAATGAACGGTGGCTGAGACACAAATACTATGTCAGATATATGATTGTAACACCCCGGAAATCATGCTACAGTAATCTCCTCTTAATGGTGGCCATGTCATCATGATTACTAAGCAAATGGCCACTCGTCCAAAATCAAAGTCAAATTCAAATTTAAATTTCAAGTGAAATAATTATTTCTTCGAACGGTACAACTAAAATGTTCGAATAATCCTATAAATTCCCCTGATCATTTTAATGTTGAAACCAACTTCACTTGACTCACAAATAAATTCCTAGGAAATTAATAAGTGGTCCAACAATGAATAAAATGGCCTTTTCAAAATAAATGATTATTTATTTAACTCTAATTGCCCCCAAACTTTTTGTGCTAGCTCAAAATAATCCCTATTATTTATGTGTCAATTTCATGTTTACCAAAAATCGTTTGGTACAAAAAGAAATAGAAAATGGTGTCAGAAATATAAAACAGAAAAAGATAAAAGGAAATGGGCCTAGAGATCTACTGTGAACATGGGCCCTAGTGGCCTCGGTGCACACACAGCCCAGCCGGCCACCCCATGGCCTATATGGCCTCAACCCACCTAATCCGAGGCCACATTCCCAATCTCCCCCACTCCCCCCCCGATCCCCCTGGATCTGCATCGGGAGCACCCAGTGCTTGCTGCCCACGAACCCCGTTGCCCCGACGCCGCTCGTCGTCTCCGGCGCCGCCCCGCCATTCACCGGAGCTCCTCCGCCGTTGCCAGACCTCCCCGACCGCTTCCCCGATGAGCTCCACCACGCCTTGCCGCCCCCTTCCCGTCAACGTACAGTGAGGCCTCCCCCCGGCCTCTCCTCCTGCCGCCCGCGCATCCACGCACGCTCACGCGCGCGGGGCCGCGCCCATAGCTGCTCGCTGCTCCGGCCAACCGCGCCCAGCCGCTTCCATCGTTGGCCACCGCGGTTCCCGCTCCGCTGCTCTCTACCGCCGTCGCCATGCCCAGCCACCACTGCCGCAGCCCCCATGCAGCTCGCCGAGACCCGCTGCTGCTGCAGTGCCTGTCGCGCTCGCCGCACTTCTGGCGCCCGCGTGCCGGCGCACCCGCGCCCCGTCTCCGGCCGCCACGGCTGACCGCCCCGCGACACTCCCGCTCCGCCGCGGCCTCCCTCCGCCGCACGCTCGCCTGCTTTCTTGGCTGCCAACGCTACTCGCCGCCGCTGCCGCCCCCCCACCCCAGCTTGCTGCCCTACCGCGGCCGTCACCCATGCTGGCCACACCCGCTCCGGCCCCGTTCCGGACTCGCCTCGCTACCAGGCAGGGCTGCGGCTTCGCCCGCACCCGCCTGCCCGTATGCCCGCTAAGGCCCCCTTGTGCCTATGACCAGTGGGGCCCACGCCCCAGGATATAAAAAAAGAGCACAAAAAAATAAATTAATTAAATAACTTAATTAATTCTGTTTAATTAAACTAATTAATTAGTTAGTCTAATTAAACTATAGTTAGCTTAATTGAAACCTAATTAGACTAATGTGACAATGACAGGTGGACCCCACCTGCCAGGGTTGACCTAGTCAACTTTTGGCACTACTGACATCATACTGATGTCACGCTGACATCATAAGTGCATTTTCTAATTAAATTAATTCTGATAATTCTAAAAATGAATTATAACTTTGATAAATAATATAAAATAAACCGTAGCTCCGATCGAAAAACTTTGTACATGAAAGTTGCTCAGAACAACGAGACGTATTTGAATACGCAGTCCGTTCGTCCACCGCACGTCCCTAGCATAACGACCATGCAACAATCCACCTCCGTTTCATCTGCCCAAAAATGCCAAACTTCGGGAAAACATTCCCGGATGTTATTCCTCTTCGTCTGTATCACCAAGCACTGCGATAGGTCACCCCTAGCACTGCGTATCGTCATGATTATGTTTTGTGATGCTTTGTTTGCTCCGTATTTACTGTTTCTTCCCCCTCTTCTCTCCGATAGACTACGAGACCGACGCCACTGCTGCCCCGATCGACTACGGTGTTGACGACCCCTCCTTCTTGCCAGAGCAACCAGGCAAGCCCCCCTTTGATCATCCCGATATCGCCCATTCTATTTTCTCATGCTTGCATTAGATTTTGCTACTATAATTGATTGCTCCTATTCTGATGCATAGCCTGCTTTTGTAACCTGCTTATTGTTACCTTACCTGCCTATTTCAAACTGCTTAGTATAGGCTGGTTAGAGACCCAACAGTAACCCCCACTTGTCCCAACTGCCCCGCTGGATTATCAGAAGACCCGATCAACGGGATCGAAGACCAGGCCCCGGCACCGCACATCACCCCCTTAGTTGTACGACACTACTGGGTTACTATCGAGTGCCGAGGGTGATACCTCGTATAGCACTTCTGATGTTAACTCTGTAGAGTAGCTACTCGGTCGTGGTCATCGAGGGTGATTCCTCCTTCACCACTTCCGATAACGACGCTGTCATGCAACACCTCAAGTGTGAACCCATCGAAGGTGATTCCTCCGAGTTCGCCTTGACGGATACATCGAGTAGGAATCCAACGAGGGTGATACCTCGGATTCCCTTGATGTTATGGACACACGGATACTTGGACTTTACAACTGTTACTTGGAAAGGCGGGTCGACCCTCAGGGGGTACCCGCGTGAGCCTAAGTGGCGAGTGCCGTGGAGACGGGTTGCCCTGGAGGGTGCCCGAGATATGAATACAAGGCGCGGCCGGGCATTCTTAGCCCTTGCAGCAAGTCCTCGAGACGGGGCAACGGGGTCACATCGATCGTGAGTCTCTGCTCGTTACCGCAAGCCCCTAGTCCGCCAACGATTTGGATATTTGATCCGAGCTGGCCTCTGGCCTGATAGCACTAACCATCACGTGGGAAGAGTTATGGGCACTCTGCATCGTATGCATCAGCCGAAAGCTTTGTCAGACGTCCAGTTCAGCCTCGTGGCCGGGCCAGGCCAGTGCCATCCAGGACTGAGGTGGTGCTCGTCCTGACCCTGCACACATCGACCCGGAGTGCACAGGGCGATGGCCCAAGACCCCTGAGCGCTTAGGATATTGACCGACGGGGACCTCTCTTCTGAGCTGTAGGTAGGGTTACGGTGTATCGTTTGGCCGAGGCCGGGCATGACCCAGGAAAGTGTGTCCGGCCGGTGTTGGGGGTATAACTATTGGGTATAACCCGCCCAGGAGGGGCCGGGTCATACCACTGGTGGTTCATCATGAGAAGGCCCAAGAAGATGCTGAAGATGGCGGTTTATGTAGCAAGCTTACTGAAGGCCCAAGACCCGGAGGCGACTTGAGGCCCACGGGCATAAACCGCCATATGTTTAACTTGTATGTTAAGGAAAGTTCAGTATTGGTCACCGGGCCGGACACATTGTGTATGAGCCGGCCGGGACTCTGTAAGCCGTCGGGCATCAACCTGTGTATATAAAGGGGTGACCCGGCGGCAGGTTAAGGCGGAGAAAAGATAAGCCGAGAACTAGGTCAAGCGTATTCGCTCCCTAGTAATCAAAACCCAAGCAATACAACCTAAAGCAGGAGTAGGCCTTTACCTTGTTGAGAGGGGCCGAACCTAGGTAAAACTCTCCGTGTCCTTTGTCCCATTTAACCCCTTCAAGCTAACTACATGACGATGGCTCCACACCTAAGTCCTCACGCTAGGGCATCTACCGTGACAATTCCACGACAGTTGGAGCCCACCGTGGGGCCAGCGCACGGTGGTTTCGAGTTCTTGAAGGGCAGCTTCACAGGGCTCAAGGGATACGCTGTGGGCCGGATGACTAAAAGTCATCGCGGCAAGCTCTACATCGACGACACGGGCTGGGGCCCCAAGGCCGGCTCAATCGAGTACGGGTACCGGGTCCCCTTCGGCGGAATTCTTGTCTTCATCGGCAAGATTGGTGAGTCAGAAGCTGAGCCGGACACTTGCGCAGACATCGTCGAGACGGCTCAACGCGCGCGACCCGCCAAGGTTCAAGCCGCCCCGAAGCATGTCTTTGTTGGCTTTACTCAAGGAGTAGATCTGGAAGGAGGATCTGAGTCCGGTGGTGAGACGGCCGTCTATTCAGGCGATGAGTCCTCAACCAGTGAGATCAACTCCATGTATCAAGTTCAGGATGGTGGGCTTGGGGGCTGTTCCGATGGCGACAGTATTCCGGACCCCTATGAGCCACCAAAATGGGTTACAATCTTCATGGCCGGTACACAGCCAGGGCAGAATTCTTCAACTGCGGCGGCAATGATCTCCGGTTCAGCGACGGCAACGACAGCTAGGGCAGGAGGCCCTGTGCGCCCACCGGCTCAAGTTTTATCTGAAATGCTGGAGGCTCTGGCAACGTTGTTGATGGCGGAGGTGACCCCGACGAACCAAACAGAACATAATGTGGACGTTGCAAAGTTACGTGATGAGATAGCTCAAGCAAAGGAGGATCTAAACGCTGAGAACACCCGGATGGCGACGGAGCGAGCCACCTTGGATAGGGAGGCAGAACGGCTTCAAGCAGAAAATTTTCGCTTGAGCTTGGACCGGGACGCATCAAACGCTGTCTTTAACAGAAGGCATGTGAGTCGTTTACCCCCAGTTTACGATGCGAGAAACCTTTTCAACACGCCTGGGGCAGGAACCAGTAACCCGCCTGTGGAGGATCGGGCCGTTGAGGCGCCGGCGGCTGGAGCACCGGTTCAGCCACGTGCTGCAGACCCCCCATGTTTGAATTTGACCCCTCCTCAGCATGTTCCGACGCCCCCGGGTCATTACTCTAATCCTCTGGATAACATGATAGCTGCGGCTACTCGATTGGCGGCTGTCCTAGTTCAGGATGAGTCGCCAGCGGCGATGGAAATACGGCAAGCCGGAGAACTTCTTCAGACGGCTGTGGCTCAACAGGCAGTTTATTCATACAGTCGTGAACGGATTCACTCGACCCCGCGTCCAAGCCAGAGTTATAGCAGACACATTGATGAACCGGCTATATCGAGCAGTGAGCGGCACCGCAATCAGCCTCATAGGCCTGACCCGCCGCATGCTGGTAATGATGCTCAGGCTTTAGTGGACCAGGGCATGGCGCGTCGTGAGGCTGAGCTGGTGGCTCAGTTGGCGGCTCAACAGCAACCTCCGATTTATCCGTCAGCGTCTGTGGAGACAGGGGTGACTTCTAGAACCTTGGGCGTGCCATGTTTAGTGCCAGCTCTACGCAACGAGCGCTTGCCTAAGGATTTCAAGGGCCCCCATAAGGTGCCTAACTACACGGCGGATCAACCCCCGGAGGCTTGGATTGAAAGCTATGACATGGCTATGGAGATGTTGGATGTTAGTGATGTTGCATGTGCTAAGTATTTCACCATGATGTTGGATGGGCTGGCTCGTACTTGGTTAAAAGGGCTACCCGCTAACTCCATCAGATCATGGGCAGAGTTGAAAGCGCGTTTTATCCAAAAATTTAAAGACACGTGCAAGCAGCCTATGTCGATTCTGGATTTGGACTCTTGCGTCCAAGGTGAAGGTGAGTCAACAACCAGTTGGGTGCGCCGGATCTCAGCTGTTATACACTCATCGGACAGTATCAACGCCGGTTCAGCAGTCCTGATGTTGGAGAAGAATTGCCGTTTTCTTCCCCTTAAGCAGAAATTGGGGCGGCTTAAGCGCAATTGCAATGATATGGGGGAGCTCATGGCGGCTCTCGTTAAATATGCCGACTCTGATAGCACTAAAGACCTTGAGTCTGATTAGGAGAAAGCTGGTAAAGGGAAAAAGAGTGGCAATAAAAAGGGACAGCATAACACGGCGGGTCAAGGTGGCAATGGTAAGCGCAAGGCTGACGGCGGTTTAGACTTTGTGGCTAACACCAATGCGCAGAGTAATAACCAGCGTCGTAAGGGGAAAATGTCAGCGCCCCGGTTTGGAGGGCCGAAGTTCAACCTTGAGGCCATGATGAATCAGCCTTGCCCAAAGCACGGAACCCAGGAAAAGCCGGCCAGTCATCTGTGGAAGGATTGCTTCATCATGAGGGAGTATAGAAACTCTAATTTTTTCCAGAATAATCATGGCCCGCATGGCGGTTCACGATCCGGCTCCCATGGACCTGGATTTGGAGGTGGCGGTTCAAGTTCTGGTTTCCAGGGCCAAGGCAATCAAGGCGGTTTTAATCAACAATCTGGCCAAGGGAATCAGCAGCAGCAGTCTGGTTATCAAAGCAATCCAAAGCAATTGAATAGTGGTCAATATCATGTGTTCACCACAAGTCTGTGCAAACAAGATCAGAAAATCCATAAGCGGGTGGTGAACTCAGTTGAGCCGGCAGTACCTTGTTATTTGAGGTGGTCTGAGCAGCCTATCGTATGGAGCCGTGAGGATCACCCGCCCCGGGTTGACAATCCGGGTCAATTGGCATTGGTGGTGGCTCCTCAGGTAGGGGGATATAAGCTTACAAAGGTGCTCATGGATGGGGGCAGTAGTATCAATATCCTTTACTATGATACTTTTCGTCGTATGAATTTGACTGACAAAGATCTTAAGACGTCTTCTACTGTTTTTCATGGGGTGGTGCCCGGTAAGTCGGCGTATCCAGTGGGTAAGATAACCCTGGAGGTAGCCTTTGGAGATGACCATGAATCCAGAGCTGAGAAATTGACCTTTGAGGTGGTCAAGATCAAAAGCCCGTATCACGCTTTATTCGGGCGGCCGGCTTACGCCAAATTCATGGCACGGCCTTGTTATGTTTATTTGCAGCTTAAAATGCCGGGTCATAAGGGCACCATCACGGTGCACGGTGATAGGAAGATTGCTCTAGATTATGAAGAGGGTGATGCTGCGTATGCTGAGTCGGCCTGTGCCGCCGAGGAGTTGAAGTTTTATAAAGATAATGTGGACCCAGCGGATATGACACCTTTGAAGAAGCCAACTACAGAGAATGACCCCCTGTTGAAGTTTAAGTCGGCAGATGACACTAAGTTGGTCGATTTTGTTCCTGGCGACTCGTCCAAGCAGTTCGGCATCAGTGCTAATACGGATCCGAAATAGGAAAACGCGCTCATCGAGTTCATCAGTGAGAACTAGGACATCTTTGCATGGAAACCTTCTGACATGCCAGGTGTACCGAGGGAACTCGCTGAGCACACTCTTAATGTTGATCCAAAGTTTAAGCCGGTCAAGCAGTTTCTTCGACGTTTCAATGAAGAGAGGAGCAAGGCAATTGGTGAAGAAGTGGCCCGGCTCTTGGCTGCTGGATTCATCATTGAGGTTTTTCATCCTGAGTGGTTAGCTAACCCGGTGCTGGTGCTTAAGAAAAATGGCACTTGGCGTATGTGTGTGGATTATACAGACCTTAATAAAGCCTGTCCGGCTGACCCTTTTGCTCTCCATCGTATTGATCAGATTATTGATGCTACGGCGGGTTGTGAGCGTTTGAGCTTTTTGGATACTTACTCTGGTTATCATCAGATCAAGATGGCAGTTAAGGACCAGGAGAAGATAGCTTTCATCACTCCCTTTGGAGCCTTCTGCTATGTGTCGATGCCCTTTGGGCTCAAGAGTGCCCAGGCGACTTACCAACAGTGTGTTCAGAATTGCCTCCATGACCAGATTGGACGCAATGTTCACGCCTATGTGGATGATATTGTTGTGAAATCCAGGAAGAAAGAGACTTTGATAGATGATTTGAAAGAGACCTTTGACAATCTCCGGGTCTATAAAATGATGCTTAACCCGGCCAATTGTGTTTTCGGCGTGCCAGCAGGCAAACTATTGGGTTTCCTGGTTTCTGAGAGAGGCATTGAAGCTAACCCGGAGAAAATCAAGGCTATCACTTCTTTGGCTAAACCGGCATGTATCAATGATGTCCAGCGGTTGGCGGGTCGTATTGCAGCTTTGAGCCGGTTTATAAGCCGCCTGGGAGAGAAGGCTATCCCTTTGTATCAAATGATGAAGAAGACAGATAACTTTGTCTGGAGTGATGCTGCCAATGAGGCATTTGAGGCGTTTAAGAGACAGCTGGCTGAACCGCCGGTTCTTGCAGCTCCTATTGAGAAGGAGCCCTTGCTTTTATATGTGGCTGAAAACAACAGAGCTGTCAGTGTGGCAGTTGTGGTTGAAAGAAAAGAGTCAGGCAAGGAGTATCCGGTTCAAAGGCTGATTTATTATGTCAGTGAGGTGCTCATTGAATCTAAGCAGAGATACCCACATTGTCAGAAATTGGTTTACGGCGTGTTCATGGCTAGCCGCAAGTTGAAGCAATATTTCCTTGGTCATCCCATCACTGTGGTTAGTTCTGCTCCCTTGGGGGATATTATTCAAAACAGAGAAGCCACAGGTTGGGTAGCCAAGTGGGCTATCGAGCTCGGACCTCATGGTTTGAAATATATGCCTAGGACGGCTATCAAGTCCCAAGCACTTGTGGACTTCATCAATGATTGGACAGAGCTACAGATGCCTGAGGAAAAACCGGATACCACGTATTGGACTATTCACTTTGATGGATCCAGGCTATTGGAAGGCTCGGGGGCTGGAGTTGTTTTGACTTCCCCACAAGGTGATAAATTTTGCTATGTTTTGAGGTTGATGTTCCCTTGTACTAACAATGCAGCTGAGTATGAAGCTTTGCTCCATGGTCTTCGGATGGCTAAAGAGATGAATCTAAGCCGGGTGAGGTGTTTTGGCGACTCAGACTTAGTGGCTCAGCAAGTTTCAGGGACTTGGGATTCCAAGGATCCACTCATGGCGGCTTATCGCAGAGAAGTTGATACAATTGCTGGTCATTTTAAGGGTTATCAAGTGGAGCATGTTGATCGCAGGAAAAATGAGGCCGCTGACGCTTTAAGCCGGCTGGGGTCTCAGCGTAAGCCGGTGCCCACTAATGTGTTCCTCGATATTTTGCATAATCCATCAGTTAAATTGCCTACGGAGGAGGATCTTGCAATTCCTGACCCGGAGGCACAGTTGGTGGCGGCTCTCCATGTTATTCCTGATTGGACTGTTCCATATTTAGCTTATATGACCCGGGGCGAGTTACCTGATGATTAAACTTTGGCCAGGCAAATAACCCGGAGGTCTAAGTCCATGACTATTGTCAATGGTGAGTTACACCGATGCAGTGTTACAGGGGTGTTTCAACGATGCATTTCTCCTGAGGAGGGCCGTGAAATTTTAAGGGAGATTCATGAAGGAGATTGCGGCCATCATGCCGGCTCTAAGTCTCTCGTTGCTAAAGCTTTTTGTCATGGGTTTTATTGGCTGACGGCTCATGCTGATGCGAAAGATCTGGTCAGTAAATGTGATGGCTGTCAGAAATTTTCAAGACGAGCTCATGTGCCGGCTCAAGAATTGCGGATGATTCCAATTACTTGGCCGTTTGCAGTCTGGGGACTGGATATGGTTGGGCCTTTTAAAAGGTCCAAGGACAAAAAGACTCACCTCCTGGTAACTGTTGACAAGTTTACAAAGTGGGTTGAAGCTGAGCCGGTCAGCAAATGTGATGCAGCAACGGCGGTTCAGTTCATTAAAAAGGTGATCTTTCATTTTGGATACCCTCATAGTATCATTACTGATAATGGAACTAATTTGTCTAAGGGTGCAATGAAAGAATTCTATCAACAAGAGCATATCCGGCTTGATGTGTCATCGGTGGCTCACCCCCAGTCTAATGGTCAAGTTGAAAGAGCCAATCAAGAAATCTTGAGAGGTATCAAACCCCGGCTTATGGTCCCTTTGCAGAGGACGCCGGGTTGTTGGGTGGAAGAATTGCCCTCAGTGCTTTGGAGTATCAATACCACCCCCAACAGATCTACGGGTTACACGCCTTTCTTCATGGTTTACGGAGCAGAAGCAGTTCTCCCTAGTGACATACGTCATGACTCGCCCCGCGTGGCGGCTTATGTTGAAGCTGATAATGAGAAAGCATGTCAGGATGCTATTGACCTTTTGGATGAGGAGCGTGACCTTGCGGCGGCTCGTTCAGCGATTTACCAGCAAGATCTGCGTCGTTATCATAGTCGTCGGGTTCAAACCAGGACCTTTCAAGAAGGAGATTTGGTGCTCCGGCTCATCCAGGATCAAACTGATATGCACAAGCTATCCCCACCTTGGGAAGGGCCCTTTGTGGTCAGTAAAAATCTGAACAACGGGTCATACTACCTTATCGATGTTCGAAGCCACAAGGACTCACGCACGTCGGAGGAGGAGACCCACCGGCCGTGGAATATTGCTCATCTTCGGCCTTATTACACCTGAGCCACCGGCTCTTGTGATGTACATACTTTTGCTAATGTATATATTATGATTAGTATAATAAAGCCGGCATCCCTGATGATTCAGGGCCTCTGTCGTTTCATTTCTGAGAATCTGAGTCTTTATTGTCACTTCATAAGGTCACTGGGGGGCTTCCTGCTCATTGAGCATAGCTATGATTACCCTTTTGATCCGGCTTGTACGCCTTGATTGCAAAATATTTGGGGGGCTTCCTGCTCATTGAGCATAGCTATGACTACCCTATTGGTCCGGCTTGTACGCCTGGATCGAAATATTACTTGGGGGCTCCTTGTTAAAAGAATAGAGCTTTGTTGACCCTTGTGATGGGCTTGGACACTAGGTGTATTCACCAAAAATCCGGGTTATCCTGCCTTTGTATGCCTGCCACTCCGACCAGGTAATCCTGGAATGACTCGCCGTACTCTTGACAGTTAATCTTGTAAAGACCCTGAACTTGTCAAAGTTAAAACGGCGATTGGTCATGTGAGGCCCGGCTTACAGGTTTGAATTAAGGAGCAACTCAGTGGCTGTGCAGCCCTTGAATAGCACTTGATGTTGAGGCTTGGCAGCCTTTGAATGCCTTGGTTTTCTGGTTTATATTGACTTTGAATCTTTTTGGTGATTTCTGTTTATTCCATATTGATATATGGTTGAAAGTTGATTCGGGCCATGTTGCCTTGATCTTATGATTCATATTTGAAAATATCCGGTGCTTTGATAACCCGGCCTGGCTTTGGACGTAAGTCGCCAGTGTGTGATGATTATATGCTTGGAGTTCTATACTCTCAAGTTTTTGGGATGTTACCCTTTGCTGTCTATGGCGTTGTAAGCCGGCAGTATGAGTAAAATTACACAGAGCGTTGCGCTCTGAGGCTTCGGGCTGATACCCTTACTACATGCGGCGTTGTAAGCCGGCAGTATGAATAAATATCACAGGTATGATATTTGCTTTGTTATGATTACATGAAGTTTTGATAAACCGGCCCTGGTTACGAATGATGCAGTCACCAGTGGTTTTCATATCGGGTGTAATGACCCGTCTTGGGGTAAACCGGCAAGGCACTTGTTCTCTGTTTTTATGCAGGGTTTAATACAACATGATCAGCAAAGATGACAATGATTATGAGCATAAACGGTGGATCGTCAGATAAGATCAAAACGGCTCATAAGTGTTATGCAAATCAAACATGCACGATGGCATGACAGATCATTGTTTTCAAACTAGCCTATTACAAGGCACTGGACGGCCCAAAAGAGCAAGTGTTTTGAAGCATAAGGTAGTCCAACTGGCAGATAATAAGCCGGCCCTTGGATTAATGATCTTGACCTTGGCGAGTAGAGGATTCCGGGTCATCTTGCACCGGTTCTTCTTCTTCTTCATCACCAGTTGACTGGAAGTCAAAGGTGGCCCAATTGATCCCAGTCAAAGCTTTGAACACAGCTTCGTCTTCAATAAGTGTTGATGGGTCAATATCAGGAGCAAAGGTGTGCTTACGGATTGGCGGAATAAGCTGCTGGGAGTCGTGAACCGGCGCCTTCACTTTCTTGTTATCAGCATTATAAGCCGCCTGATAATGAGATAGGTCCGTATCTTCAGCCAGTTTGCTTGCTAGAGGGCGTATTTCTCTTGCTATCGCCGCAAAGTCCTCAGTAATGAAGGGAGACCCGTCCTCCTTTACGCTTGGGCAGCCATTGGCCAAGTCTTCTGGGTCCAGATCTGCTTGCCACGCCTTGGCCCGGGTTAGCACAGTGATGGCACCGGTCTAGCAGCTGATAGCTTCAGATCCTCCACTCTTTGGGGCAATACAGACAGCTTTTCCAGCGTGTCTTTGATAAGAGTTGGTGGTTATTTTTTATGAGAAGCTGCAGAGATACCTTGTTGCGCGCCAGTATACAATTGCTCGATAAGAGTATAGGTGGCTTTCAGCTTCATGCGCATGTCTGCACCAAGATGGGCAATTCTGGAGCCTGCATTACCAAACAAGTTGATAAGTCGGATGAATGATTATTCAACTACATGTATGGTAACAGATTGGAATAATGTTACTTACCAAAGACAGCGGCGGTCATGGTGTTAATTTGATGTTTTAAACCGGAAAGCTCTTTAGTCACCGGCTTAAGGGCCGCCTCTGCTTCTTCCGCTCTTTTCAACAGAGCTGCTTTGTCAGACTCCCAGTTTGTCCTGTCAGCCTTGAAATCCTTTTTCAACTTCTCCATTTCTTCCAAGGCGGTTGTCAGTTCTGATTTGGCCTTGGCAGTTTCAGATTGTTGAGACTTGATATTTTCTTGAAGGTCGGCGACTTGGGATTCTTTTGCATTGAGTTCAGCCTGCAGTATGCAAACGACAGGTGCTATTACAATCATTTTTTTAAAGTCCCAAGCACAATACAAGTATTTCACTTGGCACTTGGGGGCTAATGCACATCGCTCTTTTCAAAGACAATTTCAAAATGACTCGGCTGCACTATTGTGGCTATAGCCGATTCATGGGGGCTATATACTTGGATTTTATTGACAACTATAGTACTGAGTCCCGGCTAATCTTAACAGTTTAAGCCGGCCCTTGGGGGCTACAGGTGCAAAACTGAATCATTACTATTTGAAGTCCCGGCTTATCTTGAAAGTGTAAGCCGGCCCTTGGGGGCTACAGGTGCAAAATTTAATCATTACTATTTGAAGTCCCGGCTTATCTTGAAAGTGTAAGCCGGCCCTTGGGGGCTACTTGATTTGATCTATAAGGCTATCTAAAGTCTACAGTACATTCAATTCTATCATGTCCAGTAAACTTGGCGGCTGATAAAGTATGTTTATATGAAGAAGGCTAGTGTTTGCCTCAAAACGTTCCTTCATGAGATTTACTAAGCCAGCCTCGAAGTCACGGCTTGTGTGCAGACGTTTCAAGTACCCAGAGTGGATCTCTTGAGCACAATAGTGAGCATAGCTCTCTAAATTCACTGACCACTTGCCTTTATCAGCAACATATATTTCTTCCTTGGCACTGTGCTTTGACAAGACAGTGGGATTGCCTGGCACTATATAACCAAGCCCAGTAATGATAACATCATCAGCCTTTTCTTCAGTAGGCTTGATGGGACTTGGTGGCTTAGCGGTGGCTGGGTCAACATCCATATGATCTATGGTGATGTTGTGTTCTTCTAGTGGCGGTTCATCAACGGTGGCTTCAGTTGCATGGAGGGAAGTTTCTGCTGACTGTTTCTCCTATTCAGAAGGATTTTTGGTTGTTTTTGTCACCTTCAACTTCTTGCTGGGCTTTGCCATAGCTTTGTAAATGCAGCACAAGACGAGGTTAACACAGCCATTGAGTATATGATGGAAAGCAGAGATTTAACATTACCCAGGTACAGTCTTGAAAACTGGGATGTGAGTTCCCGTTGAATCGCCAGAGGAGGAATGAGATGCTCCCTGATAATTTGAGTCGGAAGGATTAAGAGGTTGTCAAAAAAGACCAGCCTTGGGATAAGCTAAGTCGGAAATTGGTGAGACCTGTGGACGACGTTTGCGAGGGGCTGGTGTGTTCGATAAGCCGGAGGAAAGGATCCCGCCTCCGCTGTTTCGGGTTGTGCAGCGAGCTTCATGTTGCTGCTTCTTCAAAATAAAGTTAGGATCCAACTGAGCTAAAGAATGAGAAAACCTTACTTTCCGGCTTACTTGTCGAGATTTCTGTTTTGGCAGAGGTTCTGAGCCGGAAGAAAGAACAATTACCTCTTCATCACCCGCACGGCTGGCTTCTGCGTCATCCTGATAATAATCGTTGTCAATGAGATGTACAAAAAATGAGCCAAGAGAATCAAGTTCTACCTCCGACTCATCATCATCATCGTCATCCAAGTTAAGTAACTCGGAGGGGTCGGTCTTCTTCTTGGCAGGTTTTTACTTAGCTTTGGTCTTTGTCTGGGTCTTCTTGGCCGGTTTGTCCTGCAGCTTCTTCTTCCAGAAAGTAGAATCGGCCTGTGGAAGTCAGATGAGTGTAAGAGGACAGTTTTTATGAAAACATGATTCAACTGAAAAATTATGTACAAAACTTACAGCTGGCGGTTTGTTGAGAGTGCAGAAAGGATTGAGTCCGGTTTTGCTGCAAGTTGCCAAGCTTTCATTCAATAAAGCCTTGGTCGATTCATTGATATCTTCATCAGTCAATTGGATCTCGCAGTGGCGTTGCGGATCTTTTAAGTCGCCGGTGTACTCGCACATTAAATCGGGGCGGCGGCTTAACGGTAGGATTCTCCAGGCGACCCAATACCGAACAAGGTCGATGCCGGTTAAGCCGTTAGCCATGAAGGCTCTAATCTTTGAAAATATGGTCGCATACTTGGCCCGTTCCTTTGTGCTGATCCGTTCTGGGAGTGGATGTGTGTTGCTAAGACGGTGTTCACGGTAGCCCGGCAAGGGATTTTCACCCTCTGGAGATGTATCTTGGCAATTAAACCAAGTCTGGTTCCAGTCTTTAGGATGACTGGGCGGTTTGGCATATGGGAAGGTGGCTTCTTTCCGCTTCTGAATTGAAACTCCGCCTAGCTCCAAGCTGGGTCCGTCTGTGAATTCAGTCTGCCGGTTCAAGTAATAGAATTCCCTGAACAGTTCGACAGTGGGCTCCTGTTGAAGATAAACTTCACAAACAACTTGGAAGTTGTAGATGTTGGAGACAGAATTGGGCCCAATATCTTGAGGATGGAGCTGGAAAAAGTGTAGCACGTCTCGGAAGAATTTTGAACCGGGCGAGGTAAACCCCCGGATCATATGATCACTAAAAACAATTATTTCGCCTTCCTTGGGCTCAGGAGAATTTTCAGTGCCTGGGACCCTCCAGTGGATGTCATCTTTTTAGCTAAGATGCCAGTCTGAACAAAATTGTTCAAGTCTTCCTCGGTAACCCGGGATGCGACCCAGTTGCATGAAGTGAAGGTCTTAGTCATTATTGATGATGAAGGTCTGAAAAGAAAATATTTCCGGTTTAAGATTATGTTGTTAAGCCGGTCATTGGTTCAAAGGTAAAAACTATAAACATGCAGTGTGTTAAGTCGGAGGATAGTGTTGAGATGCAGAGCAATCTATTGACGGCTTAAGAAGGGCTTAATGGTACCTGGCGGGTTATGGTTTATCAATTAAGCTGCCTACATAGCTATCAGTTTTCAGATCTATGAGTGAAGGATTGCTAAGTGTTGGACAAACAGTTTTCACAGATCGGTGTTATAATTTTGGATCTACAGCAGTTCAGATAATGAAGAAAAATTCTAAACCTAAAGTGGCGGCAGCAGGACAGTTCACGTGCTCAGATGAGATATCCTATGGAGGGGAGGCATTCAGATATTAAAAATGAGTGCTAAACTGCTACCGCACAAGATTGTTACTATACTTAGATCAAAAACTACACGATCTAGGGAGGAACAAAGATGAACTCTGATGAACTCGAGCAAACCCTAATGGAGATCTGCAGTGAGGAAAAGAGGAGAGCTTACCAGGGCTGTTGGACAGCGGTGGCGCGCGGCGGTGCTCTAGTGCGTTCAGGTCGATGCAGCGGCCGGAGTTGAGGCAGCTCGTGAGGTCGACGGCGGCGGAGCTCGGGCGCGTGTGGCGTTGCAAAGAAGAGGATGAAGACGAGGAGGCAAGGGGGGAAAATGAAAAGGACCCCTGTCCCTATTTATAAGGCAGTGGATAGATGGCATGCGCGGGAATCGAGGAGGCTGAAAAATGATTATGTGACAGCACAGATGCCTCGATTTTCGGAGGTTCATTAAAAGGGAAGGCATATTGGGATTTGGGCCTCGTGTGATATTAATGTGAGATGACGTCATGGTGGGTTAGCACAATTCTGTGAATAGACATCATGGCGGGTTATAAGATTTCATAAGGATTTATGATGAAGGATTTTTTCTAAGTCAAGTATTGAAGATTGATATGAACAAGTTCACATCAACCTGGGGCCTAATGTTGGGGGTATAACTATTGGGTATATCCCGCCCAGGAGGGGCTGGGTCATACCACTGGCGGTTCATCATGAGAAGGCCCAAGAAGATGCTGAAGATGGCGGTTTATGTAGCAAGCTTACTGAAGGCCCAAGACCCGGAGGCGACTTGAGGCCCACGGGCATAAACCGCCATATGTTTAACTTGTATGTTAAGGAAAGTTCAGTATTGGTCACCGGGCCGGACACATTGTGTATGAGCCAGCCGGGACTTTGTAAGCCGCCGGGCATCAACCTGTGTATATAAAGGGGTGACCCGGCGGCAGGTTAAGGCGGAGAAAAGATAAGCCGAGAACTAGGTCAAGCGTATTCGCTCCCTAGTAATCGAAACCCAAGCAATACAACCTAAAGCAGGAGTAGGCCTT
Source organism: Thinopyrum elongatum (assembly GCA_011799875.1). Lineage (NCBI taxonomy): Eukaryota > Viridiplantae > Streptophyta > Magnoliopsida > Poales > Poaceae > Thinopyrum > Thinopyrum elongatum. The sequence continues at coordinate 554,260,576 of CM022301.1, read as the reverse complement.
TACTCGTTGAGAGGGGCCGAACCTGGGTAAAACTCTCTGTGTCCTTTGTCCCGTTTAACCCCTTCAAGCTAACTACATGATGATGGCTCCACACCTAAGTCCTCACGCTAGGGCATCTGCCGTGACAATTCCACGACAGCCGGAGTGAAGCGAGCGTGGTGGGTAAGTTGGTGCACCCTTGCAGGGAAGAACACATCTATCGATAGCCGGTCCTACGGTAAAGGACACTCGGAGTTGTATCCCGATCAATATAACTAGAACTTGAGATGAGACCTGGATATGTGGCTCTGGGATTGCTTCTCGCAGGGAGTCGAGAAGGGATCTCAGGACGAGGTTGATGACTGTATGGCTTTGGGATTGCTTTCTCGCAGGGAGTCGAGGAAGGATCTCTGGCCGAGGTTGATATTTATTGATACTGCTACTTTATATTGTACTAATCTATACTCTTCTAATGCTGCAAGACCGCTGAAGATGCTAGTCTTCGATAGGACTAGGCATTCTCTCTATTCTGGCATTTCTGCAGCCCAGTCCACATATACATCCTTTCTTTTATAATGTTGCATATGTAGTGTAGATCCTTGCTTGCTGAGTACTTCGTATGAGTACTCACGGTTGCTTTGCTTTCTTTTTCTCCCCATATCCATTTGATGCAACCAGATGACGGAGCCCCGGATACAGCTGCCCCCGCCGACGATCGCTACTACTACTACCCCGAAGGTGGATACTTCTACGAGTTGGCCGACGACCAGGAGTAGGTTCGGAGGGTCCCAGGCAGGAGGCCTGCGCCTTTCGATCGTAGTATTTTCTTTTGCCCTGCCTTCTTTAAGGCTTATCTGTCTTTCTTTTATATCTGTACTCAGATATCTGATGCTTCCGCTGACACTTGTACGCAAGCTTATGTATTTGAGCCCTCGAGGCCCCTGGCTTGTAATATAAAGCTTGTATGACTTTATTTATGTTTTAGAGTTGTGTTATGATATCTTCCCGTGAGTCCTTAGGCTTGATCATGTGCATTTGCGTGTATGATTAGTACACGATTGAGCCGGGGGCGTCACAAGTTGGTATCAGAGCCAACTGCCTGTAGGAACCCCCTTTCCAACTCCTTGGCCGAAGTTGAGTCTAGTTGTCCAAAACGGTTTGACTAACTTGGCTGTGTGGCTTACGGGCCCACGTTGCCATTGGGTGGTATTAGGATCTTTTATTCCTCGTCTATACTATGGGACTCTGATCTCTCGTCTATTCGGGTTAAACATTTTACTAACTCTGACATTAGGTTCTCGTACCCACTTCCTCCCGGAGAGCCCCGACATTACCGATGATCGCTTGCTTCGCCAGAATATTCTACGGATACTCCTCGATGTTTCTCGAGACCCTGTGCCCACTGCCTTGCAGTTCCTGACCACTGGTAATCCCCTTGAATAACATCCCTGCCGCTTGTACCTTCATCCCCAGTTGCTCCTGTTGTTACAAGGTACACCTAGTACTCTCCGTTGCTCCGAGAATCCTTTGTGCCTTCGGCTTTGCAGCTTCTTCTTGCACTGAGGATAATTCACTTAACCGAGGTCCGTTCATCCCCAGTTGTTCATATGCTTTCCAAAATACTTGGAAATGCTATCTGATCTTCCGAAAATCCTTTGCAGCCTACTGCTTTTGAGATTCTTCTTACTTGCTTGCATTATGGTTAGTTCCATATGTCAAGTAATCATCGTTGATATCCCTTATCTAAATCACTCTGATCTCGTTGATTCAACATGTGAGCAAATACTCGCAATAATCAGTTGTTACCTACTAATTCATCCTTCTGGCTCAGATGTCATTTTAGACATGAGTTGGATCCCGGCCAATCATGTTGCAATTGATTGTCCCCCTAGTTCCCTTCAACTTAATCATCCTTATCGAAACATTTGCCCCTAATCTTTTGCTTTGGAAATCATAATTCTTTTGCATCTGAACGCCGAATTATTCAGCTGATTCTATAACCTGATGCCTTTGCATCCTTCTTCCTCTGGTTGAGTACCGATACTCACATTAGGTCCTTTGTGGACCACCTGATCTTTTGGTGGATTACTATCCGGCAGCTCCTTCGTATTTTAAATCATTGACAACTTTCCCCTGATACAAAATGTCTCGGGCGAATTGTATCATCTACTCCGTATCGCCAGCCCTTTGCTTTTGAGCGTGTATCCGTCGCTTCTGCTAGTGCGTTGTATAGCTTCATAAAAATGTCCTGATGGGTTGAACCTATGCTTTTCCCCCAGAACATGTGAACCCAAAAGTTATGCGGGTTATACTCTACTAGCGTTTCGTCAGATAAATTCTTAACCCTACAATTTCTTCGAAAGCGAGAAGTGAATGAAAGGTTATGCATTGAAGAAGTGGGAGTCGACCTTGAACCTTTGTGTTCATGCCCATGGATCCGATGTAGAACTTATCATGGAAGCTGCTCGTAAAAAAATAATTATTTCCTTGGTACAAATTCATCTTGTATCTGAGAATTGATACTTTGCAATCGTGGTTCCGACCATATTTTCTTCTTGCTTCCATTTCCCAGACAAGTTAAAATACTTGTCCTCTGCAGATCATTTCACCTGTCCAGCCTCTATTCTCATCTACCATCGAGTATTACCCCTGGTATCTCAAGAATATCACAGGAACTACATAATTTCTTATGAGTTCTTCATCTACTATCATTGATCACCAATTCCAATTTTCCCGGGTTCTGAGTTGTTTGTCACTCGAGAACACCGATAAGTGAATCAATTCCACACTTTGATTCAATAACTCTTAAGTAATTGTCGCTGCTTACGAGCTTAATAATCCTTCAAGTCATTCCTAGCCTAATCAGCTATATCATTATCGTGCTAACTTTAACTGTGCTACCTGGTCCTTATACCCGGAGCAACCTCCGACGATGCACTAAGCTTATGTCGATCTCCTTCATCCTATCATTCCACCTCGAACAACAAGCTTCATTTCGAGCTTGTGTCACATCCGTGGTTCCAATAACCTTTCGCTTAATCAGTCCATTTTCTTGATGTCATCACCGATCGATTACATCTTCATGAAATCTCTCGACAATTGTGTCGTGATCATCATCAACATTCTGAACTCTTCCAGGATATCAATTGAATTCATGATGAGAAATACCATCCTTGCCCCTCGATGATTTGTGTTATCATCGACAACATTCTTGCCTCCCCCCAACACAAACTTGTTCTTATGATTTTGGAAATACATCCTTTTTGACATGTCGATGGATTGCTGTTGAACCCATCGGCCACATCCTCATCTTTTCCATGATAAAATTGCATCACATGTTCTAGAAAATCCCAATGGATCCTTTGTGTTCCCAAGGTCTGACCTTTACTTGATGACCATATCAAGGCTATCCCGAAGCATGACTGTGGTACTCAAACATCAACAAGGAACATTGGAAGCACAATGCTAAATGTTTCTTAATCGATTATCCAAACACCGTTGTGTGGGTAACATCATGAAATCCCTCGCCCCTTTACCTGACTCTCCTGTACACCCCCTGTTCCCAAAGTTATTCCTCGCGCGTGGCCTCGTATGTAATTCACGAGCCACCTTCCGATGAGATCATCAATTCTGGTATCAGACACAATACTTATTCCCGTTGCTATGAACCCCTTTCACGCCCTGTTTCAGGCACCGAATGATTGTCTACCCGCTTGAAAATCTTTATTGTAACTTCTTTCCTTGCTCTCAATGTTTTCTTAAGTTTCAACTCGAGAGATACCCTTGTGTTCGTTCATGGAAAAAACCCTCCATATGATTACCCCTTTAAGCATTCTATCATTGTCGAGTTACCCCTTGTCCCTTCGTAAGTATGGTGAAGATACTGAAGGAAGAACGACAACTTCATCATGGTGCATTTATGCAGAGAAATGAAGACATCAACGCGATGGGTCGACTTCTCTGAGAAGATTCGTTAGATTCGTAACCAAACCTTTCCCCTTACTCCCCTCTTAAATCTCGGGATGAGATTTCTTGTAGTGGAGGAGATTTGTAACACCCCAGATATCATGCTATAGTAATCTCCCCTAAATGGTAGCCATGTCATCATGATTACTAAGCAAATGGCCACTCGTCCAAAATCAAAGTCAAATTCAATTTAAATTTCAAGTGAAATAATTATTTCTTCGAACGGTACAACTAAAATGTTTGAATAATCCTATAAATTCCCCTGATCATTGTAATGTTGAAACCAACTTCACTTGACTCACAAATAAATTCCTAGGAAATTAATAAGTGGTCCAACAATGAATAAAATGGCCTTTTCAAAATAAATGATTATTTATTTACCTCTAATTGCCCCCAAACTTTTTGTGCTAGCTCAAAATAATACCTATTATTTATGTGTCAAATTTCATGTTTACCAAAAATCGTTTGGTACAAAAAGAAAATAGAAAACGGTGTCAGAAATATAAAACAGAAAAAGATAAAAGGAAATGGGCCTAGAGATCTACTGTGCACATGGGCCCTAGTGGCCTCGGTGCACTCACAGCCTAGCCGGCCACCCCATGGCCTATATGGCCTCAACCCACCTAACCCTAGCCCACCTTCCCCATTCTCCCCCACTCCCCGCCCCCCCCGATCCCCCTAGATCTGGATCGGGAGCACCCAGTGCTTGCTGCCCACGAACCCCGGCGCCCCGACGCCGCTCGTCGTCTCCGGCGCCGCCCCGCCATTCGCCGGAGCTCCTCCGCCTTCGCCGGACCTCCCCGACCGCTTCCCCGACGAGCTCCACCACGCCTCGCTGCCCCCTTCCCGTCAACGTACGATGAGGCCTCCCCCCGGCCTCTCCTCCTCCTGCCGCCCGCGCATCCACGCGCGCTCACTCGCGCGGGGCCGCGCCCACAGCTGCTCGCTGCTCCGGCCAACCGCGCCCAGCCGCTTCCGCCGTTGGCCACCGTGGGTCCCGCTCCGCTGCTCCCTACCGCCGTCGCCGTGCCTAGCCACCACTGCCGCAGCCCCCTTGCAGCTCGCCGAGACCCGCTGCTGCTGCAGTGCCTGTCGTGTTCGCCGCACTTCTGGCGCCCGCGTGCCGACGCACCCGCGCCCCGTCTCCGGCCGCCACGGCCGACCGCCCCGCGCCACTCCCGCTCCGCCGTGGCCTCCCTCCGCCGCACGCTCGCCTGCTTCCTTGGCTGCCAACGCTACTCGCCGCCGCTGCCGGCCCCCCTCCTTGCTCCACCTACCGCGGCCGTCACCGCCGGCCGTCGCCCACGCTGGCCGCGCCCGCTCCGGCCCTACTCCGGCCTCGCCTCGCTACCGGGCAGGGCTGCGGTTTCGCCCGCACCCGCCTGCCCGTATGCCCGCTAAGGCCCCTGTGCCTATGACCAGTGGGGCCCATGCCCCAGGATAAAAAAAAGAGAACAAAAAATAAATTAATTAAATAATTAAATAACTTGATTAATTCTGTTTAATTAAACTAATTAATTAGTTAGTCTAATCTGTACTACTTATAAAAGAGCAAACATTATCTTCTCTAAGTGCACCCCACAAAACGTACACGGATACATTACCACCGCATGATTAGTCCCACTAAACTCAATCTAACGGCTAGCCTTAACCTAATCCGTTCTCTGTGTGCACTTAGCAATTTACATTGACTGACCGTACTCCACCACGGAGGAAAATATGAAAGTCCACGCCTGGTTAATTAGGAAACTATAATCACGGACACATCCTATTAAGAAACTAATCACGGGCGCATCTAATTATTAGGAAACTAATCACAAACGCATCCTATTATTAGGAAACTAATTACGGGCGCATCCTATTATTAGGAAAATAATCACGCGCGCATCCTATTAGGAAATTAATCACGGACGCATCTAATTATTAGGAAACTAATCACGGACGCATCCTATTAGATAACTAATCACGAACGCATCTAACTATTAGGAAACTAATCGCGAGCATATCCTATCGTCTCCTATCAGGGAATCGCGATCGCGAGTCACCTGCTGTCACCAGCCCACCACCCACGCGAGCCACAGTGGGAGACACGCGAGGAGGAGTTGCGGCTTCCTCCGAACACACACACGTGCCGTCGCCGCCTTCGTCTTCTGCCTGGAGGCCAGGTCACTCTTCTACTGACTGCAACGACTTCGTCCACGTCCTGGGCATGCTCTCCGGGAACCACCGGCATCCGCGTCGACTTCAGCTCCGTCCACAACACCCACGCTGACAACCACCCACCGCCTACGCCCTTCAAGTGGGGGCAACACTGAGTATCCTGGACCGGTATAAGCGGCCCAAAAAAATCGAGTGGGGGCATTCGCCCCCACAGCCATGCATGTAGATTCGCCTGGTCGCCAACCATCGTCGTCCCCAGGGCGGCGCAGGTCTCGGCCACTGCGCAGCAGGTGAAGCTAATCACGGCCCCATCTCACTCGCCCGAAGCCACCACCGACTCCCTTAGCTCTGACGCGTGCTGCTCCATTGGACACGCTTGTCCAGTACTCACGCATGGACGACGTCGTCCAAAGACATCCTACCTTCGTCGGACGCTGGAACTCCCCACGCCCCGGTGCGTGGAGGCCGCCGCCTCAAAGCTGGATGACTGACTCACCTGCATCGACAACGCCGCCCAGCTGGTGAGAGGACACGGTCGCCATGGCCGCTCGCAGGCCTGAACGACGGAGATTCTCGCCTTCACGCGAACGCGCCGCACGCACGCACTAATCAGGTAAGTACCGAGTGTTGTTTTTTTACTGTCATCGCTACCTCGCCGGTGGTGACACATCTAGAAGTACAGTACAGGAACTAGAGATGAGGCAATGAGAAACAGAGGAGCGCTGGAGCATACACAGTTGGGTCAACCAATGCCTTCTTTTTTTCTTTATTTTTTCACTGATTTTCGCGTACCTGCAACAGACATCCCTATTTTTTTAAGTACTGACTACCTGTTATTACATGGCCAACTCACGACTACACAGTGAACTCACAGACAAATTCGCTGAACCAAGACCTTACTTGCAGTCATGAAATTACGTTTCACTGAAAAAACCCAGAAGTTTGCATAAGTTTTAGTGAAAAAAAATAAAGTTCGCATAAGTTTTACTAAAAAAACCTGAAGTTTGCATAAGTGTATTTTTTTGTCCAGCAGGTACATGGCAATTGTAATTTTACATGAGCATTTTCATACCGTCCTTATCTACAGTTGAGTTAACATGTTTTCCTGATAGAAAACTTGGACCACATACAAGAGAAGCAAAAAATGCATGTTTGATTATGATGATGACGAATGTAGGATATTTTGTGGTCATGGTAAATTCTCATATCATTTATTTTATTTATTATTGCACTCTACATTACATACTATGCACGACCACTTTGGTAGAGGTGACGAGTTCGCATCATACAGAGAGACCAACCATGTTTCTCCGAATATCTTGAATCATGATCCTTATGACTTCATCTCTACTACTTATAAGAAGTACATTTTTTCATTTGACTATTTCCTGACTTGAGAGGAAAGGTATGTTTTATCCACTATAGTTGCTAAAATTGGAAGCATGTCTGCAGTTTTTTTCTTTCTAAACCGGCATTTGTTGGCCTTTTTTTGCCACTGTTATTCTTACAAGTGGTAGCCTACGCATGTTGAAGACCATTTCCAAATTATTTATCTTCGTATCATTATTACTACAAACTGAGAGGATATTTGTTATATTGTAAATTTTTTAGAATGTTGAGCCCTTAAAGAAATGTGTAGTACTCAAGTAACTGTTCCAAGTTGTCATATTAATGCTTTTGTCCAGTGAATAACAAGTATAATTATGCAATTTATCACTGTAATTTTTATTTGGTTTACATGTTCTATTTTCATAATAAAGTAAGTCACTTTTCTTGCTTCCAGACATTACGACACTTGTGGTGCAATAGTAGAATCGGATGGTCCAACTAGCATTTTTTTGTCTTGTTTCACAGCTGATTCTATGCAGTCAAGACATCTCTACACTTCTCTATCTGAGAATGGCTTCCTCTTTTCAACAAACCATAGAGGTCTCTTCCCACTATTGTGGTTGACACTCAATTGTAATAATAATTCTTGACTGGAGTTTGTTGGCACTGAAACGGTTCCTTAGCTTGTCCTAAGTGACATTTTCAGGTGTGATTATACTTGCATAAATGTGTGCATATGGAGAATCATGATGAATCTTCTAAACAATTTTGAGTTTTATACATTGGGAAAAGTGGGTGGCCTTTTAATACAGGAGACATGTTGATTAAGGAGAAACGATATTGATTAAAGAGAAACGATATTTCAAATTATTTGTACGAGTTGGGAATAAGAGATTGTGTACTTTATAGGGAAATTTCAAATTTATTAATAAATTGTCTTGTATTAAGTTTAGTATAATGTGTTAATCCAAATAGACGAATGTTGCACGTGCACACTTATTAGTCCAAATAGACGTGCGTTGCACGTGCACACTTACTAGTTAAACTGTAGTTAGCTTAATTGAAACCTAATTAGACTAATGTGACAATGACAGGTGGACCCCACCTGCCAGGGTTGACCTGGTCAACTTTTGGCCCTGCTGACATCATATTGATGTCACGCTGATGTCATAAGTGCATTTTCTAATTAAATTAATTCTGATAATTCTAAAAATGAATTATAACTTTGATAAATAATATAAAATAAATCGTAGCTCCGATCGAAAAACTTTGTACATGAAAGTTGCTCAGAACGACGAGACGAATCTGAATACGCAGTCCGTTCGTCCGCCACACGTCCCTAGCATAACAAACATGCAACAATCCACCTCCGTTTTATCTGCCAGAAAATGCCAAACTTCGGGAAAACATTCCCGGATGTTATTCCTCTTCGTCTGTATCACCGAGCACTGCGATAGGTCACCCCTAGCACCGCGTATTGTCATGATTATGTTTTGTGATGCTTTGTTTGCTCCGTATTTACTGTTTCTTCCCCCTCTTCTCTCCGGTAGACTACGAGACCGACGCCACTGCTGCCCCGATCGACTACGGTGTTGACGACCCCTCCTTCTTGCCAGAGCAACCAGGCAAGCCCCCCCTTTGATCATCCCGATATCACCCATTGTATTTTCTCATGCTTGCATTAGATTTTGCTACTCTAATTGATTGCTCCTATTCTGATGCATAGCCTGCTTTTGTAACCTGCTTATTGTTACCTTACCTACCTATTTCAAACTGCTTAGTATAGGCTAGTTAGAGACCCAACAGTTACCCCCACTTGTCCCAACTGCCCCGCTGGATTATCAGAAGACCCGATCAACGGGATCGAAGACCAGGCCCCGGCACCGCACATCACCCCCTTAGTTGTACGACACTACTGGGTTACTATCGAGTGTCGAGGGTGATACCTCGTATAGCACTTCTGATGTTAACTCTGTAGAGTAGCTACTCGGTCGTGGTCATCGAGGGTGATTCCTCCTTCACCACTTCCGATAACGATGCTGTCGTGCAACACCTCAAGTGTGAACCCATCGAGGGTGATTCCTCCGAGTTCACCTTGACGGATACATCGAGTAGGAATCCAACGAGGGTGATACCTCGAATTCCCTTGATGTTATGGACACACGGATACTTGGACTTTACAACTGTTACTTGGAAAGGCGGGTCGACCCTGAGGGGTACCCGCGTGAGCCTAAGTGGCGAGTGACGTGGAGACGGGTTGCCCTGGAGGGTGCCCGAGATATGAATACGAGGCGCGGCCAGGCATTCTTAGCCCTTGCAGCAAGTCCTCGAGACGGGGTGACGGGGTCACATCGATCGTGAGTCTCTTCTCGTTACCGCAAGCCCCTAGTCCGCCAACGATTTGGATATTTGATCCGAGCAGGCCTCTGGCCTGATAGCACTAACCATCACATGGGAAGAGTTATGGGCACTCTGCATCGTATGCATCAGCCGAAAGCTTTGTCAGACGTCCAGTTCAGCCTCGTGGCCGGGCCGGGCCAGTGCATCCAGGACTGAGGTGGTGCTCGTCCCGACCCTGCACACACCGACCCGGAGTGCACAGGGCGATGGCCCAAGACCCCTGAGCGCTTAGGATATAGACCGACGGGGACCTCTCTGCTGAGCTGTAGGTAGGGTTACGGTGTATCTTTTGGCCGAGGCCGGGCATGACCTAGGAAACTGTGTCCGGCCGGAGTGAAGCGAGCATGGTGGGTAAGTTGGTGCACCCCTGCAGGGAAGAACACATCTATCGATAGCCGGTCCTACGGTAAAGGACGCTCGGAGTTGTATCCCGATCGATATAACTAGAACTTGAGATGAGACTGGATATGTGGCTCTGGGATTGCTTCTCGCAGGGAGTCGAGAAGGGATCTCAGGACGAGGTTGATGACTGTATGGCTCTGGGATTGCTTTCTCGCAGGGAGTCGAGGAAGGATCTCTGGCCGAGGTTGATATTTATTGATACTACTAATTTATGTTGTACTAATCTACACTCTTCTAATGCTGCAAGACCGCTGAAGATGCTAGTCTTCGATAGGACTAGGCCTTCTCTCTATTCTGGCATTTCTGCAGGCCAGTCCACATATACAGCCTTTCTTTGATAATGTTGCATATGTAGTGTAGATCCTTGCTTGCTGAGTACTTCGGATGAGTACTCACGGTTGCTTTGCTTTCTTTTTCTCCCCATATCCATTTGATGCAACCAGATGACGGAGCCCCGGATACAGCTGCCCCCGCCGACGATCGCTACTACTACTACTACCCCGAAGGTGGATACTTCTACGAGTTGGCCGACGACCAGGAGTAGGTTCGGAGGGTCCCAGGCAGGAGGCCTGCGCCTTTCGATCGTAGTGTTTTCTTTTACCCTGCCTTCTTTAAGGCTTATCTGTCTTTCTTTTATATCTATACTCAGATATCTGATGCTTCCGCTGACGCTTGTACGCAAGCTTATGTATTCGAGCCCTCGAGGCCCCTGGCTTGTAATATAAAGCTTGTATGACTTTATTTATGTTTTAGAGTTGTGTTGTGATATCTTCCCGTGAGTCCTTAGGCTTGATTGTGTGCATTTGCGTGTATGATTAGTGCACGATTGAGCCGGGGGCGTCACAATGATCATGCAAAACAATATGACAATTATGATGTGTAAACGGAACGGTGGAATTTGCATAGGAATATATCTCGGAATGGCTATAACATATTTGCCGCTAAGTGCTTAAGAGGTATTACCAAAACTAGTTAAAGCTAGTTACATTTGTATTGCCTAGATGATGGTGTGGGTGTGAAAAATTGCCATGATTTATATTTTAAAACCAAACTCCACACTTCTCTAATGTCCCAGTCTACAAAACATGTTCCTGCTTATTAAACACTACTGCACATGTATTGGAAAAAATATTAACCATTTTGTTAACACATAGATTCCCTCAAATGACACCATAGAGTTGCCATCCATTACTCGAGGGAGTTCCAAACCCTAATTCGTACACAATAATTAATCATGTTAAATTATTGGATAGTCACTTTGTTATGACAAAATTTGAGTTACAACACAAAATGATAGCAAAGAAAGGATGAGCAGATTAGTTTAAAACAGAAGCTGCCATCCGAAACGTAAAATGAACTAATCAAATTCTTAACTGTTCAGTTGTGACATAAGAACTAACAACACAAAAACATGTGTCTAGCACAACTATGTAAAACACAAGTTGCCAGCCCAATGATACCTAGAAAATAATTTTGAAAAAGTCTTTTGTTGCTGCAATGTTTATCGCATTAGTTTGGTTACCTCACCCAAGAACTATGTAAATCACAATTGTTGGGGAACGTTGCATGGAAAACAAAAAAAAATTCTACGCACACGCCAGATCTATCCATGGAGAGGCATAGCAACGAGAGGGGAGAGTGTGTCTATGTACCCTCATAGACCGTAAAGCAGAAGCGTTTATTAACACGGTTGATGTAGTCGAACTTCTTGGCGATCCAACCGATCAAATACCGAATGTACGACACCTCCACGTTCAGCACACGTTCAGCTCGATGACGTCCTCGCCTTCTTGATCCAGCAAGACGGGCAAAGTAGTAGATGAGTTCCGGCAGCACGACGGCGTGGTGACGGTGATGGTGAACTCATTCCCGCAGGGCTTCGCCGAGCACTACGGAGAAACTGGACGGAGGACTAAACTGTAGAGAGGGGCGCCACACACGGCTAAGAGATTGTCGTGGGTTGTGTGGCGCCCCTCCCTCTCATATATATATATATAGGTTGGGGGAGGGGAGGCAGCCTTGGGTGCGCCCCAAGGTGGCCAGCCGGCCCCCTTGGGCGCCTCCCCTTGGGCGCCCCCCTTCCTTATTTGGCGCCAGGGAGAAGGCAGGAGGGGGTGGCGCCCCCCCCCTTCCTTTCTCCCATGATGAGGGGAAGGTAGGAGGGGCTAGCCCTCCCCCTTTCCTTCTCTAGGGCCGGCGGCTAGGGAGAGGGCGCCCAACCCCCTTGTGTGTTGGTATGTGCCTCCACTTGGCCCATTAGGCCCATAGACCTCCCCGGGCCTCCCGGAACCCCTTCCGGTGATCTGATGACTACCCGATACACTCCAAAACCTTTCCGGTGTCCAAATAGCATCGTCCTATATATCAATCTTTACCTCCAGACCATTCCAGAGCTCCTCGTCATGTCTGTGATCTCATCCGGGACTCCGAACAACATTTGGTCACCAAATCACATAATTCATATAACACTATATCGTCAACGAACATTAAGCGTGCGGACCCTACGGGTTCGAGAGCTATGTAGACATGACCGAGACACCTCTCCGGTCAATAACCAATAGCAGAACTAGGATGCCCATATTGGTTCCTACATATTCTATGAAGATCTTTATCGGTCGAACCTTATGACAACATACTAATTCCCTTTGTCTGTCGATACTTGCCCGAGATTCGATCGCCGGTATCTTCATACCTAGTTCAATCTCGTTACCGGCAAGTCTCTTTACTCATTCCGTAATACATCATCTTATAACTAACTCCTTAGTCACTTTGCTTGCAAGCTTTTTGTGATGTGTATTACCGAGAGGGCCCAGAGATACCTTTCCAATACACGGAGTGACAAATCCTAATATCGATCCATGCCAACTCAACAGACACCTTCGGAGATACCTGTAGAGCATCTTTATGATCACCCAGTTACTTGTGATGTTTGATAGCACACAAGGTATTCCACCGGTATCCAGGAGTTGCATGATCTCATAGTCGAAGGAATATGTATTTGACATTAAGAAAGCAATAGCAATAAACTGAGCGATCATATGCTAAGCTAACGGATGGGTCTTGTCCATCACATCATTCTCCTAATGATGTGATCCCGTTATCAAGTGACAACACATGTCTATGGTTAGGAAACCTTAACCATCTTTGATCAACAAGCTAGTCTAGTAGAGGCTTACTAGGGACATAGTATTTGTTTATGTATCCACACATGTATTTAAGTTTCCGATCAATACAATTCTAGCATGAATAATAAACCTTTATCATGAATAAGGAAATATAATAATAACAACTTTATTATTGCCTCTAGGGCATATTTCCATCAGTCTCCCACTTGCACTAGAGTCAATAATCTAGACTACATTGTAATGAATCTAACACCCATGGAGTCTTGGTGCTGATCATGTTTTGCTTGCGGAAGAGGCTTAGTCAACGGGTCTGCTACATTCAGATCCGTATGTATTTTGTAAATCTCTATGTCTCCATCCTTGACCTTTTCACGAATGGAGTTGAAGCGTCTCTTGATGTGCTTGGTTCTCTTGTGAAACCTGGATTCCTTCGCTAAGGCAATTGCTCCAGTGTTGTCCCAAAAGATTTTCATTGGACCCGATGCACTGGGTATTACACCCAGATCGGATATGAACTCCTTCATCCAGACTCCTTCATGCGCTGCTTCCGAAGAGGCTATGTACTCCGCTTCACACATAGATCCCGCCACGATGCTCTGCTTGGAACTGCACCAACTGACAGCTCCACCATTCAATATAAATACGTATCCGGTTTGTGACTTAGAGTTATCCGGATCAGTGTCGAAGCTAGAACCGACGTAACCATTTACGACGAGCTCTTCGTCACCTCCATAAATGAGAAACATATCCTTGGTCCTTTTCAGGTACTTCAGGATGTTCTTGAGCGCTGTCCAGTGATCCACTCCTGGATTACTTTGGTATCTCCCTGACAAACTTATGGCAAGGCACACATCAGGTCTAGTACACAGCATAGCATACATGATAGAACCTATGGCTGAGGCATAGGGAATGACTTTCCTTTTCTCTCTATCTTCTGCAGTGGTCGGGCTTTGAGTCTGACTCAATTTCACACCTTGTAACACAGGCAAGAACCCTTTCTTTGACTGATCCATTTTGAACTTCTTCAAAATTTTGTCAAGGTATGTGCTTTGTGAAAGTCCTATTAAGCGTCTCGATCTATCCCTATAGATCTTGATGCCCAATATATAAGCAGCTTCACCGAGGTCTTTCATTGAAACATTCTTATTCAAGTATCCTTTTATGCTATCCAGAAATTCTATATCATTTCCAATCAACAATATGTCATCCACATATAATATCAGAAATGCTATAGAGCTCCCACTCACTTTCTTGTAAATACAAGATTCACCGTAAGTCTGTATAAAACCATATGCTTTGATCACCTCATCAAAGCATATATTCCAACTCCGAGATGCTTGCACCAGTCCATAGATGGATCGGTGGAGCTTGCACACTTTGTTAGCACCTTTAGGATCGACAAAACCTTCTGGTTGCATCATATACAACTCTTCTTTAAGAAATCCATTAAGGAATATAGTTTTGACGTCCATTTGCCAGATTTCATAATTATAAAATGCGGCAATTGCTAACATGATTCAGACTGACTTAAGCATCGCTACGGGTGAGAAAGTCTCATCATAGTCAACCCCTTGAACTTGTCAAAAACCTTATGCGACAAATCGAGGTTTGTAGATAGTGACATTACCATCAGCATTTGTCTTCTTCTTGAAGATCCATTTATTTTCAATGGCCTGCTGATCACCGGGCAAGTCCACCAAAGTCCATACTTTGTTCTCATACATGGATCCTATCTCAGATTTCATGCCCTCAAGCCATTTATCGGAATCTGGGCTCATCATAGCTTCTTCATAGTTCGTAGGTTCGCCGTTGCGTAAGGGCCTATTTGGATCGCAGTCGCGGGACGCCCTACCAATTTTTTGGCGTTGACCGCTACCAGGGGCGCTCGTTTGGATTGACGCCCATATTTCGTAGCCATGCCACAGTTTTGGTAGTTCTGTTCTGTTCCTATGCCATGCGTTGGCGAGATCTTGGCGGCGAAATTGCTCGCCAACTTTTTGGCGTGGTCGATTTTGGCGGGGCTGATGGGGGCGCAATCCAAACAGCCCCTAAAAACATGACTTCCAGGACAGGATTACCGTACCACTCTGGTGCGGAACGTGTTCTGGTCGACCTACGAGGTTCTGTAGCAACTTGATCCGAAGTTTCATGATCATTATCATCAGCTTCCTCTCTAGTTGGTGTAGGCATCACATGAACGGTTTTCTCTGATGTGCTACTTTCCAATTCGAGAGAAGGTACAATTACCTCATCAAGTTGTACTTTTCTCCCACTCACTTCTTTTGAGAGAAACTCCTTCTCTAGAAAGGACCCATTCTTGGCAACAAAGATCTTGCCTTCGGATCTGTGGTAGAAGGTGTACCCAATAGTTTCCTTAGGGTATCCTATGAAGATGCACTTCTCCGATTTGGGTTCGAGCTTATCAGGCTGAAGCCTTTTGACATAAGTGTCGCATCCCCAAACTTTAAGAAACGACAGCTTAGGTTTCTTGCCAAACCATAGTTCATACGGTGTCGTCTCAACGAATTTAGATGGTGCCCTATTTAACGTGAATGTGGCTGTCTCTAATGCATAACCCCAAAACGATAGTGGTAAATCGGTAAGAGACATCATAGAATGCACCATATCTAATAAAGTACGGTTACGACGTTCGGACACACCATTACGCTGTGGTGTTCTAGGTGGCGTGAGTTGTGAAACAATTCCACATTGTTTTAAATGAAGGCCAAACTCGTATCTCAAATATTCGCCTCCGCGATCAGATCGTAGAAGCTTTATTTTCTTGTTACGATGATTCTCTACTTCACTCTGAAATTCCTTGAACTTTTCAAATGTTTCAAACTTGTGTTTCATCAAGTAGATATATCCATACCTACTCAAATCATCTGTGAAGGACCGAAAATAATGATACCCGCCGCGTGCCTCAACACTCATTGGACCGCATATATCGGTATGTATTATTTCCAATAAGTCATTAGCTCGCTCCATTGTTCCGGAGAACGGAGTTTTAGTCATCTTGCCCATGAGGTATGGTTGGCAAGTATCAAATGATTCATAATCAAGTGATTCCAAAAGTCCATCCGCATGGAGTTTCTTCATGCGCTTTACAACAATATGACCTAAACGACAGTGCCACAAGTATGTTGCACTATCATTATCAACTTTGCATCTTTTGTCATCAATATTATGAATATGTGTATTACTACGATCAAGATTCAACAAGAATAGACCATTCATCAAGGGTGCATGACCATAAAAGATATTACTCATATAAATAGAATAACCATTATTCTCTGATTTAAATGAATAACCGTCTCGCAATAAACAAGATCCAGGTATAATGTTCATGCTCAATGCTGGCACCAAATAACAATTATTGAGGTCTAAAACTAATCCCGAAGGTAGATATAGAGGTAGCGTCCCGACGGCGATCACATCGACCTTGGAACCATTCCCGACGCGCATCGTCATCTCGTCCTTAGCCAATCTTCATTTATTCCGTAGCTCCTGTTTTGAGTTACAAATATGAGCAACCGAACCAGTATCAAATACCCAGGCGCTACTACGAGCATTAGTAAGGTACACATCAATAACATGTTTATCTAATATACATTTGTTCACTTTGCCATCCTTCTTATCCGCCAAGTATTTGGGGCAGTTCCGCTTCCAGTGACCATTTCCTTTGCAGTAGAAGCACTTAGTTTCAGGCTTGGGTCCAACTTTGGGCTTCTTCACGGGAGCGGCAACTTGCTTGCCATTCTTCTTGAAGTTCCCTTTCTTTCCCATGCCCTTTTTCTTGAAACTAGTGGTCTTGTTAACCATCAACACTTGATGCTCCTTCTTGATTTCTACCTCCACAGCTTTGAGCATTGCGAAGAGCTTGGGAATCGTTTTCGTCATCCCTTGCATATTATAGTTCATCACGAAGCCTTTGTAGCTTGGTGGCAGTGACTGAAGAACTCTGGCAATAACACTCTCAACTGGAAGACCAATTCCCAGCTGAGTCAAGTGGTTATGATACCCAGACATTTTGAGTATGTGTTCACTGACAGAACTATTCTCCTCCATCTTGCATCTATAGAACTTGTTGGAGACTTCATATCTCTCAACCCAGGCATTAGCTTGAAATATCAACTTCAGCTCTTGGAACATCTCATATGCTCCATGACGTTCAAAACGTCTTTGAAGTCCCGGTTCTAGGCCGTAAAGCATGGCACACTGAACTATCGAGTAGTCATCAGATCGAGTCTGCCAGATGTTCATAACATCTGCAGTAGCTCCTGTAGAAGGTCTGTCACCTAGTGGTGCATCAAGGACATAATTGTTCTGTGCGGCAATGAGGATAATCCTCAAGTTACGGACCCAGTCCGTGTAGTTGCTACCATCATCTTTCAACTTAGCTTTCTCTAGGAACGCACTAAAATTCAGGGGAATGGTAGCACGGGCCATGATCTACAACATAGATATGCAAAACTATTAAGACAAAGTTCATGATAAATTAAGTTCAATTAATCAAATTACTTATGAACTCCCACTTAAATAAGCATCCCTCAAGTTATCTAAGTGATACATGATCCAAATCAACTAACCCATGTTCGATCATCACGTGAGATGGGGTAGTCATCAATGGTAAACATCTCTATGTTGATCATATCTACTATATGACTCATGTTCGACCTTTTGGTCTCCAGTGTTCCGAGACAATGTCTATACATGCTAGGCTCGTCAAGTTTAACCCAATTATTCTGCATGTGCAAAACTGTCTTACACCCGTTGTATGTGAACATAGAGTCTATCACACCCGATCATCATGAGGTGCTTCGAAACGACGAACTTTGGCAATGGTGCATACTTGGGGACAACACTTTTATCTTGAAATTTAGTGAAGGGATCATCTTATAATGCTACCGCCGTTCTAAGCAAAATAAGATGCATAAAGGATAAACATCACATGCAATCAAAATATGTGACATGATATGTCCATCATCTTGTGCTTTTGATCTCCATCTCCAAAGCATCGTCATGATCTCTATCATCACCGGCTCGACACCTTGATCTCCATCGTTGCGTCGGGGTCGTCTCGCCAACTATTGCTACTACAACTATTGCTAACGCATAGCGATAAAGTAAAGCAATTACATGGCGCTTGCATTTCATACAATAATTAAGAGACAACCCTAAGGCTCCTGCCGGTTGTCGACATTACAAAACATGATCATCTCATACATCAACATATATCACATCATATCTTGACCATATCACATCACAACATGCCCTGCAAAAACAAGTTAGATGTCCTCTACTTTGTTGATGCAAGTTTTACGTGGCTGCTACGGGCTTCTAGCAAGAACCGTTCTTAACTACGCAAAAACCACAATGGTGATTATCAAGTTTGCTGTTTTAACCTTCTTCAAGGCCGGCCATAGTCAAATTCGATTCAACTAAAATAGGAGAAACAGACACCCGCCAGCCACCTTTATGCAAAAGAAGTTGCATGTCAGTCAGTGGAACCGGTCTCATGTGCATCGACATGTAAGGTTGGTCCGGGCAGCTTCATCCCACAATATCGTCGAATCAAAATAAGACGTTGGTGGTAAACAGTATGACCATCATCGCCCACAACTCCTTTGTGTTCTAATCGTGCATATCATCTATGCATAGACCTGGCTCGGATGCCACTGTTGGGGAACGTTGCATGGAAAACAAAAAAAATTCTATGCACATGCAAGATCTATCCATGGAGATGCATAGCAACGAGAGGGGAGAGTGTGTCTACGTACCCTCGTAGACTGTAAAGCGAAAGCGTTTATTAATGCGGTTGATGTAGTCGAACTTCTTTGCGATCCAACCGATCAAGTACCGAACGTACAGCACTTCCGCGTTCACCACACGTTCAGCTCGATGACGTCCTCGCCTTCTTGATCCAGCAAGACGGGCGAAGTAGTAGATGAGTTCTGGCAGCACGACGGCGTGGTGACGGTGATGGTGAAATCGTTCCCGCAGGGCTTCGCCGAGCACTGCGGAGAAACTGGACGGAGGACTAAACTATAGAGAGGGGCGCCACACACGGCTAAAAGATTGTCGTGGGTTGTGTGGCGCCCCTCCCTCTCATATATATAGGTTGGGGGGAGGGGAGGCAGCCTTGGGTGCGCCCCAAGGTGACCGTCCGCCCTCCTTGGGCGCCTGCCCTTTGGCGCCCCCCTTCCTTGTTTGGCGCCAGGGAGAAGGCAGGATGGGGTGGCGCCCCCCCCCCCCCCCTTCCTTTCTCCCATGAGGAGGGGAAGGCAGAAGGGGGTGGCGCCCCCCTTCCTTTCTCCCATGAGGAGGGGAAGGCAGGAGGGGCTAGCCCTCCCCCCTTTCCTTCTCTAGGGCCGGTGGCCAGGGAGAGGGCGTGCCAGCCCCCTGTGGGCTGGTATGTGCCTCCCCTTGGCCCATTAGGCCCATAGACCTCCCGGAACCCCTTCCGGTGATCTGATGACTACCCGATACACTCCGAAACCTTTCCGGTGTCCAAATAGCATCGTCCTATATATCAATCTTTACCTCCGAACCATTTCGGAGCCCTTCGCCATGTCCGTGATCTCATCCGGGACTCCGAACAACATTCGGTCACCAAATCACATAACTCATATAACACTATATCGTCAACGAACATTAAGCGTGCGGACCCTACGGGTTCGAGAACTATGTAGACATGACCGAGACACCTCTCCGGTCAATAACCAATAGCGGAACCTGGATGCCCATATTGGTTCCTACATATTCTATGAAGATCTTTATCGGTCGAACCTTATGACAACATACGTAATACCCTTTGTCTGTCGGTATGTTACTTACCCGAGATTCGATCATCGGTATCTTCATACCTAGTTCAATCTCGTTACCGGCAAGTCTCTTTACTCGTTACATAATACATCATCTCGTAACTAACTCCTTAGTCACTTTGCTTGCAAGCTTCTTGTGATGTGTATTACCGAGAGGGCCCAGAGATACCTCTCCGATACACGGAGTGACAAATCCTAATCTCGATCCATGCCAACTCAACAGACACCTTCGGAGATACCTGTAGAGCATCTTTATGATCACCCAGTTACTTGTGACGTTTGATAGCACACAAGGTATTCCACCGGTATCCGGGAGTTGCATGATCTCATAGTCGAAGGAATATGTATTTGACATTAAGAAAGCAATAGCAATAAACTGAGCGATCATATGCTAAGCTAACGGATGGGTCTTGTCCATCACATCATTCTCCTAATGATGTGATCCCGTTATCAAGTGACAACACATGTCTATGGTTAGGAAACCTTAACCATCTTTGATCAATGAGCTAGTCTAGTAGAGGCTTACTAGGGACACGGTATTTGTTTATGTATCCACACATGTATTTAAGTTTCCGATCAATACAATTCTAGCATGAATAATAAACCTTTATCATGAATAAGGAAATATAATAATAACAACTTTATTATTGCCTCTAGGGCATATTTCCATCAACAATTTCCATCCTAATGACACATTGTTAACCACGAGGAAAAAATAAATGAATTGGCACTATCACCTTGGTTGAGCTCCACCCCTAGGTCCTCCTAGACAAAGTTTTATTTACATATATTGGTTTCCTAAATCAGATGGAACTTGGTTCATCACACCATAATATTGCCATGATCTCGAAGATAGATTCCAAGTTTAGGTTGCAAAAAATACCAATAGATTGTCGTCCTAGACACTGCCACCAGTGCAGACGAAATTGACACTACCATCTCAAAAGTGTTATGAAGATTTTTTTAAGGCCACAATTTTTAATCAAAATTTTCATTTAAGAGATAAACATTCTAAAGTTTGAAAACCCAAAAGGTTCCTGCTGACATCATCTGTTTTCGTCCCTATTTGCATGCATGTGTGAAAAAACAAAAAGGCTGACATATCACAATGGGTGGCTAGAAGAGCGTGTGGCCCGACCTCCTTCAGCCCACGCGTGTGGCACTTATCAGAGTCATATTTTTTTTTATAGATCCCACTAAATTTTGAAATGTCTAATGACTCTTCTTTTGGTGGTTCTTTCTATATATTATATTGTGACCCCATTGAAATCGAGAATATATAATGATGCTCGATTCAATGGTTACTTTTCTTTACCTTACGCCGATCCCAACTTGATGGTTAAATTTTATTCAGCAATGATGTCCCAATCCCGTGAGATCGTAATGATCCTTGTCTTGGTGATAAATTGCTTACCTTACGTTGATCTCGACTTGTCGGTTAAATTTGTTCATCAACAAGGTCCCAATCCGGTGAGATCGTAATGATCCCAGCTTTGGTGATAAATTTCTTACCTTACGTTGTTCTCGGCTTGCCGGTTATTTTACGTTGACCCAGGCATGCCGATTATTTTACATTGTTTCCTGCTTGTCAGTTAAGTTTACGCACTAAGTGACGCCACATATATGTGATGTGGCATTAAACATCAGATCTGATTGGCCACGCTCCTTTCACTTTTATCTAGAGCTGGTGTTTCCCTTGGTTTTGTTTGTTTGCCTGGATCCAATGTGTATCTTATTTGCTTTGGTTTTGTTTGCTTGTGAGTACTTTCAGAGTACTCACCTGGCTCGTTGTTTTGTCCAGATACTGAGGATGATTCCTTGTGGACATGTCATTGAGTTCGCCGACTATGATGTGTTCCAGGAGTATCCCTGCGTGTTTGGAGTCCCGCTACTATTAATGCTTCCACTTAGATTTTTCTGCTCTAGTCGAGGCTTGTTACGTTTAAATAATGTATAGATGCTGAGGCGCCATATCTGCCATTCCATCCTTCTCGCTATTGTTCTAATATCCATACTTTGTGGGCTTGTGCTAATAATATACTATAATGCTTTGGTATTTCTGTTATCAAGTGAATGTGTGCCAAATAATATGATATCTGGCTGGTACATATCACAACCAATTGTATGAATTGGTGTCTGTGACAATAATCACGATATAGCTACATTCTGATATTTATAACCAAGTTGTTGGTTTACTTTGTGTAGTGTTGTGGAAAGGGACCTATCCGTGAGGTGGGTTTTCTCCCTAGCTACATGCCATGGAAGGGGGTAACAATTTGTGACCTTTTACCACGTGGGTGGCTGCCCCTCCATAGGTTGTGCCACCCTTGGGATATTTTGGTCACACTGAATAAGACACTATTTCAAGACGTAGTGTCTTAATTCTTAAGTAATGCACCAAAATGTTAAAAAAGTGCCGGATATTAATTGGAGTAAGCTGAGTGGTTTTAAGAGGAAAAAAATACACTAACCAAGTCAATTTCTACAAATTATTCATCACATTATACAAAATCAAGGCATTTGATCATCATATAGAAGTCTTCAACAGCAGTTGGAAAATTGAACAACTTGATATTTCCTTGATTATTTGATGCATCATAATATAGAGCATGAAAGCTAATAACCCAGCCTGTATTGAATGATGAAATATAAAAATGTTGACGAAATCATTATATTTTCTCGCACAGTATTGGGCATGGCCATTAGCATGTATAAACATCCAACATCACCATCTTCCACATGAATTACAGAAATGACAATTAAAAACTAAATTGCACCATAGAAATGATTAGGCTTTAGGATTTGCGGTTGGATTTCATCCATTTAATTAGAACCAAATCTCAAATCATATTGTTATATATTTCTAGGGTATTTTAACATCACGGAGAAAATAGAACTTCCTACTAAGAAAATCATCACCATCAATATTTACATGTTACATATTATGAATCATGATATTATGAGAATATGTTTCACGAAAATCTAATTATGTTCAGCTGACCAATCTATATAATCTAGCCAAAGCCGTAGTTGCTATTTTGACTACAGATTTTCTGAAACATGACATATTTACGAAATTTGGCATATCATTACTCATACCAACTTCTCTACATGTGTGGACAGACATATGTTAATACGATAGAATCTGGTAAGAATAATGAGGTAGCGTGGGGAAATCAACTAAGCCAGATCTTCATTGAGTTTCATTTGGCCATGCACAATGATCCACTTGAATACTCTCGCAAGGCAAAGAAGACTATGGATAGGAAAAGGAGCTCACTTGAAGTGATGCTCACACATAAGACAAGTGCACATTTTTCTCAAAATGTTTGTTCTAAAGGTATACTTACAACCAATTTGTACTTATATGCATTTTGTATGGCTAAGCTGCACATAATTTTCTATGTTCAATAAATTAACATCATTTATTTACTTAGTATTCTTGTTTGTAATTGTGCAACTTGACCATCCAAGCAGTGAGGTGCTTTTATCTACGGTCATATGTTCGCAAATACAACTATGAGTCTCAAACATGATTGGACCAGCTGGACAGAGCTTTATGGGAACCCGGTTGTGTTTACTGCGCCTAGCACATATGGCATTTCACAAGTAAGTCACTCATGATCATGCATCAAAAGCTTTCACCCTTAGGTCTCTTTTGTACATTGTCATCTCAGATCATCTAGTAGAAGCGATGCATGCCGCAAGGATTTTTTCCTTAATAATCACTTTTGGCATGGACATTTTCCCTTATATTGTGTATATTATCAACACTAATTATGTGAGTTACTTTGGTATATTGTAACAAGAGAAAACAAAAATAGGAAAACAAGACATCAATAACCATGGCACTATGCATGCTTGGCCACTGGGACATATAGTTGTCTCTCAAATGATGGGTGCATGACTAGGAGGAGCTGCAGTATAAGTACAACTAAAAGCATGCATATTTCAAGTTAAAGAGCAATTGGACCTAGCTTGTGAAGGTTTACTCCGACACCTTCACCAATAGAGTTTTCAGATGGATAAAAATATAATAGGTAGGAGTAGCTGCATACTTTCCTTTTGGTTTTTAAAGATTGTGAGCTTGAACCCGAGACACCAACTATCTTATGGTATTCATCAGAAGTTAGAGCACAATCTGATCCAGTTACGAGCAACCGTAACTCATAGTTGATGGAGTACATAATCCACTGTCATTCAGTTGTGATACGTCAGGCTGGCTAAATGGGCATCGTCATCAACCAAACTTAGGAAAATGAACTTATCAAATAAATCTATCAAACACAGATGCAAACTGAAACTGAGTTAGGTGATCTTTTACCACATCTCCGAACAAACCACCCAGGATGAAACGGAGGCCAACGTTTCGACAACTGGCATTGCTGTTTGCCTTATCTGAACCACCCAAAAAATATATACCATTTTCAGTATGCACAAAAAAAGATCAGTAACCTCGAAAGGTAAAAAAAAGGCCAATAAACATGGTGGTGGTGGGGTGTGTGTTTGTGTGGGGGGGGGGGGGGGGGGGGTTATTAAAACAGTTTAACTTACTTGGAAGGAGACCTATCATGATGCAAGCCTAAACATCTCTCGTGTCCAACTGCACATGATAGGTTAGATGCTAGATGGTGAATTAAGACAGAAATTATTTTAGCTGGTATTACTCGTGTTTGTAATCAAAACATTCATAAAGAAGGTTGAAGCCTTTTCAGAAATTGTCCCTAAAAAAAGGTTCAAACTTTTGAACAGATTCATTTTGTATGCATCCTAAAACCTTCTGGATCCACTATGAGATTGAATATGATAACTGTGAAACCAAAACATAACCATGGTCAATAGTTACAATTAGATCAAATATGGATGAGGAAAGCAGTGCAGCCAACTCACACTATGGCGTTTCTCTCAGCAGAGCACAAAATCAAGAACCAAAACTTCAGTTACCTATGAAGCAATTCTTTTGTATCTGACCTACCAAACCTATGACACCTACTGGCTACAGTCGTCTTGTAAGTGCTCCAAACTGAGCCAATGCTCAGCCTCTGATGGTCCTTCAACAACTGTGTACACGTTGTATATGGGACTTTGAAGTAGGAGCACACCTGCTGCAGCATTGGCTTCCTTAAATATGTAGTTTGAAAGCCCGCATAATTCCACTAAAATTCAACCACAATGAACCTTTTCTCCATTTTGGAAAGCCTACAGAACTGAAGACTGAAGACTGCGCTTTTTGAATTCTACAGTATAGAGAGCAAACTAAATAGGAGAGTGGCCTAAAATGGAGGATAAACTCTCAGCATTTGGGTATTTCGGAATAGTTGTACCAGAATTCTTTGTATGCGTAAATCACCAGTTCTTGTTCGGCATATTTTTAGTAGAGAACAATATAAAGTAAACACATGGACCAATGCAAGTTAAAACTTGTAATATATTTGCTAGTAATCTATTTTTTAGAACAATTATTTCAGAATTTGTACATAGTACACCAAAGGTAGCAATGGCCGTGTCATATGAATTCTCACCATTTGACTACTTCACCTGGTAATCCAACAAATATACTCCCTCCATCCCAAAATAAGTGTCTCAACTTTGTACTAGCTCTAGTACAAATTTGTACTAAGCTCAAGACACTTATTTTGGGACGGAGGGTAATTATAAGCAGTATAGATTTTAGAACAGTTATTTCACACTTATGTATACACCAAAAAATTTGTGAGACTAAACGGTGAAATTCGACATTAGTATTGGTAGAATTGTCCATGATTGGCAAAAGAGTCTAATCATAGTACATAAAAAATGGCAATCAGATGTTAAACCTAAGTATGACCAATCTAAATTGAATAGCAGACATAACAACTTTATACTGGATGGACATCACAAAGTCAAACAAACCTTCTCCAACTGAGGAAGTTTTATTAACAGACTGTAGTGACATTGTAGGTAGCTCATCTATATGCATCCCTATTATAGCACTCCCAAACATAAATAAAAATCATGAAATCTATGCATCCTAATTGGTAGCAAAAACTACAGCTCATTTAGAAAAATATTTTTTCCAGGGAGAAGCGCTAGCATATATAAGTGAGGGGTGGGGTTACGCCATATGCCTTGCTCCCTTGTCATTGGTTCCAAAATCCTAATTTATATGTTCCTGGCACATGGACTTGACCACAACCTTGGAAGTTAAAGGCCTGGAGAAAATTCAAAAAACAGTCTATTAGTCATCATAGTTGCATAAATATGAATGCTATTACCAAAATGGATACTTTGAACAGTTGTTTGGACCTTTATAATTTTTTTCTAAAAAGAAAGCAACAACTGATGCTATAAATTTGATGAGTTAAAAAAATTAGGGGAAGGGCTAGAGATGCTCTTACCCATTGAAGTGAGGGGTAATAGTTCAAGTATAGTTCAAATATTTAATGCTTAGAACTTTCAAAAGAAAATATTTAATGCTTACAGTTCATAAGGTCACTTAGGACCCACATTTTTATAGCCGTTCAAAGGCTGCTATTTCATGATTGTTCCAATACCAATAATATATAGCCGATCCAAGGCTAGTCATTCGAGTTGAAGTTCTGTGATATTCTCAGAGCAATTGGCCAGAGATTCAAGGTTTCCAGTCCCCCGGTAAAACTTACAGCAGCTTTGTACACATGGGAGAAATGCTGCCATGTTCGTCTTCTGGTAAATCGTACCCTATACTTACCACTGAACTAACTAAATCTAGGTCACTGCCGATAATAAAAAAAAAGTTAGGTTACTATAGTAAGCGCTTCTATACTCTAATTCTGGATATTGTTGCTATGCACGATACCATTTGGCGATCCTAGTGCTAAATTGGTATTGAGCTCACATGGCTATGCTCAGTACCATTTACACAGCTACACTGAACCCTGAACAATGCATTGTCTTTCTAGATGTTGAACTGGACTGAACCGGAGTGCTCTTTTACCCAGAAACTTTATTCAAAAGAATCCAAAATTTCAGTGACTTCCATGAGTACCGACATATTTACATTTAGTGAAAAAACAGTGACACCTCAACTCGAGCCAAAAGAAAATAAGAGTTTAATTGTTTCATAAAAAATCCTCAAAAAGATGATTGAATTTCTGTCAAATCCAGAAAAGAGAACTGGCCCTTTTTGCTGAACTGAAATCCAAACATCGGTGTTTCCTAAATTTGGTGAATCCAAAGTTTAAGAATCCTTTCCCATTTCCCCTAAATTTCAACAAAGTAAAATAAATGGCAGACATGGTAAGAAAAACCTTGATGGAATTGGTCTCACAAACATGGAAGTGCATCCCAAAAATGAGGTACGGATAGGAGCAATAATCGGTGCTACTGGAGACTAACATTATCTGTTGCCTATGGGGATATAGCATAAATAAGTCTCAGGTGAATGCGTCGTTCTGAATAAAAAAAGGCACGCCATTTCCATTTTGGTAGAAATTACATTTTGAAGGCAAGAGAAGTATGCCAACAATAAGATCACCATGATTTGTGTACGGATTATGTAATGAAATAGGCAAAGATTTTTTTGACCGAAGTGAGCCATCAAATACCTTACTGAATGATTAAGATGCCAGCATGATTCTCTGAAATTTATGGCACCATATAACACAGGGATTAGTTATGTTCAGGGAAGGGAGCCAACAGTGCAAGGTGTAAGATGGATTCTGCATAAAGAAACGTCCAAAACTTTCTAAGTATTTAGAATTGAAGGAAAAATCAATGTGAACATGGCATACCTGACACCTTGCACCATCTCACTGCTGTAGGCTAGCAGATCTACTGACTACTGCACGTGCACATATTTTGTACCTACATATATGGGTGCATGTTCATTTGATTATGCTAATTTTCTTAATCGACTACAAACCATATACGTAGAAAATATACCTTGGAAACGGACTTGGTTCAGTGCATATATGGCACCTGTATATGTTTCCCTCTTTTAGTATTTTTCTCCAACATATTTGGCATCCGATGTACTACGAGTCGGTAGTTGAGATAACCTCAGCAATTCTTATCTTCAAGCTTATAATATTGAGTCTGTGATGTGATGGAACTATAAGTTAGAGGTGCACATGTAAACGAAGGCATTGACAGTGTAAGGTGGGTATTTATACCATGGCTTTACTGGGGTCAACAGCTGCCAAAGTTGCAATAGTCGAATCAGTTGCCTGCCGTTGGCCCTGTCCCGTATTTCGCAGCTCAATTTGGTAAGGCATGCCACTTGTTCTGCATATGGATCGCCATAAGCAATCAGTGGATGCAAATAAATAGAAGTCATGGTGAGATCCAAAATATGGACAGTACTTTGCCACCATGGCCTTCATCTTAGGGATGTTAACATTGATGTGCCACCTGGGTGATGAGGTGTTTTTAAATGCCAGTGTGCCTGTCGATTTCAATTAATTGTGTGTCCTAAGAAGTCGTCTTATTGTTGCAAAAGGAAGATCAACTATCATAAAGGGAAGCACAAAATACAATGTTTTAAATAGCGGGCTATGGTATATAGCGGCAGCCCTTAAAAACAGCTATAGCGGTAAATTGTACATGAAATCAAATAGCGGCAACATGTTCAAACAGCTATAGCGGGGCTATAGCCGGCTATTTAAAACTATGACAAAATATCATTGCCTGCATATTGGTCCATGATGATTCGGACAAAAGTAGCACGACAAGTTCATTTTTGGACCATTCACACAATGTATCGCCATCAAGTGATTCCGCAAATTTCCCCCCAAAGCGCCACAGTTGCGGGCTTTCTGCAAAAAAAAAAGACGTATTCATTTGAGAATACATTATGTTTCATCGAAGAAACAAATAAAGAAGTATGAAAAAATCACATACTGTCCATCTGTAATGTAAATTTGACGCCTTGACTCATGAGCAGCGCCAACAGGAGGTAAAACATCTGTTACCCTAGTGATTAGTGCAACCACGTCTGAAAAAATAAAGACAAACATAATGGTCAGAACCATCATGAATAGCGAGAGAAATAGAAAATAGGGAAATTCGGCGGCTCAGGAACAACTGGTTCGGCCGATGTCTTATGAACGGAGCTAATTCTGTACGGATGATCCACCGCTCTATATTTGTCTCTGGCCCTAAATATTTGGTAGCGTCGTTCAATTGTATAGATGACCACTTAATGGAATGCATCATTAAACGTAGCCATTTTACGCTTTGGTATTGATCCTCGCTGTTACACCCCCCCCCCCCCCCCCCCCCCCCCCCTCTCTGCAAATAAAGGAAATATAAAGTGTACTGATGGATAGAGCAAACCATGTGACAGAAAAATCAGTACGGTTCTTACTTAGGAATTGACCATGATGAAGTTCAGACCATACAGCATAGTAGATCAGCGCTCCAGTGTTCCCATATTCTCCCAATTCAAACAGTGAACTTGAAATCGAACGTGTGTCTTTCTAGATTTGTTAACAGGGGGCCCTCCATCAGAGGCAACCTGATGATGGTACGCTGGATTATGAAATGAATGGTTACAGATATGCTACCAAAAGTTAATCAGTATAACTTTTTTTTCACATTTCAAGGCTACTTGATTGATATATAAAAATAAAAAGAACTAACAGAATGGCAGTGTGTCAATCAATTTGTTCGCTGGTCAATAAAAAGAACTAACAGAAGGGGAACACGACGGGGCTGGAAATTTGCCCACCACCGGCTGTAGGTCGGGTTCTTGGACTGACGGACCGCTGGCTTTCATGGCCGCCAGGGGAGAGGTCGGAGGAGACAGCCTCGCCGCTCCCCTAGAGAGATGAGAGGCATTTTTTTTAGAGGAAAGAAAAGGCACAACACGGTGGGAGAGGGCGGTCGGCCCAGTTTCGTGAAACGCCCCAGTAAATGCGGCAGAAAAACGGGACACGCGGATGTTTACCCAATAGGATCCCTAATTACACGTGTTGTCTCCCGGTAAATTGTCATTGCAAGTGAAAACAATTTCAAAATTAGGGAAAATCGCTGGATTATCCAGTTTAATTCTATTATTATTATCTCAAGATGCCATGCCGGCTCGATCTCTCGAAAGCACTCATAGGGGTAGAATGTGCGTGCATACATTCATAGGGGTGAGTGTATGCTCATGTATGTGATCGACTTCTATTGTACTGTGTTTAAAAAAAACAGCCTCCAAGCAACCAGAAGGGGGCACCGCCAAGTCATTTCTAAGCACGATTTCCACACGCGCTCAAGAGAAATTTCAGAGCAATCGTTCTGTTTCTCTGTTTCTCACCAGAATGTTTTATCTAAATATGTACTGTAGCAAATTCGCTATGAAACAATATTAAAACACGATGCCTTGAAAGACAGATGATACAGCACACAGGTTAGAGACGAATCAACACGGTTATCAAAACAGGTACAACCTTTTTTCTTCTAAAAGCACGAACGCAAAGCCAATACAGCTGTTCTTTAACAAAGGCACCAAACCAAATCACCTCCAGGAGAGATACCATCGAGTTTCCTCAACTCAGTAACCATGAATTGCCGATGAAGTTAGCATCATCTCAGGCCTACACGCCTAGAGCTCAACGGCAAATTTGTAGAGTTCTCGGTCCAGCCACTCTGCTCAGCACAAGCTTGCAGGACCTCATGGGAGGTGAGTGGTGGCCAATCTTCTACCGCAAACCTTCGCAGATCATGTAGATCTCCCTCGAACTAGACCTCGTCGCCTTAGGCCTCAGGAGAGATACTTTCTTAAACTTCTCTTTGCAAAATTTGTTAAACCCTGCAGCAGGGCAACAGACAATCATTCATGTTGCTATGATATCAACTGCAGCAATAATAAAGCAAAATCTACTTGTAAGATCTACCTGGTATATCCTCGTTCTCAAGAAACTTGATTACTAGGCTGCCTCCACGTCTAAGAACACCGTCCTCATCAGGATCTGGGCCCGTGGAGCTCTGAAACCTCTCCATGGTCTCACGATAGTCGGCCAATTCTTTGACCTTTATCTTACCAACTGCCAACGAGAGCGCACGCATGCCCAGCTCACAAGATATAGCTTCATCTCTGGTTGTGATCCCTGAAACTACCGGACACATGTCGGATAATATCACAGAAAATCCTCGTTCCTGTACAACAGAGTAACATCAATTAATCAACAAATGAACAGAGCAACCACTATCAAGATCAACAGCACAAATATAGCTGACAGTCCTTGATCTGGTATTTCTAATCATCCACCATGAAATCAGGCACTGGCGATTTCAATGTTGAGATTAGTGAAGCTTCATAGTTTTAAGGGGTGGACACGACAGATAGTTGGGCCAAATATTTGATGACAAATAAAACAGACCAGTCTCAAAAGTTCTAGCAATCAACTAAATATTGTGATTTTGACAGAAGGCTAGAAACTGCTGTTTAATTAATACATGTTGGCCCTTCATAATAGGCAGCATCATATGCAGCTACATTCTCATATCTCCAACTAATGCTTCATTCTCTGGTAAATATTGTTCGACCTTGTAGGTATGTGTTTTGCCATCTGTTATGCAACATATATGATGGCTGATGGATAAACTACAATTATTTGGTTATATTTTAACAACTCATGGCATTAAATTTGGTTTACTTACCAGTTCTTTTCTAACAAGCACTGTCAGCCAATAAACCCCGATACCATTTTGGAAGAACTCTTCGGGACTATATTTCTGCTGTGAAAATAGTCCCAATATATGGATTTATAGTGCAAAGATGTCATGAATTTGAACCAATCAAGCCACATTTCGAACTCAGAATAACACAAATTTGATCAGTACATAATTCCACTAATCTACGCAAAATACACATCCAGCCGAATTCCATTTCATCAAGTAGATTAAAAAAAGCAGGCTATTATCGAACCTGCGGCGACATCGCCCTGGCTTGCTGCTTCATCAAAGCCATCACATCGGTGCAGACCGTCCTGACCCGCGAGTCGCAGTGCGCCGAGGGGACCTTCACCTTCTGCTCTGCAACAACCGAGCACCAAAATCAGACCCGACACCCCGCCCATCAATCACAGCATCAGCAGATTGGCGGACCTTGACATCGACGCCGACGACCAGGCCGCCCTTCTCGAGCGGGCCCAGGTTCTGGCAGGCCACCTGGAGCCACGCCCCGGGGGCGCACCCGAGGTCGAGCACGGCGGCGCCCGGGGCGATGAGCTTGTGCTGCTTCTGTATCTGGATCAGCTGCAGCGGCGGGGATAAGCGTGACGCGTGAGAGATTGATCCAAGGTGGAGGGCGTGGAGGGAGAGCGGGGCCGGAGGAGCGAGGCGGTGCAGACCTTGAAGGCGGAGCGGGCGACGTAGCCGAGGCGCAGCGCCTCCCGGTAGAAGAAGTCGGCGGTGCCCGTCGCGCCGCTCATGTTCCCGACGATTGCGGCGCGGCGGCGAGCAGAGAACGGACGGCCGCGAACGCGGGTTTGCTAGGGTTTTAGGCCGTTTTCGCGGGAGCGGGCGGGCCTTCTGTCTGTGGTTCGCATGGATGGGCTGCTAACATGAGCATGTCTCCCCGTCAAAAAAAAAAACATGAGCATGTCTCACGGGCCTAGTTTGGGCCGACATGCCAAAACAGATGAGCTGCAGACTGCAGATCTGTTTTTTTTTTCAAATGATAGGTGTCACACATATAACACGAAGTAATACTGCCCTGACATTTTTATAACTAAAGTTGCCATAAAAAAAACACAAAAAATCTAAAACTTGCCATCCAAACAAAAAGTTGCCATGCTTCATCACAACTAAAGTTACCATCCCCGGATAACTAAAGTTGCCATAAAATAACGTCGGAGCGGAATTGCTTCGTGCCACACGTGTAGCACTTATCAGGGTCCTTATTTTTTGCGGAAATAATGCAGATTTGTTTAGCTTCTCATAAAAAATATGTTCCACAAATAGCACATGTGTCCTCTTCTGACCTATGCCGAAGATGAAAACTGGCAGCTATAGGGAGATGGTGTTTTGCTAATATCCATAACAAAACCTTACTTGAACATGCCACATCGTGCACCATTGTAGTCACTCTGTGGGCTATCTGGCATGTCAGACTTGAAGCTATTCATGAGAGTTTGCTCTAAAGCTCGTTGTTGGCACATAGGCCATAGCTTTATTGAATTTATCTAGTGGAGCTTACTATGTTACGTGAGGTTACAAAGGCGTCTCAGGCAGGCCGGACAAGGTTGTTGTGTCGGCTAGGCCCCTTCCTGTTGTACAAAGTTTAACGTGGACGCGACACCGAGAAAAACTAATTGTGAAGGAGTTGCAGCGGTGGTAGTCAGGATCATCGCTCATCTATTTGTGGGAGCATCGAGTCTGGTCTTCGAGGGAATCACCATAACCAAATTGTTGAATGCACTAGCAGTAAGGTAAGTAATGATCTCCTAAGTAAACATGGTAAGTGAATGTTTGAGAGTAATCAACGTTTTGCATGATGACTCCAAATCTTCATATGCTTAGATTGTTGACGAAATTTGAGCGCTCTCAGTTTCTTTTGAGGACGCGAATTTCTATCATGAAGGTAGACTCTCAAATAAAGAAGCACATAGTTTAGCGAGGTTCTCGTTGGGCCTGGATGTTGGCCGACATGTCCAGCTGGTTTGGATACAGGATGGCGCCTGTATCCTGAAGTTGACTAATATTTCAATAAAGTGGGGTACCATTCTAAGAGGGAGGCATGGGGGCATGAGCAATGTGTTGTCATTATACCTCGGTATTGCCACTGGTTTTTTAGCAAACCTCTGGATTGCCCTTTGTGGCTTTTGGTTCTAGAGGAAATGGGCAATTCGTTAGCTCTAGTTATTTGATAGCATGTATGATTGGGTTTACGTGCAAGTGGCACTCAGTTAGAAGAGCGGCAATTTTGGGTGCATACGGCGGAAAGAATACCCTGGCGAAGGCGCCTATGGTTTTGACTCCTCCGACCCCTCGTTGGAGTTCCTATCGTTTCCACCGGTCCAATCCCTATGATCTCCGGCTCCTCGCTCAGGTCCACCGTGGGGTGGCTTGCCCGCTTACCTGAAGCCGACGATCCATTTGTTTCTCTGGAAAGACTCGTAGCCCTGCCTATCTAGGGCCGCAGAGCGATGGTTCAGGTTCGAGCAGCCAGAGCAGGGTCTCTAGCGGCAGGAGAGATGGGAAGGCTCACATTGATGACCTCCTCAAGCGGCTTGAGTTGCACGAGGAGGAAGATGACGATCTCAATTTTGTTGAAGAATTTGCAGATGTGGTTCCAGAGGCAGAATTCATGGCGATTCGTTGTGTGCACACTACGAGACCCTACTCTAGGGAATCGTTCTACACGGCCATGCGGATGGTGAGCTTAGCCTAGGATGTGATGTTCAAAGCGGTGTGTAAGAACTTGTTCGTCCTAACCGTGAATTGTCTGGGCAATTGGAAGAGAGTTACTGAGAAGGGATTGTAGCTCTTCCGGGACAATGGCGTTCTCATCGAACCCTATGATGGATTCAAAAAGCTTGATCAAGTTATCCATCTTAAGATCTCTGTTTGGATCCACCTCCAAAACCTACCCCCTGGATTTAGGAAGGAGGAGGGTTCTCGAAGCCTGGTGCAAGAGAGTGGGGGAGGTGTTGTTTGTTAACCTATACCCACGAGGGTATGGCAAATCTGTTTGGGTGAGGGTGAGGCTTGACGTGACAAAGCCCCTTATCAGGTTCCTGCCCATTGCTAAGAATGGGGAGAAGGTGTTTTACGAGGTTTACTATGAGAAGATTCCGAAATTCTGCTACATTTTTGGGTTTCTTGGTCATACACATCTACAACATGGCAATGGAAAACATGATCCTAAGGATATGGATTGGGGGGAGTGGCTCCTTGCCCCAATGACTACCCCACTGCTCTTCAGAGGAAATCCCTCGAGAGGGGGCCAAGGGGGAAGACGCAATGGAGGTGCAGGTAGCAATTCTCAGGCTCATCAATGGGCTACAAAGCCAAATACCTCTAACAAGGACCTGACTGACACAAAAACTAGTCAAGCAAAGAAAAACCGTGTGAAGCACCCAGAACTGCATATTACAGGAAGGAAAAGATTAAACTTTGAGACTCCTGATACATCTCCAACGTATCTATAATTTTTGCTTGTTCCATGCTGTTATATTATCATTCTTGGATGTTTTACAATCATTTTATAGCAACTTTATATCATTTTTTGGGACTAACCTATTGACATAGTGCCCAGTGCCAGTTGCTGTTTTTTGCTTGTTTTTTACTTTGCAGAATATCAGTACCAAACGGAGTCCAAACGCAGCGAAAACTTTTTGAAGAATTTTTCTGGACCAGAAGACACCTGCTGGGCCAAAGAAGTACCAGAGGGGGCTCCGAGGGGAGCACAACCCACCTGGGCGCGCCTGGGGGCCCAGGCATGCCCTGGTGGGTTGTGCCCACCTCGGCCGCCTCCCGCACCGCCTCTTTGCTCTATAAATACACCGAAAATCCAAAAATTCTAGGGGAGTCGACGAAACACAATTCCAGCCGCCGCAAGTTCCAGAACCACCAGATCCAATCTACACACCATCACGGAGGGGTTCATCATCCTCATTGGTGCCTCTCCGATGATGCGTGAGTAGTTCATTGTAGACCTATGGGTCCGTAGTTAGTAGCTAGATGGCTTCCTCTCTCTCTCTTTTGATTCTCAATACAATGGTCTCTTGGAGATCTATTTGATGTAACTCTTTTTGCGTTGTGTTTGTTGGGATCCGATGAACTTTGAGTTTATGATTAGATCTATTTATCCATGAAAGTTATTTGAGTTTCTTTGATCTCTTATATGCATGATTACTTATAGCCTCGTATTTCTTCTTCGAAGATTTGTTTAGTTAGGACAACTAGATCGATTTTTCTTGCCATGGGAAGAGGTGCTTTGTGATGGGTTCGGTCGTGCGGTGTTCTTTCCCAGTGACAGAAGGGGCAGTAAGACACGTATTGATCGTTGCTATTAAGGATAACAAGATGGGGTCTATTCCTACATGAATAGATCTTGTCTACATCATGTCATCATTCTTATTGTATTACTCCGTTTCTCCATGAACTTAATACACTAGATGCATGCTGGATAGCGGTCGAAGTGTGGAGTAATAGTAGTAGATGTAGGTAGGAGTCGGT
Organism: Thinopyrum elongatum; assembly: GCA_011799875.1. Classification (NCBI taxonomy): domain Eukaryota; kingdom Viridiplantae; phylum Streptophyta; class Magnoliopsida; order Poales; family Poaceae; genus Thinopyrum; species Thinopyrum elongatum. Next base: position 554,224,260 of record CM022301.1, on the reverse strand, counting down.
CTACTAAACTTGTACATGATGCCTATATAATGATCATTGCTTGGATATCGTCGTAATTATTTGAAGTTCTATCAATTGCCCAACAGTAATTTGTTTACCCGCCATATGCTACTTTTCTTGACAGAAGCCACTAATAAAATCTACGGCCCCCAGGTCTATTCTTTATCATATTTGCTTTGAGATCTCTTTTTATTTGCTTTTGTTTTCAGATCGATTATTCTAAAAACCCAAAAATACCTTGTTGCACTTTTCTTTATTTATTTTATTTTGTTTTATCGTGAGATCTATTTATCCAAAATCATACAAACCAATCTATCTTTTACCCGAGAGGGATTGACAACCCCTCTTACGCGTCGGGTTGCAAGTATTTGTTCTTTGTGTGCAGGTACCGTTTACATAGTGTTGCTTGGTTCTCCTACTGGTTCGATAACCTTGGTTTCATAACTGAGGAAAATACCTATCGTAGCTGTGCTGCATCATCCCTTCCTCTTCGGGGAAATACTGACGCGGACACGAGCCACCAAGAAAGGATTTCTGGCGCCGTTGCCGGGGAGACATCATCAACATCTATCAGGTTCCTTATCACAAATCTCATCTCCTTGCAATTTACATTATTTGCCATTTGCCTCTCGTTTTCATCTCCCCCACTTCACAAAAATTTACCGTTTTATTCGCCCTCTTTTTCGTTCGCCGTTTTCTAGTCAGATCTCTTATTTGCTTGAACTTGTCACCATGAGTGACTTTGGTATCAATACTGGAATCAACTTCTTTGCCGTCCGCCACGGCGGATGGCAAAGGCATAGATCACGGACGGCAAACCTCTTTGTCGTCCGCCAGCAGACGGCAAAATGTCCGGATGAACACGTGCCAGCAAAGGCCTTCTTTGTCGTCCGCTTCCTGGAAACGGACGGCAAAGGATTGTGCCGTCCGCCTCTGGTGGCCAGCAGACGGCAAAGATCGTGGACGGCAGTGAGGTGGGGTGAGGGCCGTTAGGGGTTAATGGCGTGCTTTGCCGTCAGCCAGCGGACGGCAAAGAGGCTAACGTCTTTGCCGTCCGCTGGCAGACGGCAAAGTGCTCAAACATGCCAGTCCCAGGAATCACAGGTAGCTGCCACGTGGCATGTTTGCCGTCAGCTAGCTGACGGCAAAGAACTTTGCCGTCAGCTAGCTGATGGCAAAGAGCCTATACAGCCCTGTTTTTAATTTAATTCATTCAATTTGACAGCAATTCACAGATATACATATATACACAACAAGCATATCCAACACACTAGTTTCATCATATATACATACATAACCAACACATATATAGTTCCATCCTTACATATTACAAAAGTTTCACATTGTTCATCCAACACCGTTAACCATCCATCCATATAACAAGTTCCAACCATGCAAGTTCATTGATACAAAATAAAAGCACAAATGGAAAAGAAGCACTCCATCCATGCAAGCTTCCGTGAATTAAATCAAATCTGCAAAATGATAAACAAGATGTTAGAAGAAGAAGAATAAAATGAAGAAGAAGAACAAGATTATAAGAAGTAAGCATACTTAAGTAAAATGGAGCTAACCTAGAAGAAAATGAAGAAGAAGCAAGAAGAAGAAGAGAAGAAGACAGAAGAAGAAGAAGAAGAGAAGGAAGAAGAAGGAGAAAGACGACTAGAAGAATACTAGAAGAATACTAGAAGAAGACTAGAAGAATAAGAAGAGAAGAAGAAGAAGAAGAGAAGAAGAAGAAGAAGAAGAAGAAGAAGAAGAGAAGAAGAAGAAGAAGAAGAAGAAGAAGAAGAGAGATGAAGAAGAAGAAAGAAGAAGAAGAAGAAGAAGAAGGACTATAAGCTTATTATGTTAAACTTGGTCATTTTGTGCTAACATAAGTAATTTTGGAGTTAACCTATAGGAAAGTAAGCATATAGAGCTAAATTAGAGCTAAAACATTTTTTAGTAATTTTGGAGAAGAAGAAGAAGAAGAGAAGAAGAAGAAGAAGAAGAAGAAGAAGAAGCCAAGAAAAGAAGAAGAAGAAGAGAAGAAGAAGACGAAAGAAGAAGAAGAATAGAGAATATTAGAAGAAGAAGAAGAAGACTATAAGCTTATTATGTAAACTTGGTCATTTTGTGCTAACATAAGTAATTTTGGAGTTAACCTATAGGAAAGTAAGCATAGTAGAGATAACTTAGCATATTAGAGCTAACATAGGTAACTAAGCATATTAGAGCTAACATAGGTAACTAAGCATATTAGAGCTAACTTAGAGCTTACTTATGTCATTTCGGAGGAAACAAAGCTAAGTATATATAGATCATTTTGGAGATCAAACATACCTGACATAGTTCAGTTCTCATTGTTCTTCTCCTTCTCCTTCCTCAGCCTGATGCGCCAAGAGTGGCGAGGCGGTGGAGGCAGTGGGATGTAGTCTTCTACCACAATTGGCGTGGTCATGTCGCCCAGCTGTGGGATCGCCGGCACCACCACCGGCGCGAGGTCATTGTCAGGCACCACCACCATCGCGAGGCCATCTTCAGGCAGGACAGGCACGACCATCGCTAGGTCATCCTCAGCCACCACCATCGCTAGGTCATCCTCAGCCTGATGCCCACTCTGCTCCTCTTCTTCCCCACTCCAGTCCGGATCATCCTCCTTGCTGTTGCTTTTGCTACAGCCAGAATCGCTGTTGCTTTTGCTACAGCCAGAATCGCTGCTGCTTTGGCTGTAGCCAGTGTCGCTGCTGCTGCTTCCATTGCCTGTCCAAATGCAACAATGACCGTTAACAATCGATGCGAGACAAAGCCAAATGTAGAGGAATAAGAAGAGGCAGAACGTACTGGCATCATCGTCGTCAGCGTAGCGCATGCGACACATAGTCGCGTTGAACACCTTCGCGATGAGCATGGTGGCGTCGTCGTCGTACCTGAAGAGAAGGAAGTACCCCTGCCGCAGGTCGTAGGCACGGTAGAACTTCTCCCAGCCACGACACAGGTACATGTGGCCCTCCTTGATCACCAACTCCACGTCCCACAGCCTGCGAAACCCGTTGCCGGCCTATCGCAGCTTCACATTATTTGGTGGATCTTCACCCAGCATGTTCATAAAAGTGTCAGGCAGCCTCTGCAGTTTGGGACAATGAGTGATGTAGCAAACAACAGAGTTATCATAATGAGATGGGTGAAGGGGAGATCTCTCCTTTTATATACTTGCCTCGTGGATGATACTGAAGTCCCAAGTATAATACTGAAGAACTCGAAAGCATCCAACTCGTACTCCGGTGTGGCAGAGCGGAGTCTGCGGTGGCGGCTTCCCCCCATCTCTGATAAGCAGCAGAAGATAATCAACTACACCAAGTTATCATTTCTCATTCAAAAAACAATGCACTTGTGGACATATGATGGCTCTAGTTGAATTTATTAGTAGCACTAGTCGTAAAAAATGTTGACTTTAGTTGAATTTCATATAATAACTATTTTAACTTCTTTGGGTCAGCAAACTAGGCAACTAGCTAGCAGTATAAAAACATTCAACTAAAGAAAAGAAAGAAACTGCAAAACGTGGCGGAACCCTAAATAAGAAAAGTAGAAAAACGTGTCTTTTGATTAGGGAGAAAATAGGAGGAGGGGGGAATGATGGGGGAAGGGGAGGAGGCGGAAGCTCGGAAGCGGCGGGCAGGGGATGGAGGAGGAGGAGGAGGGGAGGAGGTGGAGGGAGGAGGAGGCGGAGGAGAAGTATGGTTCTGGCTCTGTACAGGTTGTCGAGTATTTGTCTATACGACGAGTAGAAGTCGGCTGCGTAATCCGGACACGCTTGTCGTGGCTTTGCTGGTCCTGTTGTTATGTCCTTTTTCGTTTCTTCTGTCAGGTATGAACGATACTAAAACTAGTTATTATATCTAAAACTATATCTAAAATTGGGGAGGGAGGTTTGTTATGTGATATGTTCATTTCATATGGGACATGTTCATATGGTGCCATTGAAGACTGACAATGCGTATCTGGAAGTTTCACAAACAATACTAAAAATCGTCAACAGGGCAGCAATAGTGTGCAAGAGAAAGAGGTATGAGCATGTAGAAAGATGTCTGCGGAAGAGGAGGAGAGGGGAGGGGGGAGGAGGGAGGAGAAGAAAGGACTGAAGAGAGAAGAAGAAGAGGAAGCGGAGGGAGAGACGAGGAAGGAGGAGGAGGAGAGAGGAGGCAGGCGGAGTGAGGTCTCTTCGTTCTGTCTCTCACATCCTCTTCCTCCTACTCCTCTTCTACTTTTTCTCTAAACTAAAACTAAAAATAATCTAAAATAAACTAAACTAAAAATAACTAAAACTAAACTGAAACTAAAACTAAAGTAAAACTATAACTAAAACAGAAAACTAAATTACTAAAAGAAACTAAACTAAAAAAAGGGGGGAAAGATCACTCACCTGCAGGCAGGGATCACGGTGGAGGGGGAGGCGGCGGCCCGGTGGAGGGGGGAGGAGCGGGGGGGGGGCGGCGGCGCGGCCCGGTGGAGGGGGAGGCGCGTCGAGACGGGGCGGGGACGTCCCCAGGGGAGGGGGCGGGGCGGCTGGACGGCCGCGGCGTGGCTGGCGGCGTGGAAAGGGGACGGAGGAGGGTGGTGGGCGGAAGCAAGGGGAAAGGGGGAGGAGGGGGGTAGGGGAGAAGGGAGAGGGGAGAGGGGGTGGGGCGGCGGTGGTCTCGTCGGGGAGAGAGGGACAGAAAGAGAGAGAGAGAGGGAAGGAGGGGTGGGGATCCGTTAGTTAGGTTTTCTCTTTGCCGTCCGCCCCCCTTTGCCGTCCGCTTTTTTTCTCTTTGCCGTCCGCTAGCAGACGGCAAAGAGGGGGCCGTTAGTTTTTTTTCTAAGCAGCTCGTTAGTGGGGCCCACCTCTCTCTTTGCCGTCCGCTAACTGACAGCAAAGATTCTTTGCCGTCCGCTAGCCGACAGCAAAGAACTGGCTGATGGCAAAGACCTTCTTTGCCATCAGCCAGTTCTTTGCCGTCCGTTTTCCATAAGCGGACGGCAAAGAGGTCTTTGCCGTCAGCCAGCAGACGGCAAAAAAGTGGCAGACGACAAAGAAGTGGATTCCAGTAGTGTATGGCAGAAACAGATGATGGCCTAACTCCTAAAATAGGATGATCTGGTAATCTGGATGCCAAAACTTTTGTTTTGGGGCAAGGGAACGTTATGGGAAAAGAACATATCCAAGCATTTTTTCAATTGTGTTGGAAATTTGACTCTTGATGGTGCTCCTATACTTAAAAGAACTAAATCTTATGCGGAAGCTATTTCAGCACTAGTTCTGAAACTTGAAAATAGATTTATCTGTACCCATCCTACCTTGCAAAGATTATTTTATGAGCTACCATCTATAAAAGATCCTAAAGCTAAAAAGATAGCTACGCAAGTTCTTATGAATGAATTTGATTACATAGTACGGGAAGCTAAGGATTTTTTTTGATTTTTATGGTATGAGCCGTGAAAAACCGGTAATAGATGAGATCCTTTATAATAGTGATTACATGTTGAGACATCTTCTTGGAAATAACCAAAAAAATTATGATAATCTCAAAAAGGAAATCCCCGTTTTAGATATAATCCAACAAGTTTTCAGTGATGTTAATCAACAATATTCTTGGATTGTTGCCGGAAATCAAAGGGGATATGTAAATGGGCAAATTGATAGTGCTAAAATCTCTATGGATAATGTGTTTCAATTTATTTTTGCAAAACCTCCTAATAAGAACACATCTACGGAAAATAAGAAGAAAGATGACAATACTTGAATCTATGCATTATGCCTATCTAGGGGCGTAAAATGATAGCGCTTGTTGGGAGGCAACCCAATGAATAAAATTTATTTTTGCCTTTTTCTTTCTGTTCTTGAGTGTTTGAACAATTATGCCTGTATTATGATTGTGTTTTTTATGTTTTAATTAGTGTTTGTGCCAAGTAAAGCCTTTGGGATAGCTTTGGTAATAGTTGATTTGATCCTGTTGAAAAACAGAAACTTTTGCGTCCAGTAAAATAATTGTCTAATTTCACAGAAGTGACCAAAAATTCTGAATATTTTACACAAGATTGATATACAAATTTACTAAGTTGTCCTAATTTTTCAGAATTTTTGGAGATACAAAAGTATGAGTAAAATTCGAGTCTTTACAGACTATTCTGTATTTTCTCAGATTCTGTTTTCTTTGCATTGTGTGCTTATTTTGATGATTCTATGGATTGTATCGGGGGGTATAAGCCATGGCAAAGTTAGAATACAGTAGATATAATGCAATAAAAAAATTAATGGGTTTTCTACAGTACTTAAAGTAAAGATTGGTTTTCTTATACTAACGGATCTCACGAAGGTTTTGTTAAGTTTTGTGTGATTGAAGCTTTCAAGTTTTGGGTGAGATCACGATGGATGAAGGAATAAGGAGTAAGAAGAGCCTAGGCTTGGGGATGCCCCATGGCACCCCAAGGCAATATTCAAGGAGAAACAAGCAACTAAGCTTGGGGATGCCCCGAGTGGCATCCCCTCTTTCTTCTAACGACCATCGGTATTTTACTTGGAGCTATATTTTTATTCGTCACATATCATGAGTTTTGCTTGGAGAGTCTTGTATTATATGAGTCTTTGCTTGTTTTGCTTTTTAGTTTGTCACAAGTATCCTTGCTGGACACACCTATTTGAGAGAGCCAAAATTATGCTATGATTTGTTAGAATTGCTCTATATGCTTCACTTAAATCTTTTGAGCTATGGAATTGCTCTAGTGCTTCACTTATATGTTTTTGAGCAGGGGGTGCTTTAATATTTTTGAAGAAATGCTGTCATGCTTCACTTATATTTGTTTGAGAGTTAGTAAATTTTTTAATAAACTCTCTCATGCATCACTTATATTATTTTGAGAGACGAAAAGTTTTATGCTCATGTTCTTCACTTAGATTTGTTTGAGCTATCAAAAGCAACATATGAAATTAGTCCCCAAGTGATAGATATTCAAAAGGGGAATAATAAAAACTTTCATGAAGATCATTGGACAAAATAAACTTGATTCTTTGTAATAGTTTTGAGATATGATGATAAGGATATGTGAGTCATGTTGGTGAGTAATTATGCTTTAGTAAGAATATTGGTGTTAAGGTTCATGATTCCCTATGCAAGCACGAAAGTCAATAGTTATGCAATGAAATTACATCCTACTTATGGTGCATTATTCTGTGTTAGTTATGCTTAATGCTCGCTTATGTGATTTTTCGTTTCTTGGTTGGATGCTTCTCAATCTTTTTGCTAGCCTTCACTTGTACTAAGTAGGAATACTACTTGTGCATCCAAAATCTTTAAACCCAGTTTTGCCATATGAGTCCACCATACCTACCTATATGTTGTATTCCCGTGCCGTTCTAAGCAAATTTGTATGTGCCATCTCTAATTTTCAAAACAATTTCCTTTTTGTGTGCTCATACCGCTCATGAAACGGTAGGGGTGGCTGATATTTTTCCATGCTAGATGTGTTATTCTCAAGATGAGTGTTTATTCACTTGTCATTGCACAAGAGTACAGCAAAGGTATTAGGGATGCCCAGTTCTGAAATGAAAAATGAATTTACTTTATGTTGTCAAATAATAAATTCCATGGAAAGTATTGGGAACTACTCGATCATTTTCGTTGACGGGAAAGTATGCCTCTCAAAAAAAATTATCTCTCAATTTAAGCTTTGAGCTCTGGCACCTCTACAAATCACTACTTCCCTCTGCGAAGGGCATTTCTATTTACTTTATGCAATTTTTATTTTTATTTGAGTCTCCATCTTCTCTTATAAAGCACCAACTAAGGGGCACTATGATCGTACTTGAGCATTGGATGTAGCTAATATGCGAGTGTGTTTCATGAATGGATCAATGATTGAGCATAATGGGCTAGGGATAACTTTCTTTAGTGTTGATATTTTGAAAGACATGGTTGCTTGTTGATATGCTTGAGTATTGAAATCTTCATGTCAAAACTAGACTATTGTTTTGAACCATATAAAAGTCCATATGTCCATGCTGCAAAAGAAAAGAATATGTAATGAACATGTTAGGCAGCATTCCACATCAAAAATTCTGTTTTTATCATTTACCTACTCGAGGACGAGTAGGAATTAAGCTAGGGGATACTGATACATCTCCAACGTATCTATAATTTTTGCTTGTTCCATGCTGTTATATTATCATTCTTGGATGTTTTACAATCATTTTATAGCAACTTTATATCATTTTTTGGGACTAACGTATTGACATAGTGCCCAGTGCGAGTTGTTGTTTTTTGCTTGTTTTTTACTTTGCAGAATATCAGTACCAAACGAAGTCCAAACGCAGCCAAACTTTTTGGAGAATTTTTCTGGACTAGAAGACACCTGTTGGGCCAAAGAAGTACCAGAGGAGGGCTCCGAGGGGAGCACAACCCACCTGGGCGCGCCTGGGGGCCCAGGCGCGCCCTGGTGGGTTGTGCCCACCTCGGCCGCCTCCTGCACCGCTTCTTTGCTCTATAAATACCACGAAAATCCAAAAAACCTAGGGGAGTCGACGAAACATAATTCCAGCCGCCGCAAGTTCCAGAACCACCAGATCCAATCTAGACACCATCACGGAGGGGTTCATCATCCTCATTGGTGCCGCTCCGATGATGCGTGAGTAGTTCATTGTAGACCTACGGGTCCGTAGTTAGTAGCTAGATGGCTTCCTCTCTCTCTTTCGATTCTCAATACAATGGTCTCTTGGAGATCTATTTGATGTAACTCTTTTTGCGGTGTGTTTGTTGGGATCCGATGAACTTTGAGTTTATGATCAGATCTATTTATCCATGAAGGTTATTTGAGTTTCTTTGATCTCTTATATGCATGATTACTTACAGCCTCGTATTTCTTCTTCAAATCTTTGGTTTAGTTAGGCCAACTAGATCGATTTTTCTTGCCATGGGAAGAGGTGCTTTGTGATGGGTTCGGTCGTGCAGTGTTCTTTCCCAGTGACAGAAGGGGCAGTAAGACACGTATTGATCGTTGCTATTAAGGATAACAAGATGGGGTCTATTCCTACATGAATAGATCTTGTCTACATCATGTCATCATTCTTATTGCATTACTCTATTTCTCCATGAACTTAATACACTAGATGCATGCTGGATAGCGGTCGATGTGTGGAGTAATAGTAGTAGATGTAGGCAGGAGTCGGTCTACTAATCTTGGACGTGATGCCTATATAATGATCATTGCCTGGATATCGTCATAATTATTTGAAGTTCTATCAATTGCCCAACAGTAATTTGTTTACCCGCCGTATGCTATTTTTCTCGAGAGAAGCCACTAGTAAAATCTATGGCCCCCGGGTCTATTCTTTATCATATTTGCTTTGAGATCTATTTTTATTTGCTTTTGTTTTTAGATCTATTATTCTAAAAACCCAAAAATACCTTGCTGCACTTTTTCTTTATTTATTTTATTTTGTTTTATCGCGAGATCTATTTGTCTAAAATCATACAAACCAATCTATCTTTTACCCGAGAGGGATTGACAACCCCTCTTACGCGTCGGGTTGCAAGTATTTGTTCTTTGTGTGAGGGTACCGTTTACATAGTGTTGCTTGGTTCTCCTACTGGTTCGATAACCTTGGTTTCATAACTGAGGGAAATACTTACCGTAGTTGTGTTGCATCATCCCTTCCTCTTCGGGGAAATACTGACGCGGACACGAGCCATCAACTCCCACTACTGCAGTCCCCCCCCCCCCCCCGATTAGCATCGGCCCTCGAGGGTGCTGTGGCAAACGAGATGGTGGTCCTTGGTGAAGGTGTCCTTGTTACCCCAAAAACTAAAGAGGATGGAGATCAGGAGACTTCATCCCAAGATTCAATGAGGAAGAAAATAGATTGTACCACTGTGATGGATTCCATTGATAGGTTATCGGCGGCTCCCAGAAGGAGTATGTCCAGTCACGGTGAAAATCTTGAGTTGGAACTGCCAGGGATTAGGTAACTCCACGACAGTTAGAGCACTCATGGAGATCCATCATCCATGGGTGAGTAAAACTAGATCTGGTGTTCCTAGCTGAGTCACATCTGGGTAAGGAGAAGGCCTAGAAACTCAAGAGGAAAATGTATTTTGATGATATGATCATGTGGGAGACTGATAGCAGGAGTGGTGGTTTGGTTCTTTTATGGCGGAAGGATTTAAAGGTCACGTCAAAGGAAGTCCACTAAAATTTCTTGGATATAAACATTAACAAATATAGTGCTACGAGATGGCGTATCACTGGTCTCTACGGTGAGCCAAGTAGCGATAAAAACATATGATGTGGGAGTATCTTCGCTCCCTTCAGAATATGGGTGATCTCCCCTGGATAGTGGTAAAGGATTTTAATGAGATTTTAATGAATAGTGAGAAAGAAGGTGGGATTCTTAGATCCTAAAGATGTATGCAAGCTTTTCAAAATGCTCTTGTCGATTGCAATCTTTTCGATATGGCCTTTCTTGGAGATATCTTCACTTGGAGGAGAGGAAAGATTGGAGAAAGGCTTGATCGAGCGGCCTGTGATCAAAGGTGGAATGGTTTGTTCCCCTTAGAGGGTGTTGTCCACGGAGAGTTAAATCAGACCACCAGCTGATCCTGATCGATACCAAATACTTGGCAGACACTATGGTGATCCAGCCGCGAAGGAGGAATTTGTTTTGAAGCCCGGTGGCTACTAGAAGATTCTATCGATGAGGTGGTTGGAAATGCATGGGATGTGGCGCTGTCTGCCTGGGCGGCCTGGCCTAGCGGGTTAGAGAGGTCCATGCGGCCCTCCATGCATGGGACATACACATCCTTAAGTAGTACAAAAAAATACACAGCCGTGACATTATGGTCCAAACAAAAACTTTTTATGTCATGGATGTGACACTTCCATGACAATAATTGTGACAAAAACACGTATCATCATAGATGTGGTGGGCTCCTACTTCTATGACAAAAAAATATGACAGAAAATGGGCCGTGCCGGTTGGGGGGGTGGATGAATGATGACCCACAAGTACAGGGGATCAATCATAGTCCTTTCGATAAGTAAGAGTGTCGAACCCAATGAGGAGCAAAAGGAAATGACAAGTGGTTTTCAGCAAGGTATTTTCTGCAAGCACTGAAATAGTCGGTAACAAGTAGTTTGATAGTAAGATAATTTGTAACGAGCAAGTAACGGTAACGGTAAATAAAGTGCAGCAAGGTAGCCCAATCCTTTTGTGGCAAAGGACAGGCCAAAACGGTCTCTTATGATAAGCAAAGCGTTCTTGAGGGTACACGGGAATTTCATCATATCACTTTCATCATGTTGGTTTGATTTGTGTTCGCTACTTTGATAATTTGATATGTGGGTGGACCGGTGCTTAGGTGTTGTTCTTACTTGAACAAACCTCCTACTTATGATTAACCCCCTCAGAAGCATCCGCAACTACGAGAAAAGTATTAAGATAAAATCTAACCATAGCATTAAACTTTTGGATCCAAATCAGTCACTTATGAAGTAGCGCATAAACTAGGGTTTAAGCTTCTGTCACTCTAGCAACCCATCATCTAATAACTACTCCACAATGCATTCCCTTAGGCCCAAATATGGTGAAGTGCCATGTAGTCGACGTTCACATGACACCACTAAGGGAATCACAACATACATATCATCAAAATATCGAACACATATCAAGTTCACATGATTACTTGCAACATGACTTCTCCCGTGACCTCAAGAACAAAAGTAACTACTCACAAATAATAATCATGCTCAAGATTATAGGGGTATTAAATAGCATAATGGATCTGAACATATAATCTTCCACCAAATAAACCATATAGTAATCAACTACAAGATGTAATCAACACTACTAGTCACCCACAAGTACCAATCTAAGGTTCCAGTACAAAGATTGAACGCAAGAGATGAACTAGGGTTTGAGAGGAGATGGTGCTGTTGAAGATGTTGATGGAGATGGCCCTCCCAAAGATGGGATAGTTGTTGGTGATGACGATGACGATGATTTCCCCCTCCGGAAGGGAAGTTACCCCAACAGAATCGCTCCGCCGGAGGGCAAAAGTGCTCCTACCCAAGTTCCGCCTCGAGACGGCAGCGCTTCGTCCCGAAAGTCCTCTCCTCATTTTTTTCTAGGTCAAAATGACTTATATACCAGAAGAAGGGCACCGGAGGTGGGACAAGGAGGGCACAACCCACCAGGGCGCGCCCAGGTGGGTTGTGCCCACCTGGTGGGCCCCCTCTGGTAGTTATTTGCTCCAATAATTCTTAAATATTCCATAAAAATCTCCGTGAAGTTTCAGCTTATTTGGAGTTGTGCAGAATAGGTAGCTCTGACGTGCTTTTTCAGGTCCAGAATTCCAGCTGCCGGTATTCTCCCTCTTTGTGTAAACCTTGCAAATTATGAGAGAAAAGGCATTAGAATTACTCCAAAAAGCATTATTATGCATAAAAACATTACAAATAACAGTAGGTAAACATGATGCAAAATGGACGTATCAACTCCCCCAAGCTTAGACCTCGCTTGTCCTCAAGCGAAAAACTGATATCGAAAAACATGTCCACATGCTTAGAAAGAGAGGTGTCGATAAAAAAAATACGGACAAAGAAGCATCATGCATATTATTATAATAGCAAAGAACTTTAACATAAAACTTTATCAAATAACTTTTGTCACATAGCTTTTGTCATATAACTTGTCATGAGCAAGTAACAATTCATCACCATATTGAAGTATAAAGCATAAACCTTATTGAAAACCAACAAACTATGTTCTCAGTCAACTTTGCAACTACAATTCATCATATTTTCAGGAAGGGTCACGTATCGGAGCCTTTAGGCAAGTCCACATACTCAACCATCTTTTAATCTTCTATGATTTCTAACACTCATAGCATACCCATGAACAAAAAGTTTCAACCGGACACATAGAAAGATAGGGGCTTATAGTTTCGCCTCCCAGCGTATTCACCTCAGGGGTGATGTCAACAATAATAACTCATGCCCACTCATATTCAACTGGATATATGTGCCTAGATCTTTCCTCACCACATGATGCTTGCAAAAAGAGAAAATAAAAAGGAATAGGGAAGAAAACTTTGACTCTTCATAAAAGTAAATGCATAAAAGTAAAAGATAGGCCCTTCGCAGAGGGAAGCAGAGGTTGTCATGCGCTTATTTGTTTGTATGCCAAATCCCTTAATGCAAAAGAACGTCACGTTACATTGCCCCTTATGATGGCAACCTTTATTATGCAGTCTGTCGCTTATATTATTTTGCCATCACAAGTTCATGCAACGCTCAATTTTCTCTTACACTAAATGATCCAACACATTTATAAGCAATTTTTATTGCCTTATTGCACCGATGACAACTTACTTGAAGGATCTTACTCAATCCATAGGTAGGTATGGTGGACTCTCAAAATAAGATTTGGGTTAAGGGTTTCGGATGCACAAGTAGTATCTCTACTTAGTGCGGAATTTTTGGCTAGAAAAGATATTGAGCAAGCACCACATGTTAAAGGATCTATGACAATATAACTTCTATGTGAATATGAACAAACATAAATCATTACGTTGTCTTCCTTGTCCAACGTCAACTATTTTGACACAAAATATTTAATGGGGGCTCACAATCATAAAAGATGTCCAAGATAGTGTATTTGCATGTGAATCTTCTCTTCCCTTATTAATTCTTTCATGAATTGCATCATTGACCAATGCTATGTTTGTCAATCTCCAACAAATTTTACCACTTATACTTTTCCTTATGTGATGTCATTACTTACCATAAGATTAGCATATGATATTTTTCATTTATTTTCCTTTCTTTTTATTGCAACATTAAAGTAAAGAAACAAAACTCAAACTACTCTTTATTATATATCTCGAACACAATTACATCGATAGATAGATCACTAAGCAAACACTCAAAAAGAAAGGATCGAACTAAACTTTTATTCAACTAAGTCATAAGAAAACTAAGGATCGAACTAAAATAGATGAAAGCAAAGATAGTGGTGGTGATACGATACCGGGACACCTCCCCCAAGCTTGGCACAAGCCAAGGGGAGTGTCCATACCATGAACTCAAGTCTCCTTTGGTGATGAAGAAGGTGGTGGTGGTGATGAGGTAGTAGCAATCTTATCTTCCGGTTTCCATGGCAATGGCTCACCATCATAAGAGGAGGAGCGAGTCTCACAAGTCCTGCAACTAGCAGCCAAACTCATACCTTTAAACCTTGCCTCATATTCAAAGACTTGGTTTTGGAGATCATAGATTTGACTTTGCAGAAAGTTGATTTGCTCGTTGAAGGTGAAGACGATGTCCTTCATGGATTTGCCATCCACCTTGAGATCACGGGTGTAATCCGTGATCATGAGGTGATTGGCATTGAGTCCATGTTCCACCATCCCCTTGCACTTGAAGACCTCCTGCTCCATAGCTTCGAGCTGAGCATCCACGGTCCCCGTCCCCTTGGGGCCCTGGACGTCCTGGATGTGGAGCACCCCCTCACGCATCTCAATGGCTTGAGGGTGCTGCATCACCTCCCGCAGATACGGGTTGATGACGTTCTCGAAGAACTTGTCCTTGGAGGAGCTCGAAGCGGCCATGGCGATCTAGATCTGTCAGAAAATAGCAAGAAAGAAGAACAGAAGATTTCTCCGCGATACGGTGGTCAGTAGGTTCGGGGGGGTATATAAAGATTTTTTATCTTGGGAAACAAGTAAATGAGAGAAAAATGGAGTCCGGAAGGTACCCGAGGTGGGCACAACCTACCTGGGCGCGCCTGGCCCTGGTGTCTTGTGCCCACCAGGGTTGCCTTCCTGGTTGTTTCTTATTTTTCTAATTTTTGTTATATTCCAAAACTGATAGAAAATATTTTTGCAGATTTTTCGGAGTCCGTTTACTTACCGTATCACGTTCCTCCTCTTTTTTAGTTATTCTGGAGTGTTCCGGAAAGTCTCTTTTATGTGTTCCTCAGGTGTCATGGTTTGAATAATATTGCTTTCAACATTAATGGGCGTACCTGAGATATAGTGTTTAATTCTTTGCCCATTGACAACCTTCGGGTTAGTACCTTTGGCATTATTTATTTTGATAGCTCCAGAACGGTAAACTTCTTCGATAACATAAGGTCCTTCCCATTTAGAGAGAAGCTTCCCTACAAAGAATCTGAAACGAGAGTTGTACAAAAGGGCATATTCTCCAACTTTGAATTCCCGCTTTTGGATTCTTTTATCATGCCATCTTTTAACTTTTTCATTAAATAACTTGGCATTTTCACAAGCTTGGGTTCTCCATTCGTCTAATGAGCTAATATCAAATAACCTCTTTTCACCGGCAAGTTTGAAATCATAGTTGAGTTCTTTAATTGCCCAATATGCTTTATGTTCTAACTCAAGAGGCAAATGACAAGCTTTGCCATAAAACCATTTTATAGGGAGACATACCCATAGGATTTTTATATGCTGTTCTGTAGGCCCAAAGTGCATCATCCAATTTCTTAGACCAATTCTTTCGGGACCAGTTAATAGTTTTCTGTAGAATTAGTTTTATTTCTCTATTTCTAAGTTCAACTTGACCATTAGACTGAGGATGATAGGGTGATGCAATTCTATGGTTAACATCATACTTAGCAAGCATTTTACGAAAAGCACCATGAATAAAAAGTGTGAACCACCATCAGTCATTAAATATCTAGGGACTCCAAACCTTGGGAAAATAACTTTTTAAGCATTTTAATAGAGGTGTTGTGATCAGCACTACTAGCTGGAATAGCTTCTACCCACTTAGTAACATAATCAACAGCAACCAAAATATGTGTATACCCATTAGAGGAAGGAAAAGGTCCCATATAATCAAACCCCAAACATCAAATGGTTCAACAACAAGTGAGTAATTCATAGGCATTTCTTGACGCTTACCAATATTACCAATTCTTTGACATTCATCACAAGATAAAACAAACTTACGGGAGTCCTTGAAGAGAGTAGGCCAATAAAAACTAGATTGCAATACCTTGTGAGCAGTTCTATCTCCCGCATGATGTCCTCCATAAGCTTCAGAGTGACATTTTCGTAGGATTTGTTCATGTTCATGCTCAGGTACACAACGTCTAATAATACCATCTACTCCTTCTTTATAAAGATGTGGATTATCCCAAAAGTAATGTCTTAATCATAGAAGAATTTTTTCTTTTGTTGGTATGCGAAACTAGGTGGTATATATTTAGCAACAATATAATTAGCATAGTCAGCATACCAAGGAGTATTATGAGAAACATTTATTGCAGCTAATTGTTCATCAGGAAAGCTATCATCAATAGGTAGTGGGTCATCAAGAATATTTTCTAACCTAGATAAGTTATTAGCTACGGGATTCTCAGCTCCTTTTCTATCAGTTATATGTAAATCAAATTCTTGTAGCAAGAGAACCCACCTAATGAGTCTAGGTTTAGCATCTTTCTTTTCCATGAGGTACTTTATAGTAGCATGATCAGTGTGAACAATAACTTTAGAATCCACAATGTAAGATCTGAATTTGTCACAAGCAAACACAACTGCTAAAAATTCTTTTTCAGTAGTAGCAAAATTTGTTTGGGCACTGTCTAGAGTTTGGCTAGCATAATGGATAACATTTAATTTCTTATCAACTCTTTGTCCTAGAACAGTACCAACAGCATAATCACTAGCATCACACATAATTTCAAAAGGCAAGTTCCAATCAGGTGGTTGAACAATAGGTGCAGAAGTTAAGGCTTTCTTAAGTGTTTCAAAGGCTTCTACACAATCATCATCAAAAACAAATGGAACATCCTTTTGTAAAATATTTGTAAGAGGCCTAGAAATTTTAGAGAAGTCTTTAATAAACCTCCTATAGAAACCAGCATGACCGAGGAAACTACGAATACCTTTAATATCCTTTGGACATGGCATTTTCTCAATTGCGTCAACTTTAGCTTTATCCACTTCAATACCTTGTTTAGAAATTTTATGCCCCAAGACAATACCTTCATTAACCATAAAGTGGCACTTCTCCCAATTCAAGACAAGATTAATTTGCTCACATCTCTGCAAAACTCGATCAAGGTTGCTTAAGCAATCATCAAAAGAAGATCCATATACAGAAAAATCATCCATGAAAACCTCAACAATCTTTTCACAAAAATCAGAGAATATAGCAGTCATACATCTTTGAAAGGTAGCAGGTGCATTACATAAACCAAAAGGCATACGTCTATAAGCATAAGTTCCAAAAGGGCAAGTAAAAGTGGTTTTATCTTGATTAGGTTGTGAAACAGGTATTTGAGAAAAACCAGAATATCCATCAAGAAAACAAAAGTGTGTGTGCTTTGATAATCTTTCTAGCATTTAATCAATAAAAGGCAAAGGGTAATGATCTTTTCTTGTTACTTTATTTAATTTTCTAAAATCAATTACCATTCTATAGCCAGTAACAATTCTTTGTGGAATGAGTTCATTTTTATCATTGGGAACAACGGTAATACCTCCTTTCTTAGGGACACAATGAACGGGACTCACCCATCTACTATCAGCTATGGGATAGATTATACCTACTTCCAGAAGCTTTAGTATTTCAGTTCTTACCACTTCTTTCATCTTAGGATTCAAACGTCGTTGATGATCAACAACGGGTTTAGCATCAGGTTCCATATTAATTTTGTGCTGACAGAGAGTGGGACTAATGCCCTTAAGATCATCAAGAGTATATCCAATAGCAGCTCGGTGCTTCTTCAGAATTTTCAATAATTTTTCTTCTTCATGTTCTGAAAGGTTAGCACTAATAATAACAGGATATATCTTTTTATCATCAAGATAAGCATATTTCAAAGTGTCTGACAATTGTTTTAATTCAAACACAGGTTCACCTTTAGGTGGAGGAGGACCTCCTAGAGTTTCAATAGGCAAATTATGTTTAAGCAGAGGTCGTTGTTCAAAGAAAATTTTATCTATCTCATTTCTTTCATGCATATGCATATCATTTTCGTGGTCTAGCAAATATTGTTCTAGTGGATCAGTAGGAGGCACGGCAATAGAAGCAAGACCAATTATTTCATCCTTACTAGGTAATTCTATCTTGTGAGGTTGTCTATTAAACTTGGAAAAATTAAACTCATGAGATTCATCACCAAAGCTAACACTGACAGTTTGTTTATGACAATCTATAGTAGCATTGACAGTGTTCAGAAAGGGTCTACCAGAGATAATGGGGCAGAAGTCATCTTGTGGGGAACCAAGAACTAGAAAATCAGTAGGGTATTTTATTTTCCCACACAAGACTTCAACATCTCTAACAATCCCAAGTGGTGTGATGGTGTCTCTATTAGCAAGTTTAATAGTAACATCTATATCTTCTATTTCAGTGGGTGCTATGTCATTCATAATTTCTTGGTATAATGTAAAAGGAATAGCACTCACGCTAGCACCTAAATCACATAAACCATGGTAACAATGATCTCCTATTTTGACTGAGACAACAGGCATGCCAACAACAGGTCTATGTTTATCTTTTTCATCGGGTTTAGCAATTCTAGCAGCTTCATCACAGAAGTAAATAACATGCCCATCAATATTTTCTACCAAGAGATCTTTAACCATAGCAACACTAGGTTCTACTTTAATTTGTTCAGCAGGTTTAGGTGATCTAATATTGCTTTTGTGAACCACAGATGAAACCTTAGCATGTTCCTTTATCCTAACAGGGAAGGACGGTTTTTCAATATAAGCAGTAGGAACAACTGGGTCAACATTATAAATAATAGTTTATTCTTTAGCTATGACCGGTTCTTTAATTTCTTCTTTAATAGGTGGGTGATATTTAAACCACTTCTCCTTAGGGAGATCAACATGAGTAGAAAATGATTCACAAAAGGAGGCTACCATCTCAGAGTCAAGTCCATATTTAGTGCTAAACTTTTGAAAAGCATCGGTATTCATAAAAGATTTAACACAATCAAATTCAAGCTTAATACCTGACTCTTTACCTTCGCCGAGTTCCCAATCTTCAGAGTTGCATTTAATTCTTTCTAAAAGATCACTCCTGAATTCAATAGTCTTCTTCATAAAAGAACCAGTACAAGAAGTATCAAGCATGGATTGATCATCACGAGAAAGCCGAGCATAAAAATTCTAAATAATAATTTCTCTTGAGAGCTCATGGTTGGGGCTTGAATATAACATTGAATTAAGCCTCCCCCAAGCTAGAGCGATACTTTCTCCTTCATGAGGCCAAAAATTATATATATAATTTCGATCACGATGAACTAGATGCATAGGATACTTTTTTTGGTGAAATTCCAATTTCAATCGATTCCAATTCCAAGATCCAGTATCATCGCATAGCCTATACCATGCCAATGCTTTTCCCTTCAAATATAAAGGGAAAACCTTCTTATTAGCTTCATCTCCGGGTAAACCTGCAAGCTTAAATAATCCACAAATTTCATCCACATATATCAAGTGCATATCAGGATGCTCAGTTCCATCTCCTGCATAAGGATTAGCTAGCAGTTGTTCTATCATACCCGAAGGAATTTCATAACCAATTTTTTAGTAGGTGCAGTAGGTTGAGGGACAACTAATTGTGGTTCCGGTCGAGGTGAAGATACCCCGAACAAACCCCTCAAAGGATGATTCTCCATAGTAACAAGTGACAATAAATTTCAGCACGTAGTAATAATTTTTCCTTACCAATTTCCACTTACCAAGAGCGCTTCACTCCCCGCAACGACACCAGAAAATAGCCTTGATGACCCACAAGTATAGGCGATCAATCATAGTCCTTTTGATAAGGAAGAGTGTCGAACCCAACGAGGAGCAGAAGGAAATGACAAGTGGTTTTCAGCAAGGTATTTTCTGCAAGCACTGAAATAGTCGGTAACAAGTAGTTTGATAGTAAGATAATTTGTAACGAGCAAGTAACGGTAACGGTAAATAAAGTGCAGCAAGGTAGCCAAATCCTTTTGTGGCAAAGGACAGTTCAAAACTATCTCTTATGATAAGTAAAGCGTTCTTGAGGGTACACGGGAATTTCATCATATCACTTTCATCATGTTGGTTTGATTTGTGTTCGCTACTTTGATAATTTAAATATGTGGGTGGACCAGTGCTTAGGTGTTGTTCTTACTTGAACAAACCTCCTACTTATGATTAACCCCCTCGCAAGCATCCGCAACTACGAGAAAAGTATTAAGATAAAATCTAACCATAGCATTAAACTTTTGGATCCAAATCAGTCCCTTATGAAGTAGCGCATAAACTAGGGTTTAAGCTTCTGTCACTCTAGCAACCCATCATCTAATAACTACTCCACAATGCATTCCCTTAGGCCCAAATATGGTGAAGTGCCATGTAGTCGACGTTCACATGACACCACTAAGGGAATCACAACATACATATCATCAAAATATCGAACACATATCAAGTTCACATGATTACTTGCAGCATGACTTCTCCCGTGACCTCAAGAACAAAAGTAACTACTCACAACTAATAATCATGCTCAAGATCAGAGGGGTATTAAATAGCATAATGGATCTGAACATATAATCTTCCACCAAATAAACCATATAGTAATCAACTACAAGATGTAATCAACACTACTAGTCACCCACAAGTACCAATCTAAGGTTCCGGTACAAAGATTGAACACAAGAGATGAACTAGGGTTTGAGAGGAGATGGTGCTATTGAAGATGTTGATGGAGATGGCCCTCCCAAAGATGGGAGAGTTGTTGGTGATGACGATGACGATGCTTTCCCCCTCCGGGAGGGAAGTTCCCTCGGCGGAATCGCTCCGCCGGAGGGCAAAAGTGCTCCTGCCCAAGTTCTACCTCGAGACGGCGGTGCTTCGTCCCGAAAGTCCTCTCCTCATTTTTTCTAGGTCAAAATGACTTATATACCAGAAGAGGGGCATTGGAGGTGGGCCGAGGAGGGCACAACCCACCAGGGCATGCCGGCCGGGGGCCTGGCGCGCGCAGGTGGGTTGTGCCCACCTGGTGGGCCCCCTCTGGTAGTTATTTGCTCCAATAATTCTTAAATAATCCATAAAAAATCTCCGTGAATGTCGTGCTATAACACGGCCACCTATGGGGCCATCGGCCCCTTGTGGTTCGGCAGGGGGGAAGAGCACATTGCATAAAGAACGAAGAGCATAGAACAGCACGACAGCGATGACACAAGCAGTTTTTACCCAGGTTCGGGCCGCCGCGAGGTATAAAACCCTACTCCTACTTTGGTGGATTGATGAAAGGACCGTGGTGGAGGCGCAACGCCCTAGCCCGCAAGGTCGTCTTGGGACAAGATCAGCTACGCGCGTATGAGTGCACAGGGGTCCGAATCCTTTCTAAGGTATCCACGGCCCTCCTTTTATAGGTCAAGGGGTTACCACAATGGCAAAACGGTCATTATCCGGTGATTAGATAGCCACAGTGCTATCATACCTAACTCTGGCAGTTAGGACAAAGTGCATTAAATGCACCACTTAACGTCACGTCGCAGATGCGGCCCGACAAGCCTTGTCGCGCCTTCTTGGTCATCTCCTGTCTGCCTGTGCGACACGCGTCCGGGCGGGTGTCACACAGGAGTAATCTTCACTCCAAACAGCTGCCACGCGCTAAATGGCAGCCACTTCACCACCTGGGGGCTCGAGACCGCACTGATAGATGACTTGCGTCACGATGAGGTGGAGCAGTGGAGCTTTGGCGGGGTAGTCCGCCCTCGGCGTCCCCGGCAAGCCTGCTGGTGGAGTCTTGAGACTTGTCTTTTGGGGTAACCTCGACCCCGCCAGGCTCGCCTGCCCAGCAAGGGAGGTTTCTCCTTGATGATATCTTGCTCATTTGGTTGGTCTTGGTCTTCTTGATCCGCCCTTTGATTTCTCAAAGAGCTATCTCTTCAGCTTGGTCTCATCTTGGATGTTGCAACCTTGCTCTTGAGCCTGTGTACAGTCCGGTCAACACACGCCTGGGGTTTGTTGCACCGACAGGAGCCCCCGGGCCTAGCCCGAACGCGCTGCCAAGCGTCGTCGGGGTAGGCCCTGTCTAGTACACACGCGAGGGGGTTGTGGTAGCTCATCCTTTGAGATCTTCTTTGCTTCTTCATTAACCTGTGCTTGAGTCAATTTCTGGTTTTTCCGCTCGTCGCGTGATGCCAATTGCAGTGGGGTCATCTCCATAATGGCCCGTGAATGACTTTAACACACGGGGGAGTAACTGCCAATCCACTCATCCCACCACGCCCTTATCCTTTGCCCAGTATGGATTTTTTTTCAAACTATGACGAATATTATAGCAAATTTGAAAACTATAGGGCCCAATGCAAAAACTGCAGAAATAGCACCCCGTCGGCCTGCGGTGGGCCGAAGAGCAGCCCGTCAGCCTGCAGTGGGCCGAAGAGGGGCACGTCGGCCTGCTGTCGGCCGAAGAGGGGCCTGTCAGCCACCAGGCGGCCGAAGAGGACCCGTCGGCCGAAGAGCCCCTGGATAAGGCCGAGCGACTCCTTTCTTCCTCCTCTGGTCGCTAGCTCCTCCTCTCTCTCTCGTTGCTCTCTGTACATTCGTCCCCCGCGCTGATCTCTTCCCTCCTCCACCCATTTTTCTATCCAATCCGCAGAAACAATAGATCATAGCATTCTCCGCCGGCCTACGGTATTTTTTTTTGCTATGGGGTAGTTTTTTGTGTGTGAGGAGGAGCCATGGTGGGGTGGAGGAGGTGTGGCTGGTGAGGAGGTGGTGGGGTGGAGGAGGTGCGGGTGTGGAGGCAGTGGTGGTGAGGAGGAGGTGGTGGTGAGAAGGAGTTCCGGTGGTGTTGTCCGGTGGTGCAAGGAGTCCGCGAGGTGGCCGATGCCGCTGAGTTGAAGAGAGAAGGAAGAAGAAGGGGACACACGCGTCGAAGGTATAACAATGTTGTCATAAATTTTCTATGAGCTGTATAGTTTATTTAGTGTACATAGTCATTTTAGCGGATAGTTAGTGCAGCCGGTAATAATTATGTTCATTGCGATTAATGAGAAGGTGGCAATGTCTGACAGGTGAAAATGTCTGAATCAGTAAATTTGACTGTTTACTACGGCCTTGGTAATGTTCGATATAATGAGTTGGGGGTTGATCTTAGCGAGTTTAAAAATGGCGTCATGACACTTTCAGACCCGGACAGACTGGACATTAGACAGTTGAAGCACTGGTTGACTACTAGTTTTGGGCTGGATCTTAAAGTATGTTCCGTCAGTATTCATGCATTGTGGACCAAATCCTGTAAAAATGTCAAGTGGGAGTTGATGCCGATAGATAGGAGCCATCATTGGTTGACCCTGTTAAGTCGTTGCCGAGACCGAAGAATCCACCCATATGCCCTAGTGCAACCAGTGGCGAAGGAGGAGAATACCGTACAACTCCACATGGGGTATGAACCCGGCCAGGGTAGTCAAGTGGCTAACGAGATTTATTTATCCGGGTCACAGCCACAAGATGTGGATGCTAGCCAAGAGTCAGACTACGTGCCACACAATGTTTGTGGTCATGATACTGGGTAGAGTCAGTCGATAATATTAGCTGGTTCTGGTGTTGCTGATGGGGATGAGGAAGGCGATGAAATGCAGAGGGTGATGGAGGAAGAGGACGAGGATGGATTTGCGGAGGATCTGGATTCTGAAAATTCCGAGGATGAAGTGGAGGTACCAATTCCTTCTGCATGGGATCAGGACATATCCACCGGTCTTACTGTCAATGATGGCCATGAGACTCCATGGCAATATAATCTGAGCCAAGTCCAGATAGGGGCTATGTTTGATACAAAGAAAAAATTGAAGTATGCGGTGATAAAGTGGGCTATGTCTACGCAGAGGGTTTTCCGGACACACATATCAAGTCCAACAAACTATACCGTGAAGTGTGTTGAAACAGATTGTCCTGTGAAGGTGCATGGGCACGTGCCGAAGTATAACATCCACTGGGTTGTCACCAATGTGGTCCCACATAATTGTGTGAGGAAAAACCTGTTGGTTCGTCATCCAAACCTGACTTCAACTCTCATTGCGTAACTCATGTATACTGAGATAGTGGAGAAGAAAGATATGGAAGCAAAACACATCCAGACAGCAGTGAAGGTCAGATGGAATTATGACATTCCTTACGGGAAGGCTTGGAGGGCTAAGCAGAAGGCTATGGAGGAAAGGTTTGCGATGTTCTTCGACTCATATGATAATGTTGTCCGTCTCCTTGACATACTGAAGGAGAGGAATCCCGGCACTTATGTTAACATACAACACACGAGGTTGGAGAGTATACCAGATTTCAAGGTGTTGAAACGAGTATTCTTCTCTTTCGCTATGTGCATCGAAGCTTTCCGGCATTGTCCTCCTGTGATGTTTGTGGATGGTACATTCCTGACTGGTCAGTACAAAGGGCAAATCCTGACTGCTATTGGTGTGGACGGGAACAATCAAATCATCCCACTTGCCATGGCATTTGTGGAGGGTGAGAACTTTTCGAGCTGGGTATGGTTCTTCCGTCAAGTTAAAATTGCGATTGTGAAAGACCGACCAAACATGTGTGTCATTCATGACAGACATGCTGGTATATTGAAGGCCGTGAAGACACTAAGGAATCCAACAGCTGACGAACCAATACCTTGGAAGGACTTGCAGAGCCGGTGGTGCATGCGCCATCTTGGGGCTGATTTTTTCTCACAGTTTAAGAACAAACAGTTGATGAACTTGTTCAAAAAATTATGCAACCAGAACTAGCAGCGCAAATACGAATTTATTTGGTCAAAACTAGATGAGTTTACTAAGAAGCAGGTCCGTGCGAGGAAGAAAATGGAAAAAGATCAGGTTAAATTAGCAGCACTCATCGCGGAGCTAGAGGAGCCAGTAGGTCTTTGTGACTTGCCAGCAATTGACCCTCCTAATACTCAGAGAAAGAAGGGCAGGGCAATAAAGAATTTTTCTGAGTGGATAGAGAAAGAGCCTCCGGTGAATTGGTCTTTGCTGCATGACACCCATGGAGCTAGGTATGGCCACATGACAACCAATCTTGCAGAGGTGTATAACTTTGTACTCAGAGGGAATAGAGCATTGCCACTCACAGCTATTGTAGAGGCTGTATTCCATGGCACTTTGAGATATTTCAGAGAAAGGCACGAGTTAGCAAAGAAGCATATTGCAGATAACCAGAACACACCTTATTGTAGCCGTGTCATGGAGTACATGGCAAAGAAGATAGAGAAAGCAAAGAAGCACAATGTCAGACTCATAGATAATCAGGAAAGGAGGTATGAGGTTCAGCTTCCTACAAATGGTTTTGGTTCTGCAAATGAGGTGAAGACGCACGAGGTAAAAATTGGAACGGAATTTTATCCAACTTGTGAGTGTACATGCAACAAACCGAAGTTGTTGCACCTGCCTTGCTCACATGTGTTGGCTGCATGTGGCCAGATTGAGTTGGACGCTATCTCCTTCGTGTCCCCATACTATTTAAAAGATGCAGTACTCAATGTCTGGACAGGTAAGATGACAGGGTTTAGAGTCGTCGGCAATTGCAACAAGGTAAACGATGGGGAGAGAGTATACATCCCGGATCCAGAACTTCGGTGAACAAGCAGGGGCAAACGTAAGGTAAAGCGCATCCGAAACGATATGGACCAATCTGAAGCTGGTGGAGCAACCAGACAATGTTTGCTATGCACGGCTTATGGGCATAGGATGAAATATTGTCCCGACCTGAACAAAGACGATGCTTCCACATTGACGAGTGCTTCTACATCGACGACTGCGACAACAGTAGGAAGAGGCAGACGTGGTCGTGGCAGTCGTGGTGTTCGTGGCAGTCGAGGCCGAAGGGGCGGACGAGGAAGAAATAACTCAGAAGCTATATAATGTGTTGGATTATGTTTTAATTTGTAATATGTGTTGGACTATGTTTTAATTTGTAATATGTGTTGGACTATGTTTTAATTTGTAATATGTCTAGACTATGTTTTAATTTGTAATATGTCTGGACTATGTTTTAATTTGTAATATTATTTGACTATGTTTTAATTTGTAATATGTCTGGACTATGTTTTAATTTGCATCTGAGATTTGTTGTTCGAATTGCAGATATGGCTTCGTATCCGTTGCTTAATGGTAATATCGATAGAGGGCACCGGGCCGCACTTATGGAAGCGGGCAAGAACTTAGACGTGTTGGTCACTCGCACCCCAAAGTCTAACTGGATGATACACGACTCATGGGTTAATAGGTATGTGTCCGTAAAATGACTTACTATGTTTCACATACTTTTGATAGCCAGTATAATGACTCTCTTTATTTTGTAGGTTAAGTTGGGCTGGACTTCTACCCTTGGCATAGCTGGTTGAGGGTACATTGGATGAGTGGGTTGAACATCCGCAATTGGATGAGATGGGTGAACCAATGCAGTTACACAAGAAGCAAGTGAAACGTTTCTCTTACGACAAGTCACTCCTTACCTGCTTAGTAGATAGATGGAGACCAGAGACACATACGTTTCACTTTCCCTGGGGAGAGATGGCGCCTACTTTACAGGTTGTGTCTTACTTGTTGGGATTACCTCTGGCCGGTGCTGCCATAGGTCCTTTAGAGGCAGAAC
Organism: Thinopyrum elongatum; assembly: GCA_011799875.1. Classification (NCBI taxonomy): domain Eukaryota; kingdom Viridiplantae; phylum Streptophyta; class Magnoliopsida; order Poales; family Poaceae; genus Thinopyrum; species Thinopyrum elongatum. The sequence goes on along the minus strand of CM022301.1, from coordinate 554,197,624 downwards.
CTGGTTGGCTAGCATCGATGCAGGCCCATTTTTTGGCTGCGGTGCCAACTGCTACGGGCCTAGACAACGATCCTCACGGGCCTCGTTTTAAGTGGTTGAGCCAGTTTCAGGTAACCTTCACGGCCAGTTTAAAAAATGTTGTTTTCATTGTTGTCCTCATTGCATAGTTTATACAATCGTTTGGTTTCTATGTAGATTGTCTCCTTAGGATATCCCGATGTTCAGTTGTCAGAGGCACAGATTGACCGATCCCTAGAGGCATATATTATGTGGTTGTTCGGCAAGACGATGTTCACGGAGAACCATGTGACCACTGTCGATGCACGACTCATCGGTATTGCACGGGAGATAGCTGACGCACGTTGCCCTGGGGACATTCTGCAAAGGAGTTTTGGTTCTGCTGTGTTAGCTGCTACGTACAGAGGCCTGTGCAAAGCTTGCTTGTTGAAGTCTAGAAAATCAGGTCTTGTTGGATGTCCACTATTGTTGCAGCTCTGGTCATACGAGAGATTCCCTATTGGTCGACCCTATGTCTGCGTTGATAAACCTTTTGGTTTGGAGGACATGGCTGGGACTTACGTGCCTGCTATCGGTGACTTGCCTACTATGGGATCTGTTTGGACACGGAGAGAGGTATTTTCATATTAAGTAACAATATGAATTATTAATGTTTATTTCTTGCCATTCAATAGTATTACTAATGTTTATTTGTTGTCATGCACAGAGACAGTTTGCGCATAGCCAGGTGAGGGGCTGCTACCCCTCCTTCACGACGCAGTTTGATAGTTTGCACGAGGATCAAGTTATCTGGGAGCCATACTCCCATCAAGCTATATTATCCAGATGCCCAGTTGGAATTTCTGGATTGTGCACTAGAGATCGGCACTATTGGATGACCAAGGCGAGGTTGGTGTTCGACGTGACGGTTGAGGAGATGGCTCTTCATAGGGTGATGAGACAGTTCGGTCTATGCCATGAGCCTGACCCTCCAGTTATTCCACACTTACCAGATCACGTGCACAAGTAAGTAATACTATTTTAGTTCTTAGGTCTGCATTCAGAATATAACTAATCATGTAACGCGCATGTCAATCTCAAGTACAGTCACGGAGGAGGAAACAAGTCCCTGCATTCTTGGCTTCAAGACATTAGCCCTTACGTGGATGAATGGACTACTGCGCTGACAAATATCTGGGATGAGATTCCGCCCTTTGACTGGGACAAGTTCGGGTTGTATCTGCAGCGTTACCGGCATAGCACGAGGATCTACTTGGTTCCATCAGCAGCTCCTGATCAGATCGAAGCCCCTCTCACCAGCGATCTGTTCCCAACTGACTCTGTTCTGGGAACCAGACACCACGCGGTACGTGCTATGGTTCTCACATGTTCAGTTTTTTCTTAACCTGAACATATACAATTGGTTCACTATTCGTGTTGTCTGCCATACAACGATGATCTAATTGGTTAACTCTCTGTGTACAGGGTGACTTGACATGCGAGGCACTAGAGGAGGTTTTCGCTTTAATGCAACGCTTTGAGAGGGGAGATAATATTCCACCGCGAGAGAACGTCTCATGGTTGAGGCGACTTGATGAGAAGCTACGCGGGATTTACGCAGCTGTTACATGTAGACGATCTTTGGATGTTGCTATTCCTCGTCCAGCACATCATCCACCACGCCCCTCTCTGCAGCATTCAGAACCTCGACCCTCTGTGCACCGTTCGGAACCACGACCCTCTGTGCAGCGTTCAGAACCACAACCTTCACAACCAGGGAGCTCTTCCTGGCAGCAGACACCTCCTTCACAACCAGGGAGCTCTTCCTGGCAGCAGACACCTCCTTCACAACCAGGGAGCTATTTCTGCCAGCAGCCACCTCCTTCACAACCAGGGGCTCTTCCTGGCATAATCAGATGGACCTAGGTAACACTACTTTGTACATTCTTTTAAACATTGTAGGTTCGCAAATCAAGTTTACATGTTTTACTTTACCGCAAGCGGCAGCCAGTCGCAACCGTTCATGCATTCAGTCCATTCACCGATACTTAGTGGTGCTGGTTCATTCTTAGACGGCGACGGCGACGACGATGACCGAGCTGCAAACACCTATGAGTTCTCGCAGACAGTTCTTCACACTCCACCACCACCATGGACGCAGGAGACATAGACACTGACGGACCAGGTTGTCTATGGTCGTGGTCATCGTGGGAGCGCTTATCGCCTTCCGGTCTTCGTCCGAGGAAGCCCAAGATTCGTCGTCGTCCCCAGCAGTGATATGGTTATCTATGTATGAGTCATTATCTATGTATGAGACATGCTTGATGTATGTGTTACTATCGCACTTGCTTCTATCAGAGTTGGAGACATATATCGACCTATGTATGCGAGAAACATATTACTATTAATTCGCATTGTCATTCCAGTTACATTTCCAAAGAGACTGCAATAGTTCATTCAGATACAGGTACATTTGAATTAAACGGTAGGGTTGAACTTAAAAAAATGAAGCTTACAGACTACATGAAGGCATCATCATCATCCTCCGTGGATGCGGTACTCTTGCCCTTCGACGATGCGGTACTCTTGCCCTTCGACGATGCGGTACTCTTGCCCTTCGTGCTCGGCATGAAGATATCGTCTTCGTCTTCGCTGTCGGCAGTCCATAAATATGTATGCTCTGTTGCAATCCTTAAGAAAGTTTCACTCTTCGTCTGCACTACCTTCTTCCACCTTCCATGCAACCTAAGAAGTTCTTTACGTACCTCCTCATAGGTCCTTCCAGGCCACCCAGACCTACGTAATGTGTGAGCCAACTCATTCAGTATGGTGTCACTACCGATGAGTTCGTCCCATGGAACTATCCTATTATCCATCCTGAAATTGGTGGCTAGTCTCAGAAGACATTTGCTCATCTCAGGGTGAAAACTACGATCAAAAGTATAGTCGGACATCTCGAGTACACTACACTGCACTGCTTACCCACCTTACTGTCAAGGGGGTCTTATAGGTAGAGAGTAGAAAATGGCGGGAAAGGATGGCGGGAAAGTATGGCGGGAAAGGGATGGTGGGAAAATATTCCGGGAAAGGTATGGCGGGAAAGTATGGCGGGAAAATATGGCGGGAAAGGGATGCCGGGAAAATATGGAGGGAAAGAGTTGCGCGGAAGCATAAATAATATTTTTACAATGTTTATAAGACGGGCAATCGTTGTACATCATTATTAAATTAAAATTCAAAAAAAAACATTTCGGCCTAGCAGAGGCCGACAGGCCACCCCTCGGCCGGTTGGTGGCCGACAGGCCACCCCTCGGCCGGTTGGTGGCCGACAGGCCACCCCTCGGCCAGCCAGAGGCCGACTGGCCTCTCTTGGGCCAGCCAGAGGCTGACAGGTACCTCTTCGGCCCACCGCAGGCCGACGGGGTTATAGTTTTGATTTTTTGGCGTTCAACCCTATAGATTTCATATTTGCTATAAATCTCGTCATAGTTTTGAAAAAAAATCCCCTGTATGCCGCATGCATTTAGTGGGGTAGGTAACGGAGGCACGTGGTGCGGGAGAGAGCGTCATGGCAGGGGCCCGGTATTCTTGGGTTGGTGTAAGGGGACGGCAATCGGATCTGGCCGTCGATGATAGTTTAGACGGGTCGTATCAGAAAGAACCCCTCTGGGGTGGGGGTGAGGGATTAGCCCCCAGCCCCAATCCGCCTATAAAGAAGAGGGATGAGAAGGAGCAGAAGTGTCCATCCACGCACCTCCCCTCTTTTATTCCTTGCTTTCTCCTTTGTTATGTTGAGGGGGAGAGACCGGGGCCAGGCCCCGGGCTCTAGCTCGGGGTCGATGATGCTGAACGCTTGTGCTGACGCTCGGGGAGTGAGTCTGGTCCGGGGCCATAGGATATGCGGCGGTCGAAGGTGTGGGCGCCGAACCGCCCACAGTGTGGGAGGCGTTACGCTTCTCCAAAATGGTGAAGCGCCCGTCTTCCCCACACGAGCCGGCCGCCTGATGGGGAGGGCTTGTCCTGGCCGCAGGTTGCCGAGGTTCGTCATCCCGATGGCGAGGCTCCTGGGGCTTCCGGTGCCTGTCCGGGGTGCAGTGCTTGCGATCCTTGGTAATCCTAGCACTGCTCCTTCCAGCGGAGTCGGGGTTGACGTTAAAGACGGTGGCGCCTTCCTGCTCACCAAGGTGGGGAGCAGCGCTCTTCGCACGCCTCAGACATCGCCGTCGTCTGCTGTTTCCTCGAGGGAGGCAACGGCCCGAGGAGCCGGCGTCCACCTGGAGCGGTGGTGATGAGGAAAAAACGAGGGAAGACGGAGAAGGCGGGTGGCAGACCGTCAGGTCAAACTACGATGGCACCGACGCCTTCGTCTCGTACTGCCGGCCCACTGCCTCGTCTTTCCGCTCTTCCCCTTCCTCCCCGGCACCATCATCACCGGCCTCTTCAGGACGGTTGCCGGGGAGGGGGTCGCTCTCTTGGTGCCTTTGCCTCCTCCAGCAGTCTTCCAGCTGAGCTCCGACGGCTTTCCCCGCCGGGGCTTGTGCTAGGGCTTCTTGCTGGCCCTGGGGGTGGTGACCAGGGCACCACCGAGCTGCTCCCTCCGTCCCTCTCCTTCGCAGCCTCGCCATTCCCGATCTTGTCAGGCTGCGCTCGGCAAGCCCTGACGGGATCGGGCTGGGCTTTTGCTCAGGCACCCCTTTTGCCCTCTTGACCTCCCACTATAGCTCCTAGGAGGAGAGGGACAACAAAGGGATTACGGGGCACTTATCTTTTTTCAGTCTAAAATATGTAGGCATTTGCATGTGTCATGTCCATGCAGAGGCGAGATGCCTCTATACGTTTAAGTAAACAAGTTTTCTCTGGCAAGCTATCTTGCCGGTGCCTTTCGTTTGTTGCCGCGGGGCCTGGCCTGCTGGGCACAAAACCATGGAAAGGGACCAACCCCTCATCGAACCCCCTCCGTTAAAGGCCACTACAACCATCCTGACCGAAGCAACGTTCGGGACGCAGGACGGGAGCACCCATGCTTCGAAGGTGACAAGGTTTTCATATGCACAAGTTTTCATCTTACAAAACATGCATGGATAAGAAATAACTTATCTGCTTGGCTTGTTGGGGACTGATATGTAGGCTTGTCTTCATTTCTTCTCTTCGGGACCAGGTCCGCGGCAAGAACCCTGTAGCTTAGTGCAGAGGAAAACAATGCTACATGTGCACTGATCTACATGATCATGCTATGCTCATGTTATGCTTATGCATGCATGCAAGTTTTAGGGGCCCCCAGAGCTTCATTTATTCATCTGTTGCTCAGGGTCCGCGCCTGGCTTTGTACAAAGGGTTACATGCAACATCGGCAAGGCTTGTACAAAAGGGTGGCTTCCGGGCAGGGCCCGACAGCCGCGCCTTACGGGTAGAATTTACGGAGATGCTCAATGTTCCATGAGTTTTGCAACTGAATGCCATCTCCGGTCTCCAGACGGACTGCGCCGGGTCTAGTGACTCGTACTACCCGGTAAGGGCCTTCCCACTTCGGCGTCAACTTGTTTGCACCCTTGGCAGATTGAACACGCCTAAGGACAAGGTCGCCTTCCTCAAAGCTCCGGGCATGAACCCTGCGGCTGTGATAGCGACGCGGGGCTTGCTGGTAGCGTGCAGCACACATAGCAGCCCGGAGATGGTTCTCCTCAAGTAGCACAGCGTCGTCACACCGGTGCTGTTCTTGCGCTACTTCATCGTAGGCAAGTACTCGAGGTGATCCGTATATGAGTTCCGTGGGGATCACTGCTTCTGCCCCATAGACTAGGGAGAAGGGAGTCTGGCCGGTAGCTCGATTTGGTGTTGTACGGCGGGACCAAAGAACCACCGGCAGCTCGTCGATCCATCGCCTGCCACACTTCTGCAGCCTATCAAATGTTCTTGTCTTGAGTCCTCGCAGCACTTCAGCATTCGCCCTCTTAGCTTGTCAATTGCTTCTGCGATGAGCAACAGAGGCAAATGAGACCTTGCTTCCGAGGACATGAACGTATTGCATGAAGGCGCACCTTGTGAATTGGGTGCCATTGTCAGTGATGACTCTGGCGGGTACTCCGAAACGGCACACCAATCCTTTCAAGAACTTGATAGCTGACTGTGCAGTCACCATCCTCACGGGCTCCACTTCCAGCCAGTTTGTGAACTTGTCGATGGCAACGTACAAGAACTCAAAGCCCCCGGTAGCACGGGGGAAGGGCCTAAGATGTCGAGCCCCCAGACCAAAAAGGGCCATGACAAAGGGATCGTCTGGAGAGCTTGAGCAGGTTGATGGATATTCTTGGAGTGGAACTGGCAGGCTTCACATCTGGTGACTAGCTCGATTGCATCTTGGAGGGCCGTGGGCCAGTAGAAACCTTGCTGGAAAGACTTTTCGACCAGGGCCCTTGATCCAATATGGGAGCCGCACATGCCTCTGTGTATCTCCGCCAGCAGTTCCTTCCCTCTTCCCGGCAAATGCACTTTAATTTCACACCGTTGGGCCTTCTTCTGTATAGTACGTCATCGACGAACTGATACATACAGGCCCTCCGGTCTACTTTTTTAGCTTCTTCCTGCTCTTCGGGAAGTTCTCCTGTTTGGAGGTAACGGACTATGTGCCGTGCCCAAGTTGGAGCCTAAGGCTCGACAACAAGGATCAGCGGCACCTCCTCGTTCGTGGAAGTGCATGCCTCAACCGCGAGAATTGGAAGTTCGGCGGGAGGGTGCTGCTTGCCAAGCGAAGTGGAGTTGTTCCCGCCAACCTCTCTGCCGGGGGCTTCAGGAAGCTCTACCGGGAGAGGCCTGCCGGAGTCCAATTTCCTCCTCTTTCTGGCCATCGTTGCCGGGGATATGGAGGGTTGAGTCAGGTGGAGAACAAAAGTCCCTGGTTCCACAGGAAGCTTTTGCGCATCGCACTTTGACAGATGATCAGCAATGCTGTTTTCCTCACGGGGTACGTGCTCTGTTTGTAATCCGTCAAAGCACTCCTCCAGCTTTCTCACTTCCTCCACATATGCCTCCATCAATGGACTTTGATAATCCTTGTTTACTTGCCTCACCACAAGTTGTGAGTTTCCACGAATGATCAACTTCTTGATTCCCAGTTCTGTTGCGATCCTGAGCCCGGCAAGGAGTCCTTCATATTCTGCGGTGTTGTTGGTAGCCTTCTCCCGGGGGAAATGCATTTGAACCACGTACTTGAGGTGCTCCCCAGTGGGTGCGACGAGAAGCACGCCAGCTCCCGCACCTTGTAGGGAGAAGGCACCATCAAAGTACATGATCCAATCTTGAGGCGCTTCCCTACCGGGAATAATTGTCTCTGGCATCTCTTCATCTGGAGTTGGTGTCCATTCTGCAATAAACTCCGCCAATGCTCTGCTCTGAATAGTTGATTTGCTCTCAAACTTCAAACCAAAGCTTGATAACTCCAAAGCCCACTCCACTATTCTGCCAGTGGCCTCAGGGTTCCTCAGTATGCGTTGCAAGGGGAAGCGGGTAACAACCATGATTTCGTGGGCTTGGAAGTAGTGGCGCAGTTTCCTTGAGGCCATGATAAGGCCAAAGATCAACTTTTGCATGCTAGAGTACCTTGATCTAGCCCCCTGCAGTAGGGAACTGACAAAGTACACTGGCCACTGCACCACCTTCTTCCTTACCCCGATTCTGGAATCGTCTCCGCTGCCCTGCTCTTCTTTGTTCTGATCTGTTCCTGAGCTTGCCGGGATGAGTTCACTTTTCTCTCCGGAGGGGATGGTTGCCGCGGCGGCTCCTTCATCTACTTCCCGCTGGGCCACCAGTGCTGCACTAACCACTTGATTGGTTGCCGCTAGGTATAGCCGCAACGGCTCTTGTGGTTTAGGAGCGACTAGGGTGGGAACAGAGGAAAGGTAGGTCTTCAAATCTTGCAATGCAGCGTCCACCTCTGGGGTCCATTCCACGGGCCCTGCATTCTTCAAGATTTTGAAAAATAGCAAAGCGCGCTCGACAGACTTGGAAATGAACCTGCTCAACGCAACAACACATCCAGTTAAACACCTCACATCTTTAACTGTCTTGGGCTCTTGAATCTGCTCGATCGCCTTGATCTTGTCGGGGTTGGCCTCTATCCCCCGGTGGGACACGAAGAAGCCAAGTAGCTTGCCAGAACGAACGCCAAACACACACTTCTCCGGGTTTAGCTTCAAGTTGATCTTGCGAAGGTTCACGAAGGTCTCTTCCAGGTCCTGGATGAGGGTTGATTTGTGTTTGGTTTTGACCACTATGTCATCCATGTAAGCTTCAATATTCCTATGAAGCTGTGACTCAAAACCAATTTGCACTGCTCTTGCAAAAGTGGATCCAGCGCTTTTTAACCCAAAGGGCATCCATACAAAACAGTACGTGCCACATGGGGTTATGAACGCGGTCTTCTCTTCATCTTCCTTGGACATGAAAATCTGGTGGTACTCGGAGTAGGCATCCAAGAAGAAAAGTAGGTCGCATCCAGAGGTGGAATCCACAATCTGATCGATGCGTGGCAAGGGGAATGGGTCCTTCGGGCATGCTTTATTCAGATTTGTGAAATCTATGCAAAGCCTCCACTTCCCATTGTCCTTGCGCACCACCACTGGATTCGCCAACCAAGTTGGATGCAATACCCCTCTGACCAAACCAGCAGCTTCAAGTTTCTTGATCTCTTCGGCAATAAACTGCTGCCGCTCCAAAGCTTGCTTTCAGAACTTCTGTTTGACTGGCCGGGCATGTGGGCAGACAGCAAGGTGGTGCTCAATTACCTCCCTGGGAACACCGGAGATGTCAGATGGTTGCCAAGCAAACACATCGACATTCACCCGCAGGAAGGCAACGAGCGCGCTTTCCTATTTGTCGTCGAGGGTGGAGCTGATAGTGAAAGTACCATCAGCGCCAACCAGCCCCGCCGGGACCTTCTTCATAGCGGGCGCAGCAACCTTTGATCTCTTGCTATTGGAACTCTCCGACAAGTCATCAACAGGCGCAACGCACTCTGAAGAGGCGCGCTTCCGGGATTCTTTGCTGGCATCCTTGCTAGCTTTCCTCCCTTTCTTGCTTTCCTTGGCGGGAGCGGTAGCATCCGCGGGCTCTGCAGCGACTGCTTCTCGGTACATCTTGTCCATGCATATAGTTGCGTCCTTTTTGTCTGATGGAATGGAAATGACGCCCATTGGCCCTGGCTTCTTCAGCATGTTGTAGGCATAGTGAGATGCCGCCATGAATTTTGCCAAGGCTGGACAAACAAGGATTCCATTGTATGGCAGGGGGATGTCCGGAATGTTCCTGTGCACCCGTCTGAACCTCCGCATGTATTTCCGTAAACTCTCTCCTTCCTTCTCTGGGAGGAGCTGCAAGTCGCTGGGACGCCCTGGTTCTTGATGACCACCCATGAAGGCACCAACAAATTCATGGCACAGGTCGGCCCAGGACGAAATGGAGTTCTTCGGCAAGTGCATCAGCCATGGCCTCACGTTTGGCTTGAGTGCCAAAGGGAAGTAGTTGGCGAATACCCTCTCATCTCTTCCTCCGGCGGCTTGAACGGCAATGGTGTAGATGCCCAAGAACTCTGCCGGGTTCAATCTTCCATCGTACTTTTCTGGTATCTCTGGCTTGAACGTACGGGCAGATGTCCAACGAACTTGCCGCAGCTCGCGAGTGAAGGCGGGGCACCCAACCTCGAAAGGCAGGTATCCGTCTCCACTGGGCACGGGCTCATCGACGTCGGGGCCATTGCACCTATCAGACTGGTGGCGGGTTTCGCGGTGCCGTTCGATGGTGACGCGCGCGTCCTCCCTCTGCCCGTCTTCCAGGACTCATCGCTGGTCTCGATGTGCCCGGGGATCAGACGAAGCCATTGATACATCGTCGGGTTCTTGGCCGCGTGGCTCTGGCTGTGCCCCCCGCGCTGGCTGCTGCGGAGGGGATTGTACCGTGGGGGTGGCCCCTTTGGTACGGCCAGCGGCTCGGGCTGTTGTCGCCGCCTGTGGAGGCCGTGGCGGGCCTCCCCGCTGTGATCCTCCCGCCTCAGCGAAACCAATCAAGCTCTGAATGGTGGCTCTCCACTGATCCATTTGATCGGCCACCGGCGGAAATCTCAACAGGAGTTGGGCGCGCGCCATGGCTTCCGAAGCGGTGCTTGGCATAGACGACGACGCAGATCGCGACGTCGCCTGGCTTCTTACGGTGCCGGTGGTGACGGTGCCGTGCTCTCGTCGCAGTGAGCCGGTCGCCAGGGTGGCATGGCGATGAGGTGGATGCGCTTGGGGATTGGCGACCCCATTCGGCAGACCGTCTCGGCTAACTTGTCCTGGGGGTGGCGCGTGCCCTATAGCCACACCCACAGCGGGGGCGGCTAGAGGGTTGCGGTTTACCCCAGAGCGAGCGCCATCGCTGCGGCTATGTTCCTCAGTGGGGCGGAGAGGTGGAGATGGAATAATCTCTCCACCTGCATCCTGTGGAGCATGGCCGCTGGGATGCTGTTGATGTTGTCCTTCTCCGGCGCCTCCCGCTCCCGTTTCAGCTGCAGCGGGAATGGCGATGACGCCGCCTGCGCCAGCCACGTCCCCGTGCGCCTCCGTAGCCCCCACGGCATCAGCGGCCGCATGCGAAGGGGCCTTTGAGGTGGATGGGTGAGCTGCAGCACCGGATTTTTCTTGGGCACCATGGATGATGAAGCCGTTGATGAAGAAAACGATGATGAAGATGACGCGCTGCTTACACCCTCGGGTTCACGTAAGTGCTGCCTCCCTACTTGGCGAGCCAAAGATGTCGTGGTATAACACGGCCACCTATGGGGCCATCGGCCCCTTGTGGTTCGGTAGGGGGGAAGAGCACATTGCACAAAGAGCGGAGAGCATAGAACAACACGGCAGCGATGACACAAGCAGTTTTTACCCAGGTTCGGCCGCCGCGAGGCGTAAAACCCTACTCCTACTTTGGTGGATTGATGAAAGGACCGTGGTGGAGGCGCAATGCCCTAGGCCGGCAAGGTCGCCTTGGGACAAGAGTAGCTACGCGCGTATGAGTGCACAGGGGTCCGAATCCTTTCTAAGGTAGCCATGGCCCTAGTTTTATAGGTCAAGGGGTTACCACAATGGCAAAACGGTCATTATCCAGTGATTAGATAGCCACAGTGCTATCATACCTAACTCTGGTAGTTAGGACAAAGTGCATTAAATGCATCGCTTAACATCGTGTCGTAGATGCGGCCTGGCAAGCCTTGCCACACCGTCTTGGTCATCTCCTGTCTGCCTGTGTGACACGCATCCGGACGGGTGTCACACAGGAGTAATCTTCACTCCAAACAGCTGCCACGCGCTAAATGGCATCCACTTAACCACCTGGGGGCTCGACACCGCACTGATAGATGACTTGCTTCACGATGAGGTGGAGCCGGGGCGCTTTGGCGGGGTAGTCCGCCCACGGCGTCCCCAGCAAGCCTGCCGGGGGAGTCTTGAGACTTGTCTTTTAGGGTAACCTCGACCCCGCTAGGCTCGCCTGCCCAGCAACGGAGGTTTCTCCTTGGTGATATCTTGCTCATTTGGTTGGTCTTGGTCTTCTTGATCCACCCTTTGATTTCTCAAAGAGCTATCTCTTTAGCTTGGTCTCGTCTTGGATGTTGCAACCTTGCTCTTGAGCCTGTGTACAGTTCGGTTAACACACGCCTGGGGTTTGTTGCACCGACAGTGAAGTTTCAGCTTATTTGGAGTTGTGCAGAATAGGTAGCTCTGACATGCTTTTTCAGGTCCAGAATTCCAGCTGCCGGTATTCTCCCTCTTTGTGTAAACCTTGCAAATTATGAGAGAAAAGGCATTAGAATTACTCCAAAAGGCATTATTATGCATAAAAACATTACAAATAACAGTAGGTAAACATGATGCAAAATGGACGTATCAATGAACAACACCTCATGGAGGCCGTAGGCAGTTGGCGTTGGATGAAAAATAGCCCGTGGATGCTGTAGGAAGTTGATGGTGGATGAATGGTAGCCCGTGGAGTCCGTTTTTGTGGTACACCATGATGGCCTGCAAGTGCACAGGTGATACGTCTCCAACGTATCTATAATTTTTTATGGTCCCATGTTGTTATAATATCATTCTTGGATGTTTTACAATAATTTTATAGCAACTTTATATCATTTTTTGGGACTAACCTATTGACATAATGCCCAGTGCCAGTTGTTGTTTTTTACTTGTTTTTTTTACTTCGCAGAAAATCAATACCAAACGGAGTCCAAACGCAGCAGAACTTTTTGGAGATTTTTTCTGGACCAGAAGACACAAGTTGGGCCAAGGAAGTACCAGAGGGGGACTCCGAGGGGAGCACAACCCACCTGGGCGCACCTGGGGGCCCAGGCACGCCCTGGTGGGTTGTGCCCACCTCGGCCGCCTCCTGATGCGGCTTGAAGCTACGTCGGTATTTCCCCAAAGAGGAAGGGATGATGCAGCACAGCGGCGGTAGATATTTCCCTCAGTGATGAAACCAAGGTTATCGAACCAGTAGGAGAACCAAGCAACACTACGTAAACAGCACCTGCACACAAATAACAAATACTCGCAACCCGACGTGTAAAAGGGGTTGTCAATCCCTTTCGGGCAACGGCGCCAAAAATTGGCAAACGGACGTGAGAGAGTAGTAAATATTGATAGATCGAACACCAAATAAAATAAAGTGCAGCAAGGTATTTTTGTATTTTTGGTTTAATAGATCTGAAAATAAAAGCAAAGGAAAATAGATCGCAAAGGCAAATATATTAAAGAAGAGACCCGGGGGCCGTAGGTTTCACTAGTGGCTTCTCTCGAGAAAAATAGCAAACGGTGGATGAACAAATTACTGTTGGGCAATTGATAAAACTTCAAATAATCATGACGATATCCAGGCAATGATCATTATATAGGCATCACGTCCAAGATTAGTAGACCGACTCCTGCCTGCATCTACTACTATTACTCCACACATCGACCGCTATCCAGCATGCATCTAGTGTATTAAGTTCATGGAGAAATGGAGTAATGCAATAAGAACGATGACATGATGTAGACAAGATCTATTTATGTAGAAATAGACCCCATCATTTTATCCTTAGTAGCAACGATACATACGTGTCGGTTCCCCTTCTGTCACTGGGATCAAGCACCGTAAGATCGAACCCACTACAAGGCACCTCTTCCCATTGCAAGATAAATAGATCAAGTTGGCCAAATAAAACCCAAATATCGGAGAAGAAATACGAGGCTATAAGCAATCATGCATATAAGAGATCAAAGAAGACTCAAATAACTTTCATGGATAAAAAGATAGATCTGATCATAAACTAAAAGTTCATCCGATCCCAACAAACACACCGCAAAAAGAGTTACATCATATGGATCTCCAAGAGACCATTGTATTGAAGATCAAGAGAGAGAGAGAGGAAGCCATCTAGCTACTAACTACGGACCCGTAGGTCTACAAAGAACTACTCACGCATCATCGGAGAGGCACCAATGGAAGTGGTGAACCCCTCCATGATGGTTTCTAGATTGGATCTGGTGGTTCTGGACTCTGCGGCGGCTGGAATTGATTTTCGACGACTCCCCTAGGGTTTCTGGAATATTAGGGTATTTATAGAGCAAAGAGGTGGTTCGGGGGGCACCCGAGGTGGGCACCACCAGGCGCGCCCTGGTGGGTTGTGCTCCCCTCGGAGCACCCCCAGACGCTTCTCTGGCCCACTGAATGTCTTCTGGTCCAAAAAAAATCCACAAAAAGTTTCGCTGCGTTTGGACTCTGTTTGGTATTGATTTCCTGCGATGTAAAAAACATGCAAAAAATAGCAACTGGCACTATGTCAATAGGTTAGTACCAAAAAATGATATAAAATGACTATAAAATGATTGTAAAACATCCAAGAATGATAATATAACAACATGGAACAATCAAAAATTATAGATACGTTGGAGACGTATCAGCATCCCCAAGCTTAATTCCTGCTCGTCCTCGAGTAGGTAAATGATAAAAACAGAATTTTTGATGTGGAATGCTGCCTAACATGTCATCTCATATTATTTCCTTTATAGCATGGACATTTGGACTTTTATATGATTCAAAGCAATAGTCTAGTTTTGACATGATGACTTAAATAATCAAGCATATCAACAAGCAACTATGTCTTTCAAAATATTAACGCTAAAATAAGTTATCCCTAGCCCATCATGCTCAACCATTGATCCATTCATGAAACACACTCGCATATTAACTACACCCAATGCTCAAGTACGATCATAGTGCCTCCTAGTTGGTGCTTTATAAGAGAAGATGGAGACTCAAATAAAAAATAAAAATTGCATAAAGTAAAGAAAGGCCCTTCGCGAGGGAAGTAGGGATTTGTAGAGGTGCCAGAGCTCAAAGCAAAAAACTTAGAGATAAAAACATTTTGGGAGGTGTGTTTTTCCCACCAACAAAAACGACTTAGAGTTCCCAACACTTTCCATGCTAGATATATCATAGGCGGCTCCCAAACAGAAAATAAAGTTTATTCCTTTTTCCACCATTTCTTTCACTTTCCATGGCTAGCCGTATCCACGGGTGCCCTCCATACCAACACTTTCCAAGGAATTTATTATTTGAAAACATAAAGTAAATTCATTTTTCATTTCGGGACTGGGCATCCCTAATACCTTTGCCTTACTCTCGTGCAATGACAAGTGAATAAACACTCATCGTGAGAATAACACATCTAGCATGGAAAATATTAGCGACCCCTCACCGCCTCGCGAGCGGTACGAACACACAAAAGAGAAGTTTATTTTGAAAATTAGAGGTGGCACATACAAATTTGCTTAGAACGGCAAAAGAATACCGCATATAGGTAGATATAGTGGACTCATGTGGCAAAACTAGTTTAAAGGGTTTTGAATGCACAAGTAGTGATCATACTTAGTGCAAAATGAAGGCTAGCAAAAGATTGAGAAGCGACCAACCAAGAAACAAAAAATCTCATAAGCGAGCATTAAGCATAATTAACACCGAATAATGCACCACAAGTAGGATATAATTTCATTGCATAACTATTGACTTTCGTGCTTGCATAGGGAATCACAAACCTTAACACCAATATTCTTACTAAAGCACAATTACTCATCAACATAACTCACATATCACATCATCATATCTCAAAACTATTACAAGGAATCAAGTTTATTTTGTCCAATGATCTTCATGAAAGTTTTTATTATATCCTTCTTGGATATCTATCACTTTGGAACCAATTTTCATGTGTTGCTTTTGATAAGCTCAAACAAATATAAGTGAAGATCATGAGCATAATACTTCTTTCTCTCAAATTAATTTAAGTGAAGCAAGAGAGAATTTCTTAAAAAATTTACTTACTCCCAAATAAATCTAAGTGAAGCATGAGAGCATTTCTTCAAAAATACTAAAGCACGCCATGCTCGAAAAGATATAAGTGAAGCACTAGAGCAAATCCATAGCTTATAAAAATTTAAGTGAAGCATAGAGAGCAATTCTAACAAGACATGGCATAATTTTGGCTCTCTCAAATAGGTGTGTCCAGCAAGATTCAAGACTTAGAACACAAAGCAAAACAAGCAAAGACTCATATCATACAAGACGCTCCAAGCAAAACTCATAGTATGTGACGAATTAAAATATAGCTTCGAGTAAAATACCGATGGTCGTAGCAATCTGGATATTTTGAATCAACTCATCAAAGAAAATCATAGAATCATCAAAACAAGCACACAACGCAAAGAAAACAGAATCTGTCAAAAACAGAACAGTCTGTAGCAATCTGGATATTTTGAATACTTCTGAAATTCCAAAAATTCTGAAAAATTAGGAAAACATAGGAAATTTGTATATAAATCTTTTGTAAAAAATTCAGAATTTTTCGTCTCTGATGTGAATTTTAAAAATTGTTTTACTGGACGCAAAAGTTTCTGTTTTCCAACAAGATCAAATCAACTATCACCCAACATAATCCTAAAGGCTTTACTTGGCACAAACACTAATTAAAACACAAAAAACATAATTATAACAGTAGCATAATTGTGCAAACACTCAAGAACAGAAAACAAAAAGCAAAAATAAATTTTATTCATTGGGTTGCCTCCTAACAAGCGCTATAGTTTTACGCCGCTAGTTAGGCATAAAGCAAGGATCTAAGTTTTGTCATCTTTGTTTCGAGATCCATAAGATGCCCTCATGATTGATTCATATGGAGGCCTAATTATTGTTCTAGGGAAGTGTTCCATACCCTTCCTTAGTGGAAATTGAAATTTAATATTGCCTTCTTTCATATCAATCACGGCACCAATAGTGCGTAAAAACGGTCTACCAAGAATAATTGGACAAGACGGATTACAATCAATATCAAGAACAATAAAATCTATAGGCACATAATTCCTATTGGCAAGAATAAGAACATTATTAATCCTTCCCATAGGCTTTTTAATAGTAGAATCCGCCAAGTGCAAATTTAAAGAGCATTCTTCAATATCGGTAAGACCAAGCCCATCACATAAAGATTTCGGAATTGTAGAAACACTAGCACCCAAGTCACATAAAGCAAAACACTCATAATTTTTAATCTTGACTTTGATAGTAGGTTCCCACTCATCATGTAAATTTCTAGGAATTGAAACTTCCAATTCCAACTTTTCTTCCAAAGCTTTCATCATAGCATCAACAATATGTTTAGTAAAAGCTTTATTTTGTTCATAAGCATGGGGTGAATTTATCATGGATTGCAACAAAGAAATACAGTCAATCAAAGAGCAGCTATCATAATTAAAGTTTTTGTAATCCAAAATAGTGGGCACATCACTAGTTAAAGTCTTAACCTCTTCAAACCCACTTTTATCAAAAATTTCAACAAGATTTTCACCCTCCAAACTATCGGGACGCCTTCTAACTAAAGTTGACTCTTCTCCAGTCCATTTTTCATCAATCTTAATTTTACTAAACAAGGAATCAATAGAAGAAACACCAATAATTTTAAGATCTTCATCACTTTTATGAAAGCAATCACTAGAAAACGCCTTTTTTAAAAATTCTCTTCTAGCTCTAAGCATAGCGGTTTTTTTCTTACTTTCATCCATAGAAACATAAAGAGCTTTAATTGATTCCTCAACTTTAGGCACAAAAATTTTCATCTTGAGATTTTTCACATCATGAGAAATTTTATCAACACTTCTAGACAAATCATCAATCTTATTCAACTTTTCTTCCATCGAAGCATTGAAAATTTTTTGAGTATTGATAAATTCTTTAATATTATTCTCAAGATCAGAGGTGTTCCTATTATTATTATAAGAAGAATTACCATAGGAATTACCATAATTATTAGAGAAATTACTAGGAAAAGGCCTAGGATTAAAATTACCTCTATAAGCATTGTTATTGAAATTGTTTCGCGAGATAAAATTCACATCTACAGCATCACTATTTTTCTTAATCAAAGTAGACAAAGGCACATCATTAAAATCAATAGAAGCACTTTTACTAGCAACCAATTTCATAAGAGCATCAACTTTTTCACTCAAAGAAGAAATTTCTTCAACCGAATTAACTTTTTTACTAGTAGGAGCTCTTTCGGTATGCCATTGTGAATAATTTGCCATGATATTATCAAGCAATTTGGTGGCTTCACCCAAAGTAATTTACATAAAAGTACCACCCGCGGCGGAATCTAAAAGATTACGAGAAACAAAATTCAACCGCGCATAAAATTTTTGTATGATCATCCAAAGATTTAACCTATGAGTTGGGCAATTCCTTAGCATCATTTTCATCCATTCTCAAGATTGTGCAACATGCTCATGTTCAAATTGCTTGAAATTCATGATCTGGGTTCTAAGGGAAATAATTTTTGCGGGCGGAAAATACTTAGTGATAAAAGCTACTTTGCACTTATTCCAAGAATCGATACTATTACGAGGCAAAGAAGAAAACCAAAATTTTGCATAATCTTGCAAAGAAAACGGAAATAATTTCAACTTCACAACATCATTGTCCACATCTTTTTTCTTTTGCATATCGCATAATTCCACGAATGTGTTAAGATGGGACGCGGCATACTCATTAGGAGTACCGGAAAATTGATCTTTCATAACAAGATTCAGCAAAGCAGTATTAATATCACAAGTCTCCGCACTAGTGGCGGGAGGAGCAATCGAAGGAAGTTTAAGGAAGTTTTAAAGATTATACAAAGGATTTTTGGAGGAGACTTTAAAGATTATACAAAGGATTTTTTAAGATGAGTAGTGAATATATAAGAAGCTTTGTACGATGGATTATTCAAGAAAAAAGCATTGTACAAGAGGAGTGTTAGAAATAGATTAGGATTAATCTAACCGGGTATTGCTTACTTATTAAGCAATACCCGTGAGTTGTTTGTGTTCGTTGCCAACGGACGCGTCCCTGGGTGGATGCAACGCAACTGTCTCTCTATGTAACCAACGCCTCTCCAACATGTATAGCCAATCACCAATGAAACCATTAACCGTTCATTCTTCACAAAATCGATGGGAGGTCAAAGAAAACGTTTGGTATTGTTGCGGAGAATTGGTGGTTCGCCAGATAATTAAATGGATATTTAAACGATATGGAGACATTTTTGTAGTCTCACTAATTTTCATCAATCGAGGCGTCCCCAAGATATTGGCTCATTGCTGCGTATCATCTCGAGAGCCGTGTGGAGTTTGGCCACGACGCCAGACATGGCCGGCCGGTTCTGCCCGCGCGGGGACAGGCAGTGGCTCGCCGTGTGTGCCACGAGATCCAGCGCATCCAACTGACGCCGCGTTGGCTGCGGCGCCGGGAGGCCATCCAGCACATCCCGCAGCCTTCCGTTCTGTATGCTCGGGAGCGCGGAGTGCACGAGGAAGGTCACACCAACGCCGTTAATGACCGTCGGCCTCCCCGTCAGCGCCTCCAGCATCACCACCCCAAAGCTGTACACGTCACTCGCCGGGCTCACGCGCTTCGTGTCGACGTGCTCCGGGTCGATGTACCCCAACGTGGCCACGGGCTCCGCCAAGTGCTCCCTGCCCGCCTCTTGAAACACCGCTGAGCCGAAGCCGGACAGGCGCGGCGTGCAACTTGCGTCGAGGAGGATGTTGGACGAGTTGACGTTGCGATGGATGACCACCGGATCCGCGCCGCGGTGCAGGTACTGGATGGCCCGGGCCACGCCCAGCAGCACCTCCACGCGGGTCTCCCAGGACGTCGTCACCGGCGACGAGCTCGGGCCACCGCCCAAATGCTGCAGGTGGTCTCTAAGCGTGCCTTTGCCCATATGCTGGTAGACCAGCGTGTGGTACTCCTTCTCCGTGCACCAGCCGACGAGGCGCACGATGTTGTCGTGCCGGAGGCCGGAAAGGATGTTGCTCTCCGCCACGAACGCGTCCCCCACGCCCTGCCACCCGTGCTTTTCCAGCACCTTCACGGCCACCTCCGTGCCATGGTGGAACTGGAACTGGAGACGGCCCTTGTATACCCTTCCCGAGCTGACCCGGCCGAGCTCGACGGCGAAGTCGGTCGCGGCTGCAATCTCCGACCACGTCAGCGCCCTGGGGTTATAGGAGGAGATCGAGCTTACCTGTGACTGCGACACAACCAGCTGAGTCTGCAGGGAGCCAGAGCTGGAGCCTGGCCACGCCGATTGCTTCAACCAAATCAACGTGAGGATTTTGTCCGACGTCATCACCCTCAACCTCAGCCTAAGCAGCTGCATGGCCCGGCGACACTCCAACCAAGCCCTGCATCCAAATCACATCGACGTATCGACTGCGACGGTGCCGTTCGTTCCTTTGTCAATGTCTCGGCAAATTCGTTCGTTTGTTGTGCAAAAAGGTTTTGATCCAGTTTTTACATCTCTACTACTCCTACTAGTACAACGCCCGTAAGTTACTACGGGATACAATGCATATACTCCCTCTATTCTTAAATATAAGTCTTTTCAGAAATTCAAATGCGGACTATCTATGAAGCAAAATGAGTGATTCTACACTCTAAAATATGTCTATACGCATCCGTACATAGTCTGCATTGAAATCTCTAAAAAGACTTGTATTTAGAAACGGATGGAGTACTTTAGAAGCATCTTTGGTCTGAACTCTTAACCCAATTATGCCCCTCAATCTAGTCTGTTACACCTACTGCTTTTTTTAAATGCACTCTTTGTTATTTTTGTTGTTGGTATATCATGGAGAAAAATTTGAGCTACAAAATAAAATTCACTAATTACGGATGCATGACCTTGGTATCAAGGAATGATTGCTTGCTTAATTTTTGGAACGTGCGTTGGCACACATATCCATTTTAAAAAAGAACAATATTTATATTAACAAAAACCCGAGAGCTTTTATAATTCATGAAGGTATGCAGTTAACATGTAATTGTGAAAGCAAAAAAGATCTATAGGAAGTCATTTACTAATGAGATGACATGACTGATATTTTGATTTTTTGGGATAGAATGCAAGATCTGTCAATGCAAATCAATACATGCCCGCTCTTCTCTTGTGAATGTCTTCTCCGATAGGCCCTACAACCTAGATAGTTGTCGCCTGTCGGAATCAATGGACATCATCTTCCTTAACTATGTGGCAGCCTTGCTTATGATGAATCTACAAAATATGGAATTAATCAACGAAAGCATCATGCAATTGAAGCTTGATAATCACAAAATGCATGACTACTTTGTACACGAGGTTAGGTGACTACAGATTAAAACATATCAAGGTTGACCTATGATTTTAACCTAATAATCACTTTACTGTCTTCCGTAATCTATACTGACATTGTATAATTGGACAATAACAAATGTTGGGACAAACCCGGATAGCTCACTCTCTCTCACTCACACAAACGAAGGTGGAAGATGGAGCACACGATTTTCCCAGCGCACAAATGCCTCCGCCGCACGAACGGCCTAATCTTTACTGGGCACATACCCGGGTTCGGCAACAAACTGCAGCCTACCCAGAGGAGCTCTCTCTCCTGCCGATCGGGCGCACACCACGGTCCCGGCGGAGACTACGCTCATCTCTGGTTCTTCTAGGCTCGGCTCATTCCGACGCGTCTCGAGTAGTACATGGGAGGGCTTTTTATACCCGGTGCCACAAGTGCACACACGCACCTAGCACACGCACGCACACCGGCCAGTGGCCACACACACCACTAACTCACGCACACATGCACCACACCTGCCACTACCACAAGACCCGGCCACTAACCAGCTAACTACATGCACGCCCACGCACATCGTGCATTGACTGAACGGCCACACGACCCATACGTGCATGCACCTGTGTGTTGCCAGCTCCCGCGGACGGCTCGGCCAAGACCAACCGGTCGTGATCAAGATTAACGCTTACAACATACATATTTTCTAAATTGCATAATTGAAAAGAAATCATGAACTATAGGCAAAAGAATGACGGACCAAGTATTGCAAATTAGGCAGAGCATGTGACCTTCATTGGCATGAATGCTAGTTCACGACAAAAATTGTGTGTGTCTTAGGACCTACTATAGGAGCGCTCCTGTGGGCGTTGGCTAGTGGCCAACATCTTATCATGAGAACATGACGTTCTTCTCTTGGGTTTTTCATCTTTCTTTCCATTTTGTTTCTTTTCCATGTACAACTGGCGTGCACATGCATCCCCCTCGACCCGCCCACATGCACGACGTTGCAAGCCCTTCTCTCTGCACTAAACCACAATCATAGAGCGGTTCAACGGTTTGGCCCACGGATTGAATGTTTCTTCTTTTTTTCTCTCCCAGCAAATTGATAGTTCGTTAAGCAAAAATAAACTTTTGATCCAGTTTTCAAATTTTAAGAAAACATGAAATTCGCACCACACAAATGAAAGTATGGTTCCCTCACAAAAAATAAATCCTGGCTAATTTTCTAAAACCAGGCGAAAATCAAGATAACCCGGTCATACAAACTTGGCTGACTTCATCATCCTAAATTTGTCAATATAGCTACCAAAATAGTAGGAGTAAAAGATGGAGTAGGGCGTTTTGTTGCCGAGCTCCATGGAGTCCGAAATTTTGAAAATTCAAAATTCAAACTTTTCAGTTTCAAAAAATTCTAAAAATAAAATAAAAATGTATGTGTGTGTAGAATTTCACGATGAAATACTTTGAATTACGGCCTATACAAAAACACAAAATCATGGACTTTGCGCAATGAACAGTACATGTGTTCAACAGCCACGGATTTTTTACACGACTCCCATCTCAACGTATTTCATCATGAAATTTTACACACATGTACATTATGCCTGTAGGTATGTGTACTTTTTCAGAATTTTTTAAATGTAAAAGTTTGAATTTTCAAAATCCGGCCTCCATGGAGCTCATCCTCCATTCAAAATTTTCGTAAAATTTGATCCTATGTTTACTGATAAGGGACAGGACAAACTTCTCGTTCTGCCTCAAGTGGTCATGACGATACTAATCCCTCCATCCATATTGTAATAACGTTTTTCAAACTACGCTACTGTTAAAAACGCTCTTATATTATGTGACGAAGGGAGTAGTTGTTTACATCATAGTATATGTGTTTGTACTTCTACTCCTTACCCCCCCCCCCCCCCCCCCCGGGACAGATAGTAATGTAATTCCTAGTGCACAACCCTAGGAATTGTACATTGTTCAGTTGTGAAGTCTAATCCTGTTGCTCTAGGTGGAAGTTGAACTTAAAAGTCTCAATTGAAAATTCTGGTATATCAAACATTGTTTGGAACAATTGACAAAATTATGTGCCTTGAGATCTTGTGGGGATTGTTGGATTATATATGGGCTTTGGCCCATATAAGACAATAATCCTTGGTTAATCTCTAAAGCTCATTTAGATTCATGGCAAGTGGTGGTAAGTATAGGATCATACTGCGTGAGAGTGAGACCCCTTTATAAGAGCTGCTCTACCACATGCCATTGGGAGCTTGGGAAGAGGTTTTGTACACGCAAGCTCCTCCTCCTCTGCCGCCCGCCTCGCCTCGTCACGATGCGCGCGCCACGGGTTGTGGGAATGAGCCGAGCCTTATTTTTGTCGGCCAGGAATGGTTAATTAATCTCGGATTAATTGATGAGTTTCTACAGTAGTGCCACTGTACAAGAAGTTGGACCGTGGGCTGTTCGCAGACTCGGTCACGTGAGCCCTGGCCCATCTACCTGTGAACCCTAACTCACTCACTCCCTCTTGCACAACCCTAGCCATCATCTACTGTTCCTCTCTCTGTGCTGCTTCCGGCGATCCCATTTCGACGACTGATGACGGTATCTTGGACTAAAGGGTACTAACCTGTACGGCCCACAGTCCATGGGTCGGGCCTATGGCTGGCCACCGACGCTCTGAACCTCGGCGTGATCAAGATGGAAACCTCCGAAGA
This sequence comes from Thinopyrum elongatum, assembly GCA_011799875.1. Lineage (NCBI taxonomy): Eukaryota > Viridiplantae > Streptophyta > Magnoliopsida > Poales > Poaceae > Thinopyrum > Thinopyrum elongatum. The sequence goes on along the minus strand of CM022301.1, from coordinate 554,174,208 downwards.
CATGGCATGCACTCCAAGGATTGCTCTATAGTCGGCGTATTGGCATCAGATGATGTGTGTAACCTAGGTACCCCCGGTGCATATATAAGACGAGGGGTTTAGTCTTTAGAGACACGATTACCAGCCTTAGGATTTAGAACACAATCATACTGTGTCGAGGTAGATCATCTTGTACTCTGTACTCCATCACATCAATATAATCAAGCAGGATGTAGGGTTTTACCTCTTCGAGAGGGCCCGAACCTGGGTAAACATCATCTCCGGTTTCCCCCTATTACCATTATTCCTATACATACAGATCGGGAACCCCCTACCCGAGATCATCCGATTTTTAGCGCCGACATATGGTCGCCCATGCAGGTCCCGCTGTGTGGTAAAAAAGCATCAATGGCTCGTCTTCAGGTCAACAGCGACATCGACTGCGGGGACATCTTCGTCCCTGGCCAACTTTTTGTGTTCGGCAGCTTCGTCCTTCACGCCGATCCGACTGGTCGCCTTGGCCAGGTCGAGAACTTTGCCCATATCAGATCGTCAGATTTGGATGTCTGGAATACATTGCTGACTAAGATGGTTTCCTCGCCCTCTCTGAATGGATGCGAGGATGGTTGAGAACTCCACTAACATCGTGGCCTTGACCCCGGATTTGACCTCTGATCCGGATCTCAGATCGGGTCGCACCTCGGGAAATTTATATCCCACCCACCACTGCTACTTGTAAGATGAGTTGGGTTTTTTCCCGAAGAGGAAGGGGAAAATTATATCCCACCCACCACTGCTACTTGTAAGCTGCGTTGGGTTTTTCTCGAAGAGGAAGGGAAAAACAATATAGTAGCGAATAGTATTTCCCTCAGTAGAGAACCGAGGTTTATCGAATCAATAGAAGATTCACGCGGACAAAGGTCGACAGTACCTACACACACAAACAAAATACTTGCACACAACACGGGCAAGAGGGTTGTCAATCCCCTTGTACTCGTTAATTGGAAGGATTAATTCTGATAGTGATAGATATATAAATTTCAAAACAAAATAAAAGTAAATAAATTGCAGCAACCTTTCTAGGGTTTTATAAATATTGTGAATGGACCCGGTGGCCATAGTTTTTACTCGAGGCATCTCTCTCAGGAACATAGCATACGTTGGGTAGACAAATTACTATTGGGCAATTGATATAAAACTGCATAGTTATGACGTTATTCATGGCATGATCATGTACATAAGCATTACGTCTGTGACAAGTAGACCGAATCCTACCTGCATCTACTATTATTACTCCACTTTGAGAGCGCTTCTATGCTTGCCTCTCTAGGTATTAAATTCATAACAAATAGAGTAATGCATGAAGTTTGATGATATAATGTAGATAGAATAAACCAAGCAATATGATTGAAGCCCGTTGTTTTACCCTTAGTAGCAATAATACAAATATGTGCCTCATTACCTCTTCTGTCACGAGGTGGATTGAACCTACTACTATGCACCACTTCCACTGAAGATTTAATCATCAACTTGGCCAAAGAAAGCTCATAGATAGGAAAAACATTACATAGCTATAACAATCATATATAATAAAGTTTAGAAAAGACTCGATTACTTTCAATGAATAATCTGATCATAAAATTCACAATTCATCGGATCCCAACAAACACACTGCAAAAGAAGATAACATCGAATAGAACTCCGAGGAGAACATTGTATTGAAGATCAAAGAGAGAGAGAAAACCATCTTGCTAATCACTATGGACCCGTAGGTCTGTGGTGAACTACTCACACGTCATCGGAGGTGTAGCTGATAATAGTTTCTCCATCCAACCTCTAACTTTCTCCCAGACCCGGTCTCGTAAATATTTGAAAGTACCGTTCATTGACTGGCCTACATTGGTTGGCATGCCCAAATATCGATCACTCAAGGATTCCTTCTGCACATTAAGGGTGTCCTTCACACTCTATCGCAAAGCCTATGGACAACCTCTACTAAAGAAAATGGATGACTTCTCATGATTTACTCTTTGTCCCGACGCGGAATAATAAGCATCAAATAGGTTTGACACCTCCTCTGCTCCCTCTATACTTGACCTGCAACAGGCTATCGTCAGCACACACAAAAAAGATGGTTTACCGCCGGGGCAGCAGGTGCCACCTTAATTCCGCTTAACACGACTGAGAACTGTTATATAAGCCATGTGAAAATTTCAGGATGATCCATGGACCATCATGTCCACCTCGTAGCCATGCCACCATGTTCTTGTATGCCGTGTCCACAACCCGAATTATCTTGCGGACGAGGTCGGACGCGTTCCAGCGAGCTAGCTGCGTCACCGCGTGTGCATGTCCCACACCAACCGCCAACTAAATGATGGCTCAGTGACTGTACTACGTGAGTACCAGTACCAAGTGTTCCCAATCTCTTAATCAACAACCGGAAGTAGGCCCTATTTGTTTGGCCTTTTGCTTCTGCTTTTGCAGCTTTTCCACTTTGGCCAAAAAACCATAAAAGCTTCTAAATATGTGCTTTTGGGGCTTTTGATGAATCAATATAACAATATTTCGCTCCAAAAGCCATAAAAGCTCCAAAAGCACCTATTTAGGAGCTTTTGTGGCTTTTTGGCCAAAGTGAAAAAGCTGCAAAAGCAGAAGCAAAAGCCCAAACAAACAGGGCCGTAGTCGTAGTAGTACAAGTGGAGGTAGCCTGCCGCGTAGTTGCTCGGTTTCTATGAGGAATCTTAATTTGTTATACGGTGCTAGTTGCTTTAGGGCATCTCCAAGGCGGACCCGCAAACCTCCCGCAACCGTCTGGACGGCGCTGTCCAGAGCACGGAAGCCATCCAACGCGGCACTGTATCGATCCGCAACGCGGTCCAGACGCAATTTCTCTTGCAAACCGGAGACAAACCTAGAGGAGGGGGGGGGTTTGCGGGAGTCTGGACCGCTCCCAAGCCCTCTTCTGACCGCCCAGGCCCACCAAAAACACCACCACCCTCCTGCGTGTTTTCGGTCAGCGCCTGTATTCATGCCCGGCCAGAGCAGATGCGGGCGCTCACTGGCTCCGGCATTGAAGCGGCACGCCGGCCGAGAGAGCGCCACCCGAGTCGCTTCCCGGTGCAGGCGACTGCCGCGCGTTCAAACGACACGACGGCCGCCCGTCCGTCCGTCTGCCGCCCACATTGATGGCACACGGTTGCTGAGGCGTCTCCTCCGGTGCCACCCGTCCTTCCCTCTGCCGCCCACCGTTGCTATATAAACCGCTTCCCGTGCCATAGCCATAGTTATCCACCTCTGATCCCTCTCCGCACCACTCCCACCATGGATTCCTCCCCTGCCAAAGCTTTTTGGGCGGGCTGCCAGCGGTACGGAAGAAGGAGATGGTCGCCATTGTTGCTGGCTGGCTGGCCGACAGGCAGCCGGAGGACGACGACGTCCCATTGGAGGGCACTACCTACGACGAATCGACGCCACCCTCCTCCTGCTTCGCGCCAACCTCGCCGGTGCATTGCACCATGACCATCGGTGAGGCATGTGCCCATTACATGGACATGGTGCAGGAGGAGCGGGAGGAGCAGTTCCTGGAGGCGCAGGACGAAGCCACCTACAAACACCACCTCCTGCAGGAGCACATCTAGGCGGAGGAGTAGCTCGCCGTCGGCAAGGCTGTCGCGCCGAACGTGGACCTGGTGAAGAAGGAGGCGCTGCTGGAGTCCTACCGCTCCACCCGCGGGTGGCGGAGGTGGCGGCGGCCTACAAGGAGAGCGACGACGAGGGCGAGGCGGTGTTCCGTGAGACTAACGACGAGGAGGAGGACATCGCCGAGTCCGCCCACGCCGCGACGACCACGAAGGCGGCACGTCCGCTGGTGCCGCCGGCAGTGATGAAGAGTAGTGCATGGTAGGTTGCCGCCGCTCGTGTCCCAGGAAGGCTACCGCTTCTCCCCTCCCGTCGCCGCCATGCTTGGTGGGCTCAACATCGTCGGCCGGATTAGTGGCTTGGCGACGATGTAGAGGCGGACAGCTTCATTTTCGGGGGCTCCTAAGGAGGAGGTTTCGGAGGCGGTGCTGGAGAGCGCCGAGGCAGAACTGGATGGTGAAGCTCCAGTTCTCGGGGCTCATGGCTGGGCACGGGTAACGAGCACCGGTGACCATTTAGATTAGGTATTAATTATACCTTCAAAGGTGGACTAGCACCGCTTTGATGTAAATGTAATGAAATATGTCATGTTTATATGAAATCCGGACGTGTTTATATGAAATCCGTCATGTTTATATGAAATCCAGCATTGTTTGCTTGAATTTGATCCGGTTTGTTGAAAAAGACTTTACAATGTATGCGGCTAGCATTGGATGGCTGCCTCCCGCATCCGTTTCCGCAGACTGCCCCCCTCCCCCCGTCCATGGACGGATCTGGGAGAAAATTTACGAGTTGCTGTTGGAGATGCCCCTAGAGACCAAGTTTGTCCATACAAACATTGGAATAATTCAAATTAGTGAACCATGGCACACTAGAATCTAAACTCACACCGGGACATTAATTACTGAACTTGTACTTAAACCGAATGAACGGAGGGAGTATAATGTAAGTTGGGGATTAAATACAAGTTTAACTAAATCAGCGACAACTAACATGAAAATGGAGAGAGTAGTATTTTGAGCCTAGCTAGGCAATTGATCTATGTCCCTCGCCTTCCCGGGCAGGGCCGACATCCGCCGTTAGTGCAGAGCACCTGTCCCCCGGTCTCACGCACAAACGTTCTGCATAAACACGGTTGCGTGGTTGTGTTGAGTACCCCTCTATCCCGATTTATAAGTCACCCATTGGTTTTTCGGTCATCAATTTGAATAGGAAAACATATGTTTATGGTACGGAAAATATATCATTGACATTAGTTGTTGTCCAGTTGGTAGACAGGGAAATTTGACTCTTTCCAAATACCATAACAACTACGAAAGATACATATTCTGGTTTCCTCCTCGAGTTTCTGTCGTGCATCATTGCTGCTCTTCAAGTGGCCCAATTAGGCTGGTGTTTCCCGTGAACACTCCGATGGACCATACGCTTCACATGGTGGAGGACTGGAGGTAGTCTGGTTTCACCCCGGTGGTGATGACAATGTTGGTGAGGAGATTCAAGACGACAAGGACGCTGATGAAAGATGAAGCTTGCGGACTAAGGACGGCGGTGCTCGGGCATCATGCGAGGGAGGGACATGGGATAGAGGAGATCCATTCGGGAGTTGGAGAAGCGCTGAGTAGCCCATGCATGCGGGCATGGTTGAGGAAAACACAAGAAGGGGACATCTGCTAGAGAAAAAACCGAGTCTGGGGAGAGGATGGAGGATGTAGGCAAAAAACAACTATGTAATACAAACGAAGAAGGACGAACGGAAAATGCGATCTTATGTATTTCTTATGTATTTTTTTGGAATAATTATGTGTAAATTTCTGCAAACGACTGTGTAAGTGGCCTGAATTTGTTTGGATGTTGTATTCTTTCTTCCAACCTCCTTATCCTATTTTTCACCCCGACGAATTGTCCACATCACAAGTCTCAGACTCACCTCCAAGAGATAAACCTACACACACGGACCTTTACGGAGATTTTACGGTATGTTTCCATCTGACTAACCTATCCCTCCCCCCTGATTTTCAGTGGGGTGGGCCCCGCCTCATCACCAACTTCCATTCCCAAGCCCCCACGTTGGCCAGTCCTTTGATGCCGTGAAAAATTCCTCCGTGAAGCTAGAATTGCTCCACCTCAAACCCTAGGCTCCGGCTGTGACACATCGTCACTGCTTGTGGCGAGGTAGCTATGTAATCAGAGCGATGCTGAGGGCTCAAACGTCACCAATCCGCACGGTCAACCTGTTTCCTCGCTCCCATCTCCGCCGAGGTCATGGCTTGGTCTCAATCTCAATGCTGCTACTTCTCTTCTCCTTCTTCTACCAAAATTGATTTCAGACAATTTACAAATAGTCCATGTGTACTTTTTAAGTACATGAGAACAAACAAGGTTTTTAAAAGTTCAATTCTTTTCGCCCCGACCTCTCTGTCACCCTGATCCGCAATAACTATGCTGCTCTTCTGCCTCCACGGAATCCACCCCTCAAGGTTTTAGAAAGTTCGTCGGAGGAGAAGACAGTCGATCGTGTACTTTTTAAGTACATGAGAACAAACAAGGTTTTTAAAAGTTCAATTCTTTTCGCCCCGACCTCTCTGTCACCCTGATCCGCAATAACTATGCTGCTCTTCTGCCTCCACGGAATCCACCCCTCAAGGTTTTAGAAAGTTCGTCGGAGGAGAAGACAGTCGATCGTGTGACTTACTCCCTCCGTTCGACCTGTTTGAGTGTATTTATTCACTCATTTCTGTTCGTATGTGATCCATATTAAAATATTCAAAACATCTTATAATTGTGAACTGAGGAAGTAACATATTGGAGAACACGCCGAGCACTGAAACGTGATAATATATGCATGTACAGATGCTAATTGAGACAACTTCTTTCCCGAACGGCATCACAACGGTCAACCAAAAAACAAAACCTTGGGTACAAATGCTTTATTCGCCGTTTGACTGAGAATTAGTTAGTTCTCACTGGTTCTCCGTCGAATGAGGCTTAAGCGTGCCATGGACATTGGCTCATCGCTGCGAATCACCAGAGCGCCTCCTCGAGGTTGGCCACCACCTTGGACATGGCCGGCCGGTCCATCCGCGACAGGCAGAGGCAGCGCTTCGCCGTGTCCGCCACGATCTCCAGCGCCTCCATCTGCGGCAGCGTCGGGTCCAGCGACGGGCGACGGTCCAGCGCATCCTTCAGCGTTAGCTTCCCGTTCCGTATGGAGTCCAGTTGCAGGGTGGCCGGATCCTCGCCCGTCAGCGCCTCTAGCATCACCACCCCGAAGCTGTACACGTCGCTCGCTGTGCTCACGCGCTTCGTGCGGCTGTACTCTGGGTCGATGTACCCGGGCGTGCCGACGACCTCCTCGACAAGCTGCCCGCGGCGCTCCTCGCCCGCGGCTTGATACACCGCCGCGCCGAAGCCGGACAGGCGCGGCGTCCAATTCATGCCTAGGAGGATGTTGGACGAGCTCACGTTGCCGTGGATGACCACTGGCTCCGCGCCGCAGTGCAAGTACTGGATGGCCCGGGACGCGCCCAGCAGCGCCACGACGCGGGTCATCCACGGCGCCGTCGCTGCCGACGAGCTAGAGCCACCGCCGGCGCGCTGCAGGCGGTCTCTAAGCGTGCCGTTGCTCATATGCTCGTAGACCAGCATGCGGTCGTCCTCCTCCGCGCACCAGCCAACGAGGCGCACGATGTGGTCGTGGCGGAGGCGGAAGATGATGACGAGCACCGGCACGTACGAACGCATCCTCCAAGCCATCCCGCCCCTGCTTGTCCATCACCTTCACGGCCACCTCCGGGCCGTCGTGGAGGCGGCCCCTGTACACCGTCCACGAGCAACCTCCGCCGAGCTCGTCGGCAAAGTCGTTGGTCGCTACTGCGATCTCCGCCCACGTGAACGTCCTGGGGCAATGGCTGGAGAGCGAGCTCACATGCGACAGCACCATCTGAGTGTGCAGGGAGCCAGAGCTGGAGCCCCGCGCCGGCACCGGGAATACTGCCGGTACGCCGGTGTGGTTGGCGATCAGGGTGAGCAGCCTCAGGCTGAGGACGCTGATGTCGGAGATAATCCTGGCGTTGAGGTCACAGAACGTGTATGAGTGGCGGCCGGCCCGGAAGAAGCGGTCGGCGGTGCTCCGCCTCTGGCAGCTGAGGATCAGCTGGTGCGCCTCCTGCAGCGTGTTGTTGAGCTCGGCCAGCGGCGGCACCGCTTCCGGGTCGTCCCGCAGGCTAGACAGCACCCCGTGGACCGTGGACACGCGGCGCGCGAGGTGCTCGCACTCGAGCTTGTTCTGGCGTGCCGTCTCCACCGCCTCCCCGATCATGGAGATGAGCCCGGCCGCCTGCCCGATGAGCTGTGTCACCGCGGCCGCACTCCCCACGAACTCCATGGTCACTCACTGTTAGAAGGAAGAGAATGCTGAGTAAATAGGCAATTTTTCGACTAATTTAATTCATAAATAAATCACTAGCATGGCATTGACTAAATTGATGACGTACTGACTCTGATCTAAACATGCACGTACTAAGCAAACAGTAGACAAATCTACACATACTGCTAGTACTGCTAATACGAGAATAAACAGGAGCGGGATAAACGCGTTATACCCTCCAGTAGGCCATGCAGACGCCGCGGCGGTGGTGGCGGCAGCAGCGTCCTCGGCGGCCTTCTTGTCGGCTTCAGCTTTCTCGGCGGCGGCACGTTCGGCGTCGGTGGACATGATGATGATGAGGGCGATGCAGACGTAGAGGATCGGAAGCGAGCAGTCGCGTAGTCGCTGCCCAAAAACCTATTCGCCCCTCACCCGTACAGGAACCAGAAGGGCGTGGTTTCGGAGACCTGCTCTCCCGTCGACCGTGTACGCGGCGGACGGGATGGAGTCACCGGCGGCAGCAGCAGCAAGGGAACGACGGTGGGTGTGCGCGTGAGCAGATGAGGTCTGTTCGTGGTTAGGGTTAGGAGACACCGCACACTTATATAGGCGCAGCCGCGTGGAGAGACGTGGGCTCGACCCACGTCCGAGTCCGTGACAGCCCACGATCTGACGTCTCAAATCGTGACCCAGCTGTCAGAGAACTCTCCGCTAGTGACTGGCAAAAATAAGCGCGTAGGTATGAGCTCGGCTCGGCTCAATCCCGCAACCCGCGGCGCGTCGTGACGAGGCGTGGCGTGGCGAGGCGGGCGGCGGAGGAGGAGTGTGCGAGGGCCTCTTCTATTCTCAAGCTCCAATAGCATGTGAAAGAACACCCCTTATAAAGAGGTCCAACTCCTCTTCCACTTCCGGGGTGGGACTAAACTTCCCACCTCCACCTAGTGCCAATAAACCCACATGGGCCCTTAGAGATTTTCAGAAATTGCTATATGGGCCTAAAGCCCACTCCAAATTTCAGCAATCCCCCACCAAATCTCGAGGGCCCATTGTGTCCTCTGTTCCAATTGCTGTTTCGATATACCAGTGTTTCAGTGAAGACCTGTTAAGGTTGAACTTCACCTAGAGCAAGCAGCTACACTCCTTCACAACTGAACAATGGACTAAGCCTTGAATTGTCAGTTTGGCGTGAAGAAGTTTCACCACATGTCTTACTAGTACTAGGCTGCCGAAGGCTGACCCCTCGGGTGGAGCATATAAGTCACACTCCTGGCCTGTTCATGAGCTTACTCGAGATTACCCCAATCTCATAGACTGTGACCAGCAGTCGGGCTCATATAGGTGTGTTCCTCCAAAGATCGCTCTGTAGGATAGCATCTTGCTTGCATAAGCTTTGGAACACATTAAGACAATAGTCACCCTACCATACAGTATTGAGAGTATTGCATCTCCAACGGAGTGGGTTAATATAGTTACTCTCCTCAGTTCACCACTGGCTTGTTTTCCCAGGTCCTACTTCACGGGATCTCCGATCACATAGGTTGGGTTACCACCATGGCAACTCATGTGGGTCTCATACCCATCTCCCTTGATGCATTATCTATCACAACACGTGATAGCCCTTTAGTAAAGGGATCTGCCAGATTCTTAGCCGTATGGACATACTCCAACGCTATCACTCCGGAGTTTCTTAATTTTCTGACAGCTTTTAGTCTCATTCTTATGTGTTTGTTGGACTTCATGTTGTCCTTTGAACTCTTCACCTTGGTGATGACAGTCTGATTGTCACAGTTCATAAGGATAGCCGGAACCGGTTTATCAACCAATGGCAAGTCCATCAAAAGATCTCAAAGCCATCCTGCTTCAACACCAGATGTGTCTAATGCTGTTAATTCTGCTTCCATTGTCGATCTCGTTAAGATCGTTTGCTTGCAAGACTTCCAGGAAACAGCGCCACCTCCAAGAGTAAACATATACCCAGTTGTGGCCTTCATCTCATCAGCATCAGAGATCCAATTCGCATCACTATACCCTTCAAGTACCGACGGGTATCCGGTATAGTGAAGTCCATAGTTCATCGTACCTTTCAAATAGCGCATAACTCTCTCAACAGCATGCCAATGTACATCACCCGGTTTGGAGACAAACCGGCTCAGTTTGCTCACAGCAAACGCGATGTCAGGCCTCGTTGCGCTCGCTAGGTACATCAGTGAACCAATGATTTGAGAGTATCTCAATTGATCTTTAGCCATGCCTTGAGACTTTCGAATCAACACGCTAGGATCATATGGTGTTTGAGATGGTGTGCAGTCCGAATATCCGAAACGACTCAACACCTTCTCAACATAGTGGGATTGCAGAAGTGTAATCCCATCCTCATTATCTCTCAGTAGCTTGATGTTCAATATAACATCAGCCACACCAAGGTCCTTCATTTCAAAGTTCTGAGATAGAAACGACTTGACCTCCTCAATGACTTTGAGGTTTGTTCCGAATATCAGTATGTCATCAACATACAAGCACAGTATAACTCCTTCGCCCCCACCATGGCGATAGTATACACATTTGTCAGCTTCATTAACAACGAAGCCAACAGATGTCAAAGTTGTATTAAACTTATCATGCCATTGCTTAGGTGCTTGCTTCAGGCCATATAAAGATTTCAGCAACCTACACACCTTTCTTTCCTGACCATCTATCACAAAGCCATCTGGCTGTTGCATGTAGATTTCCTCGTTTAGCTCTCCATTCAGAAAAGCCGTCTTAACATCCATCTGGTGGACGAGAAGACCATGCGAGGCTGCCAACGAGAGTAATACTCGAATGGTGGTCAGTCTAGCCACAGGTGAATAAGTGTCGAAGAAATCTTCCTCTTCTTTCTGGTCATAGCCCTTGGCCACAAGCGTAGCCTTGTACTTTTCAATCGTACCATCGGGCCTAAGCTTCTTCTTGAACACCCACTTACATCCCAATGGTTTGCAACCATAGGGGCGGTCAGTGATCTCCCATGTCCCGTTAGCCATGATGGAATCCATCTCGCTACGGACCGCATCCTTCCAGTAGTCAGCTTCTGGAGAGGCATACGCTTCTGAAATAGAAGTGGGAGTATCATCCACGAGGTACACGAAGAAATCATCACCAAAGGTCTTTGCAGTCCTTTGTCTCTTGCCCCTACCAAGGGTTTCCTCGTCATCCTCCTCAGGATTTTCATCATGTGTTTGTTCATAATAATCCATAGGGATGGCAGGCTCAGGAGTCTCCTCAGATTCCTGTCTAGAAGTGCTTTGCATATCTCTCATAGGAAAAATATCCTCGAAGAATGTAGCATCCTTAGACTCGATAATCGTACCGACCTTCTGGTCAGGTACCTCAGATTTCACTACTAGAAATCTATATCCAACACTGTTCTTAGCGTAGCCCATATTAACGCAGTCCACAGTCTTAGGTCCAAGCTTACGCTTTTTGGGGATCGGCACATTGACTTTCGCCAAACAGCCCCAAGTACGCAAGTATGAGAGTGTTGTCCTTCTCTTTGCCCATTTCTCATATGGAGTGATCTCATTATCCTTTGTCGGAACTTTATTCAGGACATGACATGCCGTCAATATAGCCTCTCCCCACCATGCCTTGGATAAACCCGATGTATCTAACATGGCGTTAACCAAATCAGTTAGAGTACGGTTTTTCCGCTCGGCAACCCCGTTTGACTGGGGTGAATAGGGAGGCGTCCTCTCATGAATAATACCGTGTTCCACACAAAAAGAATCAAACTCACTCGAGAAGTACTCTCCACCATGATCTGACCGGACTCGTTTAATTTTCTTTTCAAGTTGATTCTCAACTTCTGCCTTATAGATTTTAAAGTAGTGTAGAGCCTCATCTTTAGTATTTAACAGATACACATAGCAATATCTAGTGGAATCATCTATCAATGTCATGAAGTATTTCTTTCCACCTTTAGTCAACACACCATTCATCTCACAAAGATCAGAATGTATGAGTTCTAACGGTGCCAAGTGTCTCTCCTCCGCGGCCTTGTGAGGCTTGCGAGGTTGCTTAGCTTGCACACATGAAAGGCACTTAGAACCTTTGACTAAAGTGAAACTCGGGATTAAATCCAACTTAGCTAGCCGCGTCATAACACCGAAACTAATGTGACAAAGACGTGAATGCCAAACTTCAGATTCATTAACACTCGAATGAATATGGTTCACGACTTTATTACAAAAATCTGCGAGGGAAAGGCGGAACATCCCTCCGCTCTCATAACCTTTTCCAACAAATAGTCCATACTTAGTAACAACTAATTTATTAGACTCGAAGACCAACTTAAACCCTTCTCTACACAGAAGGGAGCCACTAACGAGGTTCTTCTTGATGGCGGGGACATGCTGCACGTTCTTCAGCTGCACGATCCTTCCCGAAGTAAACTTCAGATCGACCGTGCCAACACCATGAACAAAAGCACTCGCGCCATTCCCCATCAATACGGACCCGTGGCCTGTGACCTGGTAAGAAGAGAACAATGAAATGTCAGCACACACATGAACACCTGCACCTGTGTCCACCCACCAATCGGTGGGCTGAAACACTGAAAAGACAGTAAATAAATTACCGTACCCTGATGCACCATTCTCATTGTTGCCCATAATCATGTTGACAGACTTGGAGTCCTGCCCTGACTTCTTAAACTTGTTTGGGCACTTGTTGGCCCAATGTTCAACCGAACCACAAGTAAAGCAGCCCTCATCCTTCTTGTTCTTCTTGAAGGTCTTCTTACCCTTCTTCTTAAAGTCGGTATTCTGTTGGACACCGTTCTTTCCCTTGGGCTTGTGGGAGTTATGGTTCCTCTGGTTAACCATGTTGGCAACAGAAGTTCCTTCGACCCCTTTTCCGTGCGAGTCCTTTGCCCTTGAATTCTGCTCAACACTCAGATGGCCAATGACATCCTCCACAGAGAATTCACGCCTCTGATGTTTCAGAGTGGTGGCAAAGTTCCTCCAGGAATTAGGGAGCTTAGCGATTATGCAGCCCGCGACAAACTTGCCGGTAAATCGCACTTAAGAAGCTCAAGCTCCTTAACAATGCATATTATCTCATGAGCCTGCTCCAATACAGGACGGTTTTCAACCATCTTGTAATCGTGGAACTGCTCTATAATATACATCTCGCTCCCGGCATCGGCGGCCCCGAACTTAGATTCGAGCGCCTCCCACAAGTCCTTGGCGACATGCACATGTAAATATGCGTCGACCAGTTTATCTCCGATCACGCTAAGAACTGCTCCGAGAAACACAACGGTGGCCTCCTTGAACGCCTTCTCCTGTTCAGGAGCAATCGTTCCCGTGGAGACACCGGTGACCCAGAACACGTTCATAGCCGTGAGCCATAAAGTGGTCTTAGTCTGCCAACGCTTAAAATATGTACCGGTAAACTTATCCGGTTTCAGTGCAGCGGCGAAGCCACTTGCCGAAAAATTCCTACACATAATAGGTTTTTGGATTGCTGAGTAAATAGGCAATTTTTCGACTAATTTAATCCATAAATAAATCACTAGCATGGCATTGACTAAATTGATGACGTACTGACTCTGATCTAAACATGCACGTACTAAGCAAACAGTAGACAAATCTACACATACTGCTAGTACTGCTAATACGAGAATAAACAGGAGCGGGATAAACGCGTTATACCCTCCAGTAGGCCATGCAGACGCCGCGGCGGTGGTGGCGGCAGCAGCGTCCTCGGCGTCCTTCTTGTCGGCTTCAGCTTTCTCGGCGGCGGCACGTTCGGCGTCGGTGGACATGATGATGATGAGGGCGATGCAGACGTAGAGGATCGGAAGCGAGCAGTCGCGTAGTCGCTGCCCAAAAACCTATTCGCCCCTCACCCGTACAGGAACCAGAAGGGCGTGGTTTCGGAGACCTGCTCTCCCGTCGACCGTGTACGCGGCGGACGGGATGGAGTCACCGGCGGCAGCAGCAGCAAGGGAACGACGGTGGGTGTGCGCGTGAGCAGATGAGGTCTGTTCGTGGTTAGGGTTAGGAGACACCGCACACTTATATAGGCGCAGCCGCGTGGAGAGACGTGGGCTCGACCCACGTTCGAGTCCGTGACAGCCCACGATCTGACGTCTCAAATCGTGACCCAGCTGTCAGAGAACTCTCCGTTAGTGACTGGCAAAAATAAGCGCGTAGGTATGAGCTCGGCTCGGCTCAATCCCGCAACCCGCGGCGCGTCGTGACGAGGCGTGGCGTGGCGAGGCGGGCGGCGGAGGAGGAGTGTGCGAGGGCCCTCTTCTATTCTCAAGCTCCAATAGCATGTGAAAGAACACCCCTTATAAAGAGGTCCAACTCCTCTTCCACTTCCGGGGTGGGACTAAACTTCCCACCTCCACCTAGTGCCAATAAACCCACATGGGCCCTTAGAGATTTTCAGAAATTGCTATATGGGCCTAAAGCCCACTCCAAATTTCAGCAGAGAAGAGGATCGGGGGTAGCCTTTTTATCAGCGCCCGCGCGAGCTCGAGGTGTTTGTGGAAATTGTTGCACGCGCGAGCACGAAGCGACGCCGAAGGCCGAGGCCAGTGGGCAGTGGGCACGGCTCCGCGCCATTGTCTTGGTCCGTCGCTCCCTCCCTCTCTGCAGCGTGTTGGCGACGACCCGAGGAATTGTCAAGTCAAGCTCGTCTGGCAATCCATGTATGCATCCCCCCTCGACGTACCCACCCACATGCATGCACGACCTTGCAACTTGCAAGGGAGCCCTTCTCTCGGCATTAAACCACAACCACAGCGGTTTCAACGGTTTGGCCCACGGTTTGGTCTCTCTCTCTCTCTCTCTCTCTCTCTCTCTCTCTCTCGCTTTGATCCAGTTTTCACATTTGAAGAAAAAAAATGGTGAACTATGGTTGGTCCCCTCACAAAAGAAGAAGTAAAGCTTGGTTAATTTTTAAAAACCAGTTGAAATCAAGATAACCCGGCATCACAAGCTTGCTAAACTAGGAACATCTAGCATATACTTATATGCATGGATGCCACATGTCAATTGAGAGAGGATCAGAACATAAGAGGGCCCTAAAAACTCCTGTGCAACATCTTCAACCATGGTGATGAAGTCAAGGTGACCGTCCGCCGTAGAGGAAGTAGTCAAAGCAGGCAGACGAATGTCTAGGATGTAGTCGAATTTGAGTGAACAGTCGAAGATGATGATGAACAGACGAAGACGATGAGACATCGATCGTGATTTTTTTTCTTTGATGATGAACAGACGAAGACGATGAGACATCGATCGTGATTTATACGAGAATGTACTCACTCCTATGAACACACACATGCACACTCTACCCATATGAGCAGCTCCAATAGACTGAGCCGTCATAGCATCTTAAGATTTTACGGAGTCACCACAGGCGCCTCACTGTCGACGAGAACGTGTTCTCCCACTGAAAAAACATCGCAGGAAGATTGAAATAAATTCAGAAATAATGCGAGTATCAATGTCAAGTCTAGAACTTGAACCTGGACTGAGAATAACACTGTCCTCCTAACCATCAACCACGAATTGATTCGCTTCTTTGATAAGAACTAGCGATCCCTATCCCTATGGACCGATGCGTGCAAGCGCGAGATGTGATGTGACGCTTCACCTTTTTCCCACTAGCGATCATACTATTGGGCCAAGGCGCCAAGCCCAACGCACTGCTCCTTTTTCTCTATTTTTATTGGTTTATACATACATATGCATACTAGATCATCGACCCCCACCAGACCTGGGCCAGTTAGGATTAGTGTCAGAATCGGACATGCTATATCCTTAGCCTCCTATACGATGTGACTTTGTAGCTCATAACGATTAAATAATGACATGCATGTAGGGCAGCCAGCGACGTGTGCTGACGCTCGAGCGGCCAGTGTTACGATATCAAGAGGAGTAGTGCACATAATCATGCCTCGGGGAAAGACGAATTTGCCGAACCTCATTAACGAATCTCGTGTCATGTTGTAAATGCATGTTCTATGATTGATCGACTACGTGGCTATGTGTGAACTGAGAGCTCAGATGGTTAGCTTCCTTGTGGTGTAATTAACGACCAGGGTTCAAGTCCTAAATTTTGCAAAGATTTAATGTGCCTTGGATTCTTGAAATATCAAAAGAAGATGGAGATGAGCCCTTCAAATCGGAAAAACAAAAACATTAAGATAAGCCCTCTAAACTGGAAATGAGGGAGTATAAGCTTTTGAGTCCTTTCGGACCCTCAATGTGTTTAAATTTGTTTGCCCAGCAAAGTCAACCTGATGATCCAAGATAAAAGCAACATGAAAATTCGAAGAAAAATTGAAAAATATCAAGCACTCAAAAATATTTGAAGCCCTGATAGAAATTGATCAAGATGTATTACTTGTTTTTGCATGCAAGATGTAGCAGCGACAAGTAATATGATTCAGAGGGAGTACCTTTTTTTTAGTGATTGATCAGAATGTATTGATACAATTCAGAAAAAGAAAATATTCTATAGTGATAACAGTAATGGCTACCCCACAAAAAAAAGATAACAGTAATGACAAAACCTCAAAAACCCGAGGGCCCAAGGAACAAAGTGAAGCCCCTACAAAATTCGCAGCCCAGTTGGAGATTGATCAGACGTGTAGGAACAGTTGAACTAGGCCCAACAGATAGTTTAAGCCCCTACGTCCGAAACAGTAATTGGCTGAACATTAAAAATCTTCTAAAAAAAGACTGAACATTGAAAAAAAATTGAAAGCCCAACTAAAAAATTATCAGAGCCTGGTTTCGATCCTGGACCTGTGGGTTATGGGCCCACCGGGTTTCCGCTGCGCCACTCTGATCTTCTTGTTCGTTATTTGACATTAATCCCAAGTAACCACAGGTTAGCCGTATCACATGTGCGCGTGATGGATCTGGTCGAGTCCCGTCTTACACTGCCTGCACGGCTGCACGTCGAACGGCTGGCGTGTCCAAGCAGTACGTCGAGCCATTTCATCGCCATGCTCCCTAGCTATCAGTAGCACTGCTAAATGCTAATGGTGCAGATGGAGTGGTAGATTCACTCGACCACGTACGTTTTCGTGCACATGCATGCATGCATGCCTCGACTGGCCAGGATGGACGCAGCGTATGAATCAGCTTTGAGCCTTTGATCGAACCCAAACAGAGGCCGAATCAGTATTTCAGTTCCCTCCTTTTGTTTTATTTTGTTTTTAACCTTTCTTGCTGGTATATTTCTCTTCAGTCGGGTATTGGATATAGTGATTGATCCTTGTTTCTTTTCTTTCTTGATGGAGTTACTTTGAGCATCATGAAAGTCTAGATATTTTTTGTCCATTTTATACTTCCCTCGTATATACTGAGATATTTTGACAATATAAATTGCAAATATGTGTTGAAATGGTGCCTTTTGTGACCAAAATAAATTTTTAACAAGGCGCAAGTATGCTCTTCTTTTCATTGTGCTACAACACTTAGCTGTATAGTTTATGTGCTGAAAATATGTTTCTCCCTTGAATTTAAACAGTGGTGGCAAACCTCGTGCGTGCCCGTTGATATTTTCACTTCAAACATATTACTTTTTTACTATATTTTGCATGTCCATCTATAAAATCATGGGCCTGACACCGGAGGATTGAGGCCGCCGCCGCCGCTGGGTAAGATGGGTAAGACGAGGTCATCATGAGTTAGAATTACAATTGTGTTTAAAATAGAGATAAAGAGGCACATATAGAATAACTTAAACATATTACGACTTGTCTTGTACTGCAAGTCTCTCTCCCTCACATGTACTCTATATATACCCCTACGAGGGTCATATAAAAACAACACAACATAGCACAATATTTAGCCATCTATATTTTCTACATTATGAGTTGCCTGCAGTGCAGCCATGGCAGCGTTGATATCCGCCGATGGCCCCTGCCACGATAGCACTCAACAGAAGCTGAACGTGCTTCTTGATAAAACTTGACATGAAACAAAACTACGGATTCGATCGATGAACCGATCCAATGACTGCTTCTGTTTATGCAATAGTGCTATGCTACTTGTGCCAGCAAATGAAGAAAAAAGTTCAGCATCAATTGTATGCTTATGTTCTTGAGTGTACATGTGTTAATCTTGAGTGTTAGCAATGGAGAACGTATCTGCTGCACTGTGCTAGTTTTACATCTTAAACGATGGAGCTCCCCCTCCTTTCCCTAACCGCCCCCGCTACTACCTCCGGAGAGAGATGTCGGGCCTCAACTACATTCCAAGTCTTTGAGGATGCCAATAGGGACCCATCACCCAGTGGCGGAAGTAGCAATCTAGCAAGGTTAGGACTTCGCCACACCTTAAAAAAAAAAATCAAGTTTAGGCTATATGCACCTTGATGTTTATGAAAGCTTCAAGTACAGTGTTGTTCTATGCCTGGGCTGCCTACGTCGACTATACCTTAAAAAAAATCTTCCTTTGCCATTGCCGCCACATGGGGATGATGTGTTGGTGGAGGAGTATTTTCACCATCTTTGGGCGTTCCCGGCCCCTCTTTATCATAGCCATAGGGATTTTGCCGTTGCTGCCACGCTACTTTCTTTTGGATCCGGTGGGATTTGCTCGCGGCTATCCGTTTTCAAGTCATTGATTGCTTCCCCACGAGACAATCATATCCCCTAGCCATCAAACCTTGAAATTAAGTTTTATCGTGCTTTCTGGAGCTGACTCCAGGGCGGGAGACCTACTCTATGGTTGTGTGTTGTGTTCTGATGCAAGATACAGGTTCTCAAGGACATGGCTCAAGGAGAGATGGTGTAGCTCACCAGCATAGAGGTCGGGATCGTGGCCCTAGGAGATGAAATCCATACCAGTACGTTTAACATCAGCAAGTTCCTCGTTCCCATGGTAAGACTTAGGGGGCGAAGGGAAGGGAGTGACATCAGCCTCAGCCTCAACAAGCTCGTCCTCCACCTCTCGATGTGGTGGTGTTTGTTCTTGCACTGGTTGTTGCGAAGGTCATATAACTCCTCGAGCCATGCTATCGGGAAGTTGTCACTACAAGAAATATATCAACTTGTGACCTTCTGTCAGTGACCCTGGAAGAATTGGTCATAAATCTACGACCATTTGAGATCAATTGGTCAAAAGCTGTTCGAGGGGCTTCAAACCCTAAACCATAACGACCATTTTGGTCAGAAAGGTCGTAATTTCCTTACATGAAATGGTCGTAAAGCAAACAACACTGGTCCGCTGCCTTATTTCTAGCTGATAACGACCAATATAAATGGTCATAGCCTTGTAAATTGTGGTGCATTGCTATGACTAGGCGCCACCTCATCAGTTTTGCCTATGTGTCAATTTTTGCTCTAGGTTGTGAAGCAGCCTATATTTCTGTCATTTCCAAAATTCCCAAAAAAATTGGGCATTCTTTACTATCCAAAGCATTGCCTCATGACAATATTCAGCTCCATTTGCCTGGTAAATCTTCCTCGGTAAATTTCCAAACTTTCTGTTCAGGTAGAACCGTTGTGAAGGAAGTACTAGCTAGGCATATCCTCATGAGCTGATTTTTTGCACATCTTCTATATTCCCAAATCATAGCTCTCCACAAAATTTGAGCCCCATCTAACAATCCATGTGAGCTCACCATCCAATCTTTGTTTCTGGTAATATTTTCAGTTTGTGAAGCAACTATATTTTATGTTAATTTATAATTACTGAAAATTTACCACGAAATGACCCTGCCCATAGAACCTCCCTCCACCAAATTTTAGCTCATTTATTCTAGCCAATTTCCCTCAACATTTTTCCCAATTTTCTGTTCAGTAGAGAGCACTGTGAAGAAAGTACCATTTTCATTTATCCAAATGGTATGAAATTTTTAAAGTGCCTTCATATGCCCAAACTATCATCCTCCTCCAAATTTTATATCAATCCATTCATTCATTTGAGTCCAGCTTCAACATTCATATTTCTGTCTAGTGTGGTACTTTGCAAAGCAAGTGACACCTAGGCTCCTCCATTTGAGCTGCAAATTTTCCAAGACAGTGTCCTTAGTAGATGATCATCCTCGGCCAAAACTCAGGCCCATTGGCCATGTGCATTTTCCCCACCACTAATCAAACACTTGGCTGCTAATTCATGTTTGAGCTCAGTTCAGTCTCCTCGTGAGATTCTTTTATTGCCTTCTTCTTCCTGACACCTACCGGGGGAGTACCCAACCCACTAGATATGCCTAGGCCGCCCAGAACGCGTGGCAACGCCACGGTCATGCGGTGACCACGCGGCAGGCATGCGAGTTTACGCGCTCTGGAGTTGGGGCCCTCGGCCACCATCCAAACCTTGACGTATCGTCACCAAACCATGTATTTATGATTAAATAGATACTTATGTATCTAGAAATGATTTTTGGAAAAAATAAATAGCAAGCTAAAAGGCAGGTGCAGTTCAAATTTGACCCGCTTCCTATTGAATCGGCGGAAATTTGTCTTTTTCACGATAGGTGGATCAAAGCTTTTGACACCCAACCATTTGGTCAATTGTGCATTAAATATGTCCTACTATTTTAGAAAATTGATTTGGTATAATTTTGCAACAAATATATGGTAGGTCCTTCACAAAAAAAACTCATTTTGGGCACTCGAAAAATGGAAAATGAATTCTTCGTCCGAAGAAAATGAAAACTTCCTTAGGCAACATTGTTTGCCATTCCAATATGCACTCTGTGCACAATATTATATTATTTAAACAAACTATGCCATGAATGTGGCCATAAGATTGAGCATTTGGTTTGAAAGCCATGAATCTTCACACATGATAGCTCATTTCTGAGAACTCTTTTTAAAAATAATTGCCGTATTACAAGTTTATTATTTTTTCTGGAAACCTGGTCACATATAATGACACAATGCGAAGGTTTTCTAATTTTTTGAATTTTTTATGCATGTTTCAAAATGCGGTTAAAACGGCGGGAATGACCGTTCCTAGTTAGTGGTTGAATCTTGGAATTTTTTTGGTGTTTCTATGATTAAATAGATACTTATGTATCTAGAAATAATTTTTGGAAAAAATAAAGAGCGAACTATGAGGCAGGTGCAGTTCAAATTTGACCCGCTTCCTACTGAATCGGCGAAATTTTTTCTTTTTCACGTGAGGTGGATCAAAGTTTTTCAAACCCAACCATTTGGTCAATTGTGCATTAAATATGTCCTAGTATTTTAGAAAATTAATTTGGTACAATTTTGCAACAAATATTTGGTAGGCCCTTCACAAAAAAAGCTCATTTTGGGCATTCGAAAAATGGAAAATGATTTTTTCGTACAAAGCAAATAAAAACTTCCTTAGAAAACATTGTTTGTCATTCCAATATGCACCCTTGTGCACAATAAGAGATCATTTGATAAACTATGCCATGAATGTGGCCATAAGATTGATCATCTCGCTTGAAACCCATGAATCTTCACACATGATAGCTCATTTCTGAGAACACTTTTTTAAAACAATTGTCATATTACAAGTTTATTATTTTTTCTGGTAACTTGGTCATATATAATGACACAATGCGAAAGTTTTCCAATTTTTTGATTTTTTTTTAATTTTTTATGCCCGTTTCAAAATGCGGTCAAAACGGCGGGAATGACCGTTCCTAGCTAGTGGTTTAATCTTGGAATTTTTTTGGTGTTTTTCTGATTAAATAGATACTTATGTACCTAGAAATGATTTTTGGAAAAAATAAAGAGCAAACTATGAGGCAGCTGCAGTTCAAATTTAACCCGCTTCCTACTGAATCGGCAGAAATTTATCTTTTTTCACGAGAGGTGGATCAAAGCTTTTGGCACTCAACCATTTGGTCAATTGTGCATTAAATATGTCCTAGTATTTTAGAAAATTGATTTGGTACAATTTTGCAACAAATGTTTGGTAGATCCTTCACAAAAAAAATCATTTTGGGCACTCGAAAAATGGAAAATGGATTTTTCATTCAAAGAAAATAAAAACTCCCTTAGGCAACATTGTTTGCCATTCCAAGATGCACCCTTGTGCACAATATTAGATCATTTGAACAAACTATGCCATGAATGTGACCATAAGATTGATCATTTGGCTTGAAAGCCATGAATCTTCACACATGATAGCTCATTTCTGAGAACACTTTTTTAAAATAATTGTCGTATTACAAGTTTATTATTTTTCCTGGTAACTTGGTCACATATAATGACACAACGCTAATGTTTTCCAATTTTTTGATTTTTTTTTTGAATTTTTCATGCCCATTTCAAAATGGGGTCTGAAAGGCGGGCATGACCGTTCCTAGCTAGTGGTTGAATCTTGGAAAACTTTTGGTGTTTCTCTGATGAAATAGATATTTTTGTACCTTGGAAAAAATAAAGAGCAAACGATGAGGCAGCTGCAGTTCAAATTTGATCCACTTCCAGCTGAATCGGCAGAAATTTGTCTTTTTGATGAGAGGTGGATCAGCAGGTTTTGCCACACAACCATTTGGTCAATTGTACATAAAATATGGTCTAATATTTTCTAAAAATGGTGTGGTGCCATTTTGGAACAAAGATTTGGTAGGTCCTTCACAAAAAAACTCATTTTGGACACTCGAAAAATGGAAAATGGTTGGTTTGCGCAAAGGAAATGAAAACCTCCCAAATCAACATTGTTTGTTATCCCTAAATACACACATGTGCAAAATATTGGTTTATTTGAACAAACTATCAGAGATTAATATGTTAAATGTTTACCCTGAATAAGAGGGTAAAACTATATGAGGAACAAAAGGAAAAAAAATCACATAAGCTTCTGATTGGTGGAATCAGCTGTGGCATGGATCGATGACGTGGCATCCATCCGTCCATTCACATCCATCCGTCCGTCCGTCCATCCTAGAGCTCCGCTCTCTCTCTCTCTCGCTGTCGCTCAGCAACCCCCCCTCTCTCACGCACATGCGAACCCTAGCGCTCCCCGATCCAGATCCACCTCCGCCACCCATGTGACGCCCCCGGTTCAATCGTACACTAGTCATACACGCAAACGTGTACGATCAAGCCCAGGGACTCACGGGAAGATATCACAACACAACTCTAAACACAAATAAACGGAGGTCCACAATATTACAGACCAGAGATCCGAAGATCCGAATACATAAGTCAGTCATACAAATAATATCTGAGTACAGACAAAGTTAGACAAGTTTTGCCTTAAGAAGGCTAGCACAAACAGCGACACTAGATCGAAAGGCGTCGGCCTCCTGCCTGGGAGCCTCCGATCCTACTCCTGGTCAGCTGGCTCGATCCAGTAGTACGTGCCCTCTGGACCCGCCTGGTAGTAGGCTCCGGTGGTGGCGTCTGGCTCCTGGACTCCATCGTCTGGTGTATCATCAAGGTGGGGTATATGGGGGAAAAGAGAAAATAAAGCAACCGTGAGTACTCATCCGAAGTACTCAGCAAGCAAGGATCTATACTACATATGCAACATTATCAATGGAGAAAAGGCTGTATATGTGGACTGGGCTGCAGAAATGCCAGAATAGAGAGAAAGGCCTAGTCCTATCGAAGACTAGCATCTTCAAACATCTTCTCAAAGCCATCATCTTGCAGCAGTAGAAGAGAGTAGAATAGCATTTTATTTAGCAAACATGTTGAAGTACAGCTCAAAGATCCCTCCTCGACTCCCAGCGAGAAAGTAATCTCGAAGCTTCAATTAAGTAACAAGTATCCAGTTTAAGTAGTAGATCGGGATACACAAACTGAGCGTCCTTTACCGTAGGACCGGCTATCGATAGAAGATTCATCCCTGCAGGGGTGCACTACTGTTACCCAACACGCTCGATCAACTCTGGCCGGACATACTTGCTGGGTAATGCCCGTCCTCGGAAGATCAACACGAAGCAGCGCTCTACCTAGGCTCAGCAGAGAGGTCAGCACGCCGGACTAACCTATGCACCCAGGGGTCTCGGGCCATCGCCCTGGGCACCCTGCGCGTTGCGTGGCTGGCCGGGGTGCAGGCGCGACACTGAACTCGCCAGTGAAGTATCCAGCCCAATCCCGACGATCAGCCCGCACGGTGAATCGTGACGTCTGATAAGCTTTCGGCGAAACGTACATCGCAGAGGGCCCCATAACCATTATCCCGCGTGGTGGTAGTGCGTATAGGGCACGTCGACCCACTCAGATCACACACCCAAATCCAATAGGCTCAATTAGTATCAAGCGGAGACAATCAGAGTCTCAGATGCTCCGCCACAATGTCACACTCGAGTGCCCTTCCGGCACACCCGAAATCATAGATCCCCAGCGGGTACCCACCAGGGTGGACCCGCCTGTGAAAAAGGTCAAGTAACCGTGTGGTCATAATCATCAGGGTGAACGTAAGAGGTATCACCCTCGAGGTTCACACTGAGGGGTTGCACGACAGAGTCGTATCGGACATGGAGAAGGAGGAATCACCCTCGATGACCACGACCGTACAGCTATGCTGCAGAGTATTCATCAGGAGTGCGTTACGAGGTATCACCCTCGGCACTCGATAGTTACTACGCAGAGTCGTACAACTAAGGGGGTGTGAAGTGAGGCGTCTGTCTCTGATCGACGATCACGTTGATCGAGTCGTCGATGAACAAGCAGGGGCGACAAAGTAAGGTGGTGGGGTCACAGATGGTTCACACCAACCTATACTAAACAGTTTATCATAGGCAGGTAAGGTAGCAATGAACAGGTTACAACAGCAGGCTATGCATCAGAATAGGAGCAAACATTAACAGTAGCGAAATCTAATGCAAGTAGGAGAATAGAATGGGCGATATCTGGAATGTCAAGGGGGGGGGGGGCTTGCCTGGTTGCTCTGGCAAGAGAGGGAGGGCGTCAACGGGTGCTCGTCAGTAGCGTAGTCGTACTCGACAGCAGCGACGTCGGTCTCGGCGTCTATCGGAGAGGAAGGAGGGGGAGAGAAACAATAAATTCACGGCAATAATGCAAACAATATGTATGACATGTTAAATGATATGCGGGGTGTTCTACTGCCTAACTAAATGATTTAGTTAATTTAGGAATTTATTCGGATTTATTTAATTAAAGTTGGACACTATTCATTTACGAAATCGGTCTAATTGTTCAACGTTCTTATAGTTGCGGGCACTGACGGGAATACAGAGGGCGTATCCGGGTTCGTATCGTCGTTCTGAGCAAGTTTCATGTATAAATATTTTCATCGGAGTTACGGTTTATTTAATATGATTTTCTAAAGTTTTTATTAATTTCTGAAATTTACTTAATTATTTAATTCAACATTATCCGAAACAGTGTCCTGCTGACGTCAGCATGACGTCAGCATGACGTCAGGACCAGTGGGTCCCACCTGTCATAGGCTGTTGGTTAATTAGTGATTAATAATTAAATTACTGTTTAATTAACACTAACTACTTAATTAAATTAACCTAATCAGGATTAATTAAACTAATTAATTAATTAATTAATTTAATTATTTATTTTTATTTTCATTATTTTTCCTAAAACGTTTTTGGGGCTGGGCCCGTCTGTCAGCGGACAGGGGGGCAGGGCCCACCGGTCAGTGGCACGTTGCACGGGCGCGGGTGACGGGCGCGCGGTGCGGAGCGAGGAGGGCGGCGGCGCGGGGGGCGGACGGGCCGCCGAGCGGGAGCAGGGGTGCGTGGGCGCGGGCCGCGCGGTGCGCGCGCGCGGCGAACGGTGGGCGGCTCGGGGGAGCAGGGGACGAGGCGACGGGGAAGGGTGAGGCCGTGGCGCGAGCGAGACTGGCGGCGACGTGCGGGCGCGGCGTCAGGGAGAGAGGAGAGGAGAGGGGCGCGGCTCACAGGGGCCGGACGGGGATGATGGCGAGCGAGGAAGCGACGGCGACGATGCGGCGAGTCGGCGACGGCGTCGGGCAGGGCGAAGGGGGTGCGAGGTCGTGAGGCGATTCGGGGAGGAGACGGGGAGGGCGAGGTGGCGAAGGCGTACGAGCGCGGGAGGCGAGGGAGGAGGTCGGGGACGACGGCGGGGTGGACGGGGAGCGCCGGCGACCAGGGACGGCAGAGGGGCACGGCAGCGGGGGCGGACGGGGATCGGGGGATCCCGATCCAGATGGGGGGGGCGAGACGAGTGAGGAGGGGGTGTCGGTGAGGCTAGGGTTTGCCGGGGGGGGGCCTTATAGCCAGGGGGGCGCAGGTGGGCGCCGGCTGGGCTTCGGCCCAGTTGGGCCGGGGGGGTGTTGCTCTTTTTTTTTTCTTTTCTGTTTCTTTTTTCCTTTTCTTTATTCTCTTTTCTCCACTGTTAAATGTTTAGGCCCCAAATGGTTTTTGTAAAAAGTGTGACCTATTTCATAAATACCAGTGCATTATTCCCTAATACCTAAAATTAGTTTGGACAAAACATAATTCCATATTTATTTCAGATTTAATAAATGGTTATTAAATATTATCTTTATCCACTGTTTGAGGTTGTTCGAGTCACTTATCCAATTCCAATGATGTTGGTTTCAATTTTAGAATAGCCTCTGGAATATTTGTTATTTATCTGACATTTTAGCTCCTATGTTGGACAACTTTTATATTCCACTTTCATTTAAATTTGAATTTGACTTAGGAGTTGGAATGCAATGTGATGCTAATGATGATTATGCACTGTTGAACATGCTAACATGTCATTATCAAAAGTGATTACTGTCGCTAACCACCGGGGTGTTACAACCCACCTCCGCCGCCCACCCCTCCCCTCGCCGCCGGTCTACAGCCATCTGCACCCTCCCACAACCCATCCATCTCTCTCACGAGCCTCCCTCTCTCTCTCTCTCTCTCTCTCTCTCTCTCTCTCCCGCACGATTGCTCGCCGCCACCATCACCCACACCGGTCGTTTCCGGCGATTTCCGACGGCGTGTAGCGCCGCCAGCCCACCCGCATCAAGCTCCGACCACGACGAGCACCTCCGCTCCAAATCCGCCGCCGCCGCCGCCAAATCCGCCGCAGAATCCACTCCCCTCTCAACCCCGCGCCCGTCCAACTCCATCTCCAACCCGCTCCTCCGCCTCCTCCACCCGCCGTCTGACGCCGCGCCCTCCAAGGCCCAGCACATCGGCCTCCACCCCGCCCCAGCCCTAGCCGCACCCCCAAGCCCGGCTCCAACCCCATGGAGGTTGAATAGCAAGCCAGATCCAATTTATGGTCAAAGAAGAGGGAGAGGAATTGGATGGGGAACGGTGAGCGTCCCCTAGCTAGCTCCTACCGGCGAGGGACGGGGGCGCTCCGGCGCTGCCCTGGGAGGAACGATGAGTGTCCCTGAATTTTCTTGCTTCTCTCTTAAGAGAGATCGTGCTACCCAATTTCCGTCTGGTTTGCATTCCTTGGTGATTCTCTTCATCCCTTCGCCATTAGGAGGAACCCTAGTAGCTCAGCATCACCTGAGGGGATTGGATTTCGGACCACCGACCCACTCCTCACGCTAGAAGACGAGGACCTGCTCCGAGAGATCCTCCTCCGCCTCCCTCCACAGCCACATCCATCCATCCTCGTCTGAAGTACAAGGTTGTTTGTGGATTTGGGATTTGACTTCTCCCGGTAGGATCAATCAAAGACTGAATGAAATATACTTATATGTCGAGGCTTGCTCTTGTTCAGTTTAAAGCACATATATTTCTGCTCACAGAGGTCGTATATGTTTGTTGTGGCTGCTGACATGGTTGATGCTGGACTGAAATTAACCCGGGTTCCATCTTGTACGTCGTGGCCTGTCAAGTGCACTTGTAGGATTCATATAGCTGTGCGATTTGCTGCTAGCTTATTTGTACTATTATTATTATGTCCTACTGTACTTAGCAGTTTAGATAGTGATGTTGCTGCTGCCTGTGAATTAGCAATGCTATATTCAACTGCTGCTTGTAGGATTCATATATTCTGTAGTATATGATGATGAGCAAAGTGGAGTCTGTGTAGTGATTAGTATACACATGAACCTGATAAAATGGTCCTTGATATGATGGAATTACTAGCATTTGTGTGGGTTTACGCTGTTGTGCCTAAACTACTATGGTTCCCAAGCCAGCATCCATTGCATCAATCCTCATCAATTAATGGCCAATGTACACATAAACTCTATGGAACAATAGTGATAGTGATCCAGCACAATAGTTTACTTAATTTCTTTGCACTACCTTGTTTTTTGACCGCTATTTTTATGGTTTGGATGTATATACGAGATGGTGGGCTGTTGGATGTGGATTGTGAGTTCACGGCAAGACCGACCTCGAAACATCAAGGTATAGATATGGTGTGCTTATGCAAAAGCAGTTGATGTGCACTTATATCCATATTCACGTCTAAGATCGTCAACTGAGATGTTTCTGTTTTAAATGTTTCTGTTATGTGTTGCTTGCTCATTCATGCTTTGTTAGATCTTTTGCTCGAATTGAGATATTTATTGTGGGCAAATGTCAAGTACATATTTGTTACTTTATATTCTAGTCATGTTTGTACATGCTTTCTGGCCAATGTTCTGTTAGCTAATTTGAAGATAGCAGTGAGTGCTAGTGCTTAATGTTTCTTTTTAAAACTTAAAGGGAGAAAATTAAAACACCTGCTGCCCATAATCATCCTTTTCTCCCTCGCAACTCCTTCATAATTTTAATTTTTTTTGTCCCCATGTTGTGGTTTGTATTTGAACAATGCTTGTTTTTGAGCTCCTGCCACTTTAAGCTGTTGTAGACCTGTAGTTATATCTCAAGCATATGGGCTTATATTACTTTGCTGGAACAATCGATTGCCAATTCTAGTTTCCATGATGCAATCTCAGTCTAGTGCTTCTGGTTGATGCAGGTGCACATTAATGTTGTTGAGGATGATGTCTCGTCTATAGTAGTAAGCGACTAGATTCAACAAGGTCAGTTATGTAATATAGTAGATATTACTTTTGTGAAAGCACCTCATGGGAAATATCATGGTTGCATATTTGTTCCATATCCATTTGCGTGCAATACCCTGGACATTGTATCCTGATTCTGAGATGCTAATGAGGGGAGGTGGTTCTTTATTCCAGATTTTGTATGTTCTATTTTGATTTTAGATCCCTATCAATGACTTGTACATGTTGCTTTACCTACATATCTGAGGATATTAAACCACTACCATCTTATTGAATTATTTTCTGTGCTCAGTTGTATCTACAACCATTCTGGTATTGTTAGTTATGGGTTATTTGATTCTGTTCATATAGCTAATCAGCTGCTGTTGTGCATAAAATTCCAGGATCTTTGCGTGTAAGTTCTGGCTGTAGTGTGCTCTCACGTTGTACATGCCCCTATGTTTAGTAAGATTAAATTGCTACTCTTAATGATGAATGGTTGAGCTTTTCAATTTGAAGCAGCACCGACTTTCTGATCCTGTAGTGTTTAAAACTGATAATTATGATGCATTGGTCCATTTGGCCTTGTTTTTTTAATGCATATATACGATGTAGTTGATAGGCCTTGAGTCATTTTTATTGGCAAGCCTGTAATGAATTTAATTGAATTTTGCTCCTATTGCCGTGTACAGTATGTAACAAACAGGTCTATATTACTGAGAATGTATAATGTAGAAGTATAGAAACCATAAATTCAAGCTTCTGTTATAGCATGCTCAATATATACTGTTATAGAATAGTGTTCTACAAAAGGTTGAAACAGCATGGTCTCGGTCATTTGTAGGAAGTAGAAACACTACGGCTGACATCTTTTACACCTCACTGTTTTATTCATTTTTTTAATTTAATTTTGTGGATAGTAAATTTGCAATTGTACGGCCTTTGTAAAAAAATGCATTTTACGTTTCCATGCCATGTAATGCTGAAGCACGTGTCTATGATATTCTGCATGACTGAAAGGCTGATATCTTGTATACATTTGGCTTTTGGCAGGTAATCCTTTTCCCTGCCACGTTCAGCTGCATCACTCTGATGCCCATGAAGGGTGATAGAAACCATCTTCCTGCCGTCATGAAGGCCACTTGAAGCTGTCAAATAGGCTGTGATTACACTTGTAGAGACTTGTAGAGCTTGTGGCTGTGATTACATTTGTAGAGCTTGTGGCTGTAGAGACTTACACTTGTATCTAAGTTATATGATGTAACAGAATTATTTTGGCTGTTATTTGAAGTATTACGTGTGCTTTCTATCTGTTCTAATTTGAATATTGGTTATTTATTTACCGGTGAATTGAAAACATGGACCCACATACTAGAACCTGACAATCGGGACCCATTTGAGCATTGGACCCATCTTTTGAAAAAAACTGAAACGTTGAGCCAGAAAGACCTCAGCCCAGAAACAAAAAGGCTGAAATATCAGGCCAGGCCCATGTAGCCGACCAGAATGCCAACAAAAATGATAATTAAAAATGCTGAATTGTTGGGCTAGGCCCATGTAGAACAGCGAACTGGACTGGGCTGATTCTAATCAACGACCTTTTCATTTGGTCGCAATTTTACCACGTCAGATTGCCACGTCGGATCCGACGTGGCCTGGGCAGACAACCAGCGACCAAAGCAATTGGTCGTAGGATTAACGACCTTTTGTTTTGGTCGTTGCCTTCAACGATTATCACAAAGAAGGTCGTTAATTTCCATTAAAGACGGACAGCTTTTGACCATTTGTTTTTTGTCACAAAAAGGTCGCAAATGAAAAACAATGACCATTCAGCGACCAATAGTGATGATCACAAGTTAACATATTTCTTATAGTGTGTCTTCTACAACTGCGGCGAGCCAGGACACTACATCGACAATTGTGTCTACCGAAAATCCTGCTTCATGCACAACGTTGCCGGCCACCGTATGAACAACTACCCCGATTGGCCCAAGTTTCAGTCTCAGTTTCCGCTGACTCATGCCAGGGCCTTAGCTAGGTTTGGTAATTGGTAGTGACCATACTTCCATTTGTTTGGGATTCTATTGATGGCAACATAATCCTCCACCCCTAGCACAGTTTTTTTTTTGAGCTTTGGTACAGCTACGAAACAATTCATACGGAAAGGAGGTTACGGGCTGAGCTGGCCCAATTAAAAACAGGAAGGTGGGGTCAGTTCAAATCATGGGGGAGGTATTTATGGCTCAGAGGAGGACACATCCTCCCGTAAAACCAGAGCGTAGCAGTGTTTCCGTAAGTCTGGGATCTTTGCTCTGTATATGTTCTATAATTTGAACGGACTATATCTCGCATCAAACATTGGTTGCAATAGTGTTGAAATTGAGTCTGATTGCATGAGCGTGGTGGAAGCAATGCAATCAATGGATGACTATCTTGAAGCTGATATGGCTGTGGTTCTAGAGTGTAAGCAGATGGGTATGGATTTCACAAAAAATTGCTATAAACATTGTTTCCGGGAAGCGAATCAAGTTGCTAATAGTTTAGCTAGATATTCATTCGTTAGGCGATCGTCTGGACTATGGGAGAATTCTACCCCAGATTTTATTTCTCTTCTTCTTGTAAATGATATGACCATTCTATGAGAAATAAAGTCTTTTACATGTAAAAAAAAATATGTTCTATAATTTCATGCAATGGTTGTGATCCTTTGGAGTACAGATCTGAGGGCTACTAACGGTTTATAGTGAAGAGTGCTAGAAGAGTAGCATTAAAACACGAAATCATAATCCATTCATTTTTGCGAAACGAGTGTAATTAAATCACAATCAAGTAAGAAGTTGCAAAATAATGTAAATACACCAGAATAATT
Organism: Thinopyrum elongatum; assembly: GCA_011799875.1. NCBI lineage: Eukaryota > Viridiplantae > Streptophyta > Magnoliopsida > Poales > Poaceae > Thinopyrum > Thinopyrum elongatum. The sequence goes on along the minus strand of CM022301.1, from coordinate 554,142,515 downwards.
ACATTTAGGGAAGGTGTAATTAAACAAAAACCAAAAAACTTAGCTACATTGACAACAATTGAGTTGACCATCCCTCTAGCTAATGAGAATCATCCCAAGCGCCTTCTCAAGGCTGGCCACAACGTCCGGCATGGACGGCCGCCCCTTTCCCCGAGGGTACAGGCAGCGCCCCGCCGTGTGCGCCACGAGCTCCAGCGCCTCCAGCTGCGGCAGCGTCACCGGGCGGCGGTCCAGCACATCCCGCAGCTTCCCGTTCTGTATGGCCTGGAGCGAGGAGTCCACCTGCAGGGTGGACGGATCCTCGCCCGTCAGCGCCTCTAGCATCACCACCCCGAGGCTGTACACGTCGCTTGCCGGGCTCACGCGCCCCGTGTCGAGGTACTCTGGGTCGAGGTACCCGGCCGCCCCGACTACCTCCTCGACCACCTGGCCGCCCGCCACTGCCGGCACTTGCAGGACCGCCGCCCCGAAGCCGGACAGGCGCGGCGTCCAGGTGGCGTCGAGGAGGATGTTGGAGGAGCTCACGTCGAGGTGGATGATGCCGCTGCAGTGTAAGTGCTCGACGGCCCGGGACACGCCCAGCAGCACCTCCACGCGGGTCCTCCAGCACACCCTCGCCGGCGTCGAGCTAAAGCCGCCGCTCAGGCGCACGCGCATGCGCGTGCGCAGGCCCACGTGCACCAGGTGGTCTCTGAGCGTGCCATTGCTCATATGCTCGTGCTCGTAGACGAACATGGGGTCCTTCTCCTCCGTGTACCAGCCGACGAGCCGCACGATGTGGTCGTGGCGGAGGGGGAAGAGGATCTCGAGCTCCGTCACGAACGCGTGCTCCACGTCCTGTCGCCCGTGCTTGTCCAGCACCTTCACGGCCACCTCCGGGCCGTCGTGCAGGCGGCCCTTGTACACCCTCCCCAAGCAGCCTCCGCCGAGCTCGACCGCGAAGTTGTTGGTCGCCGCTGCAATTTCCGCCAACGTGAACATCCTGGGGCCATCGGGCACCACCACCATCTGAGTCTGGTGTAGGTAGCCAGAGTAGGACTCCGACGATGGCACGGCGGCCATTGTTGTCGTCTGCCGCCGGGCGATGATATTGAGGAGGCAGAGATTGAGGACGCTGATGTCGGACATGATCCTGAGGTTGACTTGAGTGAAGCACTCGGCGTGGCGGCGGGACCTGAAGAACAGATTGGCGGAGCTCCGATCCCGGCAGGCGACGACCATGTCGTGCGCCTCCTGCAGCGTGCTGTTGAGCTCCTTGAGTGGCGCCACCACCTCCGGTTCCTGCGGCAGGCTAGACAGCACCCCGTTGATGGTGGGCACGCGGCGCGCGATGAGGTCGCACTCCAGCTTGTTCTGGCGCGCCGTCTCCACCGCCCGCATGATCTTGCAGATGAGCCCGAACGCATTGCCGACGAGCTGCGTCACCGCCGCGGCATGCCCCACAACCGCAAGCGTCGCCATGATGGCTCAACGACAGTGTACAAAGTACTGGTCTACGAACACTAAGTACGTGTGGTGTTCCCCTATTAATAGCTAATAATCAGCAACCAGAAGTAGTCGTAGACTCGTAGTACAAGTGGAGCTAGTTGCTAGGTTTTCTATGGGGAATCTTAATTTTATTATATGGAGCTACTCGCTTCAGAGACTAAGTCTATCCCAACTTCCAACTTACACTGGAATAATAATGCAAATTATTGAACCTATGGCACTATATAATGCAAACTGACAGTGGAATAATGCAAACTATATATATACTGAACCTATGGCACTAGAACCCAAACTTGCACTCCAATGCAAATTATTGAACTTATACCAGAAAAAAAACTTAAACTTTAGTATATTTAACATTTGGTCCAAGTCCCTCATCTTTTGGGCAGGGCTCACCTCTGCTGACAAAGACGGCACGCGTCGTCCCCTGGACTAGCTCACGCACACACGTTCTGCATACCCCTGGCCTAGCTCACGTACACACGTTCTACGTAAACCATGACATCGTGACCGTGTTGAATACTCCTTTCGATTGTGTTTTACCACATGCATGTGCTCGTGAATAATATCGGTCCTGGCAGCGTTCAGCGCAGCCATATTGTGTGTAAGGCTCATGAGTCTGCTTGTTGGTGTAACCAGCATGGTCGCCAACGATCTTGACATGCACAATTGTTATTGGAATGGGTGGTGTTCAAGGTTAAAAAAATGAATTATTCTAGCTTATAAAAAAGGGGTAAGTATACATTGTATCTCTAAACTTATCAGGCATGTAAATGAACAACACATCCATAGTGAGGCCTCATCACCGAGGAATAGCCGGTTTGTGAGCAGTGTGTCCTAGATACACAGGTCACCACTAATGGGTCGAGTGATGGGGCATGTCAGCAGCGAGGACATTACCGAGGTGCCTTCCGAATCGACCCATTAGTGGTGGCTTCTATAATGTTTTTGACGGTTAGGGTTGCATCTACAAGTAGAGCTTACAAAAGACACACCGCTAGCAGTACAACCCATCATGCACTACCTCTCTTTTTCTTTTCTTTTTTTTTTTGCGAGGGATCATGCACTACCTCTCAATAGGCCGAGCTGTTCTGAAGCATATCACATAATCAATCGTATACATTTCATACACATTTCAAAATTCATAAAAAAATCAAATGCATTGCACAATTTTGCACACGTTTGACAGTCATTACACAATTTCATACACAATGAATATGTCATAGCACATGCACACATTTCATACACCCATATTATGGATCTTATATTGCATGTATTGAGGTTTGCAACATTCAGAATTTCCACCACCTCTAACCCTTGCCAACTCCGTCTTCATCTTCAAGATCATCCACACATCTCAGATCCTTGACCTTCCATTTTCTCCCCTTTTCTTTTTTGTCGGGAGGGAAGGTTCGTTAGTTCCATTATCAACCCCAGAACATCTAACACTTGAGGCCCTTGTCACCTCCGACTTCAAGATTGTCCAGATCATACTCAAGGTGATGTGTTTACTGGTCGGAGTTGTTTGTACTGACTTAGCAATTGAACTTTTTGTATAGTGTGAATGAAATATAATATTGTTACCATCGTCGCATTTTGGTTACACTATATAAACCGCTTTCAAAAAACTGTCACCAAAGAATATGCCATCCTTTTTATGTAACTCATTTTACAAAAGAATAGCTTCGGCCAATGACTTCCTTTCCTTAAATGCAAAGCTCTCTTCCTCCTGATGAATCTTGTAATAATGGATAATGCCTACTTAGATAGTTTTTTTTTAGCCTCAACTGAGTATACAAGTTGTAGCATCTGTTCAGACGCACATAGTCACATACACCACATGCACGCACACCGCAACTCACGCCCCGACTATGCCACTAGTAGAAAACAGGGCTTTGGTCCAGGCCAGAAAAGAGCATTAATCCCGGTTCTCCTACGAACCGAGACCAATGGGGGTATCAGTCCCAGTTCGTGAGGCCAGGGTGCCGGCCGGGCCTCGGGGGCCATTGGTCACGGTTCGTCTGACCCCTTTGGTCCCGGTTCCAGACACAAACCGGGACCAATGGGCCTCGCTCCTGGCTCAACACCTTTAGTCCCGGTAGGTCGCTGGAACAGGGACTAAAGGTCAGTCTTCTGTCCCGGTGCTAGCCACCAACCGGGACTAAAGAGATGCCTATATATACCCTCGCCCCTCCCGCTCACTCCTCTGTTTTTTGGCCGTGTGGGAGGTGTGCATGCGCTGCTCTGTTCTCACTTCTATGCATGCACATGAGGTGTTCGATGAAATGCTTGAGCCACACTTAAGCTTTCTCCTCTCCAAGCTCGACCTCCAAGTTCCATTTTCCTCAAGATTTGTCTAGGTTTGGCGGTCCGTCCCGTCCCGTCCCCATCCTCATCGCCGTCGATCGCCCGCGCCGATCTCGTCGCCGGCACCACCATATGGTGAGCCTCTTGTTTTTATCTTCTTTCTAAAAGAAAAAAAATTCTTACTTATATGATTTAGATAGATACTTGTATAATTTTCTTACTTTTATTATTGTTTGTTATTATATAGTGTCATGGTTTTGGTATCCGCCCCCATCGGCTCTCGTCCGGTCTATGATTCGGATGTGGTATATTATCTTTTATAACTATTTATTTCATTTAGTGTTTATGACAATTATGCCGACCAACGTGACATAGATGTTTTTATCTAGGAGGTATGTGAACCGGAAATTCCAACCGACCCTCTTGTCGAGAGGTTAAATTTAGTTGAAAAAGAAAATAATTACTTGAAGAAAAAATTGAAAAATTGAGCAGAAGATGGAATTGGAGTTGCATGTTGCGGATGTCGTCGATGATCACAAGATCAAGATGGATGCAATGCGCTTGAAGATTCGAAAGATTACAAAATATGCCATTCATACTGAGGCTTGGTATCATTATGCCGTTGGATCAATTGTTACCTTAGTTGCGATTGTGATCGCATTTGTTGTTGCATTGAAATGTTTTACATAGTTTTAATGTATGTTTTAATTAGATGCTCTAGAGAGCTATATGTTGTTCAATGAGAACTATGTATGAACTTTATGTATTTATTTTTTCAGTAATAACATTTGATCACTACTGTATTTGGTTTTAATGTGATGATGAACTTGTATTAATTTGGTCACTTCTCTATTCATGATGTTCTGTAATGGTTTTTGATACACTTAATTATATAATGCACGCAGTTGAACCGGCAATGGATGTACAGTGACCGACGCACCTCCGAGTACATTGAGGGCCTGCATAATTTTCTCGAAGTGGCTGAGGCAAACAAGCTGAATGGTTTTATGTATTGTCCATGCCCTATCTGTGGGAATACGAAGGATTACTCTGACTCAAAAACCCTTCACATCCACCTGCTTAAGAAGGGTTTCATGCCACACTATAATGTTTGGACCAAGCATGGAGAAAGAGGGGTTATGATGGAAGACAACGAAGAAGAAGATGATGATGACAACTATCCGTCCCCTGAATACGGTGATACTGCAACGGGGGAACCTAAAGATTAAGAGGAACCAGACGATGTGCCCGATGATGATCTTCGCCGGGTCATTGTTGATGCAAAGAGACAATGCCAAAGTGAAAGGGAGAAGTTGAAGTTCGATCGCATGTTAGAGGATCACAAAAAAGGGTTGTACCCAAATTGCGAAGATGACAACACAAAGCTCGGTACCACACTGGAATTGCTGCAATGGAAGGCAGACAATGGTGTATCTGACAACGGATTTGGGAAGCTACTGAAAATAATGAAGAAGAAGCTTCCAAAGGATAACGAATTGCCTGACTGTACGTACGAAGCAAAGAAGGTTATATGCCCTCTAGGATTGGAGGTGCAGAAGATACATGCATGCCCTAATGACTGCATCCTCTACCGCAGTGAGTACGAGGATTTGAACGCATGCCTGGTATGCGGTGCATTACGGTATAAGATCAGACGAGATGACCCTGGTGATGTTGAGGGTGAGTGCCCCAGGAAGAGGATTCTTGCCAAGGTGATGTGGTATGCTCCTATAATACCACGGTTGAAACGTCTGTTCAGAAACAAAGAGCATGCCAAGTTGATGCGATGGCACAAAGAGGACCGTAAGAAAGACGGAAAGTTGAGAGCACCCGCTGACGGGTTGCAGTGGAGAAAAATCGAGAGAAGGTGGGGGGACTTTGCAGGTGACGCAAGGAACGTATGGTTTGGTTTAAGCGCAGATGGCATTAATCCTTTTGGGGAGAAGAGCAGCAATCATAGCACCTGCCCTGTGACTCTATGTATCAATAACCTTCCTCCTTGGTTGTGCATGAAGCGGAAGTTCATTATGATGCCAGTGCTCATCCAAGGCCCTAAGCAACCCGGCAACGACATTGATGTGTACCTAAGGCCATTAGTTGAAGAACTTTTACAGCTATGGAATGGAAAAGATGTACGTGTGTGGGATGAGCACAATCAGGAGGAATTTGACCTACATGCGTTGCTGTTTGTAACCATCAATGATTGGCCTGCTCTCAGTAACCTTTCAGGACAGACAAACAAGGGATACCACGCATGCATGCACTATTTAGATGACACCAAAAGTATATATTTGGACAAATGCAGGAAGAATGTGTACCTGGGACATCGTCGATTTCTTCCGACCAACCATCAATGTCGAAAGAAAGGCAAGCATTTCAAAGGTGAGGCAGATCAACGGAAGAAGCCCGCCCTCCGTACTGGTGATCACATACTTGATATGGTCAATGATTTACAAGTAATCTTTCGAAAGGGTCCTGGCGGACTATCTGTTCCGAATGACGTTGAGGGACGCGTACCCATGTGGAAGAAGAAATCTATATTTTGGGACCTACCCTATTGGAAAGACCTAGAGGTCCGCTCTGCAATCGACGTGATGCACGTGACAAAGAATCTTTGCGTGAACCTGCTAGGCTTCTTGGGCGTGTATGGGAAGACAAAAGATACACCAGAGGCACGGGAGGACCAGCAACGTGTGCACGAAAAAGACGGCATGCATCCAAAGCAGTATGAAGGTCCTGCCGGCTACGCTCTTACCAAAGAGGAGAAGGGAATCTTCTTTGAATGCCTGCTCAGTATGAAGGTCCCGTCTGGTTCTCGTCCAATATAAAGGGAATAATAAATATGGCACAGAAAAAGTTCCAGAACCTAAAGCCTCATGACTGCCACGTGATTATGACGCAACTGCTTCCAGTTGCATTGAGGTGGCTTCTACCGGAAAATGTTCGATTAGCCATTGTGAAGCTATGTGCATTCCTCAATGCAATCTCATAGAAGGTAATCGATCCAGAAATCCTACCAAGGTTAAAGAATGATTTGGTGCAATACCAAATGAAGTCAGAAATGGTTGAAAATTGATAATGTGGCTTTGAATGGTGCATGTTGAACACACAAAAAGTCTGAAGTTGAAATAAGTTCAAAAAAATGAAATCCCTTTTGTAACAGATGGGTTTTCGTCCGAAACCCTGATACTTCGAAAGAGATTGTCCATTTTGTACACGAAGTGCATCCAGTTTTTGCCGTAACCCTCTCAACTTTTTAGCACATGCTATGTGGGTGAAATAATGATACTATGCCAACTTTCAACCTTTTCAGAGTTCATTTGTAGTGTTTTTCAATATCAGAGTCATTTAGCCAAAAAAAATAGTAAATGCATGAAAAATACCAAATGAAGTCAGAAAGGGTTAAAAATTGATGATGTGGCTTTGAATGGTGCATGTTGAATGCACAAAAAGTCTCGAGTTGAAATAAGTTCAAAAAAATGAAATCCCTTTGTAACAGATGAGTTTTCGTTCGAAACCCTGATACTTCGAAAGAGATTGTCCATTTTGTACACGAAGTGCATTCAGTTTTTGCCGAAACCCTCTCAACTTTTTAGCACATGCTATGTGGGTGAAATGATGATACCATGCCAACTTTCAACCTTTTCACAGTTCATTTGTACTGCTTTTCAATTTAAGGGTCATTTAGCTCAAAGAATGAACTAATAGCAAAAAGAATGAACTAAAAAGCTTTTATAAAACTTTAATATAGCAAAAACAATGAACTAAAAAGTTTTTATAAAACTCTAATAGCAAAAAGAATAAACTAAAAAGAGTCAATTAAAATATAATATTCTTCAATAGCAAAAATAATCAACTAAAAAGAATCAATATAATATTAACTAAAATTATCAAACTATTTTTTTGTTAAAAAGTTTAATAGTAAAAAAAATTATAAAGTATTTTTGTTACAAACTTTAATAGCAAACTAAAAAGCTTATATAAAACTCTAATAGCAAAAGGAATCAACTAAAAAGAAACTATAAAAATAAAACTTATGCAACTAAAATTATATAAAATTTATGCAACTAAAATTATATAACTAAAAATAACATATGCAAAAAATAACATTAAAAATTTAAAAACATAACATATGCAAAAAATAGAAAAAAGGCCCGCCTACTAGGCACCACGGCCTGCATACGACTAGAAACCCTACAAATAGGCCAGGATGCAGGCCCGCAGTGCAAGCAGGCCCAACAGGGCGTCAGATAGGCATGTACTGCCTGCATTAGAGAGGAGCTCGAGATGGTGGTGGCAGCTGCGCTTATAAACCACTCGCAGTCCCTCTCAACTAGCGAGGTGGGACTAAACTTTTGGGTCTTGGTTCGTGGCTCACACCGGGACTAAAGGCCCCCTTTCGTCCCGGTTCAAGCCACGAACCGGGACCAAAGGGTTGAGCTTCCCGCCCTTTGGTCTAGTGAAAAACACCTTTGGTCCCTATTGGTGGCTCGAACAGGGACGAAAGGGAGGCCTTTAGTCCCGGTTTGAGCTCAACCCTTTGGTCCCGGTTCGTGGCTCGAACTAGGACAAAAGGGGGGCCTTTAGTCCCGGTGTGAGCCACGAACCGGGACCAATGCTCTGGGTATATAAACAACACTTAGCAGTTTTCGATTCACTTCCTTCGATCTGTCCTCTCCCTCGACGGCGCCGCGACCACCTCGACGCCACCAGGCTGCCGGACTGCGCCATCGCCTCCCTGAGCACTGCCCCAACGCCCTCGCTGGCCCCCTGCCCCGATGCCCTCACCGACGCACCAGACCTCCTCGCGCGCACTCCTCCCTGTCCCCGCGCGTGCCCCCGAGCCTGCCTCGTCGCCGTCGCCGCGCCCCTGCCCCGACGTCACCGTCGCCGCGCCCTGCCTCCTCGTCGCCACCCCTGCCCCCTCTGTTTTTTTTTTCTGTAGATGATATGATGATGTAGAATTTTTTTTCTGTTGTATATATAGATGATATGATGATGATGATATATAGATGATTTTCATTATGGTGATATATAGATTATTTTCATTATGGTGATATATAGATTATTTTTTCTATAAAAATTTTCTGTAGATGATATAGAATTTTTCTGTAGATGATATGATGATGTAGAATTTTTTCATTATGATGATGTAGAATTTTTCTGTAGATGATATGATGATGATTATTTTTTCTTTAGAATTTTTCTGTAGATGATATATAGATGATTTTTCTGTAGAATTTATTTAGAGTTCATTTTGATGTTCATTGTAGAATTTTTCATTATGATGATGTATGAAAACTTGATGTTTATTTTTCTGTAGAATTTATTTAGAGTTCATTTTGAATTTATTTAGAGTTCATTTTGATGGTCATTTTGATGTTCATTGTGATGTAGCTCCTCGTCGCCGCTCCCGACGCCGGCCGCCGCTCCCTGCCCCGACGCCGAGCCCGCGACGCCGGCCGCCGCTCCCTGCCCCGACGCCGAGCCCCCGACGCCGGCCGCCGATCTTTAGCTCATGTGAACATATTTCCATTGGTTTTTTTGTTCATAGAAATTAGTGCGAAATTTTTGTTCATACAAATATTTTTCATGATGATCTTGCTAAAACTCATATTAAGTTTGATATTGTTTTTCTATGGACTTGGTTAAAATTTACTAAGGTTAATTATGGAGAAAGGGAGTAAGAACTCCTATATTCAAAATTTACTCCCGGTCTGCTCGCCCGACCAACTCTCGAGGCCACCCAAACCCTAGAAGAAAGAGCGTTCTCGATCTCCTTCGCCCTCCCGCCCCTACCTATTTGTCGAAGGTGGCGGGTGGGGTCTTATATATAACGCTACAACAATAATATCGATTTATTCGGTAGGCGGCATAGGTCAATGGGGTATAATGGATAGTTCGATCTCTTGCATAGCGATTGTCGTAAATCTCTCGGGAATTCAACATATCCCTGATAACTTCGACATGAGGGGGGAGGGGGGGTCCGCAAAGTGTCCTCGACGACCACTAATCCATCTCTCATGTTTGTATATCCCCATGTTTGCCACTAATTCATCTCTCATGTTTGTATATTGCCATGTTGTAATATTTGCAGAAACTATGGACAGAGACTTAGAACAAGAAGAGTTGTTGGGGGATATAATCCGCGACGGAGGTGATCCCTTGTCGTTTCTCAACGACACCGATGGTCAGGAAGGAGAGGATGATCGCTTCGGTGATCCAACAATGGAGGAGGAAGGAGATCATGACGGCTCCGGTGAACGAATGGCGGAGGAAGGAGATCATGATCATGGCTCCGGTGACCGAAGGGAGGAGGGAGCCTTAACTGTTGTATTAATTAAGCCTGTGCTGACTTGATGCATTAATTGTTTTGTATGTACATATATTAACGCTTCTTTCTTCTTTTAGCCCTCCGGATCGAGCCAAACTTCCGTAAGGAGACGAGGCCCGAAGAAAAGGTTGCGCCAGGATGAAAGGTTCACGATCACAGAAGTCGCGAAAGATGGCCAACCGATTGCTCCCAAGCGGACCAGGGACACATTTGTACATCAGTGTGGAGTTGTTGTTTGGGACAGCGTCCCGATCAGCATCCATGAATGGAATAAGAAGAAGGACCCTAAAGTTTCTTATGTCCAGGATAGACTGAAAGATGATCTTTGGACCTCGCTGATGACAAATTTCAGCCCACCACGAGAGGAGGATCCGAATAACCTAGTTATAGAGCGAAAGGTCAAGGCGTTTGCTCTTAAGAAGATGGCAGCACTATTCAACAACTGGAAGAAAGAGTTGAACAAAAAGTTTGTCGAGAAAGAGGAGACTCCAGAATTCATCGGTCGATATGAGAAGATAAGAGATCACTGGCCCGCATTTGTGGCCTACAAGAAATCGGAGAAGGGTAAGCAAAGGTCACTGACAAACAAGCAAAATGCTGCAAAGAAGAAGTATCACCATACCACGGGGTCAGGTGGCTACAACAAAGCCCGGCCGTTGTGGGACAAAGCTGAGCAAGACCTGCTTGCGAAAGGGGTCCAACCAGCGACATTGCACTTGCCAGATCGGGCAAGGACTTGGTTCTTCGGGGTTGGGGGAACTTTGGACCCCGAATCAGGGAAGTGTGTTTGGACGAACTATCAACTTGCAATACCCATCAAGAAGCTTGAGAAAGCAATCAAGGCAGCGCAGGAAGGGACGTTCATTCCTGACAGAGAGAAAGACGAGCTGACAGAGGCCCTCGGGAATCCTGAACACCCTGAACGAACACGAGGCACATCAGGCTCCGTTCCGTGGGTGCATGGGTTTTCCGACAACGGTGGTTATAGAAGCCGAGAGAGAAAGAAGAAAGAGGAAGCAATTGAAATGCAGAAGCTCAGTGCAAGATTAGTGAAACTAGCGGAACTTGAGAGCCAGCGAGCTACCGGCCAACCATCTTAGCGGCACGAAGATCCTTCCTTCGACGCTGCCCCAGAGGCTACCCCACCATCTCAGCGGAGAAGCAGCGTGGCTTCCACGGAGCTCGTTCAGCCTGATTTCACGGCTCCTTGCTACCCCGTGGATAGTATCACGGAGGCTGAACATTGTGTGCTAATGACGAAATGCCAAAACCTGACCTTGAAGGCGGCGGTCGGCTCTGTTGTACCTCCTCGAGCTGAGGGAACTTTCCATTGCCGTCCGATTCCACATGGCTATGCTATTATGACGGTGGATGAAATAATGGAGGGATTTGAGGAGCTGGAGCTTGACTACCCTACAGGTGAAGGGGATATTCATCTGGAAAATGCTTTAAGGAGTACTTGTCTATGGAAAAAAGGAGTACATCAAGCTTCCAAACTAGACGCCTCAGCAGACTCAGCCGGTTGAGGCCCCTCAGCAGAGTCCTCATAGTCCAGCTCAGCCATCTGATCAGCTGCCTGACTCGTCTCCAGCGCGTGAGCTGTCTCCGGTGCGTCAGCGGACTCCGCCTCCTCCGGCGCGTCAGCGCACTCCGCCTTCTCCTCCGCCTCCTCCGGTGCATCAGCAGACTCCGCCGCCTCAGCAACGGCCGAAGAGAGCCGCTGCCGCTCCGGCGGCTAGCAGTACAACAGGCGGGAAGAAATTCAAATTTGGTCCAAGCCTCAAGCCTCTTCCAAAGTTACCATATGAGAGGACTGACGAGGAAAACAAGGACATCATGGATGCCGAAGTGAGGGCACATTTTGAGCGGAAACGTCACCTCTGAAGGAAACAGTAGATCCGGTGAAAGCGAAGCGCACTCTGGATGCCCTTAAGCGACCACCACCGCCTCCGCCGCAATCACACTATGAGCGCTATGTTGAAAAGACATATGATGAAGCGCGGCGGTCGGGAAGTACTACCAGTGCTGCAAGACGAAGAAGTGGGAAAAAAATTCTCCAGCTCGGCGAACAGGAGAAGCAATCGTGCCCCCGCTTAAGCTGTCTAGCGATATCGTCGCTAATCATCCGGGGCTACTGCCCAGTACCACTCTTTTAGATTACGTGGGTGATGATGTACAATTTGAAACGACTGAGGTAGTAGAGCAATTTAGATACGAGCACGGGAAACCTCTCGTCAAACGTGATCAGCTCCCGCATCTACCAATGATGATGCGAAGATTGCATGAATGGTACATGGAAACCTGTAGGAAGTCTGGGACCGACAGTCTGATGCTGGTAATTAAAGATGAGCATGACTTCATTGGAGTCGACCTGATGCCTGTTGAGTTTGTGGAATTATTTCAGTTATTCAATCAACAGGCCCTCGACAAACAACTCATGACTTGCTACTGTCTGTAAGTATTATTTCTGTAATTAAGTCTCTAGCTCAGCTCGTTCATTGCATGTATATATAATCATCCTCACTATATATATTATGCAGATTGAAGATTGTCGAATGCAAAAGAGGACAAATCTATGACATTGGGTTCATTAGCCCAAATACCGTAAATGAATGGTCGGTAAAAAAGAAAGCCGAAGATACCGAGAAAAACTTGCTAAAAGCGTTCGTTCGACATCAAAACAAAAGGGAAATACTCTTTCCTTACAACTTCAAGTGAGTGTTACTGTCTTGTGCATATTCTGTTTCGCTTACTCGAGGTTAAGTGTAATTGATGAGGTATGCATGCGCAGGTTCCACTTTATTCTGCTATCCATAAAGCTTGACGGGGCAGTAGTAACTGCCTTAGACTCGAGACGTAAAGATCAAAAGGAGTGGGCGGACATGAAGGAAATGCTCTAGAGGTAAGTTCAATCATTATCGCACCATATCGATCGGCAACTTTCGTTCAGTTCCTGATATCAAGTAATCATTTTCTTTGCCAGACAGGGTTTGGAAAACATTCACCGGAATGGTCCCGGGTCTGAAGAAGGAGCTGAAATTTACACAGCCCAGAGTAAGTAGTACTAGCTAGTTCCGTGCATCTCTCATTGATTCTACTTTTATCAATACCATTTTCATGCTTGATTATCAGTTTGATTGAACTCTATTCTCGTAAAGTGCTTGTGGCAGGCACCCGGGACTGATTTATGTGGATACTACATTTGCGAGTTCATTCGCAACTCTACCCTTGAGCGGGGCTTCTCTGACGAACAATTTAAAGTACGTAAACAATATTCACAATTCTTTTTTATTACCATCATTTGTGTTGAGTTTCATTCATATATATGTATTGACCCCTTCTTTAAATTAGATGTGGCAGATGCAGGATGAACTTCTACCACATGATCGCATATGAGCAATTCAAGAGGAATTGGCGGGATTCTTTCTTGACCACGTCATACCTAAAGACGGAGAATACCATATGGAATTGGAAATGGATTTTAGGTAGATGATGTTAGCGATTGTAAGAGATGTTATATTATATATATGTAATAGCGTCGGATAGATATACGAAAACTTGTTGTTCGACCAAGCACGAAGAAAGAGAGGTCACTTCTCTCTATATATGTTAATGACGATGTTGTGTAATTAATGGTTCCTTCATTTGCTTACTAGCTAGCGTCGAGTTCTCTCTATATGTAGTAGCTACCGTCGACCAAGCACGAAGAAAGAGAGGTCACTTCTCTCTATATGTAGTAGCTAGCTAACACAATATGAAACCCCTAAAACCATCCAAAACCCCTAAACCCCCCCCCCCTTTAAAAAAAACAAAAAAAAACCCCAGCGCCTGTGAGCTGCTGACACGTGGCTGCCTTTTGGTCCCGGTTGGTGTTACCAACAGGGACTAAAGGTCCTCCTGCCTGGGCTCCCCACAGCGGCCACGTGGAGCACCTTTGGTCCCGGTTCGTAAGCCAACCGGGACTAAAGGTTTTGGGTATTAGTCCCGTTTGTTTTGTCCCGGTTTAAGAACCGGGACTAAAGGCCCTCTGGAACCGGGTTTAATGCCCTGTTTTCCACTAGTGTGCACCAAAACCAAACCTACTACTTATATCTCCTACTACGTCAAGTGAGACTTCCGAAGTCCTGGACTCCAGGAATGACGGGCACGTCATCCTCGCCTGTGGCTCGTAGACGTCGTGAGGCACCTGCAGAATTTATTTGGTGAGACACCTGCAAATTCGTCCCCGCTGGGGATTGAACTTGGATGGGCTGGCTGGCCACCGCCGAGCACAACCACTGAGCTACGGCTCAGTCCTCCCTACTTAGATAGTTGGTCGTGCACAAAATCAGACAAAAGAGAAACATGCTTAAGAATTATTGGAGTAGTGTATTTTGTCTAAGACATTCTTCAAAAAATCAAGTAAATGAACAAAAGAACTAGGATATACAAGATTCAAATATAACCGAACTTATTTATTACGTATGCATTAGATTTTTGTGTATGTATATACCCAGAGTACACAATATATTTTCTTGTATGTGCATACTCATCATATTTACATACCTCGACAAGAAATTTATGAGTATATACCCTGATACAATAAATACATAGGATCATATGTGGGTAAATGTAACAAAAATTTATAAAACTAAAAAGAATCATGGGTGGGTATATGTACGTAGGAAAAAAAAAATCATGCGTGGGTATTATATATTCCTACAAGTAAAAAAAAAATTAGGATCGCATTTCATATTATTTGGTCAACTTTGTTTGTACAGAAATATTAGCCGTTAAAAGTGTGACCCGGCCTTAATTTTTTTAAAAGACTAGATACCTTGAAAATTAAAACTTTAGAAAAATGCATAATAACATCCTTAGTATACATACAAACCTTTGGGATAACGTTCGTATTATTTGTCATATCTGATAACATAAAAAATAAGAGTGTATATACACACCCTTTTTGTTTGGAAAAGGAACCATACTAGGAAACTAGTAGTATGTTAATTTTTTGTAAAGCAATCACTGACCGTTGATGGTTGTAATGCAAGGAAACAGAATTTAGAAAGTCACTGTGTCATGGATTTTACATCACGCAGTACAAATATGACTTGCTATATTGGGACCTAGGTGCTATATAGATGGACAAATGTTTGCTACCACCAGTGGTAGTTACCCTCACTTGTGTTTTCTATGTTGTATCTAGTATCTGTCAAAACGAAAAGTACGTACATGTAATATGTAGTATATAAGAATATTTGGGTAATATGTATCCCAATTTTTAGGTAGTATGTACTATTTTTTTAGTATATTTTTTATACATAAAAATATAAAGGCATTTTTAAAAATATACAAAAAACTCAAATGCAATTTTTTCGTATAACTTACTTTGAAATATGTTAAATGTTGTACATGAATATATTTAGAATGATAAAATGGTATATATACTATCACATGGTAGTATATGAGACACGTGGGGTAACTATCCCTGGGTGGTACGATGTATTTTCCCTTAGATATCTATATGTAGGTGTACATGATTAACTTGAAATACAAGACAAGATAGAAAGAAATCTTACCCTATCATTTGTTTCCTAACTAATCATGGTACTCAATACTTACAGACAAAGATTATGGAACACTGTGCAAATAATATAGCAGTCGTTTTATTCACACACAAAAAAGGAGTCCTTTACGGACGTCATTGGATATGCTCAAACTCGCAATACTTTCATAGGCCCATTGCTGAGCATGATCCTGAGTGCCCCCTCGAAGTTGGCCATGACGTTTGAAATTGGCAGCCGGTCCTTCCCGTTTGGCCATAGGCAAAGCATCGCCGTGTGCACATGCCCGCTTAATTATACAAACGTGTGCACATCTAGTTTCCACTGGATCCTGCTAATCATTGAAGTTGACGAGGAAAAAGTTAAAGTACTGGACTCACTACTTAAAGAAACTAAAGATTTAATCGTGAAGGGGATGCTCGACAGGTAATTTCAATCATTATCACACTACGTCAGTTTCTTTAGTTCATTTGCTGATATCAACTAATTTATTCATTTTCTTTGATGGGCAGGGTTTGGCAAAGGTTCATCAAATAGGTTACCGGCCCATGAAAACAAGAGCTGACATGGGTGCGACCCAAGGTACGTAATTAAGTAGTACTAGATACGTCCGCGCATCTCTTTAATTCTAGTTTCAATACCATTATCATGCTTGATTAATTATTATCTGATTGAAATCTATTCTCGTAAAGTGCATGCGGCAGACGCCAGGGAATAATTTATGTGCATAATACGTTTGCAAGAACATTCGCATTATGACGTCCGAAAGGAACACATCTGCAAGACAACTTTGGGTACATTTGCCAGAACAGTATCCATAATTTTTTTTATCATGATCTAATATATATACACACACAACTAATATATTCATATTGATCTCCTTCTTTAAAGATGATGGAGATGCGGGATAAGCTCCTACCAACGGACCGCATACGAGCACTTCAAGAGGAAATTGCGGGATTTTTGCTTAACCCGGTCATACATCCCAAAGAAGAATACCATTACACCTAATGCCTGCATGTAATTATCTGCAAATTGTAGGAGAAATTGTATGTACCAAATTGTATATATATATGTGTATGCGCATATGGTCGTACGAGAAATTCTATGATATATATATGATTGGTTCTACGAGAAATTCTATTTATATATGCATGACGTGTACAGTATGTAGTAGCGTAAAATATGTTTGAAATGAAAAAGAATTAAATGAAAAACACAAAATTAAAAGAAAAAATAAAGCATAAACCCCTAAACCCCTAAACCCCCAAACCTTTTAGTCCAAGTTGGTATCACCAATCGGGACTAAAGGACACCCCACCCCCGGCGCGGGCTCGTGCCACGTGGTGGGCCTTTGGTCCGGGTCGTGGCAAACCGGGAGTAAAAAGGGGGGGGGGGCTTTGGTCCCGGTTGGTGAACCAGGACTAAAGGCCCTTACGAACCGGGACTAATGGCCAATTCTGCACTAGTGATACCCATCTCCCTCGATGCATTTTCTATCACAATCCGTGATAGCCCTTTCGTAAAAGGGTCTGCCAGATTCTTAGCCATCTGGATATAATCCAACGCTATAACTCCGGAGTTTCTTGATTTTCTGACAGATTTTAATCTTCTTCTTATGTGCTTTGTGGATTTAATGTTGTCCTTTGAACTCTTAGCCTTGGCAATCACCGTTTGATTGTCACAGTTCATCAGGACAGCCGGCACTGGTTTATCAACCACCAACAAATCCATCAAAAGCTCTCGAAGCCATTCTGCTTTGACGCATGATGTGTCTAATGCTGTGAGTTCTGCTTCCATAGTCGATCTGGTTAAGATCGTCTGCTTGGAAGACTTCCAGGAAACAGCACCACCACCAAGTGTGAAGACATGTCCACTTGTGACTTTCATCTCATTAGCATCAGATATCCAATTCGAATCACTATACCCCTCAAGTACCGTCGGGTACCCAGAATAGTGAATTCCATCGTTCGCAGTACCTTGCAAGTAACGCATCAGTCGCTCAACGCCATGCCAATGCACATCTCCCGGATTGGAAACAAACCGGCTCAATTTGCACACAGCAAATGAGATGTCAGGACGAGTAGCACAAGCTAGGTACATCAGTGAACCAACCACTTGAGAATATCTCAATTGATCTATAGCCGTGCCTTCAAATTTTTGAATCCGCATGCTAGGATCATATGGTGTTGCAGAAGGTTTGCAGTCCGAATATCCAAAACGGCTCAAAATCTTCTCAACATAGTGTGATTGCAAAAGTGTAATTCCACCCTCAGTATTTCTCAGTAGCTTGATGTTTAAGATAACATCAGCCACGCCCAAGTCTTTCATCTCAAAGTTATGAGATAGAAAAGCCTTGACCTCCTCAATGACTTTGAGGTGGGTCCCAAATATCAGTATGTCATCGACATACAGACACAGTATAACTCCTTCGCCCCCACCATAGCGATAGTATACACATTTGTCAGCTTCATTAACAACAAAGCCAACAGATGTCAAAGTTGTATTAAACTTCTCATGCCATTGCTTAGGCGCTTGTTTTAGGCCATACAGAGATTTCACTAACTTGCACACCTTTCTTTCCTGACCATTTACTACAAAGCCATCTGGCTGTTGCATGTAAATTTCCTTGTCTAGCTCTCCATTAAGGATAGTTGTCTTAATATCCATCTGATGAACAAGAAGACCATGCGAGGCAGCCAAAGCGAGCAACACTCGAATGGTTGTCAGTCTAGCCATAGGTGAGTAAGTATCGAAGAAATCCTCTTCTTCTTTCTGGGTATAACCCTTGGCCACAAGCCTAGCCTGGCACTTTTCAACAGTACCATCGGGCCTAAGCTTCCTTTTGAACACCCACTTACATCCCAATGGTTGGCAACCATAAGGATGATCAGTGATCTCCCATGTCCCGTTATCCAAGATGAAATCCATCTCACTACGGACCGCATCCTTCCAGTAGTCAGCATCCGGAGATGCATAAGCTTTTGAAATGGAACTGGGAGTGTCATCATCCACGAGGTACAGGAGCTTCCTCGTCATCCTGCGTGGAACTCTCATCACTTCTATGTTCATAATATTCCATCGGAATGGGAGGTTCAGGACTCTCATCAGATTCCAGTCTAGAAGTGCTTTGCATATCTCTCATGGGGAAAATATCCTCAAAGAATGTAGCATCCCTAGACTCCATGATCGTACCGACCTTCATGTCGTGTACATCAGATTTCACCACTAGAAATCTATAGCCAACGCTATGCTTGACATAGCCAAGAAACATGCAGTCCATGGTCTTTGGTCCCAACTTGCACTTTTTGGTTATCGGCACGTTGACTTTCGCCAAACAGCCCCAATTGCGCAAGTAAGAGAGTGTAGTTCTTTTCTTTTCCCATTGCTCATAGGGAGTAGTCTCATTATCCTTCGTGGGAACTTTATTCAGGACATGACATGATGTCAATATAGGCCTCCCCCCACCATGCCTTGGATAAACCCGATGTATCTAACATGGCGTTAACCAAATATCACTACTGGAAACAGGGAATTTGCCATCAGTCAGCTCTTTGTCGTCTGCTAGCGGATGGCAAAGAAGGTCTTTGCCGTCTACTTACAGAAAACAGACGACAAAAACCTGACAGATGGCAAAGAACCTGGTTGCCATCTGCTGGCAGACGGCAAAGATTCTTTGCCATCTGCTGGCAGACGGCAAAGAGGTGGGTGAGGTCCAGTGGACGCACTTTGCCGTCTACTGGCAGACAGCAAAGAGGTGGGGCTGGTGGGCCGTTACAGCGCTGGCGTCCACTGGACCCCACCCACCTCTTTGCCGTCTGCCAGCAGATGGCAAAGAATCTTTGCCATCTGCTGGCAGACGGCAAAGAGGTGGGCTATTTTTTTGCGGGTTAAAAAAAAGGCGTACAGTTACGCTGGCTGGGCTAGACCAGAACCAACGCACGCGCCCATCTCTCTCGCTCACTTAGCTCTCTTCCTGTCTGGTCCTCTCGATCCCCATGCGCCGCCGCCACAGACGCCGGCCGATTCCGGCCGCTCCGGTGGGCTCTGGCGCCGCCCAGCACACCTACGGCTGCTCCTCGATGAGCTCTGTCGATTCCTCTGCATCGATTTGTTTTCCTCTGCTCCCTGTGGTCACCCCCTTCGGTTATGCCCTGCTAGGGTTTCGGTGTTGGTGGTGATCCTTGTCTCCGGTGGCTACCTGCTCATTGCTCTGGTCGTCCCCACTCCTGGTGGCGCTCCTGGATGTACTCTACGCCACCGCCGGCCTCCTTGGTTGTGTTTGTGCCCGTGGTGTTCGTGCTCGTCGGCGGGACAGCGCTCTGTCACAAGTCCGACGTGGCGTCGTCGGCTTGCGGTGCAGGAGGGCTCCTCGCCGGTTGGACGGTGTCCAACGCAACCCCAGTGCCTCCCCGAGTGCTGCTCCGTCAATAGCCCCTCGGTGAGCTCCATCTCCCCCTGCTCCTACTCTTCTGCTACTGCATCTGAGGTGGCCGTGGCTATGGAGCTGCTCTACTGCTAGTGGGGATATGGTGGTTGTGATCTAGGCCATCCTGATGTGCTACTGTGATGCTCTGGTGCTTGTGTGAGGGCTCTGAGTATGTAGTTGGCTCTTGGATTTGTTAAATTGGTCAGTGGTTGCTCATGTGTGTAGTTGCTCCTGTGCATATGTGCTTCTAGATTTGCTAAATTGGTTAGGCTGTGCTGCTCCTCTAGTTGTTCCTAAGTGAGGCTTGCTGTGTTTGATCTAGTCAGTGGCTAAATCCTGTACTTGGCTGTATTGGGGATCTCTCCCTGTAGTTGTTGTGGCTGTCAGTTAATTCCCTAACTGTTGGTGGTGACTTTGATTCAGTTAACTGATTTTAGAGTTATATTTCCTTTCCATTGGTATGTTTAACCTTTGGATAATAGTGGTTATAGCTGTTGTTAACTAATGTTGCTGCTGTTTAGTTGTAGTAGCTGTTAAGTGATACTAGCCCCCTGTGCTTGTGGGTGCAGTGCCCTATTTGCAGAAATTACCAGGTGCATGTGTGTGCTGTGTTCTGCAGAAGCAGATAATCAGTGGGGTGCTACCCTGCTATTTCTTCTATGCTATTTCTATTGATCTTATGAATAGATGCTCACTTGATCTTAGTTGCTTTATTTCTAATACTGACATGAACAGATACCACTTGGTTTGGCTATTCCTATTGGTCTCTTTCTAATAGCATATGAACAGATGCTATACTTGGTTTTGGCTGTTACTTTCCTAATTTTCTACTGATAAGACAGATACTACATCTGATTTGGGCAGTGATGCTGGTCTGAGCCCCCCCTCTCTTAGGCTTAATTTACATGTGGCTATCCCTGTGCTGTGATGAACTAGCCCTGGCACTTCCAGGCTGTCTGAGCACATAATCCCTCAAGTATACCTTGAGGTCTTCTGTAGCTTGGTCTTGTGGATTCTTGTAAACCTGCTTCTTGTGGACAGCCTGCTCCTCCTAGCTGCTTCACACTATCTCACAGATATGGTTTTGGGCCCAGTCCTGTTTGATGTTTTGGACACCAAGTGTCTAACAGACCCTACTCTACGGTTGGCTGCCCTATTTATACTGGCCTGAATGGTGTGACTAAGCTGTGTGTGTGTGTGTTTGTGCTGTCCTCACGGGTGGCTTTGGTGATTGTGGTGTTAACAGCAGCTGCTTGTTGTGTCAAGCTCTCCTTGATAGTTATCTCTTCTAAGCTGCTGGTGGCTGGATGTGTTGGGACTTGGTCTGGTCATCTGGTTGTGATGTATATCTCCTCCTAGAGCTTTGTTTTTGGCATTGCACAGTGACATGTACCTATTGTCACTGGACAAAACTGATTGTGGTGATGAAGTCTAATCCTTGGCTTTAATCACTAGTTTTTAGTTGGCTTAATTCCTGGAGCTAGTACTGATAGTGGTCTTTGTGTTGGCATTTAACTTACTACTAATTGTGGTGGCTTCTTGATTGGGTCCTTGGCTGGTTCTCTCCTTTGGCTCTTTGGTATTGGTTTACTCTATTTGGCTTTCTAATTAAGATCACTTTGAATATCAGGATCTTAACTAAGATTGTCTTGATCTCAAGTGCTGGCTCCTACAGCATTGCATTTCACCAAGTGAAATGCTACATTTCTACTCCTAACCCATTCTCTCTTTCTTAGTGTTTTTGTTATGCAGGTTGGAAGAAAAGAAGAAGATCCAGAGAAGATCTTAGTAATAAGATAGTTTTTAGGAAAATAGATATTTAGTTTTAGGTCATTTCTTGTAATTTCCAAAATGTAAATTTAATTACTTAATCATTTCTGATTCTTTATAATATGACTTTGTATTACCTATTCCAAGTATTAATAAAGTTTTTAATTTACATGTGTTCATGACTATTGGTAATATGTGTTGGATATGCTATATTGGTCATATATATAATTTTCTGTGAAAATGAATTGATATAAGAAAAAACAGGGGCTATATAGCCACTTTGGCCTATTTGGCCTCTTTGCCGTCTACCGGCAAACGGCAAAGAGATGCAAAGGTCTTTGCCGTCTGCCAGCAGACGGCAAAGCACGCCGTTAACCCCTTAACGGACCTAAGCTGCCACGTCTGCCGTCCATGCCCTTTGCCGTCTGCTGGCAGATGGCAAAGACCTTTGCATCTTTGCCGTCTGCCAGTAGACGGCAAAGTGCCCTTTACCATAGCTCGTTCAGCCGGACGTGGTGCCGTCTGCTGGCTGACGGCAAAGGCCTTTGCCGTCCGCTAGGCATGCCTTTGCCGTCAGCCATGGCAGACGGCAAACTGCCTGATTCCTGTAGTGTATGTTAGAGTACGGTTTTTTTGTTCGGCAACCCCGTTTGACTGGGGTGAATAGGGAAGCGTCCTGTCATGAATAATACCATGTTCCGCACAGAATAAATCAAACTCATTAGAAAAGTACTCTCCATCATGGTCAGACCGGACTCATTTTATTTTCTTCTCAAGTTGGTTCTCAACTTCAGCCTTATAGATTTTAAAGTAGTGCAGAGCCTCATCCTTAGTATTTAACAAATACACATAGCAGAATCTAGTGGAATCATCAATCAGAGTCATGAAGTATTTCTTTCCACCTTTAGTCAACACACCATTCATCTCACAGAGATCTGAATGTATGAGCTCTAACGGTGCCAGGTGTCTCTCCTTTGCAGGCTTGTGAGGCTTACGAGGTTGCTTAGCTTGCACACACGCATGGCACTTAGAGCCTTTGGCTAAAGTGAAACTCGGGATTAAGTCCATCTTAGCTAGCCGCGTCATATAGCCGAAATTTATGTGACAATGATGTGAATGCCAAACCTCATATTCGTTCACATTAGAATGAATTTGGTTCACGACTTTATTACATAAATCCTCCAGGGAAAGGCAGAACAAACCACCACAATCATATCCTTTTCCAACAAATAGTCCATACCGAGATACGACTACTTTGTTGGACTCAAATACTAACTTAAATCCTTCTTTACATTAGGAGGGAGCTACTAACAAGATTCTTCTTGATGGTGGGGACATGCTGCACATTCTTCAGTTGCACGATCTTTCCCGAAGTAAACTTCAGATCTACTGTGCCAACACCATGAACAGAAGCATGCGAGCCATTCCCCATCAGGACGGAACAATCTCGTGCGACCTGGTAGGAAGAAAACAAAGACACATCAGCACACATATGAATATTTTCCCCAGTGTCAACCCACCAGTCGGTGGACTAACAAACTGAAAGTATGGTAAACAGATTACCATACCCAGATGCCGCATCATTGTTGCTCAGAGTGACATTGACAGACTTAGAGTCTTGTCCTGGCTTCTTGTACTTGTTTGGGCACTTGTTTGCCCAATGTTCCTCTGAACCACAAATAAAGCAGTCATCTCTCTTTTTGTCTTTCTTCTTACCCTTCTTCTTAAAGGTAGTATTCTGCTGGACAGAGTTCTTTCCCTTGAACTTGTGGAAGTTCTTCTGCACCACATTGGCGCTAGAAGAACCCTCTGCCCCCTTCAAGTGTGAGTCCTTTGCTCTTGTGTTCTGCTCAACACTGAGATGACCGATGACATCCTCAAGAGAGAATTCACGTCTCAAGTGCTTGAGAGAAGTAGCAAAGTTCCTCCATCTAGGAGGGAGTTTTGCAATAATGCAACCCACGACAAACTTGTCCGGTAACTCACACTTCAGGAGCTCCAGCTCCTTAGCGATGCATTGTATCTGATGGGCCTGGTCTAATACAGAACGGTTATCAACTATCCTGTAATCATGGAACTGCTCCATGGCATACAATTCGCTTCCAGCATCGGTTGCGCCGAATTTAACTTCGAGCGCATCCCACAAGTTTTTGGCAACCCGCATATGGATATATGCGTCAACCAACTTGTTTCCAATCACACTGAGAACTGCTCCCACAAAGATTGTGGTTGCCTCCCTAAACGCCTTTTCCTGTTCAGGAACAATCGTTTCTGTGGGGGGACACCACCAACCCAGAACACGTTCATCGCTGTGAGCCATAAGGTGGTCCTTGTCTGCCAACGCTTAAAATGTGTCCCGGTAAACTTTTCCGGTTTCAGTGTAGCAGCAAAGCCTTGAATCGAAAAGTGCCTAAAATAAGGTTTTTGGATTGTTGGAAATATTAGCACTTTTCTGATTAGACTAATCCACGGGTAAACATTAAGCATGGTAGATACAGTATGCATCTCATACCGATACCTAAGCATACTAGCACGTACAGAACATAGAAGCGAACCATCTATGAGCAGTACATATACGGCTAGCACAAGTACGAGTAAATGAGGGATGAACAGATCATACCCTCCGGTTGGCCAGGCCAACACGGCGGCGGCAGGAGCAGCCTCAGCGTCATCCGTGGCCTTCTTCTTGGCGGCAGCGTCGTCGACCATGGTGTTGATGTAGGGGAAGTAGTGGAAGCAGAGATCGGGAGCAAGGGAAGATGGGGACGGACCGGGAGTAGTCGCGTCGAGACGCTCCCCAAAAACCTTATTGCCGTTCTGAAGGAAATATGCTCTAGAGGCAATAATAAAGTTGTTATTTTATATTTCCTTATTCATGATAAAGGTTTATTATTCATGCTAGAATTGTATTGATCGGAAACTTAAATACATGTGTGAATACATAAACAAATACTGAGTCCCTAGTAAGCCTCTACTAGACTAGCTCATTGATCAAAGATGGTTAAGGTTTCCTAACTATGGACATGTGTTGTGATGACCCACAAGTATATGGTATCTATCGTAGTCCTTTCGATAAGTAAGAGTGTTGAACCCAACGAGGAGCAGAAGGAAATGACAAGCGGTTTTCAGCCAGGTATTATCTGCAAGCACTGAAATTATCGGTAACAGATAGTTGTATGATAAGATAATTCGTAATGAGTAACAAAAGTAACTAAGGTGCAGCAAGGTGGCCCAATCCTTTTTGTAGCAAAGGACAAGCCTGGACGAACTCTTATATAAAGCAAAGTGCTCCCGAGGACACATGGGAATTGTTGTCAAGTTAGTTTTCATCATGCTCATATGATTCGCGTTCATTACTTTGATAATTTGATATGTGGGTGGACCGTTGCTTGGGTGCTGCCCTTCCTTGGACAAGCCTCCCACTTATGATTAACCCCTCTCGCAAGCATCCGCAACTATGAAAGAAGAATTAAGATAAATCTAACCATAGCATGAAACATATGGATCCAAATCAACCCCTTACGAAGCAACGCATGAACTAGGGTTTAAGCTTCTGTCACTCTAGCAACCCATCATCTACTTATTACTTCCCAATGCCTTCCCCTAGGCCCAAATCATGGTGAAGTGTCATGTAGTCGACGTTCACATAACACCACTAGAGGAAAGACAACATACATCTCATCAAAATATCGAACGAATACCAAATTCACATGATTACTTATAACAAGACTTCTCCCATGTCCTCAGGAACAAACGTAACTACTCACAAAGCATATTCATGTTCATAATTAGAGGAGTATTAATTATCATTAAGGATCTGAACATATGATCTTCCACCGAATAAACCAACTAGCATCAACTACAAGGAGTAATCAACACTACTAGCAACCCACAGGTACTAATCTGAGGTTTTGAGACAAAGATCGGATACAAGAGATGAACTAGGGTTTGAGAGGAGATGGTGCTGGTGAAGATGTTGATGGAGATTGACCCCCTCTCGATGAGAGGATCATTGGTGATGACGATGGCTTCGATTTCCCCCTCCCAGAGGGATGTTTCTCTGGCAGAACAGCTCCGCCGGAGCCCTAGATTGGTTCTGCCCAGGTTCCGCCTCGAGACGGCGGCGCTTCGTCCCGAAAGCTTCCTTCTTTATTTTTTTCCAGGTCAAAACACATCATATAGCAGAAGATGGGCATCGGGGGCCTCCCAGGTGGCCCACAAGGCAGGGGGCGTGCCCAGGGGGGTAGGGCGCGCCCTCTACCCTTATGGATGGCTGGTGGCCCCCCTCTGGTGCTTTCTTCGCCCAATATTTTTTATTAATTCCAAAATGACTCTCCGTGAAGTTTCAGGACTTTTGGAGTTGTGCAGAATAGGTCTCTAATATTTGCTCCTTTTCTAGCCTAGAATTCCAGCTGCTGGCATTCTCCCTCTTCATGTAAATCCTGTAAAATAAGAGAGAAAAAGCATAAGTATTGTGCCATAATGTGTAATAACAGCCCATAATGCAATAAATATCAACATAAAAGCATGATGCAAAATGGACGTATCAACTCCCCCAAGCTTAGACCTCGCTTGTCCTCAAGCGAAAGCCGAAATCGAAAAATATGTCCACATGTTTAGAGATAGAGGTGTCAATAAAATAAAATACGAACATGAGGGCATTATGATCATCTTTAGAACAACAACATATATTGTCATATAATTTCTTATGCTAGAGTAACAAGTCATTCACAAGGTAAAGTGTGAATCAAAAACTTTATTGAAAACTAACAAACTATGATCTCAGTCATTGATGCAATTGCAATTTATCGTAACATCGGAAAGAGTCAATTTAAGAGCTTTTCAGCAAGTCCACATACTCAACTATCATTTAGTCTTTCACAATTGCTAACACTCACGCGATACTTATGGGTTCAAAGCTTCAGTCGGACACAGAGAAAGATAGGGGCTTATAGTTTCGCCTCCCAACCTTTTACCTCAAGGGTAATGTCAATAATAATACTTTATGATGACCTACATCCAAGTGGATATATATATCTGGATCTTTCTCCAACACATAGTGCTTGCCAAAAGGAAAAAGTGTAAAAAGGAAAGGTGAAGATCACCATGACTCTTGTATAAGGGTAGAAGATAAAAGTAAAAGATAGGCCCTTCGCAGAGGGAAGCAGAGGTTGTCATGCGCTTTTATGGTTGGATGCACAAAATCTTAATGCAAAAGAACGTCACTTTATATTGCCGCTTGTGATAAAGAACTTTATTATGCAGTCCGTCGCTTTTATTTCTTCC
The DNA here is from genome assembly GCA_011799875.1 of Thinopyrum elongatum. Taxonomy (NCBI): domain Eukaryota; kingdom Viridiplantae; phylum Streptophyta; class Magnoliopsida; order Poales; family Poaceae; genus Thinopyrum; species Thinopyrum elongatum. Next base: position 554,115,355 of record CM022301.1, on the reverse strand, counting down.
ATATCACAAGTTCGTATAAAGCTTATTTTCTTCACACTAATAGATCATACATATTTAGAGAGCAATTTTTATTACTTGCACCGATGACAACTTACTTGAAGGATCTTACTCAATCCATAGGTAGGTATGGTGGACTCTCATGGCAAAACTGGGTTAAGGGATGTTTGGACGCACAAGTAGTATCTCTACTTGGTGCAAAGGATTTGGCTAGCATAAGAGAGAAAAGCAAGCTCAACATGTTGGAGGATCCATGACAATATAACTTCTATTCGGATATAGGAAAACATAACTCATTATGCTGTCTTCCTTGTCCAACATCAACTTTTTAGCATGTCATATTTTAATGAGGGCTCACAATTACAAAAGATGTCCAAGATAGTATATATTTGTATGTGAAACCTCTCTTTCTTCATTACTTCCTATTAATTGCAACAATGACCAAAACTATGTTTGTCAATTCCCAACAAATTTTATTCATCATACTCTTTATATGTGAAGTCATTACTCTCCATAAGATCAATATATGATCTCTTTATTTCCTTTTATTTCTTTCTCTTATTTTTATTCCCTCAAGATCATAGCAAGAAAGCAAAGCCCTCAACTGAAAACTACTCTTTATTATAAATAACTCACGGACTCGATTACATAGATAGATCTCAAAACAAAACTCAAAGCTAGATCATACTAAAACTTTATTCTACTAGATCAAGATATAACCAAAAGGATTGAACTAAGAAAAACGATAGAAGTAAAGGTGTGATGGTGATACGATACCGGGGCACCTCCCCCAAGCTTGGCAGTTGCCAAGGGGAGTGCCCATACCCATGTATTTATGTTTCTTTCTTTGAAGGTGGTGATGATGGAGTTGATGATGTTGAAAGAACTTTATCCTCCGTCTTCCAAGGCATAGGTTCATCATCGTAAAAAGATGAACGAGTCTTCGGGATCCTCAAATCTGCAGCCAAACTCATCCTTTTAAATCTGTATTCATACTCATAGTTTTGGTTTTGCAGGTCATAGATCTGGGCTTGGAGATGCTCGATTTTCTCATGAAGCTTGAAGATGGCCTCCCCAATGTTCTCGGCATCCAGCTTGTGACCACTAGTAAATTCAGCGATCATCATGTGGTTGGCGTTGAGTCCGCGTTCCACCCTCCCTTGGCACTTGAAGACTTGCCGCTCCACTTCTTCGAGCCTCGTCCCACGCTTCCGGTCTTCTTTGGCCCTTAAGTATCGCGGATGTGCAGCACCCCCTCATGCATCTCAATGGTTTGAGGGTGTTGCAGCACCTCTGCGAGATAAGGGTTGATGACCTTCTCGAAAAACTTGTCCTTGGGGGCGCTTGGAGACGTCATGGCGATCTGGATCTATCAGAAAAACAGCTCGAAACAAAGACAGGAGATATTGCCGTGGTACGGCGGTCAAAACCTTCGGTAGATTATATAATGAATTTTTACCGACAAAAAGAAGTATTGTGCAAGAAAACGGAGTCCGGAGGCCACACGAGGTGGCCACAAGGTAGGGGGGCGCGCCCTCCATCCTTGTGGTCTCCTCGTGCAACTTTCGGACTACTTTTAATTTTCCTAATTTTTTAAATATTCCAAAACGGAGAAAAATTATCATTGGAAACGTTTTGGAGTCGGTTTACTTACCGCACCACATACCTGTTCCTTTTCGGAGTCTAAAACATTCTGGAAAGTGTCCCTTATGTACTCCTCCGGTGTTACGGTGTCAATTATATTGGTCTCAACATTTATGGGATTACCTGAGATATAATGTTTGATTCTTTGACCGTTTACCACCTTCGGATTTGTGCCTTCGGCGTTGTTGATTTTTATGGCACCAGAATGATAGACCTCCTCGATAATGTAAGGACCTTCCCATTTAGAGAGAAGCTTTCTTGCAAAAAATCTTAAACGAGAGTTGTATAGAAAAACATGATCACCTACATTAAACTCACGCTTTTGTATCCTCTTGTCATGCCATCTTTTAACTTTTTCTTTGAACAACTTGGCATTCTCATAGGCTTGGGTTATCCATTCATCAAGCGAGCTTATGTCAAATAACCTCTTCTCACCGGCAAGTTTGAAATCATAGTTGAGCTCTTTGATTGCCCAATAAGCTTTGTGTTCTAGTTCAAGAGGTAAGTGACAAGCCTTTGCATAAACCATTTTATATGGAGACATACCCATTGGGTTTTTATAAGTAGTTCTATAAGCCCATAATGCATCATCAAGTTTCTTAGACCAATTCTTTCTAGATCTATTAACAGTCTTTTGCAAAATCAATTTAATCTCTCTATTGCTCAATTCTACTTGACCACTAGACTGAGGGTGATATGGAGATGCAATTCTATGGTTAACATCATATTTAGCAAGCATTTTACGGAAAGCACCATGAATAAAATGTGAACCACCATTAGTCATTAAATATCTAGGGACTCCAAACCTTGGAAAAATAACTTCTTTAAGCATCTTAATAGAGGTGTTATGATCAGCACTACTAGTTGGAATAGCTTCTACCCACTTAGTAACGTAATCAACAGCAACTAAAATATGTGTATACCCATTAGACGAAGGAAAAGGTCCCATATAATCAAAGCCCCAAACATCGAATGGTTCAATAACAAGTGAATAATTCATAGGCATTTCCTGACGTCTACTAATATTACCAATTCTTTGACATTCATCACAAGACAAGACAAACTTACGGGCATCCTTATAGAGAGTAGGCCAATAAAAACCGGATTGTAATACCTTGTGTGCAGTTCTATCTCCAGCGTGGTGTCCTCCGTAAGACTCGGAGTGACACTTGCGTAGGATCTGTTCCTGTTCATGCTCAGGTACACAACGTCTAATAACACCATCTACTCCTTATTTATAAAGGTGTGGGTCATCCCAAAAGTAATGTCTTAAATCATAGAAAAACTTTTTCTTTTGCTGGTATGTGAAACTAGGTGGTATAAATTTAGCAACAATGTAATTAGCATAATCAGCATAGCATGGAGTATTACGAGAAGCATTTAAGACAGCTAATTGCTCATCAGGAAAACTATCATCAATAGGCAGTGGGTCATCAAGAACATTTTCTAACCTAGACAAGTTATCTGCAATGGGGTTCTCAGCTCCCTTTCTATCAATAATATGCAAATCAAATTCTTGTAGCAAGAGAACCCATCTATTAAGTCTAGGTTTAGCATCTTTCTTTTCCATAAGATATTTAATAGCAGCATGATCGGTGTGAACAGTTACTTTGGAATCAACAATATAAGATCTGAACTCATCACAAGCAAAAACAACTGCTAAAAATTCTTTTTCAGTAGTAGCATAATTTCTCTGGGCACTGTCTAAAGTTTTACTAGCATAATGAATAACATTCAATTTCTTATCAACTCTTTACCCTAGAACAGCACCAACAACATAATCACTAGCATCACACATGATTTCAAAGGATAAATTCCAATCAGGCGGTTGAATAATAGGTGCTGAAATCAAGGCTTTCTTAAGTATTTCAAATGCTTCTACACAATCATCATCAAAAACAAAAGGAACATCTTTTTGCAAGAGATTGGTGAGAGGCCTAGAAATTTTAGAGAAGTCTTGAATGAACCTCCTATAGAAACCATCATGGCCAAGGAAACTTCTTATACCTTTGATATCTTCAGGACACGGCATCTTTTCAATAGCATCTACTTTAGCTTTATCAACTTCAATACCTCTTTCAGAAATTTTATGCCCCAAGACAATACCTTCATTAACCATAAAGTGGCACTTCTCCCAATTCAAGACAAGATTAGTTTCTTCACATCTCTGCAAAACTCGATCAAGGTTGCTTAAGCAATCATCAAAAGAAGTTCTGTAAATGGAGAAATCATCCATGAAAACCTCAACAATCTTTTGACAAAAATCAGAGAATATAGCAGTCATACATCTTTGAAAGGTAGCAGGTGCATTGCATAAACCAAAAGGCATATGTCTATAAGCAAAGGTACCGAAAGGGCAAGTAAAAGTTGTCTTTTCCTGATCATCTTTTGACATAGGTATTTGACAAAAACCAGAGTAACCATCTAGGAAGCAAAAATGTGTATGTTTGGATAGTCTTTCTATCATTTGATCAATAAAAGGTAGAGGGTAATGATCTTTTCTAGTAGCTTTATTTAATTTGCGAAAATCAATTACCATTCTATAACATGTAGCAATTCTTTGTGGAATCAATTCATTCTTATCATTTGGAACAACAGTAATACCTCCCTTCTTAGCGACACAATGAACGGGACTTACCCATCTACTATCAGCAATAGGATAAATTATACCTGCCTCCAGAAGCTTTAGTACTTCATTTCTTACCACTTCTTTCATCTTAGGATTTAACCGTCGTTGGTGATCAACAACTGGTTTAGCATCGTGCTCCAAATTAATTTTGTGCTGACATAGAATGGGACTAATGCCCTTAAGATCATCAAGAGTATATCCAATAGCGGCATGGTTCTTCTTCAGAGTTTTCAATAATTTCTTTTCTTCATGCTCTGAAAAGTTAGCACTAATAATAATAGGATATATCTTCTTTTCATCAAGATAAGCATATTTCAAAGTATCAGGTAATTGTTTAAGCTCAAACACGGGATCTCCCTTGGGTGGAGGAGGACCCCCAAGGATTTCAACAGGCAAGTTGTGTTTCAAAATAGGCCCTTGATTAAAGAATATTTCATCTATTTCCCTTCTTTCATTCATAAACATATCATTTTCATGGTCTAGCAAATATTGTTCTAAAGGATCAGTAGGAGGCACGACAATTGAAGCAAGACCAATAATCTCATCCTTACTAGGAAATTCTTTATCATGGGGTTGTCTACGAAATTTAGAGAAATTAAAATCATGAGACATATCCCCTAAACCAATAGTAACAATATCTTTCTCGCAGTCTATCTTAGCATTAACGGTATTCAAGAAAGGTCTACTAAATATAATGGGACAAAAGTCATCTTGTGGGGAAGCAAGAACAAGAAAATCAGTAGGGTATTTTATTTTCCCACACAAGACTTCAACATCTCTAACAATCCCAATTGGCGATATAGTATCTCTATTGGCAAGCTTAATAGTAACATCAATATCCTTTATCTCAGCAGGTGCAATATCATTCATAATGTCTTTATATAAAGTAAAAGGAATTGCACTCACACTAGCACCCACATCACATAAGCCATGATAACAATGATCTCCTATTTTAACAGAAACAACAGGCATGCCAACAACAGGTCTATGTTTATCTTTAATATCGGGTTTAGCAATTCTAGCAGCTTCATCACAGAAATAAATAACATGCCCATCAATATTATCAACCAAGAGATCTTTAACTATAGCAATGCTAGGTTCAACTTTAATTTGTTCAGGGGGTGTAGGTGTTCTAGTATAACTCTTACGAATCACAATTGAAGCTTTAGCATTATCCTTTATTCCAACAGGAAAAGGTGGTTTCTCAATATAAGCAGTAGGAACAATAGGATCAACATTATAAGTAATAGTTTCTTCTTCAACTTTAATAGGTTCAACTACTTTAGCTTCAATGGGAGGATGATATTTAAACCACTTCTCCTTAGGGAGATAAACATGAGTAGCAAATGATTCACAGAAAGAAGCTACTATCTCAGAGTCAAGTCCATATTTAGTGTTAAAATCACGAAAAGCATCGGTATCCATAAAAGATTTAACACAATCAAATTTAAGGTTTATACCTGACTCCTTACCTTCATCGAGTTCCCAATCTTCAGAGTTGCATTTAATTCTTTCCAATAAATCCCATTTTAATTCAATATCCTTCTTTGTAAAAGAACCAGTACAAGAAGTATCGAGCATGGATCGATCATTATGAGAAAGCCGAGCATAAATTTTTTGAATAATAATTTCTCTTGAGAGCTCATGATTGGGGCATGAATATAACATTGACTTAAGCCTCCCCCAAGCTTGAGCGATACTTTCTCCTTCACGAGGCCAAAAATTATAAATATAATTCCGATCACGATGAACTAGATGCATAGGATAAAACTTCTGATGAAATTCCGATTTCAATCGGTTGTAGTTCCATGATCCAATATCATCACATAGCCTATACCATGTCAATGCCTTCTCCTTGAAAGATAAAGGAAAGAGATTCTTCTTGACTTCATCGTCGGGCAAACCTGCAAGCTTAAATAATCCACAAACTTCATCCACATAGATTTGGTGCATATCGGGAGGTAATGTTCCATCTCCTGCATAAGGATTAGCTAGCAGTTTCTCTATCATACCAGAAGGGATTTCATAATAAATATTATCAGTAGGTGCAGTAGGTTGAGGGGCAACTCTTTGCTCTTCTGGTCGGGGTGAAGATACCCCGAACAAACCCCTCAAAGGATTATTTTCCATAGTAAAAAGTAACAGTAAATTTCAGCACACTATATAAATGTTTCCTTACCAATTTCCACTTACCAAAGGCGCTTCACTCCCCGGCAATGGCGCCAGAAAAGAGTCTTGATGACCCACAAGTATAGGGGATCTATCGTAGTCCTTTCTATAAGTAAGAGTGTCGAACCCAAAGAGGAGCAGAAGAAAATGACAAGCGGTTTTCAGCAAGGTATTATCTGCAAGCACTGAAATTATCGGTAACAGATAGTTGTATGATAAGATAATTCGTAACGAGTAACAAGTAACAAAAGTAACTAAGGTGCAGCAAGGTGGGCCAATCCTTTTTGTAGCAAAGGACAAGCCTGGATGAACTCTTATATAAAGCAAAGTGCTCCCGAGGACACATGGGAATTGTTGTCAAGTTAGTTTTCATCATGCTGATATGATTCGCGTTCGTTACTTTGATAATTTATATGTGGGTGGACTGGTGCTTGGGTGCTGCCCTTCCTTGGACAAGCCTCCCACTTATGATTAACCCCTCTCGCAAGCATCCGCAACTATGAAAGAAGAATTAAGATAAATCTAACCATAGCATGAAACATATGGATCCAAATCAGCCCCTTAAGAAGCAACGCATAAACTAGGGTTTAAGCTTCTGTCACTCTAGCAACCCATCATCTACTTATTACTTCCCAATGCCTTCCCCTAGGCCCAAATCATGGTGAAGTGTCATGTAGTCGACGTTCACATAACACCACTAGAGGAAAGACAACATACATCTCATCAAAATATCGAACGAATACCAAATTCACATGATTACTTATAACAAGACTTCTCCAATGTCCTCAGGAACAAACGTAACTACTCAAAAAGCATATTCATGTTCATAATCAGAGGAGTATTAATTATCATTAAGGATCTGAACATATGATCTTCCACCGAATAAACCAACTAGCATCAACTACAAGGAGTAATCAACAGTACTAGCAACCCACAGGTACCAATCTGAGGTTTTGAGACAAAGATCGGATACAAGAGATGAACTAGGGTTTGAGAGGAGATGGTGGTGGTGAAGATGTTGATGGAGATTGACCCCCTCTCGATGAGAGGATCGTTGGTGATGATGATGGCTTCAATTTCCCCCTCCCGGAGGGATGTTTCTCCGGCAGAACAGCTCCGCCGGAGCCCTAGATTGGTTCTGCCCAGGTTCCGCCTCGAGATGGCGGCGCTTCGTCCCGAAAGCTTCCTTCTTTATTTTTTCCAGGTCAAAACACATCATATAGCAGAAGATGGGCATCGGGGGCCTGCTAGGTGGCCCACAAGGCAGGGGGCGTGCCCAGGGGGTAGGGCGCGCCCTCCACCCTTGTGGATGGCTGGTGGCCCCACTCCGGTGCTTTCTTCGCCCAATATTTTTTATTAATTCCAAAATGACTCTCCGTGAAGTTTCAGGACTTTTGGAGTTGTGCAGAATAGGTCTCAAGTATTTGCTCCTTTTCCAGCCCAGAATTCCAGTTGCCGGCATTATCCCTCATCATGTAAATCCTGTAAAATAAGAGAGAAAAAGCATAAGTATTGTGCCATAATGTGTAATAACAACCCATAATGCAATGATGCAAAATGGACGTATCATGTTGTCATTTGATAACGGGATCAAATCATTAGGAGAATGATGTGATGGACAAGACCCATCCGTTAGCTTAGCATAATGATCATTCAGTTTTATTGCAATTGCTTTCTCCATGTCAAATACATATTCCTTCGACTATGAGATTATGCAACTCCCGGATACCGGAGGAATGCCTTGTGTGCTATCAAACATCAAAACATAACTGGGTGATTATAAAGATGCTCTACAAGTATCTCCGAAGGTATTTGTTGAGTTGGCATAGATCGAGATTAGGATTTGTCACTCCGAGTATCGGAGAGGTATCTCTGGGCCCTCTCGGTAATACACATCATAAGCTCGCAAGCAAACGACTAAGGAGTTAGTCACGAGGTGATGTATTACGGAACGAGTAAAGAGACTTGCCGGTAACGAGATTGAACTTGGTATGAAGATACCGACGATCGAATCTCGGGCAAGTAACATACCGATGGACAAAGGGAATTACGTTTGTCGTCATAACGGTTCGACCGATAAAGATCGTCGTAGAATATGTAGGAGCCAATATGGGCATCCAGGTTCCACTATTGGTTAGATTGAACTTGGTATGAAGATACCGACGATCGAATTTCGGGCAAGTAACATACCGATGGACAAAGGGAATTACGTTTGTCGTCATAACGGTTCGACCGATAAAGATCTTCGTAGAATATGTAGGAGCCAATATGGGCATCCAGGTTCCGCTATTGGTTATTGACGGGAGAGGTGTCTCGGTTATGTCTACATAGTTCTCGAACCCATAGGGTCCGCACGCTTAACGTTCGTTGATGATATAGTATTATATGAGTTATGTGATTTGGTGACCGAATATTGTTCGGAGTCCCGGATGAGATCACGGACATGAAGAGGAGTCAAAATGGTCGAGAGGTAAAGATTGATATATAGGACGATGGTATTCGGACACCGGAAGTGTTTCGGGGGGTACCGGGTACTTATCGGGTCACCGAAAGGGGTTCCGGGCACCCCCGACAAAAGATATGGGCCTTATGGGCCAAGAGGGGAAACACACCAGCCACAAGGGGCTGGTGCGCCCCCCATATAGGCTGGCCTAAGGAGGAGAAGGAAAGGGGAGAAGGGAAAGGAAAGTGTGGATTAGGATTCCCACTTCCTTCCCTCTCCCCCCCCCCCTCTTTCCTTCCCCCTCGGTTATATATGGCAGGGGGCGCGGCTTGGGAGGGACAAAACTTTTTTTTCTGCAAATTTTGATATATTATTTGTATTTTTCTGAATTACAATGATTTAGTTATGATTTTTCTAACATTAATGTGGTAAAGGGGTTTAGGGTTTAGGGCCCCCCCTTTAGTCCCGGTTGGTATCTCCAACCGGGACTAAAGATAGACTTTTAGTCCCGGTTGAAGACACCAACCGGGACTATAGGGCTGGGAAAAAAATTTGAAAAAAAAATTATGAAAAAAAACTTTGAATTTTTTTTCCAGTCCCGGTTGGTATCTCCAACCGGGACTAAAGGGGGGGGCCTTTTCCAACCGGGACTAAAGGGGCTGGCACCGTTCGAGGCCGGTCGCAGACCCTTTAGTCCCGGTTGGTGTCTCCAACCGGGACTAAAGGTCCCGTTCGAACCGGGACTGATGCCTGCGCCTCACGAACCGGGACTAATGCCACCTTTGGTCCCGGTTCATGAGTGAACCGGGATTAATGCCCTTATCCTGTGTCAACCAAAGCCCTGTTTTCTACTAGTGAATGCAATGATGCGCAATCTTGCGTATTCACGAAACAATCGTTAGACAAACTAGGGTGCTCTACTCCAAAGGCAGAAACAGAAGAAATATCTATAGTATTATCTCCATGGGATCACTAAGAATTACATTGCTATCTGTCCCAGGGGAGCAAGCAGTATGTGCAGCAATACAACTGCAAGGAGTAGAAGTCAAACACATACTTCACAAATTGCAAGAAGCAGGGGATTGTTTTTTTTCAATGAATGTTTGGCGGACATTATCAAACGACCTTTGCAAGTGGAAGTGAGTACATCACCAAGTTAGCAATGGGAAAAATAGGACACACATGCGTAATGCGTTCAAGTTCCAGCAAGCTACTTTTTATCTATCTCTGTGGACAAAATGTCAAACCTACTGTAGTATATAGCAACAACAACAACCAGACAACCCAGTATGCAAGAACTTTAGCTAGAAATTTCAGCAACATAACACGTGGGGTAAGATGAACACATTCAGGATAGATTCTTTAATCTGTGTACTCGCGCATGTTGCCAATCAAAGAAAAAATGGCAGCGTAAGATGAACAGATTCAGAATAGAATTAAGCTTCACAAATCCATGATTTGCTATGCATGCAGGTTTGACCTTTCCAAACATCCAAATAAAACCCATCAGCAAGCTACATGCACATAGCAAATAGTTGTACAGTTTGGACCAAGCTAGCAATATTGTTAAATACTAGCATAAATAGATCAGCCCCAGGTGATGAACACTGGCGATGCAAATAAGCAGCATCAGACTAAAGAGATAGGATAGGGAAAGGGAGGGTGCTCGTGAGGGAGGTACCTTGATGTGGACTACTTGACAAAGCAGAAGAAGGTGCTGGAGCTGCGGGCATACTGCTCTGGGAGGGATCCCATCCACTATGCTCCCCCAGTAGATGCCACATGAAGGTGATTGGTAGAACCAGGGGTCCTACCGGACCTGCTCCGGAGGTTGTAGGGAAAGGATGGAGCGGGGCGAGGTGATGAGCGGGCGCGCCGGCGGCTGGGCGCCGTCGCGTAGGAGGAAGATGGCGGCGGCGGCTAGGGTTGTAGGCGGCTAGGGTTTCCGGCTCCTCTGGGAGCCGGGCAATAGGGATAATAATATTCTTATTGCTTAATCTCAAAAGTGTTGTACATCTAGTATTTATAACCTCAATACGAATAGCCTAAGATAACTTGTGGGCCAAGCCCCTAACTACTGCCCGGTGGGCCTCCTCCGGTTATAAGCTAAACCGGTCATAACATCTCTTCCCGCCTGCGCAAACAGCTCGTCCTCGAGCTGGAAGTCTGGGTAGTGTTTTCGGAAGTCGTCACGCTGCTCCCAAGTAGCCTCCTCCGCCGGAAGTCCCGCCCACTGGATCAAGACGAACCACACCCCGCGACAGAGCTGTGCCTGCAATACCTTCTCTGGTTCCGGAAGAAGGCGTCCATCGAAGGTCGGAGGAAGCGCGGGAGGGCCTGCAGGTGGCTCCCCACGGAAAGGCTTGAGCAGCCCGACATGAAAGACATCGTGGATGCGAGCACCGGCTGGAAGCTGAAGGCGGTAAGCCACCTGTCCGATGCGCTCCAAGACGGCGAAGGGCCCGGCGTAGCGAGGCCCGAGCTTGCGCTTTGCGCGCGGGTCCAGTGACTGCATAGAGCGGTGGAGAAGACGCAGCCACACCCAATCACCCACCGCGAACTCCGCCTCGCGATGGTGGCCGTCGTAGTAATGCTTGGCCAGCTGTTGGGCCTGAAGGAGACGCTGATGGACCTCAGCAAGCATCTCGTCACGGGTGCGGATAAGTTCGCTCGCTGCCTCCGTCCGAGCCGTCGCCGGGTCCACCGGCAAGATAGGCGGGGGCGGCCGACCGTAGACCACCTCAAATGGTGTAGCACGCAGGGCGGAGTGATAGGAGGTGTTGTAGCAGTACTCCGCCCAAGCGAGCCAATCCACCCAAGCTCGAGGTCGATCACCTGTAACACAGCGCAAATACATGGCAATCACCTTGTTAACCACCTCGGATTGACCGTCCGTCTGGGGGTGGAAGGCCGTGCTTAGGCGGAGCGTGACGCCCGCCATCCTGAAGAGGTCGCGCCAGACATGGCCCGTAAACACCGGGTCCCGATCACTGACGATCGAAGAGGGGAAACAGTGAAGACGGACGATGCCGTCGAAGAAGGCACGGGCCACGGATGTTGCGGTATACGGATGCCCCGGAGCGATGAAGTGAGCATACTTGGAGAAGTGGTCGACCATCGTGAGAATGACCGATTTGCCGCCCACCTTGGGGAGGCCCTCGATGAAGTCCATGGATATATCTGCCCAGACCTGAGACGGCACCTCCAAGGGCTGAAGCAGACCAGCCGGCCGTAATGTCTTCGTCTTGTTGCGCTGGCACGTCATACAAGACCGAACCCAGTCACGGACCATGGCTCGATCACCAGGAATGTAGAAGTCGGCGCGGAGGCGATGGAGGGTTTTCTGCACACCCTCATGGCCAGCCGAGTGGGCTAGCAGCAACACCTGGTGACGGAGATCATCATGCGCCGGTACGAAGACCCGGCGCCCATGGAGGAGCAGGCCGTTGGTGAAGCGCCAAGGCTCCTCCAGGTCGCCGGCCGCCAGCTGCTGCTGAAGAAGGACGGCGTCGGCGGCGGTCGCCGTCGCCCGGCGAATGTCGGCGAAGAGACCGAAGGTCGGCCCCGAGCGGATGCACAGCGCCGCCCCTGCGGAGTCGCCGACGGTGGAGTCGAGGTCGGCGTCGCGGCGAGACAAGGCGTCGGCCACGGTATTAAGACGACCCGGGCGATACTCGACGGAGAAGTCGAAGCCGAAGAGCTTGCTGATCCACTGGTGCTGCGGCACGGTCGAGAGCCTCTGGTCTAGCAAGAACTTGAGACTGTAGTGGTCCGTGCGAATGCGGAAAGACCGACCCCACAAATAGGGCCGCCAATGGCGTACTGCCTGTACCAAGCCATTGAGCTCCCGCTCATACGCCGCAAGCTTAAGATGGCGCGGAGCGAAGGGCCGGCTGAAGAAGGCGAGAGGGCCATCGCCCTGATGAAGCACGGCGCCAAACCCCGCACCCGAGGCGTCACAGTCCACCACGAATGGGCGGTCAAAGTCCGGCATCTGAAGAACGGGACCCGTCGTGAGGGCCGCCTTGAGGGCCTCGAATGCCGCCGTCGCCTCGTCGTCCCACGCGAAGGTGTCGCGGCGCAGCAAACGCGTGAGGGGCGACGCGATGAGGCCGAACTCCCGGATAAACTTCCGGTAGTAGCCTGCGAGGCCGAGAAAACCGCGAAGAGCACGCGGTGAGTGCGGCGTCGGCCAGGCAGCGACGGCCGCCACCTTGTCGGCATCCATAGCAACCCCGTCGGCCAAAATGACGTGGCCGAGGTAGGCGACTGAAGGCGTCCCGAACGAGCACTTCGAGCGCTTAAGATGAAGATGATGCGCCCGAAGCTCGTTGAAGACGATGGCGACGTGCCGGAGGTGCTCCGCCCACGAGGCGCTGTAGATAAGAATGTCATCAAAGAAAACGAGCACAAACCGACGTAAGTAGGGACGAAGGACGTCGTTCATCAGGGCCTGGAACGTTGCCGCCGCGTTGGCGAGGCCAAAGGGCATCACCAAGAACTCGAAGTGGCCGTGGTGAGTCCGGAACGCCGTCTTGGCGATGTCGTCCGGGTGCATGCGCACCTGGTGGTACCCCGACCGGAGGTCGAGCTTGGTGAAGAAGCGCACCCCATGGAGCTCGTCCAGGAGCTCATCGACCACCGGAATAGGAAACTTATCCTTGAGTGTGAGCGCATTAAGGGCGCGGTAGTCGATGCAGAAGCGCCACGTGCCGTCCGACTTGCGGACTAAGAGGATCGGCGCGGTGAAGGGCGACGTGGAAATCCGAATGATGCCCGCGGCGAGCATGAGTGCACACTGCCGCTCCAACTCGTCCTTCTGCAGCTGCGGATAGCGGTAAGGACGAACTGCCACCGGTGCGGAGCCCGGTAGGAGATGAATATGGTGATCATAAACCCAGGCTGGAGGCAGGCCCTGCGGCTCGTCGAAGAGGTCGCTGTGCTGCTGCAGGAGGTGATCCAATAGTGGGTGCTCGGCCTCAGAGGTGGCCGCAGCCAGCTGGAGCTGCGGCGTCGCCGGTGCCGCGCCCCTAATGCCGTCCCACCGGATGCGGCAGCCCAGTCGCCAGAAGGTCATCGTCAGAGCGTCGAAGTCCCAAAGGATGGGACCGAGGGTCCGAAGGAAGTTGACGCCAAGGATGAAGTCGAAGCAGCCCAAGTCGATGCCAGCACATGTGATAGAGAAGTGTCACTACAAGAAATATGTCAACTTGTGACCTTCTGTCAGTGACCCTGGAAGAATTGGTCATAAATCTACGACCATTTGAGACCAATTGGTCAAAAGCTGTTCGGGGGGCTCCAAACCCTAAACTATAACGACCATTTTGGTCAGAAAGGTCGTAATTCCTTACATGAAATGGTCATAAAGCAGACAGCACTGGTCCGCTGCCTTATTTCTAGCTGATCACGACCAATATAGATGGTCATAACCTTGTAAATTGTGGTGGATTGCTATGACTAGGCGCCACCTCATCAGTTTTGCCTATGTGTCATGTCCATGTGTCAATTTTTTCCCTAGGTTGTGAAGCAACCTATATTTCTGTCATTCCCAAAATTCCCAAAAAAATTGGGCATTCTTTACTATCCAAATCATTGCATCATGACAATATTCAACTCCATTTGCCTGGTAAATCTTCCTCGGCAAATTTCCAAAAAAAATTGTTCAGCTCGAACTATTGTGAAGGAAGTACTAGCTAGGCATATCCTAATGAGCTGAATTTTTGCCACATCTTCTATATTCCCAAATCATAGCTCTCCACAAAATTTGAGCCCCATCTAACAATACATGTGAGCTCAGCATCCAATCTTTGTTTCTGGTGATATTTTCAGTTTGTGAAGCAACTATATTTTATGGTAATTTATAATTGCTGAAAATTTACCACGACATGACCCTGCCCATAGAACCTCCCTCCCCCAAATTTTAGCTCATTTATTCTAGCCAATTTCCCTCAGCATTTTTCCCAATTTTCTGTTCAGTGGAGAGCACTGTGAAGGAAGTACCATTTTTATTTATCCAAATGGTATGAAAATTTTAAAGTGCCTTCATATGCCCAAATTATCATCCTCCTCCAAATTTCAGATCAATCCATTCATTCATTTGAGTCTAGCTTCAAAATTCATATTTCTGTCCAGTGTGGTACGTTGCAAACCAAGTGACACCTAGGCTCCTCCATTTGAGCTGCAAATTTTCCAAGATAGTGTCCTTAGTAGATGATCATCCTCGGCCAAAACTCAGGCCCATTGGCCATGTGCATTTTCCCCACCACTAATCAAACACTTGGGTGCTAATTCATGTTTGGGCTCAGTTCAGTCTCCTCGTGAGATTATTCTATTGCCTTCTTCTTCCTGACACCTATCAAGGGAGTACCCAACTCACTAGACATGCCTAGGCCGCCTGGAACGCGTGGCAACACCACGGTCATGCGGTGACCATGCGGCGGGCATGCGAGTTTACGCGCTCTGGACTTGCGGCCCTCGGCCACCATCCAAACCTCAACGTATCACCACCAAACCATGTATTTCTAATTAAATAGATACTTATATACCTATAAATGATTTTTGGAAAAAAGAAAGAGCAAACTATGAGGCAGCTGCAGTTCAAATTTGACCCGCTTCCAACTGAATCAGCGGAAATTTGTCTTTTTCACCAGAGGTGTATAAATACTTTTGACGACCAACCATTTTGTCAATTGTACATTAAATATGGCCTAATATATTATAAAAATGACCTGGTCCCATTTTGCAACAAATATAGGGTAGGTCCTTCACAAAAAAAACTTATTTTGGGCACTCGAAAAATAGAAAATGGATTTTTCGTCCAAAGAAAATGAAAACTTCCTTAGGCAACATTGTTTGCCATCCCAAGATGTACCCTTGTGCACAATATGAGATCATTTGAACAAACTATGCCATGAATGTGGCCATAAGATTGATCATTTGGCTTGAAAGCCATGCATCTTCACACATGATAGCTCGTTTCTACAAACACTTTTTAAAAATAATTACCGTATTACAAGTTTATTATTTTTCCTGGTAACTTGGTCACATATAATGACACAATGCGAAGGTTTTCCAATTTTTTGATTTTTTTTGAATTTTTTACGCTCGTTTCAAAATGCGGTCAAAACGGCGAGAACGACCGTTCCTAGCTAGTAGTTGAATCTTGAAATTTTTTGGTGTTTCTCTGATTAAATAGATACTTATGTACCTAGAAATGATTTTTGGAAAAAATAAAGAGCAAACTATGAGGCAGGTGCAGTTCAAATTTGACCCGCTTCCTACTGAATCGGCGGAAATTTGTCTTTTTCACGAGAGGTGGATCAAATCTTTTGACACCCAACCATTTGGTCAATTATGCATTAAATATGGCCTATTATTTTATAAAAATGATTTGGTCCAATATTGCAACAAATATATGGTAGGTCCTTCACAAAAAAAAACTCATTTTAGGCACTCGAAAAATAGAAAATGAATTTTTCGTCCAAAGAAAATGAAAACTTCCTTAGGCAACATTGTTTGCCATCCCAAGATGCACCCTTGTGCACAATATGAGATCATTTGAACAAACTATGCCATGAATGTGGCCATAAGATTGATCATTTGGCTTGAAAGCCATTGATCTCCACACATGATAGCTCGTTTCTGAGAACACTTTTTTAAAATAATTATTGTATTACAAGTTTATTATTTTTCCTGGTAACTTGGCCACATATAATGACACAATGCGAAGGTTTTTCTAATTTTTTGATTTTTTTGAATTTTTTATGCCCGTTTCAAAATGCGGTCAAAACGGCGGGCATGACCGTTCCTAGCTAGTGGTTGAATCGTGGAATTTTTTTGGTGTTTATTTGATTAAATAGATACTTTTGTACCTAAAAATGATTTTTGGAAAAAATAAAGAGAAAACTATGAGGCAGCTGCAGTTCAAATTTGACCCGCTTCCAACTGAATCGGCAGAAATTTGTCTTTTTCACGAGAGGTGGATAAAAGCTTTTGACACCCAACCAATTGGTTAATTTTGCATTAAATATGGCCTAGTATTTTAGAAAATTGATTTGGTCCAATTTTGCAACAATTATTTGGTAGGTTCTTCACAAAAAAACCTCATTTTGGGCACTCAAAAAATGGAAAATGATTTTTTCGTCCAAAGAAAATGAAAACTTACTTAGACAACATTATTTGCCATTCCAATATGCACCCTTATGCACAATATGACATCATTTGAACAAACTATGCCATGAATGTGACCGTAAGATTGATCATTTGGCTTGAAAGCCAATGATCTCCACACATTATAGCTAGTTTCTGAGAACACTTTTTTAAAATAATTATCGTATTACAAGTTTATTATTTTTCCTGGTAACTTGGCCACATATAATGACACAATGCGAAGGTTTTCCAATTTTTTGATTTTTTTGAATTTTTCTTGCCCGTTTCAAAATGCGGTGAAAACGGCGGGCATGACCGTTCCTAGCTAGTGGTTGAATCTTGGAAAAAATTTGGTGTTTCTCTGATTAAATAGATACTTTTGTACATAAAATGATTTTTGGAAAAAATAACGAGCAAACTATGAGGCAGCTGCAGTTCAAATTTGACCCGCTTTCAACTGAATCGGCAGAAATTTGTCTTTTTCACGAGAGATGGATAAAAGCTTTTGGCACCCAACCATTTGGTTAATTTTGCATTAAATATGGCCTAGTATTTTATAAAATTGATTTGGTCCAATTTTTCAACAATTATTTGGTAGGTTCTTCAGAAAAAAACCTCATTTTGTGCACTCAAAAAATGGAAAATGATTTTTTCGTCCAAAGAAAATGAAAACTTCCTTAGGCAACATTGTTTGTCATTCCAATATGCACCCTTGTGCACAATATGAGATCATTTGAACAAACTATACCATGAATGTGGCCATAAGATTGATCATTTGGCTTGAAAGCCATTGATCTCTACACATGATAGCTCGTTTCAGAGAACACTTTTTTAAAATAATTATCATATTACAAGTTTATTATTTTTCCTGGTAACTTGGTCACATATAATGACACAATGCAAAGTTTTTCCAATTTTTTGATTTTTTTTTATTTTTTATGCCCGTTTCAAAATGCGGTCAAAATGGCGGGAATGACCGTTCCTAGCTAGTGGTTGAATCTTGGAATTTTTTTGGTGTTTCTCTGATTAAATAGATACTTATGTACCTAGAAATATTTTTTGCAAAAAATAAAGAGCAAACTATGAGGCAGTCGCAGTTCAAATTTGACCCATTTCCAGCTGAATCGGCGGAAACTTGTCTTTTTCACGAGAGGTGGATCAAATCTTTTGACACCCAACCATTTGGTCAATTATACATTAAATATGGTCTAATATTTTAGAAAATTGATTTGATCCAATTTTGCAACAAATATATGGTAGGTCCTTAAAAAAACTCATTTTGTGCACTCAAAAAATGGAAATTTGATTTTTCGTTATTCGAGGAATAACACTACTAATTATTTGGAAACTTAACAAACATTGTCATAAAAAGAGAAGGAAACTTACCACCGGGCGTCGTGGTGCTGCGTTGGAGCTCACGCTGCAATGGAGCTTCGCCGGGCGCCGTGGTGCTGCGTTGGTAGCGCCTATTGTTAATCAATTATGACAATTTTAGATGGTCATAACGTCATCAAAGCCTGCACTTCGTTCTGATTGGTCTATGGGCATATCACGCGGATCAAGCATTAGAGACCGTCGGATACTGCCAGATCCAACGGCCCACACCCCTCACCCTCTCCCCCACCCCACCCACGCCCACCCGGAAGCAGCTCCCCTCACGTACACCACATGCCGTTGAGGGCACTGACATGTGGGCCTAATTCCTTGCGGGCCCACCTGTCAGTGGCCGAATGCCACCCTCTCCCCCGAACACCAATCACCCCCGCACACCACTCCGCCCCCTCTCCCCCTCTCCCCGCAACCACTCCTACACCACGACCCGCAGCCCAAACCCTAACCCCTCCCGTCGGACCCCTCTCCCCCGATTGGACCGCCGCCGCCACCTACGGCGATCGATCCCGCCGCGACCTCCCCTCCCACCTCAAACCGCTCCTCCTCGCCTTCATCGACGACCACCTGCTCCTGCCGCTCGCGCCCGCGCGCCACATCCCGCTCCTCATCGCCTCACTCCTCGCCTTCCCCGCGCGCCACCGCCGCCTCCGCCCTCGCCTCCGCGTTCTCCGCGCCGCTCTCCGACCACAGACAAGATCGAGCCGTACCTCTCCCTCTCTCCCATGGCGCCAGATCGAGCCAACGAGGTCAGTCCGCGGCCAGATCCGCCACGGCCACAGCGGGCCTTCCGGATCTGCGCCGTCGTCAAGCTGGATCTGCGCCTCGTCGCGCGGCCTCGTCTGCCTCCGCGGCTGCGCCACGGGCTTCTACTATGTCGCCAACCTGCTCCGTCTGACCTCCCCGTGACCTCGCCGGGAGGCCCAGACCCCCCAGGCACACCATGGCCGACGTCCTCAAGGTAACCCCTTCTCCCACTCGGCCAAATGGGCTATTTGATGTTTTTGAGGCAGTAACATAGTTTTGAGATGCAAGTGATGTTGATTCTGTTCATCTAGGTATGTGTATTTGATTCGTATTTCTCCTGTCCTTGTGCAGGGGAAGTTTTCATCCCTGCAGCAGAGCAGAAGGGCTTCACTTCATCGTACCAGCCAGGAAAGGTGCGCGGTGGTTGCAAGCCATGTAGGGGAGGCGGTCCTGTTCAACATCGGCTACACAAACCACCATGGTGAGCTACTGCTGCTCCTCTCCTTCCTCTGCTATCCATGCTCTGTTTCATGCCATCGTACAATGGATGATCGAGGGTCAGTTAGGATTCTTGAAAAATGCCTTAGCTATCAACGGAACAAAGTATACTGGATTGAAGTTTGGTTAAATGAACTGAGGATTACAAATTAGATTCCTGCTCATTTATGTCTTTCATCATGTAACTTTGGACAATACATGATAAATAAGAAGTTATTAACTGCAACCTTGTTGTGCATTGAGATGTCATCAAGAATTTTGATTAGGAAAAGATACCAAGCTTAGAAGGCATAGTTCTGAATTTGAAGAAAATCAATGTATATGTTCTTTTCAATTGGTTGGTTACTTCCTATCATGCTTTGCTTATGTTCTCATAAATGGTGATGTGTGTTCAGGCAAGCAGAGTAGAAAGTTTTAAAAGAGTGCAAATCATGTGGCTTGCTGCTTGACTAATTGAACACCTGCTGCTGCTACTGCGACACCGTGGCTGGGTTGTCCAGTGGGTTGCGCCTGCTTACCTGGCAGCAGTGGCGGCGGCTACAAGTTTTCTCCACTGCTGCAGATCATCTCCAAGTCCTACAGCCTGGATCATCTCCGTCACCAGCGCCTACAGCCTGGGTCTGAAGTCTGAACCTCTCTTCTGTACTCCATGTTTACTGAATTTACTGAATGTGCATGTGAATGTGAGATGTGAATCTCAAAAGTCTCCATAGTGTGTGTGTGTGTGTGTGTGTGTTCGAGTGTAGCAGTGCAAATGGGCACCCTGTAGGGTATTCTGTGACCCTCTTTAGTTCAACTAAATGAACTGAATTTTCAGAAGTCACATAACTTTTGAAAATTTAGTTTATTTGGTTAAACTAAGGAGGTTGAGAGGGTACTCTGAGGGTCACAAAGTTGCATCCCTACTCAAGTGACTATTCTGGTTCTAGATATAAATAGTATGTTGCAAACCGATAAATGTATTGTAGATAACTATAAAACAAAACCTACTGCGTGTACTTCTCTTGGGGAGTGCCTGTAGAGCTTATTATTCATGCCTATTTATGGTCAAATTAGAAATATATTCCAATGTGTATTTATGTTTGGCATCCACCATTCACTGGCTCAGTGGCATACCTTTTTAGGGAGTCCCTATACAGGTTATTATTCATGTCAATTTTATGATCAAATTTGAGATATACTTACAATGAGTATTTGTGATTGGCATCTGCCATTCTGGTTCTAGATATACTTACATCGCTTCATTCAAATTTGACGCCCAGCTGGTATTTTTGAAATGTTTCCTTCTGCTTGATTTGACGCCCAGCTGGTATCTTTGAAATGTTTCCTTTTGCTTGATGAATCATTAGTTGTGCTTCTAATAATGTTTTCTGCCAGTACCTTAACTTTGGAGCTGGCTATTTACTCTTTTCAGTGTACTAACCAATCCTCTTTTCAGGTTGTCAATTTAGAGCTAGCTATTTACTGTCAGTGCATTCAGCAACCTGACCTCCACGGCTCCACGCACGGTTGACTGGCCGAGCTCTGAGCTAGCATGACCATGGAGGCGGCTCTCGTCAGCGTGGCGACGGGGGTCCTCAAACCTGTCATAGCGAAGCTAATCGTTCTGCTTGGCAACGAATACAAGCGTCTGCACCCTCCCCTCCCCTCATCTGATGTTTCCTTACCATCCCTGAGTCCATCTCTTACAAGTTGTATGCTTACACCATTTTGCTGTTATACTGGGTAGATGCTCCTCTGATTTATGTTTTGATGATGCTTTGGATTAAGGATGGTTTGATATATCTGTTAGCTATATGTACCATGATTTTTATAATTGGTTAGATGATCTTTGTTCATAACACAGGCTTATTTTAGCTCTTTTAGTTCATTTTTTACTATTATCACTTGAATGTCTTTGTTATAATAAACCACAGCGGTTATGTATGTACATGCATATAGTGTTATCTGCAGCTAGTTGTATATGTGGTGCAATTGTGCAGAGCTACTAGTCGTACTTGGTACTTTAGTATTTTACTTTCCTTTGTATTGGGTATATTATTTTCTGCTACTAATCGATGAACGCAATAATTAAAGAGAACCAAACTGCTTCTGTTGATTTCCGCTATATCGTTTCTACATGTTTGTGTGTAAAACCATTCTTAAGCCTAAATGGTACTTTTGTTGTTTTTGTCAATTTTGTTCCTACGAAAAGTCTGCTCTCTTTAGCTCATGCTCGTTACCTCCTCCCCTCATGTTTTACAGGAAGATGATAAACCTTTTTAAGATCAAGGGGCAGAAGAAGGAAGAGGCCGCCAACTCAAATGGGGGGCCTCCTGTTAAGAAGCAAAGTCCAGGTATATGTCTATGCCTGACCTCAAGGTTTAGTAGCTATTGTCCTGCTCACGCTCCTGTTTGGTTGGGGGTGTTGATGAAATGCTAGGGTTAATTAAAGGGTTCTTGGTTAGCACTCCTTTTAAGTTTAGTTGATTTTCTCACTGTCTATCATCATGGCTTAAGTTTGGTTGTTGTTCTGAAATTTACATGGCTTAGGTTTTAATCAATTGGCATGTTCATGTTAGTTGTTATGGAGTAAATATGATAAGAACAGTGGCAATTGAGCACCACCACTACTAGTATAACTCAGCTTTATTTTCTAATCGGTAGGTATCTAGTACTAGTAGATTCAGAATATGTAGTCCTGAAAATTAAAGGGAGCAGCAGTAAACGAGTCAAACAAAAATATTCATCTGCAAATGTCGGTGTATGTTCGATTTGATTTGGTTTGCTCTGTTGCTGAAGCTCCTCTTTGCTCTAACCATTTTCGCACCAAATGCAGAATGTTCTGTTTTTATTTTGTTCCTAATTGTTTTGTTTATAACCTGTAGATGTCCTTTGTTCATTGAAGTGCTGATTGCTGCAACAAGTGCCATGATGAAGAAGCTAGAATCCGTACCCAGCAAAGAGTACCTCATTGGAGCTTGTTATTGTTTGATCTTTTTGTGTACTAGAAAACTGGATACTATGTATTATTATTGTAATGTACCTAGTTTGGCTGTATTGAGAAATATTCTGCATTTATAGCATGTATTTGAACTGGAAATTAACAGAAAATGACGCATATACAGAACTTAAGAGTGACGAGTCCTAAATTAAAAGGCAATGGTTGAGTGCCAAAAAAACTAGACTGTAAAAGACCGAGGCAAAAAAAAAAAACAGGACTGTAAAAGGCCGAGGGCCAAAAAAAAATACTGGACTATAAAAGGCCGTGGCCCAATAAGAAATTGAATGTCAAATTTCAGAGAAATAAAAGAGGCCGAATTACTGGTCCAAGCCCATGTAGCTAGCGAAAATTAACGACCGTCAGCTTTTGACCATCTTTTTTTGGTCACAAAAAGGTCGCAAATGAAAAACAATGACCTTTCAGCGACCAATAGTGATGGTCGCAAGTTGACATATTTCTTGTAGTGTGTTCGTCGCCGATGGTGATGGGGACGTCCCAGGCGAGCCCATGACATTGGAGACGATCGCCGTTGGCCACCGTGACCCGACGTTGCTCCCCGCCCGTCGGCTGAAGTGCTAAGCGCCGCATGGTAGCCTCGGGCAGGAAGTTATGGGTGGAGCCTGTGTCCACTAAAGCCACCAAACGCTCGCCGTGGATCATCACCGGCAACAGCATGGTCCGCTCGTCGCGGATGCCCGCGAGCGCGTGGAGAGAAACCACGAGGGCCGTCGCCGGGGGGGCCGCGGGTGCGGTCTCAGCAGCCGCTGGGTGTGGTAGTGCGTCGACCCCGTCGGCCAGGGCATCCTCCTCAACGAAGTCGACCGTCTCCAAGTAGAAGAGGCGCGGGCAGACATGGCTCGGCGTAAAGGGCTCATCACAGTTAAAGCAGAGGCCCTGGCGCCGCCGCTCCATCTGCTCCGCCGGAGAGAGACGACGGAAGGGTCGCGTTGTGGCCGGGGAAGTAGTCGCCGGGGTGGCCGGAGGTGGCCGGCCCGGCGCAAGGGGCGTTCGGGTGGCCTGCCGGCCTCCGCGAGCCGGGGCGGTCGGCTGCATGGCCTGGGCGCGAGCCTCGAAGGCGCGGGCGTAATACATGGCCGTCTGGAGATCCTGAGGGCCGCGAAGCTCCACGTCCACGCGGATGTGATCCGGAAGACCACCGACAAAGAGGTCGGCCCGCTGCTGCGCTGTCACGCCCGACGCATGGCACGCCAGGGCCTGGAAACGGTCGGCGAAGTCCTGCACCGTGGAGGTGAAGGGAAGGCGGCCGAGCTCCGCGAGGTGGCTCCTGTGAACCGGAGGCCCAAAGCGAAGGAGGCAGAGCTCGCGGAAACTCTCCCAAGGGGGCATGCCGCCCTCGTCCTGCTCGAGAGCGTAATACCATGTCTGGGCCACGCCGCGGAGGTGGTAAGAGGCGAGCCAGGTACGCTCCGATGCGAGGGTGCGCTGCCCGCGAAAGAACTGGTCGCACTTGTTGAGCCAGTTGAGGGGGTCCTCTGTGCCGTCATATGTAGCAAAGTCGATCTTGGCGAACCGCGGCGGTGTCTGCGTCGGAACGCCGTGTCGAACGGGCTCGGAGGTACGGAGCAGCAAGGTGGGTGTTGCCTGGTCGGAGTACTCCGGGTAGGGCCCCGCGGAGCCGGATGGCCCGCCAAACTGCGGGAACGGGGTCGGCTGTTCTGGAGCCATGGTGTAGACCGGTGATGGAGAAGACCCAGCCGCCCATGCCGGTAATGGAGACGGAGAGGGCGGAAACCGGACCTGGTGTATTGGCAGGCCGGTCGGAGCGGCTGACGGCAGTCCGGCGCTGGGAGGTGGTGCCTGGAGATGCAACGGCTGCTGTGTCTGCTGTGGTTAGCGGCTAAACACGGCGGAAGCCGGTGTGGAAGTCGGCGGCCACGGCGGCCAGAGCTGGCCCGCGGCTGGGGGCGGCTGTAGGTGCAGCAGCGGCGGGGGCCCGCTGGTGTAGCCCGCCTGGAACGGCAGCAGGGGCGTCCCGCTCGGGCCAGACGCGGCCTGGATCGGCCAGTGCGTCGCCGGATGGCTGTAGGCGAGGGGCGCAGCCGGCGGGGTGGTGTGCGGGCTGGCCAGGTACAGGGAGATGCCCTGGACGGCCGTCACAAGGTGATAAGGGCCTGGGCTGGCGGTATAGCCCGTTAGTCTTAGGGTTAATTAGAGATAAGGGTCGCTTGCTTGGGAGTCAAGTAAACCTCTCTATATAAGGAGAGGAGATGTATCAATCTAATCAAGCAAGAATTAAGAAGGAAATCCCTTCCCTCTTGCCCGGCCGTGGGCAAAAAGGCCCCCGGCCGGCCCTCTCGCGCCTTCCTTCTAGGAGCGCCATAACATCTGGTATCAGCTTTCCCGGGTTCGATCATGTCCAGCCCTCCACCGAGTTCTTCCCACCCGCCGCTGCCGCACACCGACGCCACCGCCGTTCTCTCCCCGGCGGAGATGACCGCGGCCCTCCGCGATCTCACCACCGCGGTCCAGGGCATCCGGCTCTACTTGGCCGGGCCCTACGGGCCGCCCCGGCCGCGCCGGCCACCGCCACCACCGGGCCGTCATGGCTGCCATGGCAGCCGCCGGCCCTGGCGGCCTCCGCCGCTTTCGCCGGGCCGCTGCAGCCCCGGCTGCAGATTCCGCCGCCACCCGCCACCACCGGGCCGCCCTTGCTGCCGTGGCAGCCGCCGCTTTTGGCGGCCTCCGCCGTGGTCGCCGGGCCGCTGCAGCAGCAGCCCTGGCTGCCGTGGCAGCCGCCGCTCCTGGTGGCCTTCGTCGCGCTCTTCGGCCCGCTGCAGCAGCCGCTGCAGCTGCAGCCGCCCCCTGCCACCACTCTGCCCGGGTTGCCGTGGCCGTCCCAGCCCCTTGCGGGCCCCGCAGCGGCCGTGGCAACGGTGCAGCAGCCGGCGCCGCCGCCACTCAACTCCGGGCCGGCTACGAGCGCGCCGGCGGGACTCCCCATCCAGCAGATCAAGTTCCCGCCGTCGCCGTCACCGCTTCCGTCTTGGATCGCTACCCGCCATGTGTCGGCGGCGGTGAGGCTGCAGGCTGCTGCGCGCGGCCTCCTAGCGCGACGGCGTGTGCGGGAGATGCGTGGTCTGCAGCTGCCGCTCCTCCAAGTTGCCCTTCGCTGCACAAAGGACATCGATCTCGTCCGCTGCGTCGGGGATCTTGGGCATGCGGTTTCCCCCACGGGCGGCGGGCATGCTGTTTTCCCCGCGGGCAGCGACCTCAAAGTCTGCGACATCGGCGGTTGGGGGGCGCACCCCTCCTCGACAGGAGCGCACCGTGTAACACCACTGCATTCCGCCGCCGGCCAACGCGAGGGCGCCTCCGCTGGTCGCTCTTGCGACCACTTCCAGGGGGCCATACACATGCACTCCTTTTGTCCAGATGGTGTCCATGGGATCCAGGTGGCTGTACACGTGCACGTCCGACGTGCGGATGGTGTCCACTTTTTGTTAAGGGGTCCAAAATAAAGTGTCCCAGCCCATTTCAGGTTGAGAGTAATAAAACAAGCCGAGATGTAAAAGGCTTGTTTTTAGGTGTTAGGTTTGTGTTGCGTCGAGTCATGGTATCAGTTGGTTAGGTTGCAGCTCGAGGACAAGCCGCATGTCCAGGTGGGGTGTAATGTTAGAGTACGTAATGGCCTAATGGGCCTGGGCTGGCGGTATAGCCCGTTAGTCTTAGCGTTAATTAGAGATAAGGGTCGCTTGCTTGGGAGTCAAGTAAACATCTTTATATAAGGAGAGGAGATGTATCAATCTAATCAAGCAAGAATTAAGAAGAAAATCCCTTTCCTCTTGCCCGGCCGTGGGCAAAAAGGCCCCCGGCTGGCCCTCTCGCGCCCTTCTTCTAGCAGCGCCATAACAGTGATTAATCACCTGCAGGGGCAGAGGGGAGCTCCAAGTTGACCCGTGTGGTCAGCAAGCCCCTGCAAAATGGGTTTCTTTTAGTTATGACCAATCAATCATCAAGGGAAAGAGCTTTTGCAAGTAGAAAAAGCTTGGTAGGCAACAAAGGATGACTTCACTTGGTCTGCATCCATCCATGTACATAAATGAAAATGGGTGGATGGCCACATGCGCAGAATAAAAGGAAGGAAAGGAGCTGGAATAGCTCACCATGGTGATTTTGTAGCGGATGCTGAACCTCCGTGGCACGGTAGCCGCGCACTGGCACAATGAGATGGAGCCCTTGTCCTTTGCTGTACTGAATCCATGCTGATGAGTTAGTCACCTGCCTTCTTCTTTGTGATGAAGCTGGCGCTAGAGGAGAGCGCGAGCATGAGCTTCTTGATGCAGTTGGCCAACAGAGGTGCAGGAGAGGCACTGGATGTGACCCGCTGCGGCTAGGATTCGGAGCCACCTGCATCAACAACGCAACATCCAAATTGAATCAGATTGATTCTAACCAGGCCAGCAAAGACCATGGCTTACAAGTAAGTTCATTGTGCAGTCAAGTAAATGTCTTGAAAGTAAACAATATGCCTACTAGATCTTTCAATGAAAAATGCAGGACCGTATGTACATATCCAAAGAGAGTGGCCTTTCAGGACCCGGGTGCCTAGGCACCCTCTTATCCAGACTGTCTGTGCAAAGAACATCGCCTAGAGATATGTGCCACGTCCAGTAACACGAATCCGATTAGCAGGTCTAGGATTTACGAAGCGCGGGAAGATAGAAATATTTAAAACGAAAATAGGCTAGACCCACACTGTTCATCATAGGCAGAATCCACCTAGCCTGTGACCGGCCAGTCTAAAACTGAATTGACATGTCGGCCTGCTATATACAGGAAATATAAACCTGTTGGCCCGTTTCTCGAACAGGCGAAAAGAAATTTCGCCTTTGGAACCTGACTATATCGGCCAGTCTAAAAGTGTATATATGCTGCAGACCTTTGCATTATCTATATTCTGAACGCTTTACTACCCTCCGAAATGAAACAAGAAGGCGTTGATAATATTTCGATATGCAAACTTAAGGGGCGCTGATGTAGAAACCCTGGGGCCCTGCTTTCTTCTGACCAGCCTAAGTAATACGTGGCGGGATACATCTGCATGCGATACAGCGCATGCATCGTCCATTGGTTGTCCCGTCAATCTTTTTACTCTGTGTTGTCACTTCAATCTTTACCAGACTGACCTCCTGTCGCGCCTACGCCCATGCACTGCCTGACCTCCTAACTAACCTACCCTTCCTGCTATAGCATAGGAGCGCCGCTGTTCGTCTGAATAAATTGCTTGATTAAATGGCCTGACACTGCAAATGCTCTGCTCCTGAATAGACACCAGCACGAATCTTACTGTCACTGAGCGGACCAGATAAGAGGGAGTCGGGACTCCCGGGTGCTGTCACACCTTTTCGATATCCAAAACATAAGCTGCACTACAGCCATGTACAGAGGTGAGTTGTTTATGAGAGGCAAATGTGCTAGCAGCACAGGCATGAACCTCATTTCTCCTTGCTAACTAAACAACAATTTATATCGCAAACTACGGATCTTAGAGCACTTACGGAAAACAATAATGAACAGGCGCATACATCACAAAAACTTGTATGATTCAACCAACTCTCTCTAGTCGAAGTAAATTATTCATATTTCATAGGTCATTTACTCAGAATTCGCTTTTCTCGAGAGAAGAATGAGAAATCTGCTCCATGCCATGCATGTAACTCACTACACTAGTCTGCGTAACTAGCTACAGCAGAGCCCTTTCCTAAAACTGAAACATACTTGAACAGAGCCCTTGTGTAGCCACATGAAAAATTGACTCGCTTATAACTATCTAGCATCAATACTGACAAATAGCCATGGCTCGACGACCACATGCCCAGAGCAAGGGGAAGAGATGAACTTAGCTCGATCATCCCAATAGCCTAGTGTGTTTTGGTGAGGCTGAGCATCCCCTTCCTCCTTCTCAGGGCATCCCCTTCTACACTTTTTGTGTACGTAGTTTGGGCATGCAACCTTGTAACTCTGTAACTCGCTTTTCCCTATCAATGCAATGATGTGCAATCTTGCGTATTCACGAAACAATCGTTATTCAAACTAGGGTGCTCTGTTCCAAAGGCAGAAACAGAAGAAATATCTATAGTATTATCTCGCATGGGAGCACTAGGAATTACATTGCTATCTGTCCCAGGGGAGCAAGCAGTATGTGCAGCAATACAGCTGCAAGGACTAGAAGTCAAACACATACTCTAGGATGTAAACAACTACTACCTCAGTCCTAGTTTATTGGTCCTCTTCGTATTTTATGCCAAAATTTGACCATACATTTAACTGATAAAATGTTAATGCATGTCATAAAAATTTATATCGTTGGATTCAAATTTGAACATAGTTTTCGATAATACTATCTTTTGTGACATGCATTAACATTTTTTTAATTAAATCCATAGTCAAAATTTGACACAAAATACTAATCAATAAACCAGGATGGAGGTAGTAGTATCGTACATGACTACTTGAGGCAGAATGTGAAGTTTGTCTTGTTCCTTATCCGGAAACACAGGATAAATTTTTACAACAATTCTGAATGTAGAAGAGGAGCTCAATGGAGGCCGGATTTTCAAAATTCAAAATTCAAACTTCTACATTTACAAAATTCTGAAAAACTACACATATACCTAGAGGCATAGTGTACAAGTGTGTAAAATTTCATGATGAAATACGTTGAAATGGGGGTTCTGTAAAAAAAACTATGGCTAGCTGTTGAACACATGTACTGTTAATTTCTGAAAGTCCATGATTTTGTTTTTTGTACAGGTCGTGATTCAAAGTATTTCATCGTGTTTTGTACAGGAGTAAATTTTTTTGTTTTTTACACACACATACATTACATACTTGCATACCTTTTTATTTTACTTTTAGAATTTTTTAAAACTGAAAATTTTGAATTTGGATTTTTTTTTCAAACTTAAGGGGCGCTGATGTAGAAACCCTGGGGCCCTGCTTTCTTCTGACCAGCCTAAGTAATACGTGGCGGGATACATCTGCATGCGATACAGCGCATGCATCGTCCATTGGTTGTCCCGTCAATCTTTTTACTCTGTGTTGTCACTTCAATCTTTACCAGACTGACCTCCTGTCGCGCCTACGCCCATGCACTGCCTGACCTCCTAACTAACCTACCCTTCCTGCTATAGCATAGGAGCGCCGCTGTTCGTCTGAATAAATTGCTTGATTAAATGGCCTGACACTGCAAATGCTCTGCTCCTGAATAGACGCCAGCACGAATCTTACTGTCACTGAGCGGACCAGATAAGAGGGAGTCGGGACTCCCGGGTGCTGTCACACCTTTTCGATATCCAAAACATAAGCTGCACTACAGCCATGTACAGAGGTGAGTTGTTTATGAGAGGCAAATGTGCTAGCAGCACAGGCATGAACCTCATTTCTCCTTGCTAACTAAACAACAATTTATATCGCAAACTACGGATCTTAGAGCACTTACGGAAAACAATAATGAACAGGCGCATACATCACAAAAACTTGTATGATTCAACCAACTCTCTCTAGTCGAAGTAAATTATTCATATTTCATAGGTCATTTACTCAGAATTCGCTTTTCTCGAGAGAAGAATGAGAAATCTGCTCCATGCCATGCATGTAACTCACTACACTAGTCTGCGTAACTAGCTACAGCAGAGCCCTTTCCTAAAACTGAAACATACTTGAACAGAGCCCTTGTGTAGCCACATGAAAAATTGACTCGCTTATAACTATCTAGCATCAATACTGACAAATAGCCATGGCTCGACGACCACATGCCCAGAGCAAGGGGAAGAGATGAACTTAGCTCGATCATCCCAATAGCCTAGTGTGTTTTGGTGAGGCTGAGCATCCCCTTCCTCCTTCTCAGGGCATCCCCTTCTACACTTTTTGTGTACGTAGTTTGGGCATGCAACCTTGTAACTCTGTAACTCGCTTTTCCCTATCAATGCAATGATGTGCAATCTTGCGTATTCACGAAACAATCGTTATTCAAACTAGGGTGCTCTGTTCCAAAGGCAGAAACAGAAGAAATATCTATAGTATTATCTCGCATGGGAGCACTAGGAATTACATTGCTATCTGTCCCAGGGGAGCAAGCAGTATGTGCAGCAATACAGCTGCAAGGACTAGAAGTCAAACACATACTCTAGGATGTAAACAACTACTACCTCGGTCCTAGTTTATTGGTCCTCTTCGTATTTTATGCCAAAATTTGACCATACATTTAACTGATAAAATGTTAATGCATGTCATAAAAATTTATATCGTTGGATTCAAATTTGAACATAGTTTTCGATAATACTATCTTTTGTGACATGCATTAACATTTTTTTAATTAAATCCATAGTCAAAATTTGACACAAAATACTAATCAATAAACCAGGATGGAGGTAGTAGTATCGTACATGACTACTTGAGGCAGAATGTGAAGTTTGTCTTGTTCCTTATCCGGAAACACAGGATAAATTTTTACAACAATTCTGAATGTAGAAGAGGAGCTCAATGGAGGCCGGATTTTCAAAATTCAAAATTCAAACTTCTACATTTACAAAATTCTGAAAAACTACACATATACCTAGAGGCATAGTGTACAAGTGTATAAAATTTCATGATGAAATACGTTGAAATGGGGGTTCTGTAAAAAAAACTATGGCTAGCTGTTGAACACATGTACTGTTAATTTCTGAAAGTCCATGATTTTGTTTTTTGTACAGGTCGTGATTCAAAGTATTTCATCGTGTTTTGTACAGGAGTAAATTTTTTTGTTTTTTACACACACATACATTACATACTTGCATACCTTTTTATTTTACTTTTAGAATTTTTTAAAACTGAAAATTTTGAATTTGGATTTTTTTTTTCAAAATTTCAGCCTCCATGGAGCTCGTTCACCAAAACGTCCTACTCCTATTTTGCTAGCTATATTGACAAACGTAGGATCGTTAGTCAGCCTAGTTTGTGTACCGGGTTATCTTGATTTTTGCTCTATGGTTGTGGTTTATTAGCCAAGATTTAATTTTTGTGGGTGAACCAAACTTTAATTTGTGAGGTGCTCATTTCATGTTTTCTTAAAATCTTAAAACTGAATCAAAAGTTTATTTTTCCTTAACGAACTAACAATTTGCTGGGAGAAAGAAAAGAGAGGAAGAAACATTCAAGCCGTGGGGCAAACCGTTGAAACCGCTCATGGCTGTGGTTTAATGCAGAGAGAAGGGCTTGCAACGCCGTGCATGTGGGCGGGTGTAGGGGGGATGCATGGATTATCAGACGACGAGCTTGACTTGGACAATTCCTCGGGTCATCGCCGACAGCCCGACACGGGAGAGGGAGCGACGGACCAAGACATGACCCAGCCCACTGGCCACGGCATTCACTTCGCGCTCACGCGAGCCGATAAAAAGGCTACCTCCAATCGAGTGCGGGCTTTTGGTGGGCGCGCTACAGGCAGGCCGCTATCTTGCACGTCGGTTTGCGTTTGGGGATTTGGAGTGGGTCAGTTCGTGGCAGGCCTGCGCCAGGCCTGCTAGCTGAAATACGGTCCATGTTACGGCTATGCAACGCCTAGGCGTATTCTGTTCGGCACACCCCCCGCACCTGTTCACGGGCCTGTATGTCTGCTGCACAGAAAGTTAGCCCATGATTTGTCATTCGAAACAGCACAGGTCTAAGGATCCCATGCCACCACATACAGCCCGAGCTTACCGTAGAACAGAGCCATGAGACACCTTTCCCTCCCCATCCCCTTCTACTCCCCACAAGCGAAAGGGCGGCGACGGATCTGCTCCGACGAGATGTCGACCGATGGGTTCAAGCTCAACGGGTATGAGTAATCTTCTCCGTTGTTCTTCTTCCATCGTCACTTCTGTGCCAAGACGTCGTCGTGGATTTGGATTTTTTTTGGCTCATCCAGTATAGATTTGATTCGCGCAGGGGCGTTGCCGGGCCGGCAGGGTGTAGTGGTTCGTTTTAC
This sequence comes from Thinopyrum elongatum, assembly GCA_011799875.1. Taxonomy (NCBI): domain Eukaryota; kingdom Viridiplantae; phylum Streptophyta; class Magnoliopsida; order Poales; family Poaceae; genus Thinopyrum; species Thinopyrum elongatum. The sequence goes on along the minus strand of CM022301.1, from coordinate 554,082,735 downwards.
CACTCGAGTCCCAGGATTCTATGAGTGCCGCCATTGCCGGGGTGTGGCGCGGACGGCAAAGAACAGCCATGTGGAGATGCAGCCTGATATGAGGTGTGCTATGAAGCCACGAGTGGCTGGACACGAAGGTTAGTGAGAAAACAGTGTGGGAACACCGCATCTCCTATGTTTTTTACACTTGTTTTAGCAAGTTGCACTTTTAGCTATGTGGGGTAGTTTGCTTCCGCTAGTTAGCATATAAGGTGATCTGAAGTTGAATCTTTCAGGACACATGGTTTTAGTTTTCAGTTAATTTTGGGTGCAAAGATGGTGGGACGGCAGTGTTAATTGGATTGTCAGAGTATATGTGATCTGAAGCTGAATGTTGTACTACACATGATTTTAGTTGGCAGTGAATTCTGGTTGCAAAGTTGGTGGGATGGTAGTGCTAATTGGATTTGTCATAGTATATATGATCTGAAGCTGAATATTTCACCACACATGGTTTTAGTTGGCAGTGATTTATGGGGGGGAGCTTGGTGGGATGGGTGTGTTAATTGGATTATTGGTTTCAGTTTCAGTGCTAATGGGGTTGTCAGATCATATGCTTTGTTTTGGAAAGTGTAACTAGGGTCGGTGCTAAATTAGGTTCTGTTAGTCTGTACGTTTCTGGGACATGACCAAATGTGGGTCGCTTGGGATTTGATTCAGTATTTAGCATTCTTGGAACGTGACCAAAGTGGTATTCAGTACATGGCTATATTGGATTCGCCTAAAAAAAGGGGATTCACATGAGTTTTAGGTTGGTGTGAATCAGTAGCAGCGTGCTCTTTGATTCGTATGTGGATCGCTTGAGAGTACAACTGATTTTGGTTGCACACATGATTTTGATTCAGTATTAGCATATTTGTAGTAAAAATATGAACAAGCTGGGTGCAGTATCACCAATCTGGGGTTATTGTCCTGGTTTGATTTAATTACCGTACAGTTCAATCAAGGATAAGGATCAGAAATTTATTTGCTAGAATAGATTTTTCCCCTGAATTCTTAACCTAACTGAAATTTATTTGCTAGGGCAATGATTGGAAAAACACATGTCGAGCGTGAGTGGGGTTTCACTCTGATTTTGTGAAGATTTCATTTTTTGCAGTGGAGATTCATTGAGAGCTAACCTGCCAATCGAGAGGCGTGCCAGTAATGTTTACATCCGGGTGATTTTTGATCCATTTGGCGAAACTCTGTAGAAAGCCAGTGCATATGTGCTGGACGAACTAGAACTGAATATATGTCTGCATTTGGATTTTACAGTGTCCAAGTGCTAATAATGTACAGATTTGCTGCGGATTAATTAGTTGGTCTATGGTACTACGCGGTGGTAACTTGATTATCTCCTCCTGACTAATTATCTGAACATTGTTATGGTGTTGGCTGACTATACCAGTGCGTATACTGTTATAGCTCCGGTTTAAACTACAGACTATCCGAAATTATGATTTAGGATGTGTAGCTTTGAGTGTTGCTAGCTTTGGTTGCAGATGGAATACCAAAGATCACTCTGAAAAGTTTTGATTTTTACAGAACTTCTAGGACCTGAGTTGAATTTCGTTTTGGTTGGTATAATAAATGAAAATGTATCCTTGGCTTCAAATTTTGGAAGTTGAAGTGTAAGATTATATTACCTCTTGTTGTGACTACCATTTTCAGGACCCCCTACTCGTGCATTGCTTGAAGATGATTTTTGAATTGATGCTCGCTAATACAAATGTGCTAGCCGTTTTATCTTTTTATTTAAATTGGAGCACTAAATAAATCCGCGTTATCATGTGAATCATGTTTTATATGTGATTGTTTAACTGGACCGCACGGGTGGTACAGAAATTTAAAAATCATTAGAGATAAACGTCCGTCGGAGAGACTAATCTGATTTTCAGTCTCGAGCAGTCTGCGTGAACTGATAGTACAGTTGAGGACACAGTGCACTCATGCCATTGTTCAATCTCTTTTCCGGCTGGTCTTTTTTTTTTTTTGGATCATTCCGGCTGGTCTCCTCAAAGCACAATGCCTATGCGTGCTGGACACATACGTGGGCTAGCTGTACGAGGTGACAACTGATGGAAGCGCTGCTCCCAAAAACTTTTCTCGTTGAGATGATGACGGTGCTTTCCCGCCGTGCCACGCCGGGCAGTTGGGTGACAAGAATGCCAAACGTGCAATGAGCATGGCCCTGCCGCTGGGTAGTGTTAAGTATCTGAACTAGCTCTTGTTAAAAAAAACTGTTTACCCTATGACAGACTTCATTAGCGAGCTCAAGTATCTCGGCTGGGTGGATTTTCTAGTGTGACAAACTAACAAAATTTATTAACAGAAAAAGAAAAAAATTCACACGGATGGTGCTGCATCTTGCTCTTTGAGAATGGTGTTCCTTCGGCGGAGAAGAACTGAGAGACCTGGCGGTCACTGAGTTAGGTGGAGGTACATGACAAGATGTGGGCTGGTTGATGTGAGCGCTTAGTAAATATCCAGACGTGATAGGACGGAGGAAAGTGAAGCACAGTGCACGGCGCAATGCTGTTGCACAGGAGCTGCGTCTTCGTAAAAGTGAATTCGGTAATGCAAAACGACCATTATACACGACCATGCCCAATGGCGAATCTAGGAAAAAATTGGAGGGTGGGCTCAAAGTTTAAGCCGAGAAAACCGAACGCTCTTTTGAAGTAAAAATCGCTTATCTCCTAACCCTTTTGTGCAAATAAACTGAAACTTTCCCAGATTACTACTGGAAACATGTACTATTTACTAGAATTTTTCTGGATTTTTTAGAAAATATCAAATTTAGAACCAAATTTTGAATCTGTTCACTAAAATGGCCATTATCTCCTAATCCTCTTGGCCAAATAAGCTCAAAATTTCCCAGCCTGCTACTGGCAACATGTAGTATTTACTGAATTTTTTCTGGAATTTTTAGAAAATATCAAATTTTGAAAGAAAAAATGCTTTTACCAATTTATAGAGACAATATGTGCCAAACAAGTGCTCAAATTGACATGAAATTTCTCAAGACTAATACTAGTAGCATGATTGACCACACAACAAAGTTTCTTACAATCTGCACACCAATACATGAAGTACTAGAGAAGCAACCAAAATAAGACAAAGACAAGATATTGGTGTTGCTTCTTACTAACAGTATTGTAGCTGTAGAACTCCACACCAAAATGCAAGTGACAAACTTCAAGCCATCTGTCCAAATTAGCACAATTGTTAGTGATATGGTAAGGTATCCTCACCTAACTATCGAGTCTAGTATTAAAACAGAGATATACCTCTAAGAAATAACATCATACTCAGGAGGCAAATGTCCTTTGCGATTTTTCTTTTTCTGAAATCGTATCATAATTTGATCATCAGGAATACTTTTGAATATCCTTTTCTCACATTAGCATACCATTAAATCATTGAGCCAATCATCTGATTGGTGCTCTCATTTGAAGTGGATTGGTGCTCTCATCAACCGAGGGATTGGTGCTCTCATTTGTTGGATCATGGGAGATTATGTTCTCAATGAGGGTAGGCTGAACAATAACATTGATTGGGGCAACATTGGATTCAGGAAAAATAGGAAGTGTATTTGAACTGCTTGCAAACCAACTATCCAGAGTCTTCTTTCTCTTCATTTCTACAAAGAAAATAAAACAAGGATATAAATTAGTTCATGAATTAATTGTAACTAGAACCAGTACTGACTAGAACTAAACTAGATACAGACTAAATTAACTAAACTAGCAACTGTACTGAACTAAGAATAATTAGACAGAGGCAGAGACAGTACTGGGCAGAGACAGAGACAACAGACAACCTGCGCCTTCGAACTGATCTAGACTAGGAGGCGGTGTCCGGCGTCGAACGGGGAGGCAGTGGATCCGGCGACCTGAAGAGGGCCCTGGGCGACGAGCTCCCCAGCAGGCGGCAGCCCAGCTCCCTCCGTCCCTCGGTGCAGGCGGCGTCCGGCGTCCGGCGGCGGCGCCCGGCGAGGAGGCGGCGTCCGGCGTCCGGCGAGGTCGCGGGGAGGCTGCGTCCCGCGTCCGGCGGCTAGGTTTACGAGATGGCCGCTGCTCGTGTGCGTGCTGTGCTTCCTGCGCGTGCGAGCATGCTGCTGGTGGCTGGTTAGTCACCGATGCTTAGATGGGCTGGCTGCTGGATCGGTTTTTACAGGCTGGGCCTAAGAAATATTTTGAAGCCTAGTAGTAAAAAAAAATTCCGCAAATTTGGAGGGTAGGCTCGAGCCTATCGAAGCCTGCCTGCTGAATTTGCCACTGACCATGCCTACATGGCATGATTAATCAATACTAAAACTTCTTATATCCTAATTTGTTATGATTTTCTAGCGTGTAAAAAAGATAAAACAAAAGTTCAACCTTAGTAGTAATGGGTTTTAAACACAACGACGGTGAAAACGTGCTCGATTTGTTGGTCAAAACGGACAGACCAATTAACATGAACCAAATTAAACTTGCTTACTTATTGGACCGCCTCTTTGCTCTATAAATACCACGAAAATCCAAAAACCCTAGAGGAGTCGACGAAACACAATTCCAGCCGCCGCAAGTTCCAGAAACCACGGATCCAATCTAGAAACCATCACGGAGGGGTTCATCATCCTCATTGGTGCCTCTCCGATGATGCGTGAGTAGTTCATTGTAGACCTTTGGGTCCGTAGTTAGTAGCTAGATGGCTTCCTCTCTCTCTTTTGATTCTCAATACAATGGTCTCTTGGAGATCTATTTGATGTAACCCTTTTTGCGGTGTGTTTGTTGGGATCCGATGAACTTTGAGTTTATGATCAGATCTATATTTTTATCCGTGAAAGTTATTTGAGTTTCTTTGATCTCTTATATGCATGATTACTTATAGCCTCGTATTTCTTCTTTGAATCTTTGGTTTAGTTCGGCCGACTAGATCGATTTTTCTTCCCATGGGAAGAGGTGCTTTTTGATGGGTTCGATCTTACGGTGCTCAATCCCAGTGACAGAAGGGGACATGACACGTATGCATCGTTGCTATTAAGGATAACAAGATGGGGTCTATTCCTACATGAATAGATCTTGTCTACATCATGTCATCGTTCTTATTGCATTACTCCGTTTCTCCATGAACTTAATACACTAGATGCATGCTGGATAGCGGTCGATGTGTGGAGTAATAGTAGTAGATGCAGGCAGGAGTCGGTCTACTAATCTTGGACGTGATGCCTATATAATGATCATTGCTTGGATATCGTCATGATTATTTGAAGTTCTATCAATTGCCCAACAGTAATTTGTTTACCCACCGTATGCTATTTTTCTCGAGAGAGGCCACTAGTGAAATCTACGGCCCCCGGGTCTATTCTTTATCATATTTGCCTTTGAGATCTATTTTTATTCGCTTTTATTTTTAGATATATTATTCCAAAAACCCAAAAATACCTTGCTGCACTTTTTTGTTACTTCTTTTATTTCGCGTTTATTCGAGATCTATTTATCCAATCTATCATAATTTTTATCCCGTCAACTTGACAATTTCTGGCACGGTTACCTGAAAGGGATTGACAACCCTTTTAACACGTAGGGTTGCAAGTATTTGTTCTTTGTGTGCAAGTACCGTTTACATAGTGTTGCTTGGTTCTCCTACTGGTTCGATAACCTTGGTCTCATCACTGAGGGAAATACCTACCATAGCTGTGCTGCATCATCCCTTCCTCTTTGGGGAAATACCAACGTAGTTCAAGCAACATCAAAAGGAATTTCTGGCGCCGTTGCCGGGGAGACATCATCAACATCTATCAGGTTCCTAATCACAAATCTCATCTCCTTGCAATTTACATTATTTGCCATTTACCTCTCGTTTTCATCTCCCCCACTTCACAAAAATTTGCCGTTTTATTCGCCCTCTTTTTCGCTTGCCGTTTTCTCATCAGATCTATCCTTTTGCTTGCAATCATTAGTGATTTTGGTATGGCAGAAATAGATGATGACCTAACTGCTAAAATTGGACGATTTGGCAATCTGGATGCTAAAACTTTTGTTTTGGGGCAAGGGAATGTTATGGGGAAAGAACATATCCAAGAATTTTTCAATTGTGTTGGAAATTTAAGTCTTGATGATGCACCTATACTTAAAAGGACTAAATCTTATGCGGAAGCTATTTCAGCACTAGTTCTGAAACTTGAAAATAAATTTATCCGTACCCATCTTACCTTGCAAAGATTATTTTATGAGCTACCCGTTATAAAGAATCCTAAAGCTAAAAAGTTGGCCACTCTTGTTCTTATGAATGAATTTGACTACATAATACGGGAAGCTAGGGAAATCTTTGATTTTTACGGTATGAATCGTGAAAAACCCGTGATAGATGAAATTCTTTATAATAGCAATTATGCGTTAAGACATTTGCTTGGGAATAATCAAATCTTTGATGAGAATATTAAAAAGGAAATCCCTGTTTTAGATATAATCCAACACGTTTTTCAATGATGTTAATCAACATTATTCTTGGATTGTTGCCGAAAATCAAAGGGGATATGATGATAAGCAACTTGATAGTGCTAATGTTTCCATGGATAATGTGTTTTACGTTGTTTTTGCAAAACCTCCTGACAAAAACACCTCTAAGGAAAATAAGGAGAAAGATGGCAATACTTAGATCTATGCATTATGCCTAGCTAGGGGCATAAAATGATAGCGCTTGTTGGGAGGCAACCCAATGAATAAAATTTATTTTTGTCTTTTTCTTTCTGTTATTGAGTGTTTGCACAATTATGCTACTGTTATGATTGTGTTTTGTATGTTTTAATTAGTGTTTGTGCCAAGTAAAGCCTTTGGGATAGCTTTTGTGATAGTTGATTTGATCTTGTTGGAAAACAGAAACTTCTGCGTCCCGTAAAATAATTGTCTAAAATCACAGAAGTGACTAAAAATTCTGAATTTTTTACACAAGATTGATATACAAATTTACTCTGTTGTTCTAATTTTTCAGAATTTTTGGAGTTACATAATTATGAGAACAATTCGTATCTTTACAGACTGTTCTGTTTTTGACAGATTCTGTTTTCTTTGCATTGTGTGCTTATTTTGATAAATCTATGGTGTGTATCGGGAGGTATAAGCCTTGGTAAAGTTAGAATACAGTAGATATAATGCAATAACAAGATTTGAATGGGATTTCTACAGTAATTAAAGTAAAGATTGGTTTTCTTATACTAACGGATCTCACGAAGGTTTTGTTAAGTTTTGTGTGATTGAAATTTTCAAGTTTTGGGTGAGATCACGATGGATGAAGGAATAAGGAGTAAGAAGAGGCTAAGCTTGGGGATGCCCATGGCACCCCAAGTTATTATTCAAAGTGGAACAAGCAACTAAGCTTGGGAATGCCCCGAGTGGCATCCCCTCTTTCTTCTAACGACCATCGGTATTTTACTTGGAACTATATTTTTATTCATCACATATCATGAGTTTTGCTTGGAGCATCTTGTATTATATGAGTCTTTGCTTGTTTTACTTTTTAGTTTAAGTCAAGTATCCTTTCTGAACACACCTAGTTGAGAGAGCCAAAATTATGCTATGATTTGCTAGAATTGCTCTATGTGCTTCACTTAAATCTTTTTGAGCTAAGGAATTGCTCTAGTGCTTCACTTATATCTTTTTGAGCACGGTGTGCTTTATTATTTTTGAAGAAATGCTCTCATGCTTCACTTAGATTTATTTGAGAGTTAGTAATTTTTTTAGAAATTCTCTCATGCTTCACTTATATTATTTTGAGAGAAGAAAAATTTTATGCTCATATTCTTCACTTAGATTTGTTTGAGCTATCAAAAGAAACATATTAAACTAGTCCCAAAGTGATAGATATTCAAGAGGAATATAATAAAAACTTTCATGAAGATCATTGGACAAAATAAACTTGATTCTTTGTAATAGTTTTGCGATATGATGATTGTGATATGTGAGTCATGTTGGTGAGTAATTACGGTTTAGTAAGAATATTGATATTAAGGTTTGTGATTCCCTATGCAAGCATGAAAGTCAATAGTTATGCAATGAAATTACATCCTACTTGTGGTGCATTATTCGGTGTTAGTTCTGCTTAATGCTCGCTTATGAGATTTTTTCTTTTTTGGTTGGATGCTTCTCAATCTTTTTCTAGCCTTCACTTGTACTAAGTGGGATTACTACTTGTGCATCCAAAATCTTTAAACCCAGTTTTGCCATATGAGTCCACTATACCTACCTATATGCGGTATTATTTTGCCGTTCTAAGCAAATTTGTATGTGCCATCTCTAATCTTCAAAATAAATTTCCCTTTTTGTGTACTCGTACCACTCATGAAACGGTAGGGGGTGGCTGATATTTTTCCATGCTAGATGTGTTATTCTCAAGATGAGTGTTTATTCACTTGTCATTGCACGAGAGTACGACAAAGGTATTAGGGATGCCCAGTCCCGAAATGAAAAATGAATTTACTTTATGTTGTCAAATAATAAATTCCTTGGAAAGTGTTGGTATGGACGGCACCCGTGGATTCGGTTAGCCGTGGAATGTGAAAGTATGGTGGAAAGGAATAAACTTTACTTTCTGTTTGGGGACCGCCTATGATATATCTAGCATGGAAAGTATTGGGAACTACTCGATCATTTTCGTTGATAGGAAAGGCATGCCACCCAAAATGTTTTATCTCTATATTTTTGCTTTGAGCTCTGGCACCTCTAAAAATCCCTACTTCCCTCTGCGAAGGACCTTTCTTTTTACTTTATGCAATTTTTATTTGAGTCACCATCTTCTCTTATAAAGCACCAACTAAGGGGCACTATGATCGTACTTGAGCATTGGGTGTAGCTAATATGCGAGTGTGTTTCATGCATGGATCAATGATTGAGCATAATGGGCTAGGGATAACTTGCTTTAATGTTGATATTTTGAAAGACATGGTTGCTTGTTGATATGCTTAAGTATTGAAATATTCATGTCAAAACTAGACTATTGCTTTGAATCATATAAAAGTCCAAATGTCCATGCTACAAAAGAAAAGAATATGTGATGAACATGTTAGGCAGCATTCCACATCCAAAATTCTGTTTTTATCATTTACCTACTCGAGGACGAGCAGGAATTAAGCTTGGGGATGCTGATACATCTCCAACGTATCTATAATTTTTTATTGTTCCATGCTGTTATATTATCATTCTTGGATGTTTTACAATTATTTTATAGCAACTTTATATCATTTTTTGGGACTAACCTATTGACATAGTGCCCAGTGCCAGTTGCTGTTTTTTGCTTGTTTTTTTACTTCGCAGAAAATCAATACCAAACAGAGTCCAAACGCAGCGAAACTTTTTCGAGATTTTTTCTGGACCAGAAGACACAAGTTGGGCCAAGAAAGTACCAGAGGTGGGCCCCAAGGGGAGCACAACCCACCTGGGCACGCCTGGGGGCCCAGGCACGCCCTAGTGGGTTGTGCCCACCTCGGCCGCCTCCCGCACCGCCTCTTTGCTCTATAAATACCCCGAAAATCCAAAAACCCTAGGGGAGTCGACGAAACACAATTCCAGCCGCCGCAAGTTCGAGAAACCACAGATCCAATCTAGACACCATCACGGAGGGGTTCATCATCCTCATTTGTGCCTCTCCGATGATGCGTGATTAGTTCATTGTAGACCTTCGGGTCCGTAGTTAGTAGCTAGATGGCTTCCTCTCTCTCTCTCTCTTTTGATTCTCAATACAATGGTCTCTTGGAGATCTATTTGATGTAACCCTTTTTGAGGTGTGTTTGTCGGGATCCGATGAACTTTGAGTTTATGATCAGATCTATATTTTTATCCATGAAAGTTATTTGAGTTTCTTTGATCTCTTATATGCATGATTACTTATAGCCTTGTATTTCTTCTTCGAATCTTTGGTTTAGTTAGGCCGACTAGATCGATTTTTTTGCCATGGGAAGAGGTGCTTTGTGATGGGTTCGATCTTACGGTGCTCAATCCCAGTGATAGAAGGGGACATGACACGTATGTATCATTGCTATTAAGGATAACAAGATGGGGTCTATTCCTACATGAATATATCTTGTCTACATCATGTCATAGTTCTTATTGCATTACTCCGTTTCTCCATGAACTTAATGCACTAGATGCATGCTGGATAGCGGTCGATGTGTGGAGTAATAGTAGTAGATGCAGGCAGGAGTTGGTCTACTAATCTTGGACGTGATGCCTATATAATGATCATTGCCTGGATATCTTCATAATTATTTGAAGTTCTATCAATTGCCCAACAATAATTTGTTTACCCACCGTATGCTATTTTTCTCGAGAGAAGCCACTAGTGAAATCTACCACCCCCGGGTCTATTCTATATCATATTTGCCTTTGAGATCTATTTTTATTCGCTTTTATTTTCATGATAAGTAAGGTTTGTCGATTGCACAGAGAGCGAATAGGATGGCACCACAATCCCCGCAGTTGTGTTGTCACCAACACAACCACACTCACAACCAAACCAGAGTTTGGAAATAGCTCACTTAAGTAAGTTGCAAGGTAAAGGTAAAAACAAGGAATTAAACCAAACTTGAGAGAACGGAAAATAAATACTAAACTAAGGAGAAGAAATAAACTAAGAGAAGTATGTGATGTTTTAGATTAGCTTGCTGGCATCTAGGTACAACCTCGTTCGGTACGGGCGCGAAATGGAGTTAGGGTTTTATGACTATCCCATGTTGTGACTAAGTCAGTACCTGCATTATATGATACGATGGTCTACTTCTGGTGGGTGGTCCCTCACATAACATTATCTCTCAAGACTAGCTATATAACTCATTTATCTTACTTCTTGTCCCATACCCGAGGCGGCTGACGCAAAGATATTGAGGTCCTCGTGGTTTGAGGACCGGACGAAGGCATTAGGTACTATGGACAACTGTGCTCCTAGAATAATTGTGTTCCCCTTAAGATATATGCACCTGTCACATCGCAGGTCTCTCGGTTTCCACAACCATCTATATACTTCATGTGCAGCCTCGGGAGTTGGATGTCTCCAACTACGCCAATGGATAGGACATCTCCTATCACTAAATTTCCGAAGGTAAATAAGCAATACAAAGCAACACGCATAATTAGACAACACATATCAAATAACCACTTACTAATCGAACGACCCATAGCCAACAATTACTCAAATAACATCACATAAAGAAGAGTTCAAGACTTATTACAACCCATCACCGAGACCGTGATGGGGGAGGAAGAAAGGGTGATGATGATGATGGAGGCGATGCTGCGATGGATAATGGTGGTGATGGCGCAGCGGCGGCGGCCCATGGTCGCGCCCTGCCGGCCGCGGCTCCCTTCCGGTCTCCCTCTTGGTTGCCCCAATGGTGTGTTCTTGATGTGGTGGCAGCCGGACATGGAGATGAGATGACGAATGACGAATGATGAAGATTTAGATGATGGCGGCGGCTAGGGTTGAAGGTGTATATATAAGAGCTCTCCCTATGCCTCCTCCCTTGATGTGGCTTCTCTCCTTTGATCCAAGGGCTCTAGATGAGCTCAATCCTCTCCCAAATCACCCCTTGAAGGCCAAGGTAGTCATGGGAACAAACGGGGACAAAATCCATGAAGAATCCCGTCACGAGAGGCAATTTTCTGTGCTATTTGGGATCCATACGGGCGCCCAAACAACAAACAACGGTCGTATGGAACTCCGTCTTTTATCCTGCCTCTCTTCAGTAAAATGGTCGCCATTTCTTCATATGAACTTGGAATTTGACGTTCTTGGGCTTGCTAGATTCATATGAACGATGTCAATCCATTTTTGGTTTTAGATCTTGATGGGAACTCCGGAAAAATGGCTTTTTCCACCTTCGAAATGGCTAAGTCTGGGGTCCTAGGTGTCCATCGTTTGAACTCCTTTCATCATGCTAAGTGCTTGGGAAGTCTGCATCACCTACAAGACAGACAAAGACAAGGAAAACTAATAAAAACTAACAAAGAATAAAGATTAAGCAATGCTCACGGTAAAATAGACAAAAACTAGAAATCATGCATATGGACATATAATTGGCTCAATGGAACATGATATAACTTGATGTAAGGAGATAATATGCAACAAATGAGCTCTAAGGATGCGTAAAATATGGAGCATGGTGGCACTATCACTTCCAAAAATATCTGCATAAGCGGGTTACCAAGAACTTGTGGAATGCTTTCACCATCCGAAAATCTGTGATGTTCCAAGCCACGTTTACGGTCACTAGTGGCACTCACACTCGTAATATCTGCATATGTGGGTTGCCAAATTATAGATGGGCTTTGACACTTTATTTTCTGCTCGTGGATTAGATTAATCGATAAGGTGCTAATATTTCCAACACCAAGAACCTGTAGATTGCTTTAACCATCAGAACATTTGTGTAGTTCCACTAAAATGTAGCTGAGTAACCCTGTTTGCATAGATAATGAGAAAGCGTGATTACTATAATAGTGGCACTAGTTGATAAAACATGCACTCACAAATAGAAGCAACTTCATTTTCTTAATGGGAATAGATTGCGATACAATAGCTTTATTAAAAAAAGTACAACAACAGCACAATATGACAAAGCACGATCATGTGAATGAAGGGTAGTACTGACATGTGTGAGATCAAATTATTCTTCAGGTCCCCATATCTTGCCATGAAGGCAATTCATTGAAAACTATGAACAACTTCAGTGTGGCAGTAGAAGGAGGAGCCTTGAGTCATTCCAATCTCTATTTTTGTGCATTTCAACTAAAAATATGGCACCTACCATACTGCGAGGGAGAGAGGGGCCCTACACTGCCTATACAGTAGGACTGATAGGTATTGTATAAACTATGAATGATCTAGTAGCAATGCTTAAACCACCTGTCAATTAACTCAACTACTCCCCCCCCCCCACAAACAAATGGACTCAACTAGTTCAGTGCACATGCTATTATTGGGGAACGTAGCTAGTCCATGGGGAAGGGGCGCAGCCACCCTTGAGGCCTTTCTCTCCTTTCCCGTATGGCCCATTAAGGACCAATACGAATTCCCGTAACTCTCCGGTACTCCGAAAAATACCCGAATCACTCGGAACCTTTCCGATGTCCGAATATAGCCTTCCAATATATCGATCTTTACCTCTCGACCATTTCGAGACTCCTCGTCATGTCCGTGATCTCATCCGGGACTCCGAACTATCTTCGGTCATCAAATCACATAACTCATAATACAAATAGTCATCGAACGTTAAGCGTGCAGACCCTACGGGTTCGAGAACTATGTAGACATGACCGAGACACATCTCCGGTCAATAACCAATAGCGGAACCTGGATGCTCATATTGGCTCCTACATATTCTACGAAGATCTTTATCAGTCAAACCGCATAACAACATACGTTGTTCCCTTTGTCATCGGTATGTTACTTGCCCGAGATTCGATCGTCGGTATCCTCATACCTAGTTCAATCTCGTTACCGGCAAGTCTCTTTACTCGTTCTGTAATGCATCATCCCGCAACTAACTCATTTGTCACATTGCTTGCAAGGCTTATAGTGATGTGCATTACCGAGAGGGCCCAGAGATACCTCTCCGATACACGGAGTGACAAATCCTAATCTCGATCTATGCCAACCCAACAAATACCATCGGAGACACCTGTAGAGAATCTTTATAATCACCCAGTTACGTTGTGACGTTTGATAGCACACAAGGTGTTCCTCCGGTATTCGGGAGTTGCATAATCTCATAGTCAGAGGAACATGTATAAGTCATGAAGAAAGCAATAGCAATGAAACTGTAACGATCATAATGCTAAGCTAACGAATGGGTCTTGTCCATCACATCATTCTCCTAATGATGTGATCCCGTCCATCAAATGACAACACATGTCTATGGTTAGGAAACATAACCATCTTTGATAAATGAGCTAGTCAAGTAGAGGCATACTAGGGACACTTATGTTTTGTTTATGTATTCACACATGTACTAAGTTTCCGGTTAATACAATTCTAGCATGAATAATAAACATTTATCATGAAATAAGGAAATAAATAATAACTTTATTATTGCCTCTAGGGCATATTTCCTTCAGTCTCCCACTTGCACTAGAGTCAATAATCTAGTTCACATCGCCATGTGATTTAACACCAATAGTTCACATCACCATGTGATTAATACCCATAGTTCACATCGCTATGTGACCAACACTCAAAGGGTTTACTAGAGTCAATAATCTAGTTCACATTGCCATGTGATTAACACCCAAAGAGTACTAAGGTGTGATCAAGTTTTGCTTGTGAGAGAAGTTTAGTCAACGGGTCTGCCACATTCAGATACGTATGTATTTTCCAAAATTTTCTATGTCTACAATGCTCTGCATGGAGCTACTTTAGCTAATTGCTCCCACTTTCAATATGTATCCAGATTGAGACTTAGAGTCATCTGGATCAGTGTCAAAACTTGCATCGACGTAACCCTTTACGACGAACCTTTTGTCACCTCCATAATCGAGAAACATATCCTTATTCCACTAAGGATAATTTTGACCGCTGTCCAGTGATCTACTCCTAGATCACTATTGTACTCTCTTGCCAAACTCAGTGTAGGGTATACAATAGATCTGGTACACAGCATGGCATACTTTATAGAATCTATGTCTGAGGCATAGGGAATGACTTTCATTCTCTTTCTATCTTCTGCCGTGGTCGGGCTTTGAGTCTTACTCAATTTCACACCTTGCAATACAGGCAAGAACTCCTTCTTTGACTGTTCCATTTTGAACTACTTCAAAAACTTGCCAAGGTATGTACTCATTGAAAAAACGTATCAAGCGTCTTGATCTATCTCTATAGATCTTGATGCTCAATATGTAAGCAGCTTTACCGAGGTCTTTCTTTGAAAAACTCCTTTCAAACACTCCTATATGCTTTCCAGAAAATTCTACATCATTTCCGATCAACAATATGTCATTCACATATACTTATCAGAAAAGCTGTAGTGCTCCCACTCACTTTCTTGTAAATACAGGCTTCACCGCAAGTCTGTATAAAACTGTATGCTTTGATCAACTCATCAAAGCGTATATTCCAATTCCGAGATGCTTGCACCAGTCCATAGATGGATCGCTGGAGCTTTGCATACTTTGTTAGTGCCTTTAGGATCGACAAAACCTTCTGGTTGCATCATATACAACTCTTCTTTAGTAAATCCATTAAGGAATGTAGTTATGACATCCATTTGCCAGATTTCATAAAATGTGGCAATTGCTAACATGATTCGGACAGACTTAAGCATCGCTACGAGTGAGAAAATCTCATCGTAGTAAACACCTTGAACTTTGTCAAAAACCTTTTTCGACAAGTCTAGCTTTGTAGATAGTAACACTACTATCAGCGTCCGTCTTCCTCTTGAAGATCCATTTATTTTCTATGGCTTGCCAATCATCGGGCAAGTCAACCAAAGTCCACACTTTGTTCTCATACATGGATCCCATCTCAGATTTCATGGCCTCAATCCATTTCGCGGAATCTGGGCTCATCATCGCTTCCTCATAGTTCGTAGGTTCGTCATGGTCAAGTAACATGACCTCCAGAACAGGATTACCGTACCACTCTGGTGCGGACCTTACTCTGGCTGACCTACGAGGTTCGGTAGTAACTTGATCTGAAGTTTCATGATCATCATCATTAACTTCCTCACTAATTGGTGTATGCATCACTAGAACTGATTTCTGTGATGAACTTCTTTCCAATTCGGGAGCAGGTACAATTACCTCATCAAGTTCTACTTTCCTCCCACTCACATCTTTCGAGAGAAACTCCTTCTCTTAGAAAGGATCCATTCTTAGCAACGAATATCTTGCCTTTGGATCTGTGATAGAAGGTGTACCCAACAGTTTCCTTTGGGTATCCTATGAAGATGCATTTCTCCGATTTGGGTTCGAGCTTATCAGGTTGAAATTTTTTCACATAAGCATTGCAACCCCAAACTTTAAGAAATGACAGCTTAGGTTTCCTGTTAAACCATAGTTCATACAGTGTTGTCTCAACGGATTTAGACGGTGCCCTATTTAACGTGAATGCAGCTGTCTCTAATGCATAACCCCAAAACGATAGTGGTAAATCGGTAAGAGACATCATAGATTGCACTATATCCAATAAAGTACGGTTATGACGTTTGGACACACCATTATGCTGTGGTGTTCCAGGTGGCATGAGTTTGTGAAACTATTCCACATTGTTTTAATTGAAGGCCAAACTCGTAACTCAAATATTCGCCTCTGCGATCAGATCGTAGAAACTTTATTTTCTTGTTACAATGATTCTCTACTTCACTCTGAAATTCTTTTGAACTTTTCAAATGTTTCAGACTTATGTTTCATCAAGTAGATATACCCATATCTGCTCAAATCATCTGTGAAGGTCAGAAAATAACGATACCCGCCGTGAGCCTCAACACTCATCGGACCGCATACATCGATATGTATTATTTCCAATAAGTCATTAGCTTGCTCCATTGTTCCGGAGAACGGAGTCTTAGTCATCTTGCCCATGAGGCATGGTTCGCAAGCATCAAATGATTCATAATCAAGTGATTCCAAAAGTCCATCCGAATGGAGTTTCTTCATGCGCTTTACACCAATATGACCTAAACGGCAGTGCCACAAAATATGTTGCATTATCATTATCAACTTTGCATCTTTTGACATCAATATTATGAATATGTGTATCACTACGATCAAGATTCAATAAACCATTTACATTGGGTGTATGACCATAGAAGGTTTTTATTCATGTAAACAGAACAACAATTATTCTCTGACTTAAATGAATAACCGTATTGCAATAAACATGATCCAATCATATTCATGCTCAACGCAAACACCAAATAACATTTATTTTGCAATAAACATGATCCAATCATATTCATGCTCAATGCAAACACCAAATAACATTTATTTAGGTTCCCGAAAATAGAGGGAGTGTGCGATGGTGATCTTATCTACCTTGGAATCTCTTCCAACACACATCGTCACCTCGTCCTCAACTAGTCTCTCTTCATTTTGCAACACCTGTTTCGAGTTACTAATCATAGCAACTAAACCGGTATCAAATACCTTGGGGTTACTATGAACACTAGTAAAATACACATCAATAACATGTATATCAAATATACCTTTGTTCACTTTGCCATCCTTCTTATCCGCCAAATACTTGGGGCAGTTCCGCTTCCAGTGACCAGTACCTTTGCAGTAGAAGCACTCAGTTTCAGGCTTAGGTCCAGACTTGGGCTTCTTCCCGGGAGTAGCAACTTGCTTGCTATTCTTCTTGAAGTTCCCCTTCTTCCCTTTGCCCTTTTCTTGAAACTAGTGGTCTTGTTAACCATCAACACTTGATGCTCTTTCTTGATTTCTACCTTCGTTGATTTCAGCATCACGAAGAGCTCGGGAATCGTTTTTGTCATCCCTTGCATATTATAGTTCATCATGAAGTTCCAGTAACTTGGTGATAGTGACTAGAGAATTCTGTCAATTACTATCTTATCCGGAAGATTAACTCCCACTTGATTCAAACAACTGTAGTACTCAGACATTCTGAGCAC
This sequence comes from Thinopyrum elongatum, assembly GCA_011799875.1. NCBI lineage: Eukaryota > Viridiplantae > Streptophyta > Magnoliopsida > Poales > Poaceae > Thinopyrum > Thinopyrum elongatum. The sequence continues at coordinate 554,065,121 of CM022301.1, read as the reverse complement.
ATGCTCACTGGTTGAGCTATTCTCCTCCATCTTGTAGGCAAAGTACTTGTCAGAGGTCTCATACCTCTCGACACGGGCATGAGTCTGAAATACCAATTTCATCTCTTTGGAACATCTCATATGCTCCGTGGCGTTCAAAACGTTTTTGAAGTCCCGGTTCTAAGCCGTAAATCATGGCGCACTAAACTATCAAGTAGTCATCACATCGAGCTTGCTAAACGTTCATAACGTTTGCATCTACTCCTGCAATAGGTCTGTCACCTAGCGGTGCATCAAGGACATAATTCTTCTGTGCAGCAATGAGGATAATCCTCAGATCACGGAACCAGTCCGCATCATTGCTACTATCATCTTTCAACTTAGTTTTCTCCAGGAACATATCAAAAATAAAACAGGGGTGCTATACGCAAGCTATTGATCTACAACATAATTTGCAAATACTACCAGGACTAAGTTCATGATAAATTAAAGTTCAATTAATCATATTACTTCAGAACTCCCACTTAGATAGACATCCCTCTAGTCATCTAAGTGATCACGTGATCCAAATCAACTAAACCATGTTCGATCATCACGTGAGATGGAGTAGTTTTCAATGGTGAACATCACTATGTTGATCATATCTACTATATGATTCACGCTCGACCTTTCGGTCTCAGTGTTCCGAGGCCATATCTGCATATGCTAGGCTCGTCAAGTTTAACCCGAGTATTCCGCATGTGCAAAACTGTCTTGCACCCGTTGTATTTGAACGTAGAGCCTATCACGCCCGATCATCACGTGGTGTCTCAGCACGAAGAACTTTCGCAACGGTGCATACTCAGGGAGAACACTTGTACCTTGAAATTTAGTGAGAGATCATCTTATAATGCTACCGCCGTACTAAGCAAAATAAGATGCATAAAAGGATTAACATCACATGCAATTCAATATGTGACATGATATGGCCATCATCATCTTGTGCTCTTGATCTCCATCATCGAAGCACCGTCATGATCTCCATCGTCATCGGCGCCCCAGCATGATCTCCATCGTCACCGGCGCTCCAGCATGATCTCCATCGTAGCATCATTGTCGTCTCGCCAACTTATTGCTTTTACGACTATCGCTACCGCTTAGTGATAAAGTAAAACAATTACATGGCGATTGCATTGCATACAATAAAGCGACAACCATATGGCTCCTGCCGGTTGCCGATAACTCTGTTACAAAACATGATCATCTCATACAACAAATTATATCACATCATGTCTTGACCATATCACATCACAGCAAGCCCTGCAAAAACAAGTTAGACGTCCTCTACTTTGTTGTTGCAAGTTTTACGTGGCTGCTACGGGCTTCTAGCAAGAACCGTTCTTACCTACGCATCAAAACCACAACGTGGTGTAGTGATTGCTTTTTGATCTTCTAAAAGAACCCTCTTCATTGAAACCGATTCAACTAAAGTGAGAGAGACAGACACCCGCCAGTCACCTTTAAGCAACGAGTGCTCGCGGCGGTGAAACCAGTCTCGCGTAAGCGTACGCGTAATGTCGGTCCGGGCCGCTTCAACTCACAATACCGCTGAACCAAGTAACAACTAGTAACGGCAAGCAATATGTATACACCCACGCCCACAACTCCTGTGTGTTCTACTCGTGCAAATAACATCTACGCATAGACCTGGCTCGGATGCCACTGTTGGGGAACATAGTATTTCAAAAAAATTCCTACGATCACGCAAGATCTATCTAGGAGAAGCATAGCAACGAGCGGGGAGAGTGTGTCCATGTACCCTCGTAGACCAAAAGCGGAAGCGTTTAGTAACGCGGTTGATGTAGTCGAACGTCTTCGCGATCCAACCGATCAAGTACCGAACGCACGGCACCTCCGCGATCTGCACACGTTCAGCTCGGTGACGTCCCTCGTACTCTAGATCCAGCTGAGGCTGAGGGAGAGTTTCGTCAGCACGACGGCATGGTGACGGTGTTGATGAAGTTACCGACGCAGGGCTTCGCCTAAGCACTACAACGATATGACCGAGGTGGAATTCTGTGGAGGGAGGCACCGCACACGGCTAAAACAATTGTCAACTTGTGTGTCCTAGGGTGCCCCCCTCCCCACGTATATAAAGGATGGAGGAAGGAGGAGGCCGGCCCTCATAGGGCGCGCCCAAAGTGTGGAGTCATACTAGGACTCCCTAGTCCTAGTAGGATTCCACCTCCCACATGGAATAGGAAAAGGGGAAGGGAGAAGGAGAAGGAAGGAAGGGGGCGCCCCCTTTCCCTAGTCCAATTCGGACCAGTCCATGGGGAAGCGGCGCAGCCACCCTTGAGGCCTTTCTCTCCTTTCCGTATGGCCCATTGAGGCCCAATACGAATTCCCGCAACTCTCCGGTACTCCGAAAAATATCCGAATCACTCGGAACCTTTCCGATGTCCGAATATAGCCTTCCAATATATCGATCTTTACCTCTCGACCATTTCGAGACTCCTCGTCATGTCCGTGATCTCATCCGGGACTCCGAACTATCTTCGGTCATCAAATCACATAACTCATAATACAAATCGTCATCGAACGTTAAGCGTGCGGACCCTACGGGTTCGAGAACTATGTAGACATGACCGAGACACATCTCCGGTCAATAACCAATAGCGGAACCTGGATGCTCATATTGGCTCCTACATATTCTACGAAGATCTTTATCGGTCAAACCGCATAACAACATACGTTGTTCCCTTTGTCATCGGTATGTTACTTGCCCGAGATTCGATCGTCGGTATCCTCATACCTAGTTCAATCTTGTTACCGGCAAGTCTCTTTACTCGTTCCGTAATGCATCATCCCACAACTAACTCATTAGTCACATTGCTTGCAAGGCTTATAGTGATGTGCATTACCGAGAGGGCCCAGAGATACCTCTCCGATACACGGAGTGACAAATCCTAATCTCGATCTATGCCAACCCAACAAACACCATCGGAGACACCTGTAGAGCATCTTTATAATCACCCAGTTACGTTGTGACGTTTGATAGCACACAAGGTGTTCCTCCGGTATTCGGGAGTTGCATAATCTCATAGTCAGAGGAACATGTATAAGTCATGAAGAAAGCAATAGCAATGAAACTATAACGATCATAATGCTAAGCTAACGAATGGGTCTTGTCCATCACATCATTCTCCTAATGATGTGATCCCGTCCATCAAATGACAACACATGTCTATGGTTAGGAAACATAACCATCTTTGATAAACGAGCTAGTCAAGTAGAGGCATACTAGGGACACTTTTGTTTTGTCTATGTATTCACACATGTACTAAGTTTCTGGTTAATACAATTCTAGCATGAATAATAAACATTTATCATGAAATAAGGAAATAAATAATAACTTTATTATTGCCTCTAGGGCATATTTCCTTCAGCTATGTGATTGATATCGTGTAAATGGACTCAATTCTCTCAGATACGCCTTGCAAGTGGTGAACCTGTGACTCCACTTGGTCCTCTTACTTACAATTTGCCTCATGACCTACATTAAGAATGGGACTAGTTGATGAAACGTATACTTACAAAGAGAAGCACTTTCATTATCTACATTGGAAATGAAATGATAGCAAAGACAGTAGCTCTATTTTAACTTTATTATTACTACATTTTATTAGTGGCACTAGCGGTGCCAAAACATTGCCTCAAATTACTAGGGCCATTAGATTAAGATGCAAAAACAATAGCATTATTGCTTTCTCATGGTAGTGTCAAAACAGTAGCAGAAGATCACTAGCTGCATGGAAAGTCAACATGCAGGATCGTTCTGGCAAAGGGTAGTACCAAAAAGGAACATACCTCATCATCGGAACCGTATTTGTAATCAACGCCATCGTCAAAGGGTTGACACCAGCCACCAACATGGATGATTCAATTCATGCGACCTTTTTGTGTAGTTCGCCTAAAATGAAGCAATGTTTGCATCATGCAGTTAGCAAGAAGTACTTGGTCCCATGAGCTGGCAGCTTCTTCTTCATTACTTGCAATAAAATTGAGCAACACCAAGGTTGGTTGTCAAGCTCGTGGAAGGTGCAACTATAGTTTGGATATCCTTTTGTGCATTTCCACTAAAGTCAAGCGTCCATGTTCATTGCACAAATATGTGGCAAGTGCCACTGTGGTGACGGTGATGGCTAATCCTGCAAAGGCTAATTAGCTGTTCGAGGAGATTACCCACAAAGTTCCAAGAAGAGGTTAGGAACTCCAATCACCCTTTTTGCGGTTCCACTAAAATCGAGAGACGTTGCCCGTGCGACATTTTAGTAGAACTACGCAAGACACTCTTTGCGAAAAAGTGGTCTGTGTAGTTCAACAAAAGGTCACAATAGCAGTGAGGTGAAATGTATACCCCTGTTTGCATAAAAAGGTAGAAAGGAGAGTGAATAACAAGTGGTGAAACATACATCAAATGAAAATAATCATCTTCCTTATCTTAATGGCAATCATAGAAGAACAGCAAGAATTTCTAAAGCAGCATCATTGCTTCATATTACCGGAGGCATTAAGATTAACAATGACAACTTGCATTACTTTAATGGTGCCATTGCTTGATTGTACCAGCTACATTCGATTAACAGTGGCTAAAGAGTTGGTATAAGGGCATGGGATAGTAGGCGGACCTGGACAGTTTCATTTCTAATGAAAATAAGCAACTTACTTATCTTTATGGGAAATATAGCAGGACATTAAAACAGTGTCATTGCTTCATATTACTGGAAGCATTATATTAAAAATAATGTTGGTTAAACATGCCCTTACTTAAAAGTGGGATTGCTTCATTTTACTAGCGGCATTAGATTAACAACAGCTAAAAGTTGCTATAAGGACATGGGACAGTGGGTGCACCGGCACCATGTACCTCCACCAATGCATATGTAAATATGACATGAATACTTCATAAATTATAGATACGTTGGAGATGTCTCACCGGCTAGGATTCATGTACCCTATGACCCCAAAGTATGCTATATAAACCGAGTGGCTAGGCTCATAGATAGACAACTTACAATCTCTCTATACTTTGTACACTCTGTACACTCCAACACAATACAACACAAGCAGGATGCAGGGTATTATATCCTCTAGAGTGCCTGAACCTGGGTAAATCTTGTCTCCTTGTTACCATCTCTCCAAGTAGCCTATCTTAGGATATCCGAACGAGGGATCCGATAGATTTAGCTCTCACAATGATTGCATATAGGCATTACGTTTGTATCCATAAACAGTTATCTAAACTGCATCTATAGTTAAAATAGAGCATTGCATTAGCAAAGTGACATAATGTTGATAATATATTCTCTTTAATTACCTCCAGTTCAACATCGAGACAACTAGGCAACTATGTCTTTACCCTTAGTGAGAATAACACAATACAAGCTTTTTATCTTTCTTCCATTACTAATATATTCTCTTTAATTACCTCCAGTTCAGCATCGAGACAACTAGGAAACTATGTCTTTAACCTTAGTGAGAATAACACAATACAAGCTTTTTATCTTTCTTCCACTACTAATGTAGATTATTTGCATGGTTAAACCCAACTAACATACATAACTCCCTCTTGGAGATCATTTGTCTAAACATGGCCGGTGCAAAGACTAATTGATCAAAGATCACATATGTCTATAAATCATGCAGCAAAGAACACACATATGGATCCAGGTAAATCATATATAAATCTAATCATAAAGTGACAATTCATCAACTGCTACAATCACACCATTAATTACATCATATGGATCACAATCATATTTGGTAGGCCATATGATCATCGTATTGACAAACAAGGGAGTGAGAGTGCCGTCTACCTGCTATTAAGTACCCATGGTCCGAGGAGGACTAATCATACATGTACATTGATACGGGAAGGTCGATGAAGATAACTCTGGTGATAATTTCCCCCTTTGTAACGGAAAAGACCTTCGGAATGGATCCTTGTGAAGTTGGAGGTGGTTGTGGCTAAAAAATTCCTCCATATATAAATATCGGTGTTTGGGAGTATATAAAGATAGGGACGCCGGGAGGCCGTGGAAAGGTTCTCTAGGGCCCTCACTCGGCCCCACCATGCGACATGATCTTGGGTCATGCCACTTGGTCAGTGGGACCCATGGGCAGCCCCTCCGACATGCTTGGCCCATCTTGCTCCGTCATGATGTAAAATTTTTGAAAAAAAATCTTTTTTTCCCTATTCGCGAGGCATTGATTTTCTAAAAAGTCCGAGAACATGAAAAAATATCAACCAGATTAACAGGTTAGTCACATAAATTGATACTAAATTATGCCAAAACTATGAATAGTGATATAAAAGTAGCATGACCATATCAACAATTATAGATACAAATGAGATGTATCAGGGCATAAGTGAGGTTTATTTGTGTAGAAGAGCTTATCATTGGTGTTAGAACCTTGTACCTCCACGTTTTGATACCTTGGTTTCTCATTAAGGAAAAAATCTAGCTACAAGCTACAAACTCTTGCACTTTGGAGCCCAACTAGCTCCTAGACTCTACACGTAGTAGTCAGCACATGGCTAACTAATGGTTTGCCGCTTCTTTAAATAAAATCTGGGCACTTGCCTTATGATAATTTATTGCGCTAACAAAAATATGTTTCTATCACTCCATAACTATTTTTCCAAATATTGCTAAAACAAATACTCTAGTTTATAGCCAAAAATCTGCAATCCCACTTTACTGATATCATAACTAAAATGTATGCAAGAGAATTTTTATGGGAAGAGTTACCCCCATTGCCGTAAAATTTATGTCAAAGCATACAGATGAATAGTCATGGTGCTAGAACTGAAAACAAGAAACCATGAAATTGATAGCTGAAGGATTTTATGTGACCTTTAAAAGCAGTGATATATGATAAAATGGATTTTACATAGATGCATTGATTATGCAATGGATTATGTTAGGAACTAACATATGAATATATCATAATGAACCATGACAGTCTTACATGGAAAATGTACCAAATATCTATTTACCATGTTCATAAAATTTGTAACTGAGAACATAATATGCTTAAACTGGTTATCTAAGAGTTCAACTATGCAACTACGCAAGAATATCTGACCAACAAATGATATGAAAATTTTCCAACTTCTATCCATTTGAAAGATTTTTTAATGTAAATGATTAGCAAACATGCGAAACCCATCAATAATTATGAAAGACATGCTTAGGTCTATTACATCCATCATTCAGACAGTCTGAGACATAGTCATTAAAGAGCTCATGACACAAACTAATATTTATTAGAACAACAATAAAATAAAGTATATCCATCTTGAATTTATGTAATACTGAGACTCTACTATTTCAGGTTCGTTATGCAGCAGTGGTGTGACCCTTCTTGGTGGCTACTTTACCCATCCCCTCTTAGGCTTCTTGTTGAGAATGTCCCCAGTTGTTTCCTTGGGTTTCACCCTGCAAAAGTAAGTATTCAAATTATTGATGATTTTACTAGCAATCTTAGGTTGGTCAGAGGGAAAAGATATACAATTTTTATCCACACATGTTTTCTTCTTAAATGCTTTGATTAGATGTTGAATTTTGCTACTTCATTTAAGATTTTAACACTCTCATTCATTTAGGATTTCAATTCTCTCATCCACAAGCTCGCTTTCATCAACATTGAGTGCATAATGCACACACAAATCTGCATCAATAGCCTATACTAGGATAGGCTCTTGAAATAAAGGCAAATAACCATTTTTGCAACTTTGGTAAAATATCCAAATGATTACCATGTACTACCATGTTGAGATCAATATTCAGAATTTCTTGCTCTTTCTCCATATCCAGATCAGCGTTGATATGGGCCTGAAATGCTTGAAACCCAATCTCCGGGGGACCAAGAGGTATATTTAAATCTGGCAGGTGATAACAGATATGTTTGGTTTGGCCTAACTGATTTAATGCACATGCACAAGCCTCAAATTTACCAGAGTTTGGACTCTGAGAAGGCAAGGGTAAGGAGTAAGTTACTATATTTTCAAACATTACAAAACAACAGTTTAATTTGTAACCAAAATTTTGTAACATCCTGCTTTACCGGCTTAAAAAATAACATGTATGCAGGAGAAGATTTATCCCTAAAGAGCAAACAAGAAACTAGGAAATCAATAGTTGAAAGTTTTTACCAAGCCTATAAAAGATACATGTATATCCGCCACAAACAACAAGTGGTATATGATAAAAAAATACACTTTCCAGCTAATAAATAAGATGATGATGCTATGCACGTTTGGAATTAATGATGACTATATATCAAAATTAACCATGATAGGGTTACATACGGAAGGAACTAAATTACTATTTATCATGTTGCAAAAATCCAGAATTGAGAAAATAACCTACTTACATAGGACTAGGTGAGTGAAGGTAAGAATATGGACACACTTCCACACATTGTCTAAGATGTTTCATTCACCTAAAAACATGGTCTTTGTTTTGTACTATGCAAGGAATCTTAATTTTAGGATGGGTGCGTGCACTTATGTATTCACATATTTCTTTCACATATATTTGTGCGAGGACTACATGCTATGGAGCTGGCCAAATTGTGAGACAACTAATTGCAAATGGGATATGTTATTACTGTCTTGTATATGCTACGATAGCAAGATGTTATTTGAGGAACCCACAAAAAGAGGATGTTATTCGAGGAATCCACAAAAGAAGATGTTATTTGAGGAGGGACAAATTCTCATACTATAAATACCAAATGAAATGAGCGAAAGAACTAAATAAAGATTTAGGAGTTAATACCTTTGAGGAGGAACCATTCACCTTGAGATGGGTGACCAACTTCTGTGCAACAGCCACCTTGTATGGCCCCTTATGTAGCAACTCATGGACGGAGGAGCACCCTGATGCCTTAGCAGCTCGGGTTAGATTCCCAGTCGGATTCTCTCCATTGTTGGTTCTACCAATAAAAACCATAATACTATGAAATCTACCTAAAAATCAAATTTCCATAATCTCTCATTTATTATATTAGCTTCTCATGGCTCACCTGCATACACTGCAATTGCACTCCCCCCTACACTTTGGACAGTTCCAAGCATCTTCCAACGCCACTGTTGTATCATCCTCACCGTACCTAAACATACAAATAAGAAACAAGAACAATACATCATATGGTCGGCCCCATGGAGACATAAAATTACATAGCAGAACATCTTGTAATACCTATTTTTCAAGCAAGCTCCACAATACTTGAGTGAGCACAACCGAGACTTCTTCATCTTCTTGCAAGCTGCCTTTAATAAGTAGGTCATTTTTTTCTTACGGCACTGCCAGAACAAGAATGAATCAAACCTAGAAGGAGTTGCCAGTGCAAAAGGGGGGAGAGGGCTAATGTTAATAGGTGGTCGCTCGCTCACCTGGTGACAGGTCTTCTGGATCTGCTGTGCAAGACCGTTGCTCTCCATGCTGGCGGCCTGCATGGATTAGCATGAGAGGGATAGGAGGGAGACCGAGAGAGGAGGAGGGTGGTTGATCAGGAGGGGCGGCGGCGGTCGATGCTGGTTGCTCGCCGGCGGTAACGTGCAACATGTCGGCAGAAGAGATGGCGGCAGCATGAGCTCCAGATCGATCAAGTGGAGAGGCGGGCGAATTCATTAGTGAGGAGCGCAGACGTTGATGGGCTTCGGGGGTGCCGGCAGCTGTACTGCGGCGGGCCTTCCGCTACAGGGGAAGAACTAGGCGACCAAGGGCCACTAGATCTCAATCAAGAGTCGCTAGATCGAGGGAAGTGGTGGGTGGCTGGTTGGGGGAGATGCCAAGTGCCGGCTAGGTCAGGAGGGTCATAAAAAATGAGGAGGGGGTTAGGGTTTAGTCCATTTTTGGAAGGAAAGGGGCTGATATTTATAGGCAAGGTTAATGGGCTAGTTGGGCTAGGATTTAGGTGGGCTAGTTAGGCTAGGATTTAGGTGGGCTAATTGGGTTGTGTAGATGGCTTGGATTACAGAAGAGGGGGAGTAAAGGCCCGTGAGATTTATTCAACAAAACCGTTTAGTATTTATCCGGCTAATAATGCATAAAAGAGTTCAGAGAAGACTCAAATAATATTCATGGATAATCTGATCATAAACTCACAATTCATCGGATCCCAACAAACACATCGCAAAAAGTGATTACATCGAATAGATCTCCAAGAACATCAAGGAGAACATTGTGTTGAAGATCAAAGAGAGAGAAAAAGGCAACTAGCTACTAGCTATGGACCCGTAGGTATAAGGTAAACTAGTCACACATCATCGGAAGGGCAACAAGGTTGATGTAGCGCCCCTCCATGATCGATTCCAGCTCCAGCAGAGTACCGGAGAAGGCCTCCAGATGGGATCTCACGAGAACAGAGACTTGCGGTGGCAGAAAAAGTATTTCAGGTGGCTCTCTAATGTTAGTAGAATATTTGAGAATTTATAGAGGCGGAATTAGGTCAAGAGGTGCCACAAGAGGCCCACGATCCTGGGGGGCACGCCTCCCCCCTGGGGGGCGCCTCCCGAGCTTGTCGCTCCCTCGTGACTCTTCAGGTCTTCTCTCAAACCTTCTAGGGTTTCTTCTGGTCCAGAAAAAAGTAATCCAAAGTTTTTTCTCCGTTTGGACTCTGTTTGATATTGATTTCCTGAAAAGCCAAAAACAAGCAAAAAAACAGCAACTGACACTCGGCACTAAGTTAATAGGTTTGTCCCGAAAATGATATATAATTGCATAAAGTTGCATATAAAACATCCAAGATTGATACTATAATAGCATGGAACAATCAAAAATTATAGATACATGGAGATGTATCATCAGATAATACCTCCGTCATTTTAACAAGGAGAGATGCAAGGTTATTGGTGAATAATTGGCCCGGCTCTTAGCGGCCGGCTTCATTGTTGAAGTTTTTCATCCGGAGTGGTTGGCAAATCCAGTGCTTGTTCTGAAGAAAAATGGTACTTGGCGAATGTGTGTTGATTACACATATCATAACAAGGCTTGTCCCAAGGATCTGTTTGCTCTTCCTCGCATTGATCAGATTATTGATTCTATAGCCGGCTGTGAGAGTTATTTTTTGTGGCACCCCGGCTCAGAGGAAACCGGAACGCCCCATATTCCAGTCCCAGGGACAAGTCCACTGGAATACGGCACTGTTGGCATAGAACAAATCAGCTCTTTATTGCTATAAATATGGTTACAAGGGTACAAGGATTACATCGGCACGGCGACACTACGCCTGCTCAAAATAGCTCTATGCTAACAGCGGATCGACCTGAGGGAGCGAAGTATCTCTCAGCAGCGGAACAACGTCGGCGGTGATGGACTCCACTCCGCAGGGACTCTGGCTAGAACGCGTATCCTAGCTCGCGCACGCAACATCTCCAACAAACAATTAAACATGGCATGACCTGCAAACTGGCATGACACGCCAGGTGAGTACTTTGAATGTACTCGCAAGCTCACAACAAACATCAGCATTAAGGCAAGACAACATCACAACAATCAAGATTAAGTTAAGATTTATTGTTACCGAAGGAATGGTTGAAATGAGCAATAACAGGCTACTCTTCCTGCATTCTGGTGACCAACTCATGATCACTCCAAGAACATCCAACGATCATCCTTGAGATCGTTACCAATACTTGCCCATGGCATACTGTCCAACTGTTACCAAACTCAGATGAGTTCTCCCATCATTATTGTCATTATTGTGGTTGATCTCCTATAGAGGTCTGGACGGGCTGTCCAATACCGTGGACACGGCTATTCAAATAGATTTTACACTCTGCAGAGGTTGTACACTTTACCCACACCACGGAACTCATGGCCTCGTGCTCACATTCGGGTGGACCAACGACGTTCCGATGAAACCCGCCTGACCCGTGACTCTTCCATCGTACGACCGGCAATCATACTCCCTCTTGGAGTCAAGCCCTGGGTGGCCCCGTGTCCTCAAGACACCTGCCAGCGTCCTGGCCAAACAAACTGTCCCAAACGGGGACCTGGATCCAATAACTCAACTGGGCTCACAGGGTTATTGCCGCCTACCGGGCCAGGGTAGCGCGCGCGCATAACCCTCCCTCTTTGGAGGTACCGGTGGAAGAGCACGCGATCAGACCAAGTCAAGGCCGTCCCATACCGGCAAATGTGGCTGCACGAATAAGCCCGGACAGGTGACTCTCGATCAACCAACTAAGTTCACTTATTACCAGGTTGTTTCATCAAGTTAACTTAGTTGGTCAAATTAGGGATCTTATCCTCGAACAATCTTTCTGTCACAGCTGACACTCCGGTATCATAGTAATCCAATAACCGGCATGCTTAGGCTACTGCTACTAGTTCATATCCACAAATGCCGGATGGAATCCCAAAATAATCATAGACGGTAATCTCAACATCATAACCTCAACGAGTGGGTAAACTACTACTCAATAACAATCCGGTATTCAACATCTACTCATGCATGTCATAATCCAATCCATGCTACAGATAACATTCTTGCTATTAAAGTAATTAATTAAACTATGATATTGCATTGCAATTATGCGGATGAGGGTTGTGGCTTGCCTGGAGATGAAGGAGTCATTGGAATGAAGTGCGGAAATGTCGCGGGGATGAATGCCGGAAACAGTACTCTCTCGGAGGGCTGTTTACGGACAAGGGCAAAAAGGGTCATTTCCACTGTGTCAAAGCATTATGAAAATGATGCCAACAGAACGGGCTCGACGAGACGAAGAAGTGGGCTTTGGAATCACCTGATTTGGACTTACGAGCGAAGAGATATTGAGGAATGACTGCCAGGGACTTTTCTGCAAACATTTCATTAGCATCCGGGTCCCTGGACAGTTTCCAGAAAAAAAATAAGAGGCACTGTGCCGACCCGGGCCGAAACTGCTGCCACTGCACTGCTGCTCCTGGGCCAAGCCCAACACCGATGCCCACTAATTCAATTTTAAAAAAATTGGGCCACACCGGGCCAAGCCCACCCCATCCCTCCACCACCTCCTTCTTCCTCCTTCCGTACAGAACCGGAGAGGCAGGGCAGAGGCGGGTCCGGTGCCGGCCCCGGCGGCTCAGGCCATCCCCGGCGAAGGCGAGGACACCGGCGGGCGCGGGATGGGGCGTCGCGTCCAGGAGCGGCAGAGAGAGCGGCGGGGGAGGGCTGTGGAGCGAGGGGCAAAGGCGGCAGCGGACGGCGGCAGTAGGCGGCTCTGGTCCGCGTCGGGCGCAGTGCTCCGGCGATCCCAGCGATGAAAGAAGGAGGTGGGGTGAGTCTACGGCAAGACGGGAGACCACCGGAGAGGTCGGGAGAGGAGGTGGTAGCTCGGCTGGCTCCAATTCGAGCCGAGCTCCGCGGCGGCCATGGCGGCCAAAGGAGAGGAGGGGGGCTCTGGGGTTCAGGAGGGGGCTTGGGGAGGAGCAGAGGAGGGTGGCCAGCTCGCTGGTGAGGTCGGACGAGCCCGGGGAGGGCCTTAAATAGGCGGGCGACGGCGAGGTCCGGGCACGGCCGCGGTGACGCGTGCCCCGGCGCCTCGATGCCTCCAGAGCTCGTCTGGAGGAGGGGAGGGCATTCCAGGGGGTTCGGGGAGGGGCTGAGAGCAATCAAGAGGAGTCGGGAAGGACCGAGGGGGCTCGCGGTGGTCGGAAACGACGACGGCCGAGAGGACATGGCCCTGGCACGGCGGCCACAGGGCGATGGAGGGGACGGGAGAGAGGGAGACTGGTCTGGGGAGGAAGAAGACAGCGAGGGAGAGCTGTTGGACATGACTACTCGCGCGGAACCGACGAGGAGAAGAGGGGCCCGAGCTGACTAGTACGCAGCTCATGTCCATGTCATGCCAGGGCGGCGGTCACCGCGTGGACTCGGTGTTTCCACGTGTCCTGGTCAACTCCATCATGTCAACTCGATCAATCACTTGTAGGAAGAGGTCAAGGAGGAAAGAAACGAGCATAGTGGCACATGAGTTGACCACAGCTTGCAGGTTTTGTCTGGAACAGGAAGGTGTTTGGAGTGGGCTGGGGGAGATCGAGCAGGATCTAGACTCCGATATTTGGCATGGGATGATCAAATGCTAAGGTGATCATGTCTGCAAATTTGCAGCTTATTTGGATGAAGATAAATAGCACTTGCTGTTCAAAGGGCCTCACTGACCAGATTTGCAAAGTATGAAGTAGCACTCACATACTTCATTGGATTGAGCTGAAATTTGTCAAGGCAGGGTTATTTGGACATACGAAGATGCTGTAAAAATTTCATACCAAATGGACAAGCCATAATGGTACTTGCTTCACAAGCATCCTCTCTGTCCAGAAACTTGCAAAATTTTCACAGGGCAATTGGATTACTGAATTGGGCCAAAACTTGGTGGAAGGAGTTGAAATGGATTTAAGAATGTCCTGCTAAATTTTCAGCTTAAATGAAGCAATATAAAATATAGTTGCTTCACAACTGAAAAATATGGCCAGAATCTAAGAATTGATGCTCTGCTCACTAAGATGATTGGATAGGGTTGAAACTTGTGTAAGAGTCATTATTTGGGCAATTGGAGGTGCTTGCAAAATTTCAACTCATTTGGATACTCCTAGCTAGCACTTGCTTCACAAAGATTCTAGTTGCCCAGAAACTTTGGAAATTAGCCAAGGGAGTTTTAATATCCAAATAAAGTTGCATTTTGGCATGTGGCAATGATATGGATAAGAAAGAGTGCACAAAAAGTTTGAGAGCAAGCAAGCAAATATAAATAGTACTTGCTTCTCAATCTGACAACTGGAGCAAAATCAGAAAAGAAATATTTGTGAAATATCTTTGGACATGGCAAGGAATATTTTGACATATCTGGATAAGATATGTCCCAAAGGATTTATGAGAATTATTTGGGAAATTTTGGAATGATAGAAATATGAGTTGCTTCACAACTCAGAGCTGACAGGGTTATTCCTTTAATAGAAAAAGGAATATTCCCAAGAAAAGAATATTGGGATTGGTCCAAGATGGAAATGACAAGGTCTTGGGATGATTTTGAGGTTGGCAAGCTACTTGGGAGAGGAATCAAGGGTGATCTCTCCAGGTTTCAGGACTACTAAGCCACAGAAAAGCAAATCCAGACCAAAATAAAAAGGAAAAAAGAAATGGGCAAAATCCAGGGTGTCACATTTTTTTCTGGATGCTTATTCTGGCTATCATTAGATCAAGATGGCTATCAAAGATCAGGAAAAGACGGCCTTTATTACACCCTTTGGGGCTTTATGCTATGTATCTATGCCTTTTGGGCTGAAGAGCTCGGGGGCTACTTATCAACGATGTGTGCAGAATTGTTTTCATAGATAGGGCACAATGTTCATCCTTATGTTGATGATATGGTGGTCAAGTCTCAGAAGAGGGAAACTCTGTTGGACGACCTCAAAGAGACTTTCGACAATCTTCGAGTTTATAAGATGAAGCTTAACTCGGCCAAGTGTGTTTTTGGTGTCCCTGCAGGCAAGTTGCTGGGTTTTCTAGTGTCAGAACGGGGCATCGTGGCTAACCCGGACAAGATCAAAGCAGTGACGACGCTTGCTAAGCCGACTAACATCAATGACATCCAGCGTATGGCGGGTCGCATCGCCGCCTTAAGCCGGTTCATAAGCCGTCTTGGCGAGAAGGCGATTCCCCTATACCATTTATTGAAAAAGACAAACAATTTTGTTTGGAGTGATGCTGCAGATAAAGCTTCTGAAGCCCTTAAGAAGCAATTGGCTGAACCACCTATCCTCGCTGCTCTGATTGACAAAGAGTCTATTCTCCTATACATCGCCACCAATAATAAAGCAGTAAGTGTGGCAATTGTCGTGGAACGAAAGGAGGCTGGGAAGGAATATCTAGTCCATCGGGCAGTTTACTACGTTAGCGAGGTTCTGACTGAATCCAAGCACAGGTATCTGCACTGGCAGAAACTGGTGTTTGGTGTTTTCATGGCTAGTCGCAAGCTGAAGCATTACTTCCAGGAGCATCCTATTACTATGGTCAGTTCAGCCCCTCTAGGAGACATCATCCAGAACAGGGAGGCCACAGGCCGGGTTGCTAAATGGGCAATTGAGCTTGGACCACATCATCTGAAATATGTGCCTCAGACAGCTATCAAATCTCAGGCATTGGTGGATTTCATCAATGAATGGACTGAATTGCAAGTACCTGAGGAGAAACCCGATAATACATACTGGACGATACACTTTGATGGCTCCAAAAAATTGGAAGGATCGGGGGCTGGAGTGATCATATCTTCCCGCCGAGGTGACAAATTTTGTTATGTTTTGAGGCTCATGTTTCCCTGTACTAACAATGCAGCTGAGTATGAAGCTCTCCTCCATGGGCTCCGGATGGCTAAGGAAATGAACCTCAGCTGGGTCATATGTTTGGGCGACTTAGATTTGGTCGTTCAACTAGTATTCGAGACTTGGGATTCAAAGGACCCCCCCCATGCCGGCTTATCGGCGCGCAGTCACCATCATCGCGGGACATTTTAAGGGTTATCAGGTTGATCATATTGATCGCCGGCTTAATGAGGCTGTGGATGCTCTGTCACGTTTGGGCTCTTAGCGCAAGCTGGTTCCTCCCAACGTGTTCCTCAATGTCCTCCATAATCCTTCTGTTAAGCTGCCATCAAAGGAAGATATCGCTATTCCTGACCCGGAGGCATAGTTGGTCGCTGCTCTTCATGCTATTCCGGATTGGTAGTTCCCTATCTAGCTTATCTGACCCGTGGCGAGCTCCCAGATGAGGAAATCATTGCTCGGCAGATTATTAGTCATTCTAACTCCATGACTATTATCAATGGCGAGTTGCACAGACGGAGTATTATCAGTGTATTTCAACATTGTGTCTCCCCTGAGGAAGGCCGCGGAATTCTTAATGAGATCCACGCAGGCGATTGTGGTCATCATGCCGGCTCAAGATCTCTGGTGGCCAAAGCTTTTCGACATGGTTTTTACTGGCTCACTGCTCACGCAGATGCAGAGGACATCATGCGTAAATGCGATGGTTGCCAGAAATTTGCATGTCAAGCTCATGCGCCAGCTCAACAGTTACGGATGATCCCAATCACTTGGTTGTTTGCCGTATGGGGGCTAGACATGGTTGGCCCGTTCAAGCCATCTAAAGATAAGAAGACCCACCTCCTGGTTGCGGTTGATAAATTCACCAAGTGGGTCGAAGCAGAACCAATCAACAACTGTGATGCCGTGACAGCACTTAAGTTCTTGAAAAGGCAGATTTTTCGTTTTGGTTATCCACGCAGCATCATCATAGATAATGGCACTAACTTGTCCAATGGAGCTATGAAATAGTTTTGCTAGAGAGAGCACATCCGTCTTCACGTTGCTTCAGTAGATGATCCGTAATCCAACGGTCAGGTAGAGCGTGCCAATCAAGAGATATTGCGAGGGATTAAACCAAGACTCATGGTTCCTCTTGAGCGCACTCCAGGATGTTGGGTTGAGGAACTCCCTTCGGTCCTTTGGAGCCTATGGACAACCCCCAACAGATCAACAGGCTATACGACGTTCTTCATGGTCTACGGTGCAGAAGCTGTATTGCCCAGTGATATCTATCATGACTCCCCCAAAGTTGCTGCCTATGTCGAAGTAGATAATGAACAAGCTCGTCAAGACTCTCTGGATGCGTTGGAGGAAGAACGCGATTTTGCAGCAGCACGATCGGCGATATATTAGCAAGACCTATGTCGCTATCACAGTCGTAGAGTTCATAGTCAAACTTTCCAGGAGGGTGACTTAGTGCTCCGTTTGATTCAAGAACAAACAGGCATGCATAAGCTTTCACCTCCTTGGGAAGGACCCTTTGTCACCAGCAAAAACTCAACAATGGGTCATATTATCTCGTCGACATACGTGAGCACAATAAGTCACGTACCTCTGAGGAGGAGACCAACATGCCTTGGAATATCGCTCATCTTCGGACTTATTATACTTAGAGCCAATGGCTCCATCTCTTTGTACATACCTCTGTATATATTTTTATTATCAATATACTAAAGTCGGCGTCCCCGAAACTCAGGGTATCTGTCGTTTTCATCTCAAATATTGTGCATGAGTCTTTATTCTTTGATCATAGGTCATTTGGGGGCTTCTAACTCATCAAATTTAGCTATTAACACCCCTCTTGACCCAGAATATGCCATTATGAAACTTGGTTAAACCTGCCTGTTTGCTTGATGCTACTCCAAAAAGGTGACCCGGTGTACTCTTGATAAGTCAATCATTATTGACCCTGAACTCGTCAAGGTTAAAACACTGGCTTAAGTCACATGAGAGTCAGCCTATAGAAAGCGAGGATTAACCATGGGCTATCACGCTAGCTTCATTGAAGCAAGACTTGAGCCTCGAAAGCCCGTCTTATGTCGAGCCTCGAAAGCCGGCTTAATATGCACATTATTTATTTTTGTTACAGTTATATGTTTATCTACTTGTATTTATATCTTGCAGGCACTGATTTATCTTGATTAGTTACCGGGTCAACCAAGAGATCCGGGTTATTATTCCTTTGCCGAGTTATAAATATAGTGGCATACTGAATTGCACCGCGTCTAGTTATACATTATGTTGCCTTGGACGAAGTATGCTACAAGTATACTTATGAAAAAAGGGTTGTCAACTAATGTGCCGGCTCATTTCCTTCAAAGGATGACATTCAAAAGTATCAAGTGCACGATGGCACTGCAGATAGCCAAGTGTTTTCACCGAATCTTATTACAAGCCTCACTTGGGCCACAAATAAGCAAGTTTCTATGAAAGGGTCTATTCCTGCAAGCCGTCCCCCGAGTTCTCCAGGTTGACGTCCTTTTGCTGGCCTTCTGCGCCAGATGCTTCCGGGTCAACCTGTGCCGGCTCATCCTGCCCAGTCTGGAGGTCCTTTGGCGTCCACTGAATAGTTGACAAAGCTTGGAAAGTTGAGTCCTCATGGATGATAACAGACGGGGCGACGTCAGGGGCAAAGGTTTGCTTACGGTGTGGAGGAGTTAGCACAAACGGTTTGAATTCAGGCAGGTTAACGCGCTTGTTGTCTTTCGTGTAGCCGGCTTGGTACTTTGACAGATCAAGTTCTTTAGAAAGTTGAGTCGCCAGCACTCGGGTTTCTTTCAAATAGTGCACAAAATCCTCCTGGGAAAATTCTGTGCCGTCGGCATTAAACTCTGGAAACCCGCTAGCCATTTCAGCCGGCTGCATCTCAGGCAGAAACGCTTTTGCTCGAGCAAGTGATAAGCCAACTCCAGCACGAGCAGCCGCCTTTTTCAACTCTTGGATCCGTTGAGGGACAGTTGATAGTTCTTTGAGCATATCCTTGATCAATCTTGGGGGTTATTTGATGTTTTGCACAACCATTATAGCATAGGCACCCCCTGTATAAAGCTGCTCCAGATAAATAAATTGCCTTCAGCTTCACCAATGGCTGTTGAATAGCCCTATCATATCTTCTGCCTGCACATGGAGGAAGGATATTAATAAGCCGGCTCATGCTCAACCCGGCTACGAGCTTAGCAATAAGATACTTTTTGTACTTACCACAGTCATGTTGGTTATATGGCGCTTCAAAGCACTCAGCTCTTGAGTCACTGGCTCAAGCTTGTCTTCAGCTTCCTCTGCACATTTCAGAAGTGCTACATTTTCTTCTTGAAAGGCGACTTTCATATTTTGCAAATTATCTTCAGCCATAAGCAGGGATTTCTGCAAATTTGAGGAGGACAATTCCGCCTTCTCCCGCAGTTTCTTCTCCAACTTCACTTGTTTTTGCAAGCCGGTTGCTTGTGCCTCGGTGCCACTTAGCATCTCCTGTATCAACAACTCTTGAAGATTAGTTTGATTTTCCTCAAGTTAAGCAACAGATGCACTTGGGGGCTACAACTATTAGTTTATATCTCTTCAAAGCCATGAGCCGGCGTACAATGCATGACTCGGCAATTGAGGGTAGGACCTGTCAGTTTTTCAAGACATTTTTCATAAGACAAGTCCCATGATGATGCCAGGAGTCAACATGACACTTGGGGGCTAATGCAATTTGCTTTTCAAATCAATAAATTATGCAAAGACCTGGTTATCTTAAGAAAATAAGCCAGTCCATGGGGGCTACAACTCGCCTTTTATCCGAATTTTTGACTAAGGGTATCTTGAAGAACCGGCTCGTCATTTTCATAACGACCCGACCCTTGGGGGCTATGGTCCGCTCTCAATTTGTCTACTATTTTATAAGTCCCAGCCCAGTATTGTTTACTGAGCCGGCCCTTGGGTGCTACGGTATGCTCAGAATTTCACAAGCAAGTCTTAAGCATATTCATATCTTCCTACGCCTAAGACTAGGGGCTACATAAGTATATACGACAATGACAAAGAAGGAATATTTAATACCTCATATTTTCGCTTGAGCATGTTGATCATGCTCGCTTTAGCATCCCGGCTCTCAGACAGCCGAGTCAAGTATCCCTAATGAAGCTCATCCATGTTAAGTCCTTCAAGATTTGGAAGCTCTAGCTTGACCTTCCCTTTTCCTGATGGGGACGGCTCATCCTTAGCAACAAATTTGGCCAATATGTTTGAGGCCTCCAGAGTACTATGTTTCTCTCCAGTAATGGTCATCTCTGTGTTGACCACTATTTGATTAACATTTTCCACTTCTTGCATGGGGCTGGTGGCGCGAGCAGGACTTGGCGGGTTGTCGTCATGAGCCGGGTCATCAATCTTGACCTGCTCATCCACATTGATCGACTCTTCCACTCTTGCCGGCTTGTCAGCATTCACCGACTCATTCTCATGAATCGGTTCAACCCTCTGGTCCGGGTTATATTCGCCAGCGGGCTCGGTTTGGGTCTCTGGATTGACCATTGGCGGGTCTTGAGTATCAGAACCCGCTGTGGCGGAAGACGACCCGCCAGTCTTTTTCTTCATGAAAGCTTTTGCTCTGAAGTCATATAGGTAACTTTAGTTTAAAGAAACAATGGCCATGACAAAGTAAAGTCTGTCCTAGAAATGCTTACCTGCGCTTAATTGTGAGAGCCAGAAGCTAGGAAGCACTCGAATCTCTAGAAGAGGGCGACGTTTCCTGATAATTTGGATCAGAACGATTAAGTGGTTGTCTAAAAAGACCGGCTCGTGGGCGAGATCAAGTTGGACTATGAGGCACCTCGATTTGTGGTCTTCGAGCAACCGGCTCATGAGATAAGATGGTAGACAACTCCCCATAGCTGCTCCGGGTCTTGTGCTTCGATGCACCGGCTTGCTAAGTTTTCTTCAAAAGAAATTGCGGGTCTAAGTGAGCATCTGGATGCGAAAACGGTACCTTTCTGACAGCTCGTCTCGTTTTCTTCGGGATAAATGTTTCCGAGTTGGATGAGATTGAAATTACCTGAACATTGCCGGCTCGATTGGTTTCTGTGTTATCCTGAGAAGAGGGAGCGTCAGCAAGTTCAATAAAAAGACGCCAAGTGAGTCAAGTTCTACCTCAGACTCTTCTCCAGCAGCCGCCTCATCGGCGCCAACCAGCTCGTTTTCTTGCTCATCTTGGGGAGGAGTAGGGTTTTGAGGCCTGATCTTCCACCAGTCGGAGTTCGCCTGCACACATGATGAGAAGGTATTCAAGTACAAGAGAGAAAGCAGGTTATGTAAAAGATGAATGAGCAAGTCCAGGTACACTTACTGGAGGCACTAGATTGGTTAGGAAGAAGGGAGCTAGCCCGGTCAGATTGCACTTTTCCTTGGGGTCCCCCAGTAGTTTCTTTGTGGCTTTGTTGATTTCATCCTCAGACCAGTCGGCTGAGCTGAAGCGTTGCACATCAGCCGGCTCACCAGTATGGTTACACATCAAGGCACCCCTTACGCTAAGGGGCTGAATCCGCCAGCTTATCCAGCACCGGGTCAGATCGATACCAGTGAGGCCATGAGCCGTCAAAGCTCTCATCTTAGAATAGTAAGGCGACATCTTCTTCCTTTCTTCTTCCGACGCCCAACCCAGAAAGGTGATTGTAGCATTAAGCCTTTCCAGTCTATAACCCGGCACGGGTTTTTGCTGTTGGGGAGCAGTATTTCTACAATAAAACCAAGTCCTATGCCATCCTTTGGGATGACTCGCCAACTTGGCCTCAGGAAAAACTCCATTTTTCCTCTTCTGGATGCAGATTCCTCTGAGCTCTATGTTGGGTCCGTTCTTGAACTCAGTCTAGTGGTTGATGTAGAAGAACTCCTGGAAGATACTAACGGTTGGCTCCGTCTGGAGGTATACTTCACAAAAGACATGGATCTGGTATAAATTAGTGATTGAGTTGGGGCCGAGATCCTGAGGTCTAAGGTTGAAGAAGTTGAGCACGTCTAAGAAAAAACCCTTGTGCAAATGATCTGCAAATATGATAACCTCTCCCTGTTGAGTTTGGGGATGAGTTTCTTCTTCAAGCACGCGCCATCTGATTTCTTCTTGAGCCGGCAAAAGACCTTGGCTTATGAGGTCGTCCAGCATGAGGGTTGACACCTAGGATTTAGCCCAGTCGACGGCATTGTTGGTCTTGTTGGGGTCCATGAAGATTTCAATAAAGTTCAACTACAAGATAATGGTTACAATGATAAGCCGGTATATACTACGTTCATATGAGGTCAGCCGGCAAATTTACGAAAAATTCCCGGGTTATGAGATGGATAAGCCGGAATAGAATGAGTTGGGTACAGTTGTCCGGGTTATAACTGAAGGAAATATGCCCTAGAGGCAATAATAAAGTTGTTATTTTATATTTCCTTATTCATGATAAAGGTTTATTATTCATGCTAGAATTGTATTGATCGGAAACTTAAATACATGTGTGAATACATAAACAAATACCGTGTCCCTAGTAAGCCTCTACTAGACTAGCTCGTTGATCAAAGATGGTTAAGGTTTCCTAACCATAGACATGTGTTGTCATTTGATAACGGGATCACATCATTAGGAGAATGATGTGATGGACAAGACCCATCCGTTAGCTTAGCATATTGATCGTTCAGTTTATTGCTATTGCTTTCCTCATGTCAAATACATATTCCTCCGACTATGAGATTATGCAACTCCCGGATACCAGAGGAATACCTTGTTTGCTATCAAACGTCACAACGTAACTGGGTGATCATAAAGATGCTCTACAGATATCTCCGAAGGTGTTTGTTGAGTTGGCATAGATCGAGATTAGGATTTGTCACTCCGAGTATCGGAGAGATATCTTTAGGCCCTCTCGGTAATACACATCATAAGCTTGCAAGAAAATGACTAAGGAGTTAGTTACGAGGTGATGTATTACAGAACGAGTAAAGAGACTTGCCAGTAACGAGATTGAACTAGGTATGGAGATACCGACGATCGAATCTCGGGCAAGTAACATACCGATGGACAAAGGGAATTAGGTATGTTGTCATAATGGTTCGACCGATAAAGATCTTAGTAGAATATGTAGGAGCCAATATGGGCATCCAGGTTCCGTTATTGGTTATTGACCGGAGAGGTGTCTCGGTCATGTCTACATAGTTCTCGAACCCGTAGGGTCCGCACGCTTAAAGTTCGTTGACGATATAGTGTCATATGAGTTATATGTTTTGGTGACCGAATATTGTTCGGAGTCCCGGATGAGATCACGGACATGATGAGGGGTCTCAAAATGGTCGAGAGGTAAAGATTGATATATAGGACAATGGTATTCGGACACCGGAATAGTTTCAGAGTGCATCGGGTACTCATCGGGTCACCGGAAGGGGTTCTGGGCACCCCCGGCAAGTGTATGGGCCTTATGGGCCAAAGGGGGGACAGACCAGCCCACAAGGGGGCTGGTGCGCCCCGTCCCTTGGCTGGCCGGCCCTAGGGGAAGGAAAGGGGAGGGGTGGCCCCTCCCGCCTTTCCCTCCTTAGGAGAGAAAGGAAGGGGGGGCGCCACCTCCTCCTTCCTTCCTCCCGCACTCCAAATAAGGAAGGGGGGGGGGCGCCACTTGGGGGAAGACCCCAAGTAGGATTCGGCCTACTTGGGGGTGCCTCCTGGCTGCTCCCTCCACCCTCACCTATATATATGTGGGAGGGGGCACCTAGCACAAGACACAACATTGTCTTAGCCGTGTGCGGCGCCCCCCTCCACCGTTTACACCCCCGGTCATATTTTTGTAGTGCTTAGGCGAAGCCCTGCGGAGATAACTTCACCATCATCGTCACCACGCCGTCGTGCTGCCGGAACTCATCCACTACCTCGCCATCTTGCTGGATCAAGAAGGGAGAGGACGTCACCGAGCTGAACATGTGCAGAACGCGGAGGTGCCGTACGTTCGGTACTTGATCGGTTGGAGCACGAACAAGTTCGACTACATCAACCGCGTTAACAAACGCTTCCGCTTATGGTCAACGAGGGTACGTAGATACACTCTCCCCTCTCGTTGCTATGCATCTCCATGGATAGATCTTGCGTGTGCGTAGAATTTTTTTTGTTTTCCATGCAATGTTTCGCAACAGTGGCATCCGAGCCAGGTCTATACGTAGATATTTTTTTGAGGAAACTGCCGACGTGTCCATTAGAAAGAAAGCGAAGTACAGGCCTCCAACACGCCAACACGTACGCGAAACATCCAGCACAGCCAAGACCGAAACATTTGCAGATACAACCCTGAGAAAAAGACAAAACAAGGCAAGCATAGCCAGGTCCCTGCAATCGCCCGCTCCGCCGCTCGCCGAATCCCCACCGAGGCGAAGAACAGCGGGACACCAGCAAACCCAAGCTCAGACGAAGCTCCTCGCAGATCGCTGCTTTGTGGCGTCCACCTGAGGCCCTCCCAGACCGGCAGGGCACATGAATGATAGAGAACACCGGTGGGGTCGCACCCCACAACTTCGCTGAGCACGGCATCGCCGTCTTCCATCGCTGCCGACGAAAATAGCACGACGAAGCCACCAAGCCACCAACCACGAGCCCACAGCCGAGCCAGCGCGTTCCAGAACTCGCCGGCAGAGCACCTCCACCGCTACACGCCAGCGCCCCTGAAAAAAGGAGTCCAGCAGCTGTCGCCGTCACCGACGACAACCCCCACACCACCCCAAGAGCCAGCAGACGAGCAGCACCTCCAAACCTCACACCACCGCAGGAGGAAACGGAGGCGTGGCAACGAAGTGGTTGAAGGACAAAAGCTCCCATGAACGCCGGTGCCATCGACGCCTTGCCACCCGACGAGAGGAGACCAAAGCTCGCCAGATCCGCAGATCGACGAGCACCAAAATCCGGCCGCTCCCCGGCGAGGCCCAGAAGGACGACGACGCAGAGGGGAGGGAGCGTCGGCCACTTTATTCTCTCCCGCAGCGCGTCCACCTCCATCACGCCGGCAGGCAGAAACCACTCACTCCACACCCTATATACACACCGGCTCGCAGATCCGGGGATCCCCCACCCTCCCGCCACCGGAGCGGCCGCCGGAGGGGGAGGGATCCCACGGATTCGCCGGCGGTCGCGGTGGAAGAACCTAGCCGCCTCCCTGGTCGCCTTTTCCCTGTAGCGTGGGGAAAGAGGGGATCCGGAGCGGTCGTGGCACCCTTCAGCCCTTAGGTCTATACGTAGATGATATGCACGAGTAGAACACAAAGAGTTATGGGCGGTGATAGTCATACTGCTTACCACCAACGTCTTATTTTGATTCGGCAGTATTATGGGATGAAGCGGCCCGGACCAACCTTACATGTCCACGCACATGAGACCGGTTCCACCGACAGACATGCAACTAGTTTTGCATAAAGGTGGCTGGCGGGTGTCTGTTTCTCCTACTTTAGTTGAATCGAATTTGACTACGGACGGTCCTTGAAGAAGGTTAAAACAGCAAACTTGATGAATCACCATTGTGGTTTTTGCGTAGATAAGAACGGTTCTTGCTAGAAGCCCGTAGCAGCCACGTAAAACTTGCAACAACAAAGTAAATGACGTCTAACTTGTTTTAAGCGCCCTTTTATCGAAAAAAAAATATAATTCCCGAGTTAACGGAAATTTATCTTTATATTTGTGAGCCATTGATGGCCATGAAAGGAATATTGCATTAGACATGGCAGTATTTTTGTAGAAGTGGACTATGTAACTCATTGAGGTCGATAATATTGGTGAGCTACGGGCAGTGGAATCTTTCGACCTGTCTCCTAGTGAGCTCTCTGGTGAAATCCCTATAACTCAAAATAGTCTTGCTAAGTCTCAGTTGACTAAGACTTCGTTAAGTATCAGTCGATGCTATATCCGTGAGATACTACATTAAAAAATTTAATTTTAATTTTTTTCTTTTTCTCTCTGGTATGTTATGTCACATGACTGAGACTTGATTATATCTCAGTCGACTGAGACCTAGCTACACCCAACTCAGAATCTCTAGCATCGTTGACTCTTTTGAACTTGTCATGCAACAACCTGACGGGAAAAATACCTTCTGGGAATCAGTTCAGGACTCGTGGATGACCATCCATCTATGCTGGCAACCCAGGTCTTTTGTGGTCCATCTGTATCAAGGAGCTCTTCAGAAACTGAAATCATTCCATGGGCTTATGAAGATCAGCATGAGGGCATGAGTGATATACGTTGTCATTATACGTGGGTTGCCTATTGTTATCTTATGTATATGTATGAGTTAAGAAATAAACCATGTGTATGGTTGTATGACAAAATTTCAGTAATAATAAACAGTTTTGCTATTTCACATCTAGATGTAAAATAGTTATCTCACATCTAAGTCTAAAGCCGTTGGATATTTGTCTGTCTTTAAGATTCGCGCAGCTGTGTCTGGCTCGTTCGTGCGCTCGCTCCCGTCGCGTTGACGCGCGCGCGGCCCATGTCCAGGCCTATACCAGTGAGGGCCGGGCCGTTCTTGTTTTTTCTTTTGGCGTTATTGGGCTGGCGGGCCGGTTTTTGTCCATACTCTCCTCGCAATCCTCTCCAGCGCCCTCACCTCGCATTCATTCGTTCATTCCCATTCCCCTGCGGGCAAGACTCTGTTCCAGGCGGCTGCGATTTTGGAGATCGAGAAGGGAGAGGAGAGAGCACGCAGCGAAGTGAGTTCTTTGTCCGGTCCTTCTTCTTCCTCTTGTTCAATTCTTCTTTTTAGCACGCCCTTTTGTTGTGATTCATCCCCAACAATCCAGGGGTTGTCCCCAATCTGGAGATGTTTGTGTACAGATTCAGTGTGTGTGTGTGTGTGGTGGGGAGGGGGGTAGCAGGTAAGATTCAATGGGGGCGGGTGGTAGTTTTTGTGTGTACAAATTCAATGAAATGGTACGATTTTTGTGTGCAGCGGAGTTCATTTTGATTTAGTGTTTTTGCCCGGTTAGAACATATAGATTCAGTGTGTTTGGTACATTTTTATGTTCGTTTTTGCCAGATATAAACACATTTTTATAGTGTGTAGCACTGGGCTTAATCTGTGTCTTGGTAGGTAGGAATGGTGATTAGGGCTAGGATTTGAACCCTAAGCACATTTTCTGTCAATCAAGGTTCATTTTCTGTCAGTTTTTATTCATGCTATCCCATTTTCATGTTGTCCCATTTTTCTTGTCCGCATAACTCTGTTAAGGTTTGTCCAGTATCATAGTTTTTTTGTTATTTTTTATCTGCAACCTTTTTCATTATGTGCATCTGTGTTGTTATCGGCGTACATTTTTCTGTGAAGCTATCAGTATTGTCAATAACCTGCTACTGTGATGCTCTATAAGCCTCCATTTTTGTTTTTATGTGGGACGGCGGTTCCAGATGTTTCCTGTGGTGGTTTTGTTTCATGAATGATATGTATCAGAAGCAAGCATTTTCTGGCGCGTTGGCTTAGCTTATGTTTTGTTTTGATTACTTGGGTTTTGGTTTAGTAGTGTATGTTAGCTAGATTCATGTCAGGGAGTAGGATGAGATGATGCAAAATGTTGCCAGTGTCGCGTTAGTCACACAGATTTGAGTTACTTTAGGAGCACAATGGGCAACCTCCACCACCCTCTCTTTTTATAGAATCATCAAGTGATCTGAATTTCCGATATCACATAATTAGTTCATTTTGGAGGGATGGAGGGTACCCTCAGTGAGTTTTTCTTTGTCCATATATACACACATGTGTGGTTCTTTTTCTTTTTCTTGTCTAACTATTTTATTACCAATCAAATCTGGAGTAGCACACATGTTTTTATTTTGTTATCATTTTCTTTTTTCAAGTTCATGTCATATAATCAGCAGTTAAGTCATTTTTTCATCGCCCTTTTTTGTTTTTACTTTATTTTTGGTAAGCAGGTGTTGTGTGGGCTTTGTGGGAACTTTTGCCAGAATTCCGAAGCTGGTGACTTCAAGGTCCACGTATGGGACGAGTTTCGCTCTTCAGTGGTAATCCAATAGCACTTCATGTGCGAACTTTTTTTTGGTCCATGTTTTTTTGTAAATCAGTTTTACATCCATGTCTTAGGTTTTTCCTTTTTTTTGTCCAATGAAGTATGTTATGTCATATCTAAACTATCCATGGGGGATGGTGTGGAGTGTGGTTGAAAACTTGATATAAGTTCATTTTTCTGGCTTTTTTGTTTTTCTAAGCTATTTTTTAAAAATAGGTTGTCCCATGCAATGAAGGGACATATGTCAACGACATTACTAGCAACTATATGTGTTTTGAAGCTTGCTGACACAAATACACTGTGTATCTCTCCAAGGGGATAGACAGGGCAAATAATAAGGGGGGCGAGCCTCGACTCGCAACTAGGGCTGTTTTTGTAAGTGTAGTTGCCCCAGTTGCAACTCAATCATCGACTTGCAACCTGGTGATTTTTTTCGTAGTTTGTAGGTGCCCTAGTTGCAAGTTAACCAGCGACTCGCAACTGGGATTTTCCATAGTTTTTTAACCCGGGAGCTCTTTCGTAGTTTTGTATTTTTACTCAGTTGCAAGTCAATACTCGACTCGCAACTCGGGGGACTTTTTTTTTGTAGATTTTTAATAGCCCCATTTGCAAGTCAACCCTCAACATGCGACTGCGGCTTTTATTTAGCGTAGTTTCCCCAATTGCAAGTCAAGCTTCGACTTGCAAGTCGGTGGCTTTTTCGTAGTTTTGTGGTTGTCTCGGTTACAAGTCGACCCTCCACTCGCAACTTAGGGCTTTTTATGTAGGTACGGTTGCCCTAGATGCAAGTCAACCATCGACTTGCAACTTGGTAACTTTTTCGTAGTTTGTAGTTGCCCCAATTGCAAGTCTACAATCGACTTGCAACTGGGAGTTTTTCATAGGTTTTGTAGGTGTTTGATGTGCAAGTTAAATCTCGAACTCGCAACCTAGGGGCGTTTTCGTTGTTTTGTAATTTTCCCCAATTGGAAGTCAATACTCGACTCGCAACTATGTTTTTGTAGTTGTAGTTGCCCAGTTGCAAGTCAAGCATCGGCTCGAAACCCATGGGCTTTTCCATTGTTTTGTATTTGTGCCCTAGTTGCAAGTCAATACTCGACTCGCAACCGGGGGGCTCTTTTGTAGTTTAGTTGCCCCAGTTGCAAGTCAAGCCTCGACTTGCAACTCGGCGGCTTTATCGTAGTTTTGTAGTAGCCCTAGTTGCAAGTCAATCCACAGTTCGCAACTGGGGCTTCTTTGTATGTGTAGTTGCACGAGTTGCAAGTCAACCATCGACTTCCAACTCGGTAGCTTTTTTCGTAGTTTGTACTTGCCCTAGTTGCGGGTCAACTATCGACACGCAATTGGGCTTCTTCATAGGTTTTGTAGGTGCTCTAGTTGCAAGTCAAACCTCGAGTCGCAACCCGGGGGCTTTTTTGTTGTTTTGTATTTTTGGCTGAGTTGCAAGTCAATACCCAACACGCAACTAGGGCTTTTTTGTAGTTGTAGTTGCCCGAGTTGCAAATCACCCATCGACTTGCAACTCAGAGACTTTTTCGTAGTTTTATTGTAGCCCAAGTTGCAAGTCAACCCTTGACTCGCAACTGCGCATTTTTTGTAGTGTAGTTGCTCCAGTTGCAACTCAAGCTCATCTTGCAACTCAGTGGCTTTTCCGTAGTTTTGTAGTTGCCCCGGTTGCAAGTCGACCCTTGAATCGCAGCTTTGGCTTTTTTTGTAGATGTTGTTGCCCTAGTTGCAAGTCCACCATCGACTTGCAGCTCAGTTGATTTTTTTGGTAGGTCGTAGTTGCCCTAGTTGCAAGTCAACCATCGACTCGCAACTAAGCTTTTTCATAGATGTGTAACACAGGGGCTTTCCCGTAGTTTTGTATTTTTGCCCCAGTTGCAAGTTAATACTCGACTCGCAATCCGGGGGCTCTTTTTGTAGTTTTAGTTGCCCCAGTTGCAAGTCAAGCCTCGACTTGCAACTCTGCGGCTTTATCATAGTTTTTTAGTAGCCCTAGTTGCCAGTCAACCCCCGACTCACAATTGTGGCTAGCCTCGACTTGCAACTCGGCGGCTTTATCGTTGTTTTTTATTAGCCCCATTTACAAGTCAATCCTCGACTCGCAATTGTGGCTTTTTTGTAGTGTAGTTGCCCTAGTTGCAAGTCAAGTCTCGACTTGCAACTCGGTGGCTTTTCCGTAGTTTTGTAGTTGCCTCGATTGTAAGTAGACCCTCGACTCTCAAGTTTTTTTTGTAGGTGTAGTTGCGCTAAGCGCAAGTCAACCATCAAACTCGGTGGCTTTTTTTGTAGTTTGTAGTTCCCTCAGTTGCAAGTCTACAATTGACTAGCAATTGGGCTTTTTTCATAGGTTTTCTAGGTGCCCTAGTTGCAAGTCAAGCCTCGACTCACAACCCGTAGGTTTATTCGTAGTTTTGTTTTTTGCCCCAGTTGCAAGTCCATACTCGACTCGTAACCGCGGTGCTTTTTTTGTAGGTGTAGTTGCCCCAGTTGCAAGTCAAGGCTTTTCATAGTTTTATAGTAGCCGTAGTTGCAAGCCAATCCTTGACTCGCAACTATGGTTTTTTCGTAGTGTAGTTGCCCTAGTTGCAAGTCACGCCTCGACTTGCAACTCGGTGGCTTTTTTGTAGTTTAGTAGTTGCCCCAGTTGCAAGTCGACCCTCAACTCGCAATTGCGGCTTTTTTGTGGGTGTAGTTGCCCTAGTGGATTTTTTTGTAGCTCGTCGTTGCCCGGTTGCACGCCAACCATGCTCACAACTCTTTTTTCATAGGTTTTCTAGGTGCCTAGTTACAAGTCAAGCCTCAACTCACAACCCGGGGGCTTATTCATAGTGTTGTATTTTTGCCCCAGTTGCAAGTCAATATTTGTCTTGCAACTAGGGGCTTTTTTTTTGTAGTTGCAGTTGCCCCAGTTGCAAGTATGCCTCGACTTGCAACTCGGGTCCTTTTTCGTAGTTTTGTAGTAGCCCGAGTTGCAAGTCAAACCTCAACTCGCAACTGCGCCTTTTTCCGTACTGTAGTTGCCCCAGTTGCAACTCAAGCCTCGACTTGCAACTCGGTGGCTTTACAGGAGTTTTATAGTTTCATCGGTTTCAAGTCGACCCTCAACTCGCAACTGTTTTTTTTTGTAGGTGTAGTTGCGCTAGGTGCAAGTCAACCATTGACTTGCAACTCGGTGGCTTTTTTCGTAGTTTGTAGTAACCCAAGTTGCAAGACTGCAATTGACTCACAAGTGCGGCCTTTTTGAAACTCGGGGGCTTTTCCGTAGTTTTATAGTTGCCTTGGTTTCAAGTCGATCCTTGACTCGCAACTCGGGCTTTTTTTTCTAGGTGTAGTTGCCCTAGTTGCAAGTCACCCATCGACTTGCAACTCGGTGACTTTTTCATTGTTTTGTAGTTGCCCCGGTCGCAATTCGACCCTCGACTCACAACTGCAACTTTTTTTGTGGGTGTAGTTGCCCAAGTTGCAAGTCAAGCCTCGACTAAAAAACAAAAAACACATTTTTCATTGTTCTCCATAAACTTGCCTGAATACCAATGTAGACCACTGCAAAGTTATCTTCATGACCTGCAGCCAAGAGTTTCAAAATAAAAAATTATGATGTTCACAATCTTTTTTGTTCTGCTACAAATTTGACTATCATGCTTGATAGATATGGTTTCTTTTCTTGTTTAGTTTTTACTCACATGTGTGTTTCTGTCGAAGAGATTTAGATCTTTTTATTACTTGAATTAGATGGCTAAATGTTCACAGTAGGTAGTTTTTCATTGTCTCAGCAAATTTGGCTGGCAATGTTCCAGTGAGGCCTATAATATTTGATCAGGCTGTAGATAGACATGTTCAGAAGGCCAGCTTGGGTGGCAATGCTGTTGTAGCGTAGTAACTAGTAACTGTTCCCTAAAGTGTTCCCTTTTTTGTGTTTTCATGGAATAAATGAGTCTGCCCTTTGAGCTACGAATGTTTCTGAGGTATCTATCGTTGAATGATGCGGCATTTGTGCATCAGTAAAAGAGAGAGATTTTTGTGAACAAAGCATTTGGTTTCAAAAAGTGTGAAAGGATTTGCGGAAGAGTATGTGCAGTTAGTTTTTACTCATATGTCTATTTCTGTCAAAGAGATGGCTGCTTGTTAATTCTCACTTGAAATAGATGGCTACTTGTTCACAGTTAGTAGTTTTTCATTTGTTACAACACATGCATGTGTGCACCCTATCTGAATATGCAAAACTGAAGAAACTAAAGTTTTGTATTTTATTCTTTTTTGTTTAGTTAGCTTACCCTTGTTTTCATCCCTGCTGTGGTTGACACCTGTTATGCACTGATATAGCTGCACAAACACACTTATATGTAGTTATTCAACCACACATACACACTATTTATGCACTGATCTAGCTATGGGTTGTTTGGTTTCTTTAGCTCCCACACACATGCATACTGCTATGAACTGATATATAGTTACCTGTTAACTGTATTTTTTCCCAGACCAGAAACACAAGAGTTGTTCTCCGAAGGATGGAAACAAGGAAAATCATAAGCAATTTCAAGTATCTTCAAGCACACACAGAAGGATGATGGGATTTCTGAAAGACCCATAATTCCTACACACAAAAAAATTCTACAAGGGATATACATAGCCCACACAAGGGCCATTTTTCTCCAGCTCCACACAGAAGGAGCTACAAGGGATACATACAGCCGAAATCTTTTGCTCCTGCAACTTGCTCCTTTTCTCTCTTCAGCCTTCCCAATTCTGTCTCTGTTTTCTTCTAGTATTTTCTTGGTCCAACCATGGCGGCTGTGTGGGGGAGAAGGGGGATGGAATGGATGACAAACAAACAAGCCTAGAAGGGAAGGCCTGTGTAGACAACGAGAGTTTAGCAGGGGAGGAAGAAAGCGAACAGGAAGAAAGCAAACAAAGTTGTCAACCAGAGGGGCCACATATAGGGTGATGTCATGTTAGATGTGAGATAGTATCTCACATCTAGATGTGACATAGACAGACCCAATAATAAATATATGAATGCAGGCTCTTGAACCTGCGGCAACATTGCCCAGGCTTGTCGCCTCGTCAGAATTGAGAGCCTTACATTGCCATGTACGGTACTGACCTATGAGTTGCAATGTGATGAGGGGATCTTCAGTCTGTTCGGCAACAACCGAGACCCAACTCAGACGATTGTCTCACCCATGAAACAAGGAGACCAATGAAAGTCTGGACAGGAACGGGGAACTTTGGCACGAACGCCGGCGAACCACGCCACCTCCTCGAGCGGAACCCAAGTTCTGGCAAGCCACCGAATAACACAAAACATCGAGCTGGGTCAGTAACAGCAGCTTACGAGGCCCGACCCTAGAAGAACTGAATAATCCCACAACTGGAGCCATGCGTCGGGTGCCATCCAATGTCATGCACGACTGCTCATTGGCGTACTGATCGGTGTGCTGTGCGGACGTTCTGACAGCTGAAGCATTGGCACTAAGATTCGGATTATCCCTGACGCAAAGGGCGGGAGTTTAACTGTCTTGTTACCAACTCAGATAATTTGAAAGTCATTGACACCATGAAAAACAGAGAATGTTATGTTGGAGTGGCGGCAGTTGCCTTTGATGATTGATATTATATGTCTTGTGATTTCCCTAGTACGAGTTTCAAACATTGTAATAGGAAAGCAAATAAGGGCATCTCCAACGGCAACCCGCAAAAACCTTCCGCATCCGTCCGCGGACAGGCGGGACCAGTCCGCGGACATAGATGCGGGAGGTCAACATCCAACGCTCGCCGCATACATTTCAAACTATTTTTCAACAAACCGAATGAAATTCATGCAAATACGGCCAGATTTCGTACAAACATGAAGGATTTTATACAAACACGACGGATTTAACTACATTTCAGACATTTAAAACAAAAGAAAGACCCGCCCCTAAACCTATCCCACAGCGGCGGCGGTTGGCGTCTAAGCCCGTGTCGTCCTCCTTCCGCCGTCTTCATGAGCACCGGCGATAAGACCGATGAAGTGAAGGTGCGGTCTTCAGCGAGGAAGAGTAGAACACGGGAGACGGACCGGCCAACATGGGACACCAGGACCCGCCGTCTCCCGGCCAACATGGGACACCAGGACCCGCCGCCTCCCGTGGCCTACTCATCCTCGGAGGAGTCCGCGCCTTGTCCGTCGCCGGTGGATGTAAGGTCCACGAGGGAAATGGTGGCGCCTTGGCTGTCGTCATCCCACCGGGTTGGCTGATGGTTCGTCAACGGCGCGTAGGAGGCGCAGCTGGCTATGTTCTCCGCGATCGCCTGCAGCTACGCCTCCGCGACTGCCGCTTCCTGGTGAGCGGCGGCTTGAGCGTGGATGGCATCGTAGATGCCACGCTACTCCATGATGAAATTTGGGTTTGCCGCGCCCATGGCCGCCGCGGCCTCCTCGCTTGCGCGCTCGCCGTAGATCTAGCCCTCCGCCAGCCGGTGCTGCTCAAGGAGGAACAGGTTGTACCGTTGTTCCTCCTACGCCTGCTCCATGGTGAAGTCGGCGTGCACAGGAGGCGTGGGAGCCGGGGCGGAGTTGTCGGAGCCTGTCTCCATCGTGGTGTCGTCCTCGTCGTCGGAGACCTCGGGCAAGTTGGCCGGCAAGCCAGCCTCGATCCGCCTGGCACGGCGGCTATGCCAGGCGGCGGCAAGGGCGGCCACCGCGTGCTTCATCCCCAGGGATAGACTGTCCCACAGTGCTTTCCCGCTGGCGGTCATGGCGGAGGTTGTGGAGGGGCTGGTGTTGTGGTGTGGAGTTAGCCGGGTGTGGCCGCCTTTATATAGCGGATTCCGGTGAGGCGAGGCGTCCGGGTGCATCAATGCGCGGCGCCGGAATGGGTTTCTCGGCAGGCGAGCCTGCTTAATGGCGGCAGATGGACGAACAGCGACATTGAACGGGCGCGGTAGATATATGTCCCGTCCCGTCCAGTCACGCGTCTCCGGCATTGAACTGGCACGGACACCGGAAACGCGTCGCGAGCGGCGCCCTCGGCCGGCGCGCCGCTTCAGTGACGGAGGCAGTGAGAGGTCGCGTCCGCCCTGAGCCGTCCTCAATGTTGAGGGCGCGCTCTACAGCGGCATGAATGCAGGCAGCTGGTGTCGGACGGGAGCGCGCGCGGGAAGGGGGGTTGGTGGACCAGGGCGGTCAGAAACGGGTTTGGGATCGGTCCGGATTCCCGCAAATCTCCCCCACGTTTTGTCTCCGGTTTGCGGGAGAAATCGCATCCGGACCGCTCCACGGACCAATACAAGTCGGCGTTGGATGGCTTCCACGGTCCGGACAGCGCGGTCCGAACGGTTGCGGAAGGTTTACGGTCCACCTTGAAGATGCCCTAAGGTCGCTCTCGTGAGCTTGCTAGGTTGGCTAGATATTTTACTACTTATGATTGGTTTGAGGAGCCTCTGAATGGTATTGCAACCCTCCTCGTAGATGATGTAACGGTTATTTCAAATTAAATGGGTTCTATTTGTTTGAAAAAAAAATGGACATGAGCTGCCGACATGCACGCAGTGGGTGACTGCTCTGATATGAATTCCGCATTGCTTTTGACTTCCGCGACTTTGATTCGATACCAGTCGTTGGTTGTGGAATTTCACGCGCTAAAATTAGGTGGTAGTCCGGTCGTGGAGACTCCTTACACGAACCACATATGGTGCATTTCGCTGTCACTAGCTACGCCCCCGATCGAGTGGATGATCCAACTGCTGCCGGGTCCTTAAATATAGCCAT
Source organism: Thinopyrum elongatum (assembly GCA_011799875.1). Classification (NCBI taxonomy): domain Eukaryota; kingdom Viridiplantae; phylum Streptophyta; class Magnoliopsida; order Poales; family Poaceae; genus Thinopyrum; species Thinopyrum elongatum. The sequence goes on along the minus strand of CM022301.1, from coordinate 554,028,977 downwards.
CGCCACTCCACAAGACACTTCAAACACACACGAGTACCCAAAATGGCCAGGCCAAGGCAGCTGGTCCAGTCTACGGTGATCCTCCTCCTAGCGACATGGTTCCTCCGGAGCTCGTCAGCTCCGGCCATGCTTGCGCCCCCGCCGCCACCACAACCACCGGACACCCTCTGCATCCCCTACGAGCGGGATGCACTTCGCGCGTTCAAGGCTAGCCTCACCGACCCGGGCAACTACCTCTCGTCGTGGCGAGACGAGGACTGTTGTCGATGGATAGGCGTCGAGTGCAGCAACCGAACCGGCCACGTCATCAAGCTTGAGCTCGACGGGTCTAACACCATGGGTTGGCCGATGGGAGGTGAGATAAACCCCTCCTTGCTCACTCTACGACATCTGAGGCACCTTGATCTCTCGTTCAACGACTTCGGTGGCAAGCCCATCCCAGAGTTCATCAGCGGTCTTGGGAGCCTTACGCATCTCCTCCTCTCCAACTCGTTTTTCGGCGGGCAAATCCCTCCGCAGCTTGGAAACCTCCAACCTGCTCATCCTTGACCTCTCAAATCAGTTGCACAGTTGTTACTCGCCTGATCTCGCATGGGTCTTGCAGCTATGGAAGCTACAATACCTTGGCATGTCTCAGGTGGACCTTACCGCCGCCGTTGACTGGGCTCATGTTGTTAACATGCTCCCCTCCCTAGTAACTCTTGAACTACAATCTTGCGGGCTTCGGAGCACTATGCCTCCACCGTTGAACTCCAACCTCACATCACTAGAGAACCTCTACCTCGACTCCAACTCCTTTAACTCGTCCTTTGGAGCCAACTACTTGGCTTGGGATCTACCTGCTCTTAGAATTCTTAAAATGTATAGTTGCGGGATCTGGGGTCCTATCCCTGCCGCGGTCGGAAACTTTACCTACATCCAATCACTGTTCCTTGACAATAACAACTTCTCCGGCATGGTGCCATCTACCTTCAAGAAACTAAAGAAACTACAAATGCTCAGGTTATCACATAACCTCATTAGCGGGGGCATAGAAGATCTATTGCATAGATTGCCAACAGATGAGTTACAAGAGTTGCACTTGCAGCACAATAGGTTGGCAGGGAGAATTCCAGATCGGTTAGATCACTTTACCAGCTTGTCCACACTTCGTCTCAATGACAACAAACTATTTGGAGAGGTACCAGTCGGCATACGGGAACTCACAAATTTAAAGGAGTTGCGGTTAAACTCAAACAACCTACATGGTACAATCACTGAAGACCATTTCACAAACCTGACTAGGCTAGAAGTCTTGTGGCTCTCCAATAATTCATTAACTATGTTGGTTGACAACTCATGGAACACTCCATTCAAATTAACTTCAGCGAGCTTTAGATCTTGCATCCTAGGACCACATTTTCCAACATGGATTGGCCAAAGAACACTCGGCACTCTTGATATTTCAAACACTAGCATACATGATTCCATTCCTGATGAGTTTTGGATCGCAGTTTCCCGTGCTAGAATTTTGGATTTGTCGGGAAATCGAATTGTTGGCAGGCTTCCCTCATTTTCCTTGTTTGGTGGATTGGGAGCTCTTTTACTGGACATCAGTTCTAACCATCTTGTTGGCCCCATTCCAACACTTCCAAAGAGCCTTCTCTACTTGGACCTCTCAGGGAACAACCTATCAGGTGAACTGCCATCAGATATTGGAGCACCAGAGCTGCAAGTACTCGTGCTCTTAAAGAATTCCTTTTATGGCACAATTCCATGCTCCCTGTTTGAGTTGGAACAATTGAAGTCCTTAGACCTATCGGAGAACCAACTAAATGAGACATTGCTGGATTGCCCTCACGCACCAGAAACTTCAAATATTTTCATGCTTAGCTTGAATAACAACAATCTTTCGGGAGAATTTCCATCGTTTCTTCAGAGGTGTAAAGAGCTAAAATTCCTTGATCTGGCATACAATCAATTTTCTGGGGGCTTGCCGACGTGGATCGGTTCAAAGTTACCATACTTGGCATTTATGCGGCTGCGGTCAAACATGTTCTCTGGTGGTATCCCTATTGAACTCACCGAGATGAAGGGGCTTCAGTATTTAGACATTGCAAGTAATAACATCTCAGGGGACATACCACTGTCACTTGGGAATCTCGTGGCTATGGCTCATACTCCCAACCAACAAGACGCCCTTTTCCAAATTGTCCACTTTCGATTGGCTTCCACATATATGTTCCTCATCGATCCCTCTGATATGGATAGTTTGGTGGTGGTCACAAAGGGTCAACAGCTCGAATACACAACAGGAATCGCGTACATGGTGAACATTGATTTTTCCTGCAACAGATTAATAGGGAAGATTCCTCGGGAAATCGGCATGCTTGTAGCATTAACAAACCTAAATTTGTCCTGGAATCATCTCAGCGGCATGATCCCCCAAACTATTGGTGAGCTACAAGCAGTGGAATCTTTCGACCTCTCTCATAACGAGCTCTCTGGTGAAATCCCTACAAGTTTGGCATCTCTAACATCGTTGACCCATTTGAACTTGTCATATAACAACCTGACGGGAACTATACCATCTGGAAATCAGTTAAGGACTCTGGATGACCAGCCATCCATCTATGTTGGCAACCCAGGCCTCTGTGGTCCACCTGTATCAAGCAACTGTTCAGGAACTGGAATCACCCGACAGGCTCTTGAAGATGAGCATGAGGGCATGAGCGATGTGTTGTCATTATACCTCGGTATTGGCACCGGGGTTTTAGCTGGTCTCTGGATTATCTTTTGTGGCTTCTTGTTCATGCGGAATTGGAGAATTCGTTGGTTCTCGTTTTGTGACAGCGTGTATGATTGGATTTATGTGAAAGTGGCACTGAGTCGGGCTTCACTGGCAAGAAAAATGCCAGTAAGGGCTGGCTAAGATCATGGCTAGCTGGAACTTCTGTTCTTACATAGTATGATTCTGGGATTAGTATTAAGCCCCTTTCGTCTTATGTAATGCTCTTCTCTGCCATCTAAGCTGTAGCATGATAAAATGTGCATGTTTTCATCTTATGGATATGTATATGAACTAAAACATGTGTATGGCTGTATTACCAAATTCAGTGATAATAAATATTGTCCTGTGAGTTGCCTCATCAGAATTCAGAGGCTCTTGAACCTGAGGCGACATTGCCCAAGCTTGTTGCCTCATCAGAATTCAGAGCCTCGCATTGCCGCGTACGGTATTGACCTGTGAGTTGCAATGTGACGAAGGGATCTTCAGTCTGCTCTGCAACAACCGATCGAGCACCAAATCAGACGATTATCTCACCCGCGCATCATGGCAACCGAAAAAAATCTGGAGAGTGCTAGCTAGGATATGGAGACGAACTCTAGAACGTTTTGAGTCAGAGATGGAGTGCTAGCTAGGATATCATAGGAAAATTCCTACTACTATTCTGTAACGTAGTTATTGTGTACAAAGGAGCTGAGCTCAGCAGACAGCAGTGCGTGGATGTTCTGGTCTGAACTTGCCGCCGTTTACGACTTTGACGAGCTACCCTGTTTGCTATGTGGAATTGTATGCTCTAAAACCAGCTGCTGTGGATATACAACCGACAGTCCAACTCTCGCATCTCATTTCAGTCAGATTGGTTGGCGGACAGTGCATTTCGCTGTTCCTACCGATTAAATGGCGGGGCCAAGGCATCTGATCCAAGTTGCGGTGATCCTCCTAGCAACGTGGTCCCTCCTCTTCATCCGGAGCTCGTCGGCCGCAGTCATGCCTGCACTCCGACCACCGCCACCACCGGCAGCGTCAGGAGGCACCCTCTGCATCCCCCGCGAGCGGGACGCGCTCCTCGCCTTCAAGGCCAGCCTCACCGACCCGAGCAACTACCTTTCGTCATGGCGGGGCGAGGTGGACTGCTGCCGGTGGACCGGCGTCGAGTGCAGCAACCGGACCGGCCATGTCATCAAGCTCCAGGTCAGAAGCCACACCAACTCGGAAGGTGAGCTCGTGCCCGGAACTACCATTGGAGGTGAGATAAGCTCCTCCTTGCTCACTCTGCGTCATCTCAAGCACCTGGACCTCTCGTCCAACAACTTCGGCGGCAGGCCCATCCCAGAGTTCATCGGTGGACTTGGGAGCCTGACGCATCTCCTCCTCGCCAACTCGTACTTCGGCGGCCGGATCCCTCCCCACCTCGGAAACCTCTCCAACCTGCTTGTCCTTGACCTCTACGACTACCATCAGTCCCACAGTTGTTACTCGCCGGATCTCGCATGGGTGTCGCGCCTGCGGAAGCTACGCCACCTCGCCATGTCCGGGGTGGACCTAAGTGCCACCGTCGACTGGGCTCATGCTGTCAACATGCTCCCCTCCTTGGTACTCCTTGAACTAGTATCTTGCGGGCTTCGGAACACTGTGCCGCTGCCGTTCCGCTCCAATCTCACATCACTAGAGACCCTCCATCTCGAGTCCAACTCCTTTAACTCGACTTTTGGAGCCAACTACTTGGCTTGGGAGCTACCTGCTCTCCGACTTTTTTACATGGATAGCTGCGGGATTGAGGGTTCTATCCCTGACGCAGTTGGAAACTTGACCTCCATTCAATCACTGTCCCTTAGCAAAAATAACTTTGGCATGCTGCCATCGACCTTCAAGAAACTTAGAAAATTGCGATTCCTCAACTTAGGGGAGAACTTCATCGGTGGGGCGATACAAGATCTATTGCATAGATTGCCAACGGATGAGTTACAACAGCTATACTTGTACCGAAATAATTTGACAGGGAGCCTTCCAGATTGGCTAGAGCATTTTAGCAGTTTGTCCATACTTTGGCTCCATAATAACAAACTATCCGGAGAGATACCGATCAGTATACGGGAACTCACAAGGTTAAAGGAGTTACGGTTGGATTCAAACAACTTGCATGGTATCATCACCGAAGAGCATTTCAGGAATCTTACTAGCCTACAGGTTCTATGGATCTCCAATAATTCCTTAACTATGCTGGTTGACAGCACGTGGAACACTCCATTCAAATTAACTTCAGCGGGCTTTAGATCTTGCATCCTAGGCCCCCAGTTTCCAACATGGATTAGCCAACCAACACTCGACATTCTTGATATTGCAAACACAAGTATACATGATTCCATTCCCGTTGAGTTTTGGATGGCAATGCACAATGTGAAAGTTTTGGAGTTATCGGAAAATCGGTTTGTTGGCAAGCTTCCCACTTTTTCTATATTTGGTGCATTGGAAGTTGTCGTGTTGGATATCGGTTCAAACCAGCTTGATGGCCCGATTCCGACACTCCCAAAGAACCTAGTCTACCTGGACCTCTCTAGGAACAACCTATCGGGTGCACTACCGTCAGATATTGGAGCGCCGATGGTAGAAACACTCATGCTCTTCCAAAATTCTTTTTCCGGAACCATTCCATGCTCCCTGTTTGAGTTGCAGCAACTGAAGTTCCTCGACCTATCAGAGAACCTACTGAACGGCACATTGCCAAATTGCCCTGAGACACCCAAAAGGTCAAATATCACCATGCTTAACTTGAATAGCAATGATATTTCAGGAGAATTCCCATCAATTCTCAAGAGGTGTAAAGAGCTAAAATTCCTTGACCTGGCATGCAATAAATTTTCTGGGAGGTTACCAACATGGATCGGGTCAAAGTTACCATACTTGGCATTTCTGCGGTTGCGGTCAAACATGTTTTCTGGTGGCATCCCTTCCAAAATTACCAAGATGAATTGGCTTCAGTATTTAGACATTGCAAGCAACAACATCTCAGGGAACATACCAGTTTCACTTGGGAGCCTCATAGCTATGGCTCATACTCCCAATCAACAAGATGGCCTTTCCCAATACGTCCAAATTCAACTGCCTTCGTCGGGAACTGTTGGTGCTACTAATAGTGATAGTTTTTGGGTAGTCACAAAAGGTCGGCAGCTTGAATACAGAACAGGAATCAATTACATGGTAAACATTGATCTTTCCAGCAACAGTTTGACAGGGCAGATTCCTCAGGAAATCGGCATGCTCGTTGCATTGAAAAACTTGAACTTGTCATGGAATCGCCTTAGCAACATAATTCCCCAAACTATTGGTGAGCTTCATGCAGTGGAATCTTTGGATCTCTCACATAATGTGCTGTCTGGTGAAATCCCTACAAGTTTGGCAGATCTGACATCATTGGCCCACTTGAACTTGTCGTATAACAATCTGACAGGGAGCATACCTTCCGGCAATCAACTACAAATTTTGGACGACCCGGCATCAATCTACATCGGCAACCCAGGTCTCTGTGGTCCACCCATCTCAAGGAACTGTCCAGGAACTGAAACCTCTCCACGGGCTCCTGAAGATGAGCATGAGGGCATGAGTGATGCATCGTCATTATACCTCGGCATTGGCACGGGGTTGGTAGCAGGTCTCTGGATTGTCTTTTGTGGCTTGTTATTCAAGAGGAATTGGAGAATTCGTTGGTTCTTGTTCTCTGACAGAGTGTATGATTGGGTTTATTTGCAAGTGGCACTGCGTTGGGCTTCAATGGCAACAAATAGATCAGCAGGGGCCGGCTGAGATCATCGCTGGCAGGAACTTCTGATCTTCATAGTACGAATCTGGGATTAGTATTAAGCCTTCTTGTCTTCTGTAATGCTCTTGTTCTGTATGCAAGTTATAGCATGATAAAATGTGGTCCTTGCCATCTTATGAGTATGTATATGAATTCAGACATGTGTATGACTGTATGACCAAATTCCAGTAAGAATAATAAGTAGATGAAAGTAGTTGGCTCTCGAGCCTGCGGCGACATTGCCCAGGCTTGCTGCTTCATCAGAATTCAGAGCCTCACACTGGCATGTACTGACTGTACTGACCCGTGAGTTGCAGACTTGCAGTGTCACGAGGGGATGTGCGCCAAATGAGCGCAGCAACCGAGCGCCAAAGCAAACGAGCATCCCGGCCATCAGTCACAGCGAATGATAAATCATCCTTCACCTGGATCCACACGTCGGGGGCGCATCCGCTGGTGTGTAATACGGCACCGGAGGGGCGATGAGCTCGTGATGTCTCTGTACATGGATCAGCTGCGAGGGCAGGGCGAAGCGGGTCAGTAGGAAATTCACTGAAGGCGGAGAGCGCGCGCGCGCGTGAGTTGGAGAGGGCGTGAGTAGCTGACCTTGAAGGCGGGCGGTAGAGGAAGTCGGCGGAGCCCGTCGCGCCGCTCGTTGCGCGCCGCCGAGCGAAGAAAAGTGGCGACAGGGGGATTGCTAGGATTTTCTTTTTATTTCGGCCGTTCCGCGGGAGCCGTTGGGCTTTTGCAGTCCGCAGTTACATGGATGGGCCGCTAATGTGAGGAGATATGGGCTCGGCTTGTTTGGTTGGACCAAAACCACCTGGGCTCGCCGTCCTTTCCTCTTCTGCCGCTCTCCTGAAAAAAAAAACTATTACTACTACTTTATCTAAAAAAACTAACAACTATAATTAGAGGGTTTGTCTTAAGGGAAATCCTCCCCTTCAGCCGACGGATTACAACGCAGGCATCGACCTCCTCTATCGAACGACATGTGTCCTTTTATTCTTTCCTTCTGTTGATTTCTCACCACCGCAAGGCAAGACTCCGGCACACGTCGCTACTTCTGCGACCCGTGGGAGGTTACTGAAACATGGCAGATGTTGCAGGATGTCATACGTCATCCAACGACTGTTGCCAGAAAAAAACAACAAGACCTCAGTTGCAAAAAGAAAAAGAAACTGCAACAAGATCTCAGTTGCAAAAAATTCTGCAACAAAACCTTTATTTGCAAAAAATTCCGTAACATGACCCGTGTTGCAGAAAAGTACTGCAACACGACCTTTGTTGCAATAGTAAAAGGTGATGCTTGACCGCTCACTCGGCCCGATCCAACGTTTCGCGAGGCGGCAAATCTTTTTAAAAGATCCGTCGGCCGACATGTAGCAGTGCCCTTGTCTTAAATAATAAGAGGGTACTCTTTGCAAAGGTCACCCATTTCTTTCATGGTGACAAGTATGCAAAGGCGTTTAACCGCACTTCCCTCCTGTGTGTCCACATTACTGCTAGCCCCACCAGCCCGCTACGATCGGTCTGCGTACACAATGTATAACGTTTTTACCACTGACTGTATATGGAATTTATTATTTGACAGCACAAATCCCCACGCTGAGATGGACGTCCAGGATATAGGGTTCATTTGGACCCCAGTACCAAAACGCCCCTCCCAGTTGTAGCCATCTATACATGGAGAAGTACACCAAGCGCACCTAAACAATGCTGTTCCTTCTCATATGATTTGCTATCAATGCACAATGTAAGTGGCACAGATGCAACACCTTCTTCCAGTGCTTTTGTTTGATTCACTGCTTAATTATAAGTAATCTCAAAGTTAATTATGTGAACCCTAGTGGACATATTACTGTATAATCATATTGTTATATGGTAGAGGAATAGGAGTGCATGAGCATGAAATCGACCATGGGTGCTACCCCAAGGGCGAAACAAACACAAGGTGTTGCATCTGTCCACCCATTGATGCTAGTTAGCATGCACGAGCAAATGTATATATTACTTATGAAGAAAAACATGTTCATCCTAGTTAATAGGTCCAACAAAAATAAGTAATAAAAGTTTAGTGATGTACTACTAAATATTGAAAAAAAAATCAATAGATCATAATAATGCACTAAAAATGAAGTAAAGATTTTCTTTTGGCACATGAATAATGAGTTGATTTGTTGTTCCCAATGGAGGAGATTTCATGTACGGAGAAGAGTCACCAACATATGCAAACTTCTGATGCAAAAGGTATATATTGAAACTTTTGAGGGATGTTGTTGCATTCTACAGCTCTAGTATTCTCCCACGAAATGTTGAGTCAGGGCGGCATGCGATGTGAGAGAGTTGGGCAGGCGCAGGTTTGGCACTGGCGGCGCCAGCATGGGGATACAGTGCGAAAGTTATTTTATTTGAGCAGAGATAGTTTTTGAGGAGGTATGGTGGTGGGAGGTGTTCGGCGGCGTTATTTTTGGCTAATGTGTTTTTTCAATTACATGATATATGGTGTCACGGTTTATTTTCTACTGTAGGTGTAATTAAGGTGCGATGATTCTTAATTTAGGTGTTCTTATGAACTGTGTCACTCTTCTGATCGCCCCCGCTGTGTCACTTTCTCAATCCAAGCTCACAACTGTCTAGTGTTGATTCGTTACGAAAAAACAAACCATTTGCTAGATATAGTTAAGTGACCCATCCTCTTTCCAAATGAAGTGGATTTTTCAGCATTTTTGTCTATATTGTGCTTTTAGTATACAATAGGTTATATTTTACCTTTTAAATAGTTTTTGTTAGGTATCACATTAAATCTTTAAAAAAAAATAGGCCAGCCCACCAGTGTAAAAAGGTGCACATTGGCTCCCTCATTTGCCAAAATGGGTTGCAAATAGGCTTTTCCAATTTACGCCACGTCTGTAAATGTTAACCTATCCAGCACAGAGAGACCTCACATATGGTGTGTAGATAGGACGCAGAGTATCTACTCCCGAGCTCAAATGTTGTCTAATGAACAGAAAAATAAAAATTAATAGTAAGAACATTTAAAAAATCTGAACTTTTTTTTATTCAAACTTTGACAAATGTTTTGCGTGCTTGCAAAAATTTATCATAAAATGACATTTCTAGAAGTCGTGGTAAAAAAAAAGCAATGCTCCAAAAATACTATTTCGAAAGTATTTTGCAGTACTGATTATTTTTTCCATGACTTCCACGAGTGTTATTTCGGGATGAAATGTTTTAACACTGAGAACATGCGTCAAAGTTTGCACCCAAAAAATGAGCTTGGGAGTAGAAGGGGACTTTCGGTGTAGATAAGTATGTTAAGCACATCTGTGTGTATTTGGCACTGAGTTTTGGTGGTATAGATGTCACAGTATGGAATAAAGGTGTCCTACATTTGTCCAATAGAAGGGAAAGACAAATAGTTTTGCACTCATGGCTCAGCTTCCTCCCTTCACATCATTTGCTATGGGCTAGGCAGGCCACAACTTTTTTTGGCAACAAGTAACTCCGCCCCATGTGGGCTTGCCGCTATCAACATGGGGAGAAAATAGTAATGATGTACTCACTCTGTTCCTAAATATAAGTCATTCTAGAGATTCTATAATATGGACTACGTACGGAGCAAGATAAGTGAATCTACACTCTAAAGTATGTCTATATACATCCGTATGTAATCCATATTGAAATCTCTATCTCTATCTCTACTACTTAAAAAAAACGTAAGGTTCCCATTTCACCTTTCTTCCCATCACCCTTTCGTCCAATCTTCCATGTATATGATAATCAATCACCTTAATTTACTTACCTTCTGAACCAATTTCACTTTAATTTACTTACCAAACTTCTAATCAAAATATAAGGTAATTCACGGTCAGAATTTGATGAACATTTATTTACACAATCACATTATTATTGACAGGTAAATCACAAGCTAATGTATACTAGAATATTTATATCCCGTTGCAACGCACAGGCATTGTTCTAGTCTCTAAAAACATTTATATTTAGAAACGGAGGTAGTATGGTGGACGTCTGCTTTTAATGTACAGTAGGTGCTAATTTTTATCTTTTTTTCAGGGAAGGTGCTAATTTTTATCCAATGCATCAGTTTGCTTAACTTTTAGCATGTTGCACTAGACGACTCACTTGGCTCTTTGAAACCTTTGAGATTATTACAACATTTTTGTTCGATGGTTTCTTCATGGGAGGCATCCAGGAGCACTGAGATTCACAGGACAAAACTATATAAGACAACTTTTGAAGTAGTATATACTTAATTAAATTTTTTGTTTTATCAGGAACACTTAACTCATTTTACTTTTTTCAGTCTTTTTATCAGTTATATCCTAGCTAAATACTCCATGTGCAAAAATATGGCCGTATATGCCATGTATATTTTCGCAAAAATTAAGTTATGACATGTATAAAAATAACAAAATGGTAGTCCCTCCATAAACTAATATAAGATCTTTTAGTTCACTACTATTTTATTTACAGAGGGAGTACAGACTAAGTGAATTTGTGTATGGCGCAACCAAGGTTATTCCAGCATAACCACACCCATGCACACGCAGGGCCAAATACTGCCTTTGGAAGTAAAACTAAGGGAATCAATCCATTCGGGTGAATTACAACCTTTGGAAAGAAATAAAGGGTAATCAATCCATTCGCCCGGAGGGCCAAATACTAACTTTGCAAAGAAATAAAGGGTATTAATTCATGCCAATCATTCAATCAATCTCTATAGCACTTAATAGCTCCTCCATATATGTGCACCAAGCTGCGCTATATATATGCTAGCATCCGGCCATTAGTTTCAACCAAAATCAGCCTGCCACCAATCGCTGAAACCGTACTCGTCTACCTAGCATCATGGAGAAGTGCCTGATGCGCGTCCAGGCAATATTGTTCCTTCTTGTATGCTTTGCTATCCATGCACAATGTAAGTAGCACAGACGCAACACCTTCTTCTCGTGTTTTTGTTTGATTCATTGCTTAATTATAAATAGTCTCGAACTTGATTACGAACATGATACCATTTAATCATACGGTTATATGCTAACAGTATGTTTTTCTTCACATTTTTTTTTGACGAAATTTCTTGACATTTTCATAGGTAGAGGAATAGGCGTGCAAGATTATGGATACCAAGGGTGCACCCCCAAGGGTAAAACACACACAGGATGCTATACCTGTTTACCCCTCGAGGTGTGCTATCCGACATTGGCCGACTGCAAAGCCCACTGCAAACGACCTCCGGTCAGAGTCACCTCCCTGGTGGTTCCTCATTAGCTTGAAGAATGTACTGGATATGTGTTATGTGTTGCTGAAAAAAGAACTATATATCAACGAATAAGAGACAATAATACTATGTTTTTACTCCGCAATTGTTGTAGGCAACTTTCTTGGGAACCCTTCCCTCCGGTAGTCTGATTTGAAAGATTTGTAGGACGTCTCGTTGATTGTTTCTCGGGAGTTCAATCCATTGGTGATTATTTCCATATATAACTCACCATCCCCTCTCCAACATCTTCATCAATTCTCCACTGCCAATACCTGGTCAAGCACGACAAATTGCTAGCCCCGTGCGATAACTGATCTGTTTGGAGGTGGTGTCACGGATCCAATAATCATCCCCACGTCCTATGCATTTGTGGCCACTAGGTCAACCAAATTCAGATTTATGTATTTGTAAAGGTTTCCAAAGCTTTGCAAATGGCAGGAGGCATGAAGCAACGCGCTGCTAGCCTAGGAAGAACACCATGCACAAAAGAGAGCAAGGACTAGTGAGCAGAAAAACCGTTACAACGCTCACATGGCTTAATTCTCTCTCTAGGCCTTTCCAAAAAAAAAGGCTAGACATCTACGAAATTTATCTGAGCCAAAACAAAAAATAAAAGGATATTATCTAACAACATGAAACAAATAAAGGGCGGCAAATAGGGTTTCCTAGTTTTTGCCGCCTATGTGAATATTAACCTATCCTTCACAGAGAGACCTCGACAGACATTTGGTGTGTGGATAAGTAGATTAAGTACATTTGTGTGTGTATTTGGCATGGAGTTTTGGCGCTATATATTTCACCGTACGGAATAAAAGTGTCATATATCTGTCCATCTCTGTCCTGGTGCGGTTTCCCGCTATCAACATTGGGAGAAAGTAGTAACGGTGTATGGTGCATTGACTGCTTTTAATGTAGGTGCTAATTTTATTTCCAATAAATCAGATTGCTTAACATTTAAGGTATTGCAGTGGACGACTAAAAAGGGTTTCCCCGCTTTATATATAAAGCACCATCACCGAACAAGCTGAAACCGGCCGATACAAACACACACACACCCAAGGCAGGATACAAGGACAATGAAAACAGCAAAACCACCCCAACAAACACCTAGTAAACACCAGATGAAACACTAAGCACTACTACGGAGTCGTCAGGGTCCTCAACCGTGGGAGAGCCACCGCGAAGAGGAGAAGCTGTGTGTGACGCTCAATGGGCTCCAAGGCGGCGCCTTCAGCAAGGGAACGACACCGTAGCGTCGCCACCGCCCAATCAAAGGATTAGGGTTTCCCCCGGAGCACCACGACAACCGATGAGATGCCGCGACGACGCCTTCAAGAAGGGGACGACGCCAGAACGCCGCCGCCGCCGGCCTGATAAGACAGAGCGGGTTTTCACCCCAGCCAACACTCACCGTTACCGAATTGAGTTACGGGCCACCACAACGCCACCATTGAACAACACACCCCGGTCAACATGCCGCCCACACGGCCATGGTGACCGGACAACGTACGAGCCGCGTGCTCCGCCCATGAGCACCCCGGCTACCACCAACCGGGCCGCCGCCACGGCATCCGAACCCCACCCTCATCCAGGATACACCTAACAGACGCGGCCGACCGAAACGGAGCAGAAGACCACCCTTCCACCCCAAAGCCGACACCTTGGCAGGGTTGGTGTCCTCGGCGGCCAGATCTAGGCCAGGGGAACTCCGGCAGCCACCCGAAGCAGCCACCAGATGCCACGGAGGGGGCACCCTGCCCCCTTCCCGAAGTCCCCTGCCACCTCCGGCAGGCCTCGCGCGCACCCACACCGCACCATGGAGCCTCCCCGGCCTGACGAGCCCGAAGATGAAACCGAAGAGGAGGGAGGGAGCTCACCCAAGTCAATCGCAGACGAACCGCCGCCGGAGCAAGTCCCGCCGTCGCCGCGGAAGACCAGGCCACCACGAGGTTGCAGCCACGCCGCTGCAAGCCCCCCCCCCCTCCCACACGCCGAGCCCCGGATGGGCCTCTGCCGCCACCCGAGACCGAATCCGGGGGGATCTGGTCGGAGACGCGCCGGCCCGCCACCACCCGATCCGGCCTTGCCACGGCCGCCGCGCCGCAGACGCGCGCCCAGTCGCCGTCGCGCCGCCACCAGGCATCCACGCCGCCACCCTGGAGCTGCGCCGCCGCGCCGCTGCCCCCGCCGTAGGTCAGCGCCCCCCGACGAGCGGCCGCCCTGCGCCGGCCGTGGACCCCGTGGGGAGGGGAGAAGGAGGCCCCGCCGCTGCCCTAGCCGGCCAGGCTTCGCCCGGTGGCCCTGCTGGGCGGCGGCGAGGGGGTGGGGGGGTGGGCGCGGGAGGAAGGGGGGAGGAGGGAGCTAGGGTTCCCCCCGGGCGCTCGCGGGAGCGCCGCGGGAGGGAGGGGAAAGGGAGCAATCTGAGCTTTCTTTGTAGTCCTTCTGCAGTGGACGACTCACGTGGCTCTTCAAAACCTTTCAGATTATTGCACATTTGTGTTTGAGCCATTGAGGAGTACTGAGATTCATCATAGAATAAAACTACAGAAGACAACTTGGAAGTATGTCCGTATTTAAATATTTTGTTTTATACAGGACACTTAACTCTTACTGTTCTATTTTGTTCAGTATTTTTATCTTTTATCCTATAAGCGAAGTCAGTCAACAATTTTTTGTAGTTTCGAAAAGCAATTATAGCTAAATATATACAAAAAGAGTATTGTGGATTTTGTGCACTTCATTTGGTTTACACCATATATTTTCTCTCATTTGGAACCACTTCAAAGGGTATGAAAAAATGAATTTTTTTTTAGTCTATACTAACTACGAAAGTATGCTTACAAAATTACGTGCAAAAATATGGTCAGATATGCCATGTATATTTTGAAGAAAAAAAAAAGATACACCATAATATACAAATAACAAAATGGTACAGTCGAACCAACCAGTGATTGGATGGTTAGAGAGACAATGGTATCCCAGTCCACCAGGGTTTAAGTCTTGGTGCTCGCATTATTCCTGGATTTATTTTGGGATTTGGGGCAATTCGCTTTTAGTGGGAGGAGACGTTCCCGTCGACGACGAGGCGCTGGATTCGTAAATCTCAAGATGATATGATGGCTCAGTCTCTCGAATGTGCTCATAGGGGTAGGGTGTGCGTATGTGCGTTCATAGGGATGAGTGTATACACGTATGTATGAGCGATTGCGTGTGTACTGTGTTCAAAAACAAAAGTAGTTCATAACCACCCCCATTCACACGCAAGGCCAAATACTAACGTTGGAAAGAAATAAAGGGCAATCAATCCATTCGCGCGTAGGGGCCAAATACTACTAACTATGGAAAGAAATAAAGGGTGATTAATCCATGCCAATCATCCAGTCATCAATCTTTATAGCACTTAATAGCTCCTCCATATATGTGCACCAAGCTGGCGCTATATATATGCTAGCATCCGGCCATTAGTTTCAACCAAAACCAGCCTGCCAACAATCGTTGAAGCCGTACTCATCTATCTATACATGGAGAAGTGCACGATGCGCGTCCAGGCAATATTGTTCCTTCTCGTATGCTTTGCTATCCATGCACAATGTAAGTGACACAGACGCAACACCGGCCTCCTTTTCTTGTTTATGTAATTCGATTATTTTCTTAATTATAGGTTGTCTGATTACCCGAACCCTGGCGACGCAACGATTAATATACCGTGTAATCATATGGTTACATCCCCCGCAAAAAAAAAACATATGGTTATATGGTAATCTCTTCTCCTAATGAAGCAGTTGGTGGAATTGCGTTCAGGTTTTTTTTTGTCACACCACTTTCGTCCGGTTTATTTTCGACTGGTTTTTTTTCGTCCCCTTCCCCATCTCAGCGGTTTATTTTTGCTCACCTCTCACACAATAAAAAAAATCTGAACGGATCAAAACTTTCCATGCTAGCGCAAATTATTTAGTAATGTATTTATGTGAAAGAATCAATCACGGTCAATCTCTAAAGATCAAATCTAAATTAATTAACCTTTCCATAAATCAGTCGCATAAGAAAAAAAAATCTGACGAAGGAGGCTGCCCTTGATCTATTCGATACAACGACTGCAACCACGCCCCAACCGCCATCGTAGGTCCTTTCGCCGCCGCCGATCTATCCGCTACATCGACGGAAACCACGCCCTAGCTGCCATCACGGATCCCTTTACCGGCGCCGAGATCCTAGAGGAGCCGCCGCCGAGCGCTTGTCGCTCGCCCCCGCCCGTCTCTCCCTCCTCGGCGTTGGCAGCTTCGAGTCCTTCCAGGGCGTGTGCCTGAGTCGCGCTCCCGGCCCTCCTCTGCTGCGACCTCCTCCCGGCTGCCGCAGCCCTGCAATGCCAACAGGCTCGCCGCCTCCTCGCCACTGGTCCTCCGTCATCGTATTCGACCCCTCGCCGCACCCTGCCAGCGCGACGCAGGCTGCCCTGCTCGCACACGTCGGCGTCGATCCCGCTTACCCCGAGGCGGAGCTCGCCCCATCGTTGGTGTCGCCATTGCAGTCTTCCACATGAAGCCACCTCCGCCGCCATCGTCGACGGTGAGCGCGGCCCCGAGCACGGGGAGGCTACACGAGTGCGATGACGCCGAAGAGTTCCACCTCCGCCGCCATCCTCAGCCGCCACCCTTCCTCTCCCACGCGGCCTCCACCCAGCCACCCTCCCTCGAACGCCGCCCTATCCTCGCCGCCGGCTGCCTCCCGAATCCCCGCACCATGCCGCCTCACCTCCATGACTCACTTGAACCTGGTAACTGCCGACTCCCGGATCCCGTCTCCATGGTCAGCGTCGTCGTTTGTATTATTGCCACGTCACCTCGTCGATCCCGCTGCCTGGCCAACCGACGGCGCCGGGCTTTGGCTGCCTCGCGCCTCCCTGTGCCCGGCCGGCGGCAGTGTGTCGCATTGGTCGCCATACGACTGAGTAGGCAACGATGACTACCTCGAGTGCCTTTCTCTGTGCCCGTTGAGTGGCCAAAGGTGTCATGGGGTATTGACTATTGAGCCATCAACGACGCAGGTCCACCTCAACAGCGGGATGGAGGAGGCGGCAGGCGGCAACCATCACGCAGGTGATCCATCAGGTGCTTTTCTAACTTCGGGTTCTGTTATGAACGGCACGCACCATCCAAGCCTGTCAGCGGATGCTGGAACTTGGTTCTGCGTTTTACTTTAAGACCTTTTGGTTTTCCATTGGTCCGTCCGGCAGATATGGGGAGAAGATTCTTATTTCATGCATTTGTGATTGTCAAACTGCTGCAACCAATGTTCTGTCCGATGACATGGTATTTTACAATTTCACTTATCGAAAGTTCACACCGGTAGTAATTGTCTATGCGTTTGTCAGTTGTAATGTCTTTTTCCCAGTAATGTTGATTCTGAATTTCACTTCATTTAATCATTAGATAGAATTACAATGAAATAATATTATTGCTGGTAGCTTTACCTTCTGCAGTTAGCTATATATATAATTGGATCTTTTTATGGACATTGGTTGTCATGTTTCTACTTTGAAATTATATTAGGAAAGATTGATATTGTTCACACTTTGTTGGTTTTACAGATTGTCGTGATTGGCTTCTGGTGCTTTGTTTCTCTATCATCTTCTTGACGGCTGGAGTGAATTGCCTCGCAGACTAGCAGATCCACAAAGTAATTGGTCCACTGGATGCTGATTATCATGGCAATGTCAATATGAACATATGGACCATCATCGCATGGTTTGTTCAAGGATACCTGATGACCCTGTCAAAAAAAGAAGTACCAGATGTTTCATGTTGCGTCGCTGCTCGACATCAAGTGAACATGCTCGCACCCAATTGCTGAGATTTATGTGGTAGATTTAAACCAATCTGGTTATAATTTCGTGTAGAGCTGGTGATGGGTTGTAGCTGCTGCCTGCTGGTAAGTGGAATCTTTTGTTAGCTAGGTCAAAATAAATTGGATGTCTCTCTAATTAGATTATTGATCAATAGCAAAATATTGGATTCCAGGTATCAGATTCCATGGAGGTTGTTATTTTTTTGTGGGCAACAGGAAACATGCAGCTAGAAATGGTGAAAGCCATTGCAAACTGTGACGACCCGGCTTAATCGTGCACTAATCATACATGCAAATGCGCACGATCAAGCCCAAGAACTCACTTGAAGATATCACAACACAACTCTAAAACATAAATAAAGTCATACAAGCTTTATATTACAAGCCAGGGCCTCGAGGGCTCGAATACATAGCTCGATGGCATACAAGCGTCAGCGGAAGCATCAAATATCTGAGTACAGATATATTACAGAGAGAGAAATAGGCCTTCACAGAGGCGGGGTAAAATAAAATACTACGATCGAAAGGCGTAGGCCTCCTGCCCTGGACCCTCCGATCCTACTCCTGGTCGTCAAACGGCTCCTCGTAGTAGTAGTACTCGCCAGGCGGGTAGTAGTACTGGTCGTCGGCTGGGGCGTCTGGCTCAGGGGCTCCGTCGTCTGGTGGCATCAAATGGATATGGGGGAAAAAGAAAATAAAGCAAACGTGAGTACTCATCCGAAGTACTCAGCAAGCAAGGATCTACACTACATATGCATCATTGTCAAAGGAATGGCTGTATATGTGGACTGGGCTACAGAAATGCCAGATTAGAGGGGGGAAGCCTAGTCCTATCGAAGACTAGCATCTTCAACAATCTTCGACAGTCTTGCAGCATTAGAAGAGAACAGATGAACATAATGTAAAGTAGTAGTAGTAGTATCATCAACCTCGACCTGAGGTCCTTTCTCGACTCCCTGCGAGAAAGCAATCCCAGAGCCGTACTATCCAGTTCTCATCACATGTTCTAGTTGTACCGATCGTGATACAACTCCGAGTGTCCGTTACCGTAGGACAGGCTATCGATAGAAGTTTCTTCCCTGCAGGGGTGCACCAACTTACCCACCACGCTTGCTTAACTCCGGCCGGACACACTTTTCTGGGTCATGCCCGGCCTCGGCTAAGCAACACGCCGCAACCCGACCGAATACCTAACAGAGAGGTCAGCACGCCGGACTAAACCTATACGCACAGGGGTCTTGGGCCTTCGCCCCGGGAACTCCTGCATGTTGCGTACGCGGCTGAAAGCAGACCTAGCAACCCCTTATACAAGCGCGATTGCGTTCCCAGTCCAATTCAGCGCGCGCCGCTCAGTCGCTGACGTCCATTAAGCTCCGGCTGAAGTATACGACGCAGAACGCCCATACTATGCCCACGTGATGGTTAGTGCTATCGGGCCAGAGGCCCCTCGGATCAAATATCCAAACCGTTAAGTGGTTTAGGAGCGCGCGGAAACGAGCAGAGACTCACGATCGATGTGACCCCGTCGCCCCGTCTCGAGGACTTGCGGCAAGGGCTAAGAATGCCCGGCCACGCCTCGTAGTTATCTCGCGGGCACCATCCAGGTCAACCCGACTCCACATCACTTCGCATTAAGCTCGCGCGGGTACCCCTCAGGGCCGACCCGTCTTTAGTATCATGGTTCATAGTCAAGTCATAATATCCAAGGTAACTGTGTGTCTGACACCGAAGGGAACCCTGAGGAATCACGCTCGATGGAATTCCCGCTCGATGTTATCATCAAGGTGAACGAAGGAGGAATCACCCTCGAGGTCCACACTTGAGGAGTTGCGCGACGATGTCGTTATCGGGGGTGGTGTAGGAGGAATCACCCTCGCTTACCACGACCGAGTAATTAACCTACAAGGTTAACATCAGAAGTGCTGACGAGGTATCACCCTCGGCACTCGACGGTAACCCAGCAGTGTCGGCAACTAAGGGGGAAGTGATGTGCGGTGCCAGGGTCTAGTCTTCAATCCCGTTGATCGGGTCTTCTGATATCCAGCAGGGCAGTTGGGATCAAGTGGGGGTCTCTGTCGTGTCTCAACCCAGCCTATACTAAGCAGTCTAGGATAACCAGTAAGGTTGCAAGGCAGGTTACAATAAATAGGCTATGTAACAGATATAGGAAACAGTAGCAGCAGCTGTTCTAATGCAAGCATAAGAGAGAAGAGAATAGGCGATATAGGCATGCTCAAAATGGGGGTGCTTGCCTGTTTGCTCTGGGGCAAGGGCAAGGTCGTCGGTGGTGTCGTCGGGGACGTAGTCGTACTCCTGAGCTGCGTCTGCCTCGGGAGCTACGTCAACGTCGGGGTCTACCAAGAGAGAAGAGGGGGAAGAAACAGGTAAACATAATGCAAACAAAGGCAATACGGTACGTGTGATGCTATGATGCAGTGCAGGGTTGCCTAATTATGCATCTAAGTCATTTTAGTTATTTTTAGAATTAATCTGGGATTTAATATCCGACGTGTGTGCACTATTCATCTACCGGATTCGGGTCCGGAGTTACGAGTTCTTCTACGTAGGGGGTTCCGACAAAGAAACAGACGGCACGATCATACTCGGCTCATCGTTCTGCGCAACTTTCATGTTTTAACTTTTTCGATCCGAGCTACGATTTAAAAGTTATGATTTTTCGAAGTTTATTTGAATTTCTGGAATTACTTTAATTACAAAAAATGAATTATGACGTCAGCATGACGTCATTGTGACGTCAGCGGTCAACAGCGCCGCTGACCTAGTCAAACTGACCAGCGGGGCCCACCTGACAGCCTCTGTTTATTAACAGAGTTTATTTAAACTAAACAGGGATTAAATTAAGGGGTGGGCCCAGATGTCAGTGAGTGTTTAGACTAACTAATCAGTTTTATTTTTTAATTCTATTTAATTAGACTAATTAGCAGTAGGGGCCCACATGTCATACTCTGAGGTTGAACAGTAATTCGCGTTGACCAGGTCAACTGGTCAACGGGACGTCACCGGGCCCACCCGTCAGCCTCACAGAGGAGGCCACGCGGGCGCCACGTCAGAGTGGCCGGCGGCGAGGCTCCGGCGACCTCTCCAGCGGCGGAAGTTCGCCGAAGCTCGTCGGAAAACGGCTACGGGGCTCGGTTTCGGGCGCGCTTGGGTGCTTTCGAACGGGCAGTGCAGCGCACACCCAACGGCGGTGGTCTCCGGGCCGGAGGTGGCCGGAATCTCGCCGGCTTCGAGCCGCGGCGGACGCCGGTGTTCAGTCGCAGGTGCAAATGGGGCTAGAGGGTTCGGCTAGCAGCGCAGCGAGGCGCGTTGGGCTCGCACGGACGGGCTGGACCCAAAACCGAGCTCGGTTGAGCTCGACGGCGAGCGTGGCCGCGACGGCGAAGCTGCAGGCGGTGGCCGGAGCACGACAGTGCGGCGAGACGGCTACGGCCACGAAAAGATCTAGGGAAGAGAGGAAAAAGGCAGCAGTGCTCACGTAGGGGCACACGGTGGCCGGTGCGAGGTTTAGTAGCTGCAGAGGAGTTGCCGGAGACGAAGAAGACGGCGGCGACCGAACGGAGGAGGCGGCGTTGATTCTGCTGCTGTAGTGGTTCCCTGCTCCAGCGGAGGCCAACTGTAGACGTGGCGGTGCACGGCGGTCCTCCCTGACGCAGGCAGCCGACGCGAGGAGGCCGCTGGCCACGACGGTGGCGAAGCGCAGCGACGGCGGTGCTGGGCTGGAGGGGAAAATCACAGAGGCGGAGCGAGGGAGAGAAGAGAGAGTGGGGGAGAGACCAGGGGGAATGGCTCGGGCTCCCCCTTATCCTCTGGTTGTCGGTGGTGTCGGCGCCATCGCCATGTCGCCGCCCGGCTGGCGCGGGCGCGCGCGGCCAGGGGCGCGCCGACACGCACGAGGAGGGAGAAGGGGTGGGCTGCTGTTGGACTGGGCTGCACACTGTGCACTTAGGCCCAGCCAACAGTAGCGTTCTCTTTTTTTTATTTCTCTTCTTCCTTTTCTTTTATTATTTTTCTGTGTCAAAATGATTAGGCCACTTGTGCTCTTTTGAAAAATGTGGAAGTTGGCCCAAATATTGCAATGCAATATTATCTCTCACCAAAAAGTGGTTTGGGCAGATTTGGAGTTCATTTGTGTTTGAAATGATTTTAAATGGATTTGAATATTCTGTTTAGGTGCTGTTTCATCTTATTTGAGTCACTTGTCCAACTCCAAATATTTTGATATTGGTTTTAGAAATGTTCCTGAATTATTTGCCATTTAATGAACATTTTCCCAACAGAGTTTGACCAACTTTATATTTCACTTTTGAATTTGAGTTGATTTTCATATGTGAATTTGAGTTGGATCATTAACCCATATGACTTGGCACTGCAAATGATCATGACTTGGCAGTTTTAATAGAGTGTCACAGAGCTTATTACAAGGGGGTGTTACAAGTTCTCCTCCTCTAAAAGAAATGCTCGTCCCGAGAATTCAGGAGGTAGAAGGAAAGAGTCCGGGATATTCTTCCCGAAGATGATCCTCGCGTTCCCAAGTGGCTTCATCTTCAGTGTGATTCGACCACTTCACTTTTAGGAACTTGGTCGTCTTCTGACGAGTACGACGCTCAGCTTCATCGAGGATGCGGATCGGATGCTCCTTATAGGAAAGATCATCTTGTAACTCGAGCATCTCATGATCCACTGCACGGTGCGGGGATTCCTTGAAGCACTTACGAAGTTGCGACACGTGGAAGACATCATGAATATGGGAGAATTGCGGTGGCAATTCCAATTGATATGCCACCTGTCCACGTCTAGCCACGATGCGGAAAGGACCAATATAGCGAGGAGCTAGCTTGCCCTTGATTCGGAAACGACGGGTGCCCTTCATTGGAGTGACACGAAGATAGGCTTGATCACCAGGTTGATAGATCACACCCCATCGCTTACGATCATAATTACTCTTCTGACGGTCTTGAGCTGCTTTGAGATTCTCCCGGACAATTCTGACTTGTTCTTCGACATGCTGAATGATGTCCGGTCCAACAAGAGGTCGTTCCCCAGTTTCTGACCAATTCAGAGGGGTTCGACATTTACGACCATAAAGAACCTCAAAGGGGGCCATTTTCAAGCTGGCTTGATAGCTGTTGTTATAAGAGAACTCGGCATACGGGAGAGATTCCTCCCATTTCTTACCGAAGGATATAACACAAGCTCGAAGCATATCTTCAAGCACTTGATTAACGCGCTCAACTTGGCCTTGGGATTGGGGATGATAAGCTGAACTCCAAGTAATATGAGTTCCCATTGCTTTCTGGAAACTTTCCCAGAAATGGCCAGTGAAAATGCTGCCACGGTCTGAACTGATTTCCTTGGGAATACCATGGAGTGAAACAATTCTGGAGATATATAGCTCTGCTAACTGACTAGCAGTAATAGTCTCCTTAACTGGCAGAAAGTGTGCAACCTTGGAGAATTGATCGACGACGACAAGAATAGCATCGTGACCTTTCTGAGACTTAGGTAGACCAGTAATGAAATCCATCTGCACTTTATCCCACTTCCATAGAGGAATAGGGAGCGGTTGCAGAATTCCAGCAGGTTTCTAATGTTCTGCCTTCACGCGACGACATACGTCACATTCGGCAACGTATCGAGCAATGTCCTGCTTCATTCTAGACCACCAGTACCTTTGACGAAGATCTCGATACATTTTGGTACTACCCGGATGGATAGATAACGGTGTATCATGGGCCTCCTTCATGACTTTGTCAGTCATCAGCTCGAAACGAGGTACTACAATGCGGTCTCGGAAGTACAAGGTTCCATCTTCAGCAATCGAGAAATCCCTGTACTTTTCAAGGTGAAGTTCTTTCTTCATTAGACCAATTTCGGCATCTTTAGCTTGCGCAATCTTGACAGTTTTCTCAAGATCTGGTTGTATCACAAGGTTATTAAGAGAACCTTGCGGGACGATGCAGAGGTTTAGCATGCGCAATTCTTCATATAGCTGGGGTTGAGCTTGTTTAACCATGAGGTTGTTGCAATAAGACTTGCGGCTCAAGGCATCAGCCATCACATTAGCTTTGCCAGGAGTGTAAGAAATACCACAGTCATAGTCGGTGATTGTTTCCAACCAACGCTGCTGACGAAGATTGAGTTCCGGTTGAGTGAATAAGTACTTCAAGCTCTAATGATCGGTGTAAATCTCACACCGATTACCAAGGAGGTAATGACGCCACTGCTTCAAAGCATAAATGACAGCAGCAAGTTCGAGGTCATGCACTGGGTAATTCTCTTCATGTGGACGCAGTTGTCGCGAAGCATAAGCAATTACTCTTCGCTCTTGCATTAGGACGCAACCTAGTCCTTGGCGAGAGGCGTCGCAGAAGATCACAAAATCTTTGCGAGAGTCTGGAGGAGCAAGGACTGGAGCAGAAGTCAGTTTGTCCTTGAGGGTCTGGAAGCTTTCCTGACATTTGTCTGTCCACTCAAACTTAACGCCTTTGTGGAGCAGATTAGTCAGGGGCTTGGCAATCTTAGAGAAATTCTCTATGAAACAGCGACAATAACTTGCAAGCCCGAGAAAACTTCTGACTTGCTTGACATTCTTCGGAGGGGTCCAGTCAAGAATAGCCTGAACTCGCTCTGGGTTAACTGCGATACCATCCTTGGAGATGACATGTCCAAGGTAGGTTACCTCAGAAAACCAGAATTCGCACTTAGAGTACTTGGCATATAGTTGGTGCTCTCGAAGTCTCTCCAGAACAAGGCGAAGATGCTCAGCATGTTCTTCTTTGTTCTTCGAATAAATCAGAATATCATCCAGATATACCACGACGAATTTGTCAAGATAATCCATGAATATGTAATTCATTAGGCGGGAGAAGGTAGCTGGAGCGTTTGTTAAGCCAAACGACATGACGGTGTACTCGTATGAACCATAGCGAGTAACGAATGCTGTCTTCGGAATATCCTCTTCGCGGACACAGATCTGGTGATAACCCAACCTCAAGTCGAGTTTAGAAAACACCGAAGATCCTGCCAGTTGGTCATATAAATCGTTGATCCGGGGAAGTGGATATTTATTCTGAATGGTTGCCTGGTTGATAGGACGATAATCTTGGACCAACCTATTTGTTCCATCTTTTTTCTTGACGAAAAGAGACGGTGCTCCCCAAGCGGAGGAACTAGGGCGAATAAAACCCTTCCTTAAGGATTTATCAATTTCTTCCTTGAGTTCAATAAGATGGTGCGGAGGCATTTTGTAAGGACGCTTCGCAATAGGAGTGGTGCCAGGCTTCAAGTCGATGACGAACTCGACAGCCCTAGCAGGGGGTATTCCTGAAAGTTCTTCTGGAAAAACATCCGGGAAGTCACAGACAACTGGGATATTCTCAATCCCATCAAGTGGAAAAGTAGTCATTTAAGACATACAGATCCATACACAGTCGGTTACAATTGGGCAGCATAACGGCGCAAATTGAAGAACTAGAGACACACTAGGCGGCACGCAGGCATGCGGTAAGGAAGTACACAACGTGGCATAGCAAAGGCTACATCATCGTCGGAGAAAACCACTGAAACGGGGTAACTGCAAGTGCGGACGACGAATGTTCGTCGCGGCAGGATCCTGTGCTCCATGTGCACTCTGATGCAGAACCCGGTCTCGAACTGTAAGAAGAGGTCCACGTGCAGGCGTGT
This sequence comes from Thinopyrum elongatum, assembly GCA_011799875.1. Taxonomy (NCBI): domain Eukaryota; kingdom Viridiplantae; phylum Streptophyta; class Magnoliopsida; order Poales; family Poaceae; genus Thinopyrum; species Thinopyrum elongatum. Next base: position 554,003,582 of record CM022301.1, on the reverse strand, counting down.
GACCTCCCACTGTAGGCCAATCAATACCTGGCGGCATCTCGGTCCTGCGTGGGTAAAGAATATACTCCGGATGTATCCCTGCACGAACAGCTGGTAGCAACTGTGTCATAGCCTCGTAGTAGCGTGCTCGAGTGGCGAACAACTCGACGGCAAGAGCCCGAACAGTGCGATCCAGAGCCTAAGTGCACTGAATCAGAACCTGCGGGTCGTAGCGTCGAGACTCGTACGGGGCACAGATAGCTGTGTAAAATCCAGTAGCATCTCCAACAGGTGCATACGGAATGTACCGAAACACAGAATCATCCAAGTTAGCATTGTGCTCTCCTCGGAGACGTGCGACAGCAGAGTAGGCGGCATCATGTACTGCCATCTCAATCGTCACGCCTATTCCGTGAAAAAGGTGTAGCTCAGTGTCTGAGTTGTTCTGCTGATCATAGATCCGAACTTCAGCATAATACTGCTCCTGGTTGAACTCGCAATAAACCTCGTAGACCATGTACTCGGGATACCAGCGGTAACCCAGTCTACTCAGGAGGGCGATCAGAACAGCTGGAAATCCAGGGGTGTCACGAGCCCAAGTGCGACGCACAAGCTGGGTCGTAGGCCGCGGTGGAAACAGTCGATCCATCTGAAACAGAGAGATTCAGGGTTGTCATAAGACAATGAGAATTATAACCGATCTCGGAAGGAAAGGTTAAACAAAACAATGGAAAGGAAAATGATTATCAGACTAATCAGATCAAAGACAGGGAAATCGCACTGAATCCAGCTCTCCAGGTGGATAGAATTAACGAGATCCTAAATGTCGGTGTTAGTAAATTTTATTAAACCCGAATAGATGAGAGATTAGAATCCCAGAGTAAAGACGAGGAATAAAAGATCCTAATACCACCCAGTTGGCGACGTGGGCCCGTAAGCCACACAGCCAAGTTAGTAAAATAATTTTTGACCACTAGGCTCAACTTCGGCCAAGGAATTGGGAAGGGGGATACCTAGAGGCAGTCAGCTCTGATACCAACCTGTGACGACCCCGGCTTAATCGTGCACTAATCATACACGTAAATGCGCATGATCAAGCCTAAGGACTCACTTGAAGATATCACAACACAACTCTAAAACATAAATAAAGTCATACAAACTTTATATTACAAGCCAGGGCCTCGAGGGCTCGAATACATAGCTCGATGGCATACAAGCGTCAGCGGAAGCATCAGTTATCTGAGTACAGATATATTACAGAGAGAGAAATAGGCCTTCATAGAGGCGGGGTAAAATAAAATACTACGATCGACAGGCGTAGGCCTCCTGCCCTGGACCCTCCGATCCTACTCCTGGTCGTCAAACGGCTCCTCGTAGTAGTAGTACTCGCCAGGCGGGTAGTAGTACTGGTCGTCGGCTGGGGCGTCTGGCTCAGGGGCTCCGTCGTCTGGTGGCATCAAATGGATATGGGAGAAAAAGAAAATAAAGCAAACGTGAGTACTCATCCGAAGTACTCAGCAAGCAAGGATCTACACTACATATGCATCATTGTCAAAGGAATGGCTGTATATGTGGACTGGGCTGCAGAAATGCCAGATTAGAGGGGGGAAGCCTAGTCCTATCGAAGACTAGCATCTTCAACAATCTTCGACAGTCTTGCAGCATTAGAAGAGAACAGATGAACATAATGTAAAGTAGTAGTAGTAGTATCATCAACCTCGACCTGAGATCCTTTCTCGACTCCCTGCGAGAAAGCAATCCCAGAGCCGTACTATCCAGTTCTCATCACATGTTCTAGTTGTACCGATCGGGATACAACTCCGAGTGTCCGTTACCGTAGGACAGGCTATCGATAGAAGTTTCTTCCCTGCAGGGGTGCACCAACTTACCCACCACGCTTGCTTAACTCCGGCCGGACACACTTTTCTGGGTCATGCCCGGCCTCGGCTAAGCAACACGCCGCAACCCGACCGAATACCTAACAGAGAGGTCAGCACGCCGGACTAAACCTATACGCCCAGGGGTCTTGGGCCTTCGCCCCGGGAACTCCTGCATGTTGCGTACGCGGCTGAAAGCAGACCTAGCAACCCCTTATACAAGCGCGATTGCGTTCCCAGTCCAATTCAGCGTGCGCCGCTCAGTCGCTGACGTCCATTAAGCTCCGGCTGAAGTATACGACGCAGAACGCCCATACTATGCCCACGTGATGGTTAGTGCTATCGGGCCAGAGGCCCCTCGGATCAAATATCCAAACCGTTAAGTGGTTTAGGAGCGCGCGGAAACGAGCAGAGACTCACGATCGATGTGACCCCGTCGCCTCGTCTCGAGGACTTGCGGCAAGGGCTAAGAAGGCCCGACCACGCCTCGTAGTTATCTCGCGGGCACCATCCAGGTCAATCCGACTCCACATCACTTCGCATTAAGCTCGCGCGGGTACCCCTCAGGGCCGACCCGTCTTTAGTATCATGGTTCATAGTCAAGTCATAATATCCAAGGTAACTGTGTGTCTGACACCGAAGGGAACCCTGAGGAATCACCCTCGATGGAATTCCCGCTCGATGTTATCATCAAGGTGAACGAAGGAGGAATCACCCTCGAGGTCCACACTTGAGGAGTTGCGCGACGATGTCGTTATCGGGGGTGGTGTAGGAGGAATCACCCTCGCTTACCACGACCGAGTAATTAACCTACAAGGTTAACATCAGAAGTGCTGACAAGGTATCACCCTCGGCACTCGACGGTAACCCAGCAGTGTCGGCAACTAAGGGGGAAGTGATGTGCGGTGCCAGGGTCTAGTCTTCAATCCCGTCGATCGGGTCTTCTGATATCCAGCAGGGCAGTCGGGATCAAGTGGGGGTCTCTGTCGTGTCTCAACCCAGCCTATACTAAGCAGTCTAGGATAACCAGTAAGGTTGCAAGGCAGGTTACAATAAACAGGCTAGGCAACAGATATAGGAAACAGTAGCAGCAGCAGTTCTAATGCAAGCATAAGAGAGAAGAGAATAGGCGATATAGGCATGCTCAAAATGGGGGTGCTTGCCTGTTTGCTCTGGGGCAAGGGCAAGGTCGTCGGTGGTGTCGTCGGGGACGTAGTCGTACTCCTGAGCTGCGTCTGCCTCGGGAGCTACGTCAACGTCGGGGTCTACCGAGAGAGAAGAGGGGGAAGAAACAGGTAAACATAATGCAAACAAAGGCAATATGGTGCGTGTGATGCTATGATGCAGTGCAGGGTTGCCTAATTATGCATCTAAGTCATTTTAGTTATTTTTAGAATTAATCTGGGATTTAATATCCGACGTGTGTGCACTATTCATCTACCGGATTCGGGTCCGGAGTTACGAGTTCTTCTACGTAGGGGGTTCCGACAAAGAAACAGACGGCACGATCAGACTCGGCTCGTCGTTCTGAGCAACTTTCATGTTTTAACTTTTTCGATCCGAGCTACGGTTTAAAAGTTATGATTTTTCGAAGTTTATTTGAATTTCTGAAATTACTTTAATTATAGAAAATGAATTATGACGTCAGCATGACGTCATTGTGACGTCATCGGTCAACAGCGCCGCTGACCTAGTCAAACTGACCAGCGGGGCCCACCTGACAACCTCTGTTTATTAACAGAGTTTATTTAAACTAAACAGGGATTAAATTAAGGGGTGGGCCCCAGATGTCAGTGAGTGTTTAGACTAACTAATCAGTTTTATTTTTTAATTCTGTTTAATTAGACTAATTAGCAGTAGGGGCCCACATGTCATACTCTGAGGTTGAACAGTAATTCGCGTTGACCAGGTCAACTGGTCAACGGGACCTCACCGGGCCCACCCGTCAGCCTCACAGAGGAGGCCACGCGGGCGCCACGTCGGAGTGGCCGGCGGCGAGGCTCCGGCGACCTCTCCAGCGGCGGAAGTTCGCCGGAGCTCGTCGGAAAACGGCTACGGGGCTCGGTTTTAGGCGCGCTTGGGTGCTTTCGAACGGGCAGTGCAGCGCGCACCCAACGGCGGTGGTCTCCGGGCCGGAGGTGGCCGGAATCTTGCCGGCTTCGAGCCGCGGCGGACGCCGGCGTTCAGTCACAGGTGCAAATGGGGCTAGAGGGTTCGGCTAGCAGCGCAGCGAGGCGTGTTGGGCTCGCACGGACGGGCTGGACCCAAAACCGAGCTCGGTTGAGCTCGACGGCGAGCGTGGCCGCGACGGCGAAGCTGCAGGCGGTGGCCGGAGCACGACAGTGCGGTGAGACGGCTACGGCCACGAAAAGATCTAGGGGTGAGAGGAAGAAGGCAGCAGTGCTCACGTAGGGGCACACAATGGCCGGTGCGAGGTTTAGTAGCTGCAGAGGAGTTGCCGGAGACGAAGAAGACGGCGGCGACCGAACGGAGGAGGCGGCGTTGATTCTGCTGCTGTAGTGGTTCCCTGCTCCAGCGGAGGCCAACTGTAGACGTGGCGGTGCACGGTTGTCCTCCCTGACACAGGCAGCCGACGCGAGGAGGCCGCTGGCCACGACGGTGGCGAAGCGCAGCGACGGCGGCGCTGGGCTGGAGTTGGATCTGGAGGGGGAAATCACAGAGGCGGAGCGAGGGAGAGAAGAGAGAGTGGGGGAGAGACCAGGGGGAATGGCTCGGGCTCCCCCTTATCCTCTGGCTGTCGGTGGCGTCGGCGCCATCGCCGTGTCGCCGCCGGGCTGGCGCGGGCGCGCGCGGCCAGGGGCGCGCCGACACGCACGAGGAGGGAGAAGGGGTGGGCTGCTGTTGGACTGGGCTGCACACTGTGCACTTAGGCCCAGCCAACAATAGCGTTCTCTTTTTTTTTCTCTTCTTCCTTTTCTTTTATTCTTTTTCTGTTTCAAAATGATTAGGCCACGTGTGCTCTTTTGAAAAATGTGGAAGTTGGCCCAAATATTGCAATGCAATATTATCTCTCACCAAAAAGTGGTTTGGGCAGATTTGGAGTTCATTTGTGTTTGAAATGATTTTAAATGGATTTGAATATTCTGTTTAGGTGCTGTTTCATCTTGTTTGAGTCACTTGTCCAACTCCAAATATTTTGATATTGGTTTTAGAAATGTTCCTGAATTATTTGCCATTTAATGAACATTTTCCCAACAGAGTTTGACCAACTTTATATTTCACTTTTGAATTTGAGTTGATTTTCAGATGTGAATTTGAGTTGGATCATTAACCCATATGACTTGGCACTGCAAATGATCATGACTTGGCAGTTTTAACAGAGTGTCACAGAGCTTATTACAAGGGGGTGTTACACAAACCAAGGCTGAGTGCAGGGTCTTCAGTTGTCTTCAATTCTACAATTTACGTTTTCCAGTACTGTGATCCGGTCAGCTAAGACCTTTTCACTTGTTCTCTTTGATTGAATCCTCGGTTTTGTCATTATAACAATCAGATCACTATGGTTTCACTTTAATTAAATAGGTGCTATTCATGCTGGAGCAACCAAATTGGGAGCTATTGAAAACAATGCTCAGATCACAATTGTTTCACTTTTTTATTTGTGAAGCAACGGTATCCTTATTCCTGAGTAATAAATATTTTGTTTCAAAATAAAATAAAATCAAGAAATGCCTTTTTTTTGTCCCACAACATCATAGGTAAGCAAATCTTCAGAGGAGGAAGCAAATAAAAAGTCAAGTGCAGCAATATTGTCCATGTGAGCTAATCATTTTGAACATTGTCATATACAATTTGCTGAAGACTTCAGTCAGTGTCATATACTACGAGTTCAGTGATATTGGCACTATAAGATATATATGAATGGTAAAATGGTTAATTTGGGACATTGATGTTGCATTTACGCTGTTATGCACTGTATTTCTTCTTTCTTCCGGGTATGTTATTTTGGTTGTATTACTTTTCAGGACATATAGGAGTATTAGTTTGTTCTATCTCTGTTAGCTAAACTCCCTAGAAAGTCATGTAATCATATTCTTAGTATTAGATGGATAAATATTGCTCTCTGTAGTTCCAAGGCTAGATAAACCAAAGAAAAGAAGTAGCTCAAGGGAAGGATAAGTAAACTCACAGCTGTACAGTGTGTACCTCTACATGAAAACTGAGCTTGGACTCCTATTCAAGAATACAATACTATTATTACCATTGCTGGAGTTTCTTGGGAGTAACTACTTCTATGGTATTTCTTTTTCAGGCTGACAGTATTTAGGCTTCCACTCCAATAGGCATCGGTGCGCAAATGAGGTATGAAGTTACCAATGATGTTCTTTACATGGTAAAATAATGCAAATTATGTTTTTTTGGAGAGTTCAACTACTCACTAATTTTATTTTATTTAGAACGAAGATGCAAGAAGCGTCTAGCTTTAAATTAATAAAGCCCACCAAAGCAGAATAGAACAAAGTACAAAATAACGACAACTGGAGGTAGCTTACATGGCGCATGTCCCAAATAGAAATGAGAATGGAGTACATGTCACATGGCCCACAGTCACGAGCACGCAGGCTCCAAAAGTCACACCGCAGGAACTGGATGGCGCGCCGTAGTCTGGATTTGACGTAGTTTGTCCATGGCGCGTTGCATGTCCGCAGTGTCCGTCTATTTCCCCAACGAAGAGCACTGCTGCAAGAAAAGGTTGCATTTGAAGATAACATCAGCCGGATGAGATAGGAAAACGAACTCGATCGTAATTTTATTGCCCACGCTCCAAAGGGCCGAAAGGAGGGCTCCAATACAACGCTGAAGAATGCGCTTGTTAGCCTCTGCGCCGACAGGAGCTGGAGCAGCTCCGCAGAGGACCTCGGGTTCCAAGAAAAACGGGAGGCTGCCCTAACCGCACTCCAGGCAAACCGAGCCAAGTGGCAGGCAAAAAACGGAGGGAGTAGCAGGTTACTGGTACAATATAACTTTATGACAATATAAAAAATGATTGGATGGGCTCATATTTCTTTGTAGCTATAGCACGAGAGTCCATCTCTCACACTCTTCAGTTTTCTGAAAAAGGGTTTCTCCCGCTTTAGATTATAAAAAAACTTCCACCGACCACAAGATAACCGTTGGGGTGAATAGCACATCAAGCCAAAAGGAAAAAGAAATAAGAAATAAATGCCAACAACGGCAGCTCGACAAAGCACAAATAATCCACCACCGCTACGCCCTCGGGATTCGTCCCACCGCACACCGAGGCTCCGAACCGCCGCGTACCAAGCAACACCTCCAAGAAGGGATGCGACGACGACGCTGCTGCCCGGACGCATCCTACGGTTTCCCCCGGCACGCGGAAGGGAGTGGGGATGGGTAACATCGACGCCCTTCAGGAAGGAAAGGCGACACCTCGTCGGAGCCGGATGAACCGGCAGGGATTTCTCCCGCATCCCAAACACCACTACCCGCCCGATCTAGAGCCAACCATCCAACTTGCCACCCGCTAGCAAACGCCACCACAGTATTGAAGTCATCCATGTCGCCTCACTGAGATCGCCATCACGAGGCCTAGAGGACGAAGAGAAGGACGCCAGGAATCGGGAGAGGCCGCACCAGAGCCGAGCCGGAGGGAACCACCTCCCCCGCCATCGTGCGGGGCCTGTGCCTCCCGCAACGTCGCGGTAGCAGGCCGGACGCGGCAGCAGGGGCACACCAGGCCACCCGGGCCCGGCCGGGGCCATCTCGGGCCCGCAAAGCGGCTGCCACCCCGCTGCAGCCAGCCGGCAACGGCGCCGCCGCCACCCAGCCTCCCTACGCCCCCTCGCCACCTCCAGGGAGCTCCGCCACCGATGAGGCAGCTGCCAGCCCGCTCTGGCCCAGATGGGGCTCGGGAGGGCCCAGATCTGGCCGAGCAGGCGCCGCCCCCTGCAACCGCGTAGATCTTCCGCCAACAGCAGCGCTGCCGCGCAGTCGACCCTCCTGCACGCGCGCCTGGTCACCCCGCCGACGCGCTGGACCATTGCCGCCTGGGAACACCGCCGAGCGTCGCTCCGCCCCGCGCAGGAACTTCACCGAGGGGGGAAAAGCATGGGGCCGCCGCCGCCGCCGCCGCCCGGGCCGAGCCCGATGACGCATGCCGGCGACGACAGGAGGAGGGAGGGAGGGGGTGGTCGCTGAGGGAAGAGAAGGGGGCACGGTCATGGGAGGGGAAAGGCTCCGTGGGGAATCACTCAACACACTCTTCAGTTTTCACATAGGCGCGCGTGGAACGAGAAAATTACGACCACCTTGATGTGAAAAGCTAGACCATTCATGAAGTTTACCGAAGGTTCTTGTTTTTTTTTTCATCATTGTACTGCATGCTCTTCTTATACCATGGTTTTTAGGGTTCTTATACCATGTCGATATTCAAACAAAGTGCGGGATGTGGACACAAGATTTGACATTCTTGATTTAGACAATGTGGAGGTGTTTTTTCTATGTTAGTTATTTCTGTTATGTCAAACCAGGCAATACAATATGCGGTCATAGCAATCATGCAGTGCGGAGGGTCGTCAGCGCTAGAGAAGGGTGGGGGCAGGAGTAAGGGGGATGCCCGACGGTGAGGAGGCATGAGGCATCGTTGTCGACCTTAGGTGATGCCGTCATCAGAGGGCAACATGCCCTAAAGTCGATTGACTCAAAGTTGATAAAATACATATATGTTCAAAGGGTTTCATATATGTAACTTCATAATTTGTTATATTTACCTATATTTTGCACGTATGGCTATGTGCAGTGCTTGAAACAAAGGCCCGTGGTATTCCTTCTTTAAAAAAAAATACATTTTGCCTGTAGCAACGCACGGACAGTCTACTAGTAGTATATATTTCTTGGCATTTTCACAGGTCGAGGAATAGGCGTGCAACCTGACTACCAACACGGGTGCTATGGTTCTGCAACGTGCTATAGCTGCCGCCCCTATGATATTTGCTACCCGACAATGGAAATTTGCAAAGCCCACTGCCCACCTCCAGACGCAACCACCTCCTCCGCATTTCCTCATTAGCTTGAAGAATGTACTGGATGTGTGTTTTCTCATGATGAAAGAAGAGCTATGAATAAATAAGAGACAATAATATGTGTTTACTTTGTACTTGTCGGAAAATTTCTTGGGAATATTTAGGAGTCTCGCGATTGTTTCTTGGGTGCTCAACCCATCAGTGATTATTTCCATATATAACTTACCAGTTACCATCCTCTCTCCAACCCTTCGCCAATCCTCGCCCAAATTATTCGCTGCCAGCAAACGTTTGAGCGCGAATGTGACCAAGACATCTACTTATCTTTTTGAGATTTGGAGTTGATGTGCATGCTCTGTTGGGACGTCTTTTGCTAGGTCTATATGTCAACTGCACTTGAAACTCAAAAGGTGAATATTGTCGTAGGAAATTTTAGATCGCCAGGGTAGGATGGCCAGGATTGCCTGTAGAGTAAAAGTCTTTCTAGGGGTAGTAAAAACAGTAAAAATCGTTAAAAAAAAGAAACGGAACGAATGTGAGCTTTTGATGAGGATCAGTCGTGAAGGACGGAGACTGAATACTGACGCTCGTCGCCTGGTTAAGCATGCTTCGTCTCTTGAGCCTGGTCATCATGCTTCCCTGACACGAAAACCGTATGTTCTGACAACGTCGTGAATCAATAAAAACATCATGCTGTATTTTCTAACGTAGAGGAGCTGAGCTCTACGGTTCAACATGGACGTGAGATTTACCCAAATCTACCGCGTGACATGCAGCGCAGGCGCAGCAACAGCGTGTCCATGTCCTGATCTGAACTTCCTGTTGCTTTGCGACTTTGGTGATTCGGTCTCATTCTGTTGTGGAATTTCATGCACCAAGATTTGGTGGTTGTGTTGTGCACTCCCATGATCAACTAATCAAAGTGAGGCAAAGACTCACATTGGTCACTAAACTATATTGACGGGAAACATGCATTCTCACTACACGCCGAGTGTATATAGCACGTATTGACCGGGCTCATTGGCAGCGGCGAGGCCAGCCTAAAGTATCTGTGGGGTCAATGGTAATTTTTTGGAAAAAATTCTTTATGATGAACAGTAACTGAACAGTGTTTTTAGGCTTATTTTCAGAAATGCTGTGGGTGTAGCTAACACGTAGCTTCGCCGCTGCTCATTGGTCGCTAAATTAACTTTATTGACGGGAAACAGGCATTTTCACTACACACTTTATTGTTTGTCTCTTGGGTGTTCAAGATTTGGCGCGCTTCGCCATCACCCAGCAGTTGGTCTGTGGAGTCAGTCAACTCATATGGACTCTTCACAGTTCTCGTCTGAGTCCGCTGACCCGGTGGACGGGGTTTCGATGTTACTACTACCTGCCGATCGAACTGGCGTAGCGCGCAGGGCACTTTGACACTGACAAGGGTGGACCGAACGAACTCTGCTAGCTCCTTAAATCTAGACGTGCATGGCCGAGGCAAGTACTACACACACTCGTACTTACCCATTCGTCCGTCCACTTTCCAAAATGGCCAGGCCAAGGCCGGCGATCCTCCTAGCGACGTGGTGCCTCATCCTCCTCCGGAGCTCGTCAGCCTCAGCGGTGCCTGCACTCCAACCACCACCACCGCCACCACCATCAGCACCGGGAGGCACCCTCTGCATCCCCCGCGAGCGAGATGCGCTTCTCGCCTTCAAGGCCGGCCTCACCGATCCGAGCAACTACCTTTCGTCGTGGCGGGCCGAGGAGGATTGCTGCCGATGGATGGGCGTCCGGTGCAGCAACCGGACCGGCCACGTCGTCAAGCTCCAGGTCAACAGCTACGGAGCCATCGGAGGTGAGATAAGCTCCTCCTTGCTCACTCTACGACATCTCAAGCACCTGGACCTCTCGTCCAACGACTTCGGTGGGAGGCCTATCCCTCAGTTCATCGGCAGCTTCAGCGGCCTGATGCATCTCCTCCTCAACTACTCATCTTTCGGTGGGCGAATCCCTCACCACCTTGGGAACCTTTCAAATCTAGTCAGTCTTGACCTCTCGAGTCAACTACCGGGTTGTTACTCGCCTGAACTTTCATGGGTGTCGCGGTTGCAGAAGCTACGGTACCTGGACATGTCCGGGGTGGACCTTAGTGCTGCCATGGACTGGACTCATGATGTCAGCATGCTCCCTTCTCTAGTAACCCTTCTGCTATCATCTTGTGGGCTTCGTAACATTATGCCTCCACCGTTGCACTCCAACCTCACATCACTAGAAACCCTCTACCTCGATTCCAACTCCTTTAACTCGTCCTTTGGAGCCAACTACTTGGTTTGGGATCTACCTGTTCTCCAAGTTATGTACATGTATAACTGTGGAATCCAGGGTCCTGTACCTGACGCAGTTGGAAATTTGACCTCCATTCAGTCATTGTTCCTTAGCGAAAACAACTTCTTTGGCATGGTGCCGTCGACCTTCAAGAAACTCAAGAGACTACAAGTGCTCCGTCTATCTAAAAACTTCATTAGCGGAGGCACAGAAGATCTATTTTATAGATTGCCAGGGGATGAGTTACAAGAGTTGTATTTGGACCACAACAATTTGACAGGGACTCTTCCAGATCGACTAGAACAATTTAGCAGCTTGTCCACACTTTGGCTCAGTAACAACAAGCTATTCGGAGAGATACCTGTTGGTATACAAAAACTCACGAGTTTAGTGGACTTGTGGTTGGACTCAAACAATCTGCATGGTATAGTGACCCAAGACCATTTCACGAATATGACGAACCTGCAAAATTTGTGGCTCTCTGGTAATTCCGTAACTATGTTGGTCAACAACACATGGAGCACTCCATTCAGCTTAACTTCAGCGGGCTTTAGATCTTGCATCCTAGGCCCCCAGTTTCCGGCATGGATTATCCAACAAACACTTGACACCCTTGATATTTCAAACACAGGCATACATGACTCCATTCCTGCTAGTTTTTGGATTGGAATGTACCGTTGTCGCGTTCTGGATCTATCGGAAAATCAGATTTTTGGCATGCTTCCCACATTTTTTCTGTTTGGTGGAATGGAAGCGGTTATATTGGATATTAGTTCTAACCAGCTCGTTGGCCCGATTCCAACACTCCCAATGAACCTCAGCTTGTTGGACCTCTCTGGGAACAACCTATCCGGTGCATTGCCATCAGATATCGGAGCACCGGGGCTGGAAATACTCATGCTCTTCAAAAATTCATTTTCTGGGACCATTCCATGCTCCCTCTTTGAGTTGCAAAATTTGCAGTTTCTAGATCTATCAGAGAACCAACTAAATGGGACATTGGCCAATTGCCTCCGTGCACCAAAAAATTCAAATGTGACCATGCTTAACTTGAATAACAACAATCTTTCGGGAGGAATCCCGTCATTTCTTCAGAGGTGTAAAGAGCTAAAATTCCTTGATCTCGCATACAATGAATTTTCTGGGAGCTTACCGACATGGATCGGCTCAAAGCTACCATACTTGGCATTTCTGCGGTTGCGGTCAAACATGCTCTCTGGTGGCATCCCTGGCGAACTGACCAGGATGCATGGACTTCAGTATCTAGACATCGCAAGCAACAACATCTCAGGGAACATACCACATTCGCTTGGGAATCTCATAGCTATGGCTCATACTCCCGGTCAAGAAGGTGCCCTTTTCAAAATTGTCAACTTTGGGTTTGTCTCCATCTACAAGTACACTAATGCTTATACTGATAGTTTATCGGTGGTCACAAAAGGTCAGCAGTTGGAATACACAACAGGAATCGCATATATGGTAAACATTGATTTTTCATGTAACAGTTTGACAGGGAAGATTCCTCATGAAATCGGCATGCTCACTGCATTGACAAACTTGAACTTGTCATGGAATCACCTTAGCAGCACAATCCCTGTGACTATTGGGGAGCTACGAGCACTGGAATCTTTGGACCTCTCACACAATGAGCTCTCTGGTCAAATCCCGACGAGTATGGCAGATTTAACTTCACTTGCCCACTTGAACTTGTCTTACAACAATCTGACAGGAACCATACCTCCTGGCAATCAGTTACAAACTTTAGATGATGCATCAATCTATGCTGGCAATCCAGGTCTTTGTGGTCCACCTGTATCAAGGAATTGCTCGGGAACGGAAATCACTCCATGGACTCCCGGAAATCAGCATGAGGGCATGAGTGATGCGTTGTCATTGTACCTCGGCACTGGCACGGGATTCGTAGCAGGTCTCTGGATCATCTTCTGCGGCTTCTTATTCAAGAGGAGCTGGAGAATTATTTGGTTCTCGTTCTTCGACCGCGTGTGTGATTGGGTCTACGTGCGAGTGGCAGTGAGCTGGGCTTCATTCACAAGACAAGACCAGTAGAAGCTGAGATCATTAGAGTCTGTGGTCACAAGAGCTGGAGCTTCTATTCATTGTCCGTTGTAAATGTAATGCTCTTCTTTCGGTGTGTAAGTGACTTAGTTTGTATGGTAAACCATGAGTTACCTTTTGATGTGTATGAAATCTTGAACATGTGTAAAATATATCTCTTCGTTACAAAAAAAAATCCCTTTAGATTTGGGAGCAGTATATGCCGAGTTTCTATACTCACCAGAGTCAATTTTAAGAGGTACTGCTTAAGTTCCGCGTGCAATGTGCCATAACCTAATTATTGTGGTATAAACCATACTCTTTGGGATACTCCATGGATATATTGGTCGGATTCCTTTGTTAGTTGCTCTGATAGGAATTCTCATCTCGACAAAGTTCAGTACTCTCTCTGATCCATATTACTTGGCGCAGCTTTAGTACAATGTATTGTAGCCTAATTATTGGGTCGAAATCAGACTCAACCCAAAATATCCTCTTATGCATAACCCAAGAAGCAAAATATTTGGAACTAACCTGACGAAAAAGGGGGGATGTAGTCCCAAATATTTATTAAATGCTTCTCGGGTTCTTTATTTTAAGCGCATGAGATGAACTACATTCCCCCTTTTTTCTCAACGTAGTCTGCTTCACAAATGAATTAGCTAGACAGATGCACCTGGTGATGTCTAGCTTATCCAACACCTATTGATAATGTCAACAAGATACAGTATTTCTATGAAAAAGTCTTACAAAACTAATTCCACCATTATGGGATTTGGTGACACATCTCATGCTGTCAATATTAACAAAGGTTTTCTGTTAGTCATAAGGTTTACTATGAGACTAGACATCTATCGTTTTCAAAACAATAAACTCAAGCATAGTTAATTTGACTTGAATGAAGCAGGATTTCTGATTCCATCTGATTATCTGCTTTCATGCACAGAGCCCACTTGATCTCTTGGGAGATTGCTGTAAAAACGGTACAAGTATGCGAACATGAGAAATCTTGCTCTCCCATGGGAACAGTCCTTGTACCTTGGATCTGACGCAAGCAAGCAATATGATTACCATGCCAATGAAGCGAAAGACAACGTTCCTAACATTGTACATGAATATCTCAAACGCATCAAGTATGCCTTAGTTTGTACTCCCTCCGTAAAGAAATATAAAAGTGTTTAGATCACTAAAATAGTGATCTAAACACTCTAATATTTCTTTACAGATAATTATCATTGATCTCTTTGTATACATGGATTGGATTACATTGTAAGTGAAGTGTACTTCAATTTTTCTATACATGAATTTTGGGTAGTGAGTTATATATTTATTAGTTGAACGGGTACTACGGCGGGCTTTCAGGAAAGAAAAAGGCATGTTACAACGCACGGGCATTCTACTAGTTTATCTTGATGTCTCAAAAAAAAACTAGTTTATCTTGAAACTCACTGTGTGTGGGGAGCAAAAGACGCCTTGCTGAGAGGAAAGCGTATAGCAGGATGGTGCGACGTGGCCGCCCTCTATGCCGCGCGCCCTCTTGGCATGTCAGGTCGGTCGGCACGGCCTTCTAGACAAATCCAGAGAGAGTATCGGCGTCGTCTCATCCTTCGCTGCTTCATCCAGGCGCTCTGCAGTTCGCGACCAGCTAGCCTGCAGTACTGCGCCACCAGCCCCCGGTCATGGCCTCGCCCCGCCCCACCGTCCTCGTCACCGGCGCCGGCGGCCGCACAGGTACCCCGCCCTCCTTCCCCACCCCGTCACCGCATTCCGATCTCCAGCAGCGCTGTTTCTCCGACCAAACCCCGACGAATTTACCCGTCGCGGCGGGCAATTCCCGAATTCCGGTTCAGGAGAGCGTCACGAGAACCACCCCTAACGCTCGTCGAATCGATCGCAGGCCAAATCGTGTTCAACAAGCTCAGGGAGAGATCGGACCAGTTCGCGGCGAGGGGGCTGGTGAGGTCGGAGGAGAGCAAGCACAAGATCGGGGGAGCCGACGACGTCTACGTCGCCGACATAAGGGAGGCGGAGCACCTCGCGCCCGCCGTCCAGGGCGCCGACGCGCTCGTCATCCTCACCAGCGCCTCCCCCAAGATGAAGCCGGGGTTCGACCCCACCAAGGGCGGCCGGCCCGAGTTCTACTACGAGGACGGAGCCTACCCTGAGCAGGTTGGGTTTCCCTTTCTGTACTGCGCCCCTCTTCTGATGTTCAATTAATCAAGGGGATTTTCAGGATGTGCCGCTACCATAAGTACAGTTTCAGGCAATGTATCTTTTGTATTTCAATGACAAATGCCATATGCTGAAACTCCAATTACCTGAGTGGCGTATCCTGAAATCCTTATCGGTTACCAAATAGTGTTAATTTTTGGAATGGATGTGTGTCAGGTGGACTGGATTGGCCAAAAGAATCAGATTGATGCTGGTAAGCTTCGTCTTGGTTCTGCATTTTATATGTGCATAAGTTTATCTGAATGTTTGTTAGTGGGATTGTGCGTGGAACAGCCAAAGCAGCCGGTGTGAAGCACATAGTGTTGGTGGGATCCATGGGGGGAACAAATCCCAACCACCCACTGAACAGCCTTGGCAATGGCAATATACTGGTAAGTTGCCTAAGTTGTTGGGGATGAGGCTGTAAGTCTGTTCAGTCTTCACCTGTACTTGATTGCAGTTCATTTGCTCTAGCTTTCACAAAAAAACTATCTGGTACACTTTAGAACTGTCCTGTGAACATTGATTGGCTGCAGATGAGCCATCTGTCTCAGAAGTCTGAAGGATTGTTCATCATAGAAATGTTCAGTTGATAGATTTCTGAGTTGTGTAACTATTCAAAGGTCCGCCATAGAAATGTTTAGTCGATAGATTTCTAATGTTAAACCCATGATACAGGCAAAAGCAACTTCATAGAGTTTTACAAATAAACCTTTCTGGATATTAAATTCCCGTCATAATTAAGATTTTAAAGTTTTGTATCCTCTATTGGGCTGAAATGTTCATGTCAGAAGTCTTGCTTTTGTTTTATTTCCATTGAAGCTTTATTTTATCTCATCCAAATAAAGCACCGGATAGAAGATAGCAACTTGTGTGCCAGAAATACAAAGAACATTGCTTACTCAGCTACTCGTGGTATCGTTAATCTAGTAATCCACCGAGACAAATTCATTTTGCAAATTCGGACGATTATATTATTGAAATGTGAAATCCTGATTAGTGATATCTGCTGTAGGTCTGGAAGCGCAAGTCTGAACAGTATCTGGCAGACAGTGGAGTTCCTTATACAATCATAAGGTACATAAAGAACATGCACTAGTTTGGATTCAAAGGCATCCTCTAGATCAATTATTCTTGAAACAGAGTTGCCGACCTTTCTGAAGTGGAGTATTTAATTACACTAAATATCAATCACTTTGGATAAGACTGAAGATCTGCTATAGAAGTTTGGAATAGTTCCTTATATGCCACTAAATATCTTCGAATCCCTCAGTGAAAAGGTGGATCCAGCTCCACGTTTAATGAGACAATGAGTGGCATATAAAGGGGTGAAGCAAACACTCAATGCCATCTAGTAGTTTTTTTTTTCCATCTAATTATCATCTCTGAATTGTCTAATACTTGTGCTAAATGTTTCATTGTTGGTCTACTGCGGTTAAATTTGACGGCTAGTTTTTGTGAAGCTAGAATAAAAGTGCATTGTGCTAATATGCACAAGAACACTAGAACAGGTTAACTATTCGCTGATACATAATATGCTAGCATCTTCTTTTTTCCTTCAACTTAGGCCTGGTGGTCTGCAAGACAAAGATGGGGGAGTGAGGGAGTTGATTGTTGGGAAGGATGATGAGCTTCTCCAGACTGACACTAAGGCAATCCCTAGGGCTGATGTGGCTGAAGTTTGTGTTCAGGTATAACCTACTATATGATAATTGCTGCAACTTTATTCTGTGGACAGACAATTGAGGACAACCATCCTGATTATATACTTCTCTTGAAACAGGCCCTGCAGTATGAAGAGGTGAAGTTCAAGGCATTCGATCTGGCTTCGAAGCCTGAAGGTGAGGGCACCCCGACGAAAGACTTCAAAGCGTTGTTCTCCCAGGTCACAGCCCGGTTTTGAGCCATGAGTCCAGGAGCATCCTGGCATTTTTAGCTTATAAGGATCTTGATGTCTGAGTGGGTAGCCTTGTGCATCATGAAGTTGCTGACTGTATATGAAGTTTTTGACGGTGTAATTGCACAATGGGTTTATGAATAATGCTGAAAATAAACTCCTGCCGATGCATGGAGATTAAAGAAGCAAAATCCTTTGCATTTTCTTGAGATTTTCGTTGCGGAAAAGAAGTCGGCAAACATTTGAAAACACATTGGTCCATTTTAACGGACATGACTATCTTCTTTTCGCACTCTTGACTCGGATCTGATGCACACCAATAATCCACATGATATTACATCTATTTTCCCATCAGCTAATATATCACTTATAGCAGCTCATATGCGCCTTAATTGGACTCAGAAATGGAACAACACTGTGGGATAAATATCAGCGCTACTGATTCATCATCAAGGAACAAACTGTTGAAGTACAAATGCTACATTTGGTACAAATCACATACAAAAAGCTTCTGTTCTAATGAAAGTTCAGCAAAGATATCCATTTACTCTGCTCCCAGGAAAGGGCAAAAACACATGAGCATAAGCATCAGAATATCATTTATATTTACCCAACAGCTAATGGATCACTCGGCCGCTCATATGCGCCTTCCATTGAACAGAGAAATGAAATATCAGAGTTACTGATTCAAGGAACAAACAGTTGAGAACTCCACATGCTACATTTAGTACAAATAACATGGAGGAAAATCTTCTGTTCTAGTTAAGTTCAGCAAAAAATATCCATTAATTTCCTCCCAGAAAAGGGCCAAAATTCATCAACATAAGCATCAGAATATCAGATAGTACAGCAGAACAGCAAAATGTGATGAAATGTACCAGGCAACAAGGCTGGTGATGTCTAGAGTTCTAGCTAGGTTTCCATGTGGACAGGGCACAGATGACTCTGCCCTTCCAACCATGCAGCATCCACTTGTTATCTTCGTCGACGAAGAAATCCCTGTGATAGCTCTTGGTTACCTTGTATCTTGCTTTTTTCACCGACTCTTGAAGCAGAGGCACCTGCCTGAACCCTGCCCTGAGGTTCCTTACCTGCCATTGCTTGTAAGTCTCTGGCCTCTCGACCCTCTCTGTGCCCTCGCAAGCGACCACGTTGAGAACCTCCCGTCCAAAGTATTCCCTTTCGATCAGCTGCCTGTGCTCATCCACCGACGGTGCGGTCGCTTCGAGCATGTCGTAGAGTGAGGAGTAATAGAACAGAGCCTCCTTGAAGCGCGTCACAAAGAATGGCGCGTTGTAGGTGCCATTGACAACCGCGTGGATGAACCGATGCGGGTTCATCCTCCTGATAGTGTTCAAGACTGTCATCCTCGGACTCTCATCAGTCACCGTCTCGTCCATCATGTGCCGCATTCTGAACATGCAGTTGACAATAAGAAGATCATCCTTGTCGAGCCTGAGATCTTCAACTCGGATGGCATCCCACTTGGCAGCAATTGCACGATACTCGAAGGGAACATGAAACATCTTGGCGTACTCGCTTAACCGCTGGCCTGTCGCCTCTAAACGCTCCGTAGGCCGGAACCCTGGCTGTGGTAAGTCAATACCGGTGATCCGGACTCTTGGAGGGCCACCTAGCTTTGCGATCCGCTGCAAAAAGACTGGCCACTGGAAGCCCCAATCTATACCATAGTCGACAATGTGCAAGCTTGTCACACCCTTGGCAGCATCCAAGATGGCTTCATTGGAGTAGAACCTGCACATTTTCATGAACGGGCATGCAGTCCCATAGAGCTTGAATATTTTCAGCATGTCAGCCGAAGAAGTTCGCCGCGCAGCAAGCGAGCGGTGTACGGTGCTACCGGTGCCGGCAAGGCGAGCCTCGAGCCCATTAGCAATGTAATGCGCCAGCCTCTGCCCGGCATCCCCGTGAGGGGAAGAATGCCGCCTGATCTGCTTCAGCAGCTCGCCCGAACCGCGGTGATCATCGATAGCCGCGGCCTGGGCACAGTGTATGAGCAGGGTTGTCAGATCGACGGACTCCTCCACGGTGGGCACTCCGGTCTTGCCCTTCTTGCGCCCTCTCCGGTTCCCTGACCCTTTCACGTACACGCTGCTGATCTCTGCTTCGGCCGGCAGCGGTGACTGGAGGATGCAGTTGACACCGTTGCACAGGAGCACTTTGTCGAACATCTCCCGGACAGTCTCCTCCTCGGACAGCGCGAGCTGCTTGCGCCGCCTCTCGTCCTCCGGCTCCAGGTCGTCGTCGCCGTGCCGGTTCTTCCTGCCCTTGTGGACGGCGCACTCCTCCTCCACCTTCACGGAATCGCAGGGCACCAACTGGCAGGAGCTCTGTCTGCTGCTACTGATGAACATGTCTGGGGATCCTCCTCCAATTCCTGCCAAAGCACAGCAGGGATCCGTCCAAGAAGTGTGCTGGTACGCCGGCTTGGCGTCGGCGATGATGTCGACGAAGGGCTTGGCGACGGCGAGGAGCGCCGAGTCCCGCGCCGGCGCGGCGGCTGTGCCGGGAGCAGAGGACTCGTCGTCGTCGTCCTCGAGAAGGAACTGGTTGATGTAGGCGAGCACGGCGTCGTCGGACGCTTCCTCGGGGCTCCCCAGCTCGGTGGTGGTCGAGGCGGGGCTCGGCGTGCGGCCAATCAGCGCCGACTGCGGCGGAGACGGCTGGTAATGGGCGGCGGGACCGGCAGGAAGGCCGTGGAAGCCGTAGGATGAAGGGGGGAACCGGAGCTGCTGCTGCTGGAAGGAGAAGTCGAGCGCGTAGGCCGGGTTGGGGACGGAGAAGACGTCGCCGTACTCCACGTCCTCGCAAGAACCCATGGCGCCACGATCCACCTCCTTCCTACCCTGAAGACTCTGCTGCTGCTGCTGCTTCTTCTTCTTCTTCTTGGCGCTAGATCTCGCAATAAGAAGACGGCGTGCCCTCGCGGAGGAAGACGAAGACTGATTCCTGGCTCCCGGCGAACTGGACAAGAAAAGGGGAAGGGCAGGGAAAATCAACCCAACCCGGTGGTGATTCTTGCAGGACCGAGCAGGCCAGTAGCAAGCGGTTGCGTGGGAGAGGCGGCGGCAGAAAGGGAAAAGAAATCGCGGGAGTACCTTGCGGGAAGCGGCCGGGCAGCAGCTAGAAACCCCGAGACTCAGGAGCTGGGAGGGCGAGAGGGAGGAGGGAGGAAGGAAGCGGGGGTGATTGGTGGGGAGGAGACGCAGACGCAGACGCCGACGCCGACGAGAGTCTCCAACCGAGCGTGCTGGTCTCGGTGGGAGTGGGATGGCGACGTGCGCTTTGATCAGCAGCCGCTTGCTGCACAAGTTCCGTCCTTTTCCGCTTTGTTTAGTGGAGCGGAAGTGATCTCATCTGATCTGATCATATTACCGGCAGTAGTGATAATAAATTGAAGGAACGGAGAGAAGGGCGGGCGATGTGGCGACGGCGACTGCGCCACCTGCTGCGCTAGCTGCGACCTGGTCGTCTCGGAGGGGAGGGAGGAGGGAATGGGGGCGCCACCAATCTTCTCCGATCGCCGGTTAAACTGCGGTCTGCGGGAGATGGATGGATGGCTCATTTTTGGTGTTACGCCACTTGCCTCGTTTGCACGGGCAAGGTGCAGTGGTGCGCTGTGTACGTACTAGTACAATGGCCCATCATGGCTTCCCCGGTGCGAACCGGGCGAGATGCTGCCGCCGGGGCGTGGCTAAATTTCGTGTTTTGACCCCTTTTGATATCTTTAGCCGGATCTGACCTCGGTTCGAAAAAAATTCGTGATCTGACCCTTTTACTAGCGCCAGGATCTTTGGCGGTAGTGTTACATAGCTTACCGCCAGGTCCTCCAGCGATAGGCTAACGGCAGCACCCGTTTTATTTCACGACCCTGGTGGTGACCTGGCACATACCTACCGCCAGGTACTGCGGCGGTAGGATGTGTTAACCTACCGCCAGGTACTCCGGCGGTAGATCTGTGACCATCTGCGTTATGTGCGTTATGTGATCTAGATTGACTTAATTTTTTCGGTAGGTGTTGGGGATGTGACCCCACGATGTAACCCGCCCTATAAGGGCTGGGTTAGGCTATTGGCGAATTAACAATGAAGCCTTAGACAGGCCTAAGAAACCAAGACACGGAGTCAGGGAGGCGGCTCACGAGGTGGACCGGCTGGAGGCCCAAGACCAGAAGACGGTGCAAGACCCGGAGGTGTAAGCCGCCCGACGGCGACTTGCCAAAGAAGGCAAGGCGACTTAGAGCCAGGATCGGTTACGAAGCATAACCCGACCCGAACTCTTGTAAGCCCAGGACCTCGACCTGTGTATATAAAGGCGGGTCCCCGCGGTGGGTAAAGTTAAGTTATAATCAATCGATAGCTAGGTCAAACGAATCCGCTCCCTTGTAATCGATACTCAAGCAATAATCAACGAGAGAAGGAGTAGGCTTTTACCTCCACCGTGAGGGCCGAACCTAGGTAAATCTGTGTCTTTCGTCCCACTCAACCCCTTCAAGCTAATCACCGAGGTGATGGCCTCGCACCTAAGTCCTTTCACTAGGGCATCTGCCGTGCTAACCCCACGACAGTTAGCGCCCACCGTGGGGCCAGCGCATGGTGGTTTCGAGTTCTTGAAGGCCTCTTTCCCAGGGATCGAGGGATACGCCGTTGGCAGGATGACCATGAGTCGCCGCGGCAACCTCTACATCGACGACGCTGGCTGGGGCCCCGAGACCGACTCAATCGAGTACGGGTACTGGATCCCCTTCGGCGGAATCCATGTCTTCGTCGGCAAAATCGGCGGATCAGAGCCTGAGCAGGCCTTCTGCATCGACATCGTCGAGTCGGCTCGGCGCACGCAACCCGCCCAGGTCCAAGCCGGGCGGAGGCAGGCTTTCGTGGGCTTCACGCAAGGGATGGAACTTGCGGAAGATTCTGCGTCCGGGGGAGAGACTCTCATCTACTCAGGTGATGAGTCCTCAACTGGGGAGACAGAGTAAATCTATCAGCTTCAAGACGGCGGGCTTGAGGGCTATTCCGATGGCAACAATATTCCGGAGCCTTATGAGCCGCCGTGCAGGGCTGCTATCTTCATGGCTGGCACAGGGCCGGCTCTCAATTCTTCGACGGCGGCTACAACAGCCTCTGACCCGGCCGCGGCAAGGGTTGGTGGATCCGGGTCAGGCAGGCTGCCGACTCAAGTACTACTGGATCTCATGGGTACCTTGACAACTTTGTTGGCAACAGAGGTCACCGCGGCAAATCAGGCAGAGCGCAACGCAGAGGTTGCAAAAATTCGTGAGGAGATAACCAAGGCCCAAGAGGATATCGTGGCTGAAAACAACCAAACAGCTGCGCTGAAGGCTTAGATTGACGCAGAGGCAGAGCGTGTCAAGGCGGAGGCTTGGCGCTTAAGTTTGGATCAGAACGCGTCTAATGCGGTATTCCAGAGAAGGTACCAGAGTCGCCTACCGTCGGTATATGACCCAAGGCGTTTGTTTGACACTCCTGGGGCAGGTCCAAGCACTCCAGGTGCACGGGTGAATCCTCAGTTAAACCTAGATATGCCAGGGAATAGGGCGGCGGCTCAACCTCGCCAGCCTGAGCCGGCACGGAGGGAGGAGCAGGCGCCTAACCCGCCCTCCAATCAGACACCGCCTCCACGTGTCCTGACGCCACCCGGGCACTTTTCTAACCCGGTGGATAACATGTTAGCAGCAGCAACCCGGCTGGCGGCGATTCCAATTACTGGCGAGTCACCAGTCGCGGTCGAAATTCGGAATGCAGTTGAGCTCTTACAGACGGCCATTGCATAGCAAGCGGCTTACTCATACAGTCGTGATCGGGTGCATTCAACTCCCCTCCAAAGCCGTAGTTACAGTCGGCATATTGAATCACCTGCAGTCTCTAGCAGTGAGCGGCGACGTAACCCGCCCCGTGATAATAACCCGCCCTTAACTCGAGGATTGATGCTCAGGCAGTTCACCAGGGGGCTTATGAGCAGCCTCCGGTGACCCCTTCAGCTTTGGTGGGAGCTGGTGCAATTTCCAGGTCTGTTGGAGTGCCATGTTTAATACCGGCTTTCCAGGTCTTCTTGGCGTGAGATCTCGCAATAAGAAGACGGCGTGCCCTCCCTATAACCCGATCGTCTATATCCTTGACTTCCTCCAACACTCACCTGATGATGTTTTGCTCATACATTGAGTTCCTTGATATTCTTGAAATTGTTCCTTCGTATCTATTGTGATCTTTCGATCCAACCCTTACTTGAAACACCATGTTATCGCTACCTCGGAGCATGACTATGGTATTCCGAATATCATTGAGAACAGTGAAAACGCAACGTTGCATGTCCCTTCATCAATTATCCAAACATCGTTGTATGGGTAATATCATGATTCTTCCTTCGCCCCTTTATCTAAATGCTTTTGAGCTTGCTGCCCTATCATGTATATCCTGTTCCGCTTTTTCCCTGGGAAGGATATACTACAATTTTTGGTGTGTAAACACATCTTCCTTCCCATTGGTTAATTTGAATAATCAATTAATCATAATTTCCTTTCCATTGTTTTGTTTAACCTTTCTAGTAATCTAGCTTATCTAAGCAGAAATAATTCTCTGCCTATGAAAACATCTCGGTCTACAACTCTGTCAGTGAGACCCTGTTACTATTGTTAATGACATTACGATAACCACCGATGGACGAGAACTTTGCCTATTGGTCCGCCTCGTTCAACGAGCAGGAAAATGGTTCTCTTCGTCCCTCGCCCTTGGTGCCGAAGTTGTTACCGACATAACTGACAGACTATCCTCTGACATACCTTGTTGACACGACCGGTAAGATGTCCCATCCTGCCTACCCTCGATCAACACTCACCACAGTTCCACAGGATCGGAACCTGACTCTCCTGTACACCCTTGATTCCGAAGTATCCTTTGCTCTTGGTCTTGTGTGTTATCACGAGCCACCCACCGAGGGATGATCTATTCCCGATGCCCAGAACCCCTTTCCACACTCTGTTCAGGTATCGATCAGATGTCCATTCGCTTGAAACTTATTATTGTACTCTCTTACTTTGCTCTCGAAGTTTTCTTAAGTTTCAACTCGAGAGATACTTCTGCCATATTCCTTGAATGGTCAACCAGATGATCGACCCTACAAGGGTCAGATCTCCCGAAGATACCCTTTACTTCACCACTTAAATCTCGGGACGAGATTTCTTGTAGTGGAGGAGATTTGTAACATCCCCAGCATCACACTACAGTGATCACCTTCTGATAATGCCAGAACATCATGCTTAACAGAGCTTAATCATTATTAGTATCATACCTCTTTTCTAATTCCAATTCTAATGGATTTTCAAACCTATAGTGAAAATAAAAGTTGTTTAAATCCAGGAAGTAAAATGTTCATAATGTTGCAAATAATCCAGAAGCAATTGTAAAAATATATTCAACATTAATTGAATTTCCAAACTGACCCTAACATCCAAAACAGTAGCAGAATAGCCTCAAATTAAATCATTTTCATTTAAATCAAATTCAAATAAATTCCATCAACCCCTAAACTTTTTGTGGCAGTGGTATATATTGCAAGACAATTATTGAGGCAAGTTTCACATTTTACAGAAGTCAAATGGTGTGAAAAGGTGAGGCAAAACAGTAGCTAACTAAATAATATAAATGATTAAAGGAAAATGTCACTATGCACTAATGGCCCAGTGCTACAGTAGCACGCCCAGCCCATCTACAGCCTTTTCCCTTACCTCACCTACAGAGGAACAGAGAGCTCGCCGTGTCGACCATCCATGGTCGCCATGGCGCGATGCTTGACGCCTGGCGCTACAGGAGCTCACCTGGGAGAGGATAAGGTCTCCCCCAACCCGTTAGACAAACCCTAATCCCCATTCTCCCCCCTCGTTCGCTCTCTGTTTCGATTAGAACTCGTTCGAGCTCGCGCTCGACCTAGCCGTCGTCGTCGCCGCGGCCACCGGCCTCCCCGTCGCCTGAGAAGATGTCCAGAAGGACCGCCACCATCGACTTCGTCCATCCCGGGCCTCAAATCAAGCGGGGCCGCCTCGTACGCTCGCCATCGACCCCGTTTTTACCGCGTACATCATCGTCATCCGCCGTCGATTGCCACCGCTCCGGTCCGTCCCCGACCTCCCCGAGCACGCCTACGGCTCCGTGGTGAGCTTCTCCTCCGAATCCCCCTCACCCCGGTCTCGATCCGTCGCCGTAGTCGCCTGTACGAGCTCGTGGCCGCCATGGCCGAAACTCTACGTACGCGTACGCGTATGTGCTGCTGCTGCTGCCTCCTGCCCCTGCTCGTGGCCATGCCCTGGGCTGCTCCTTCTTGCTGCCGCTGCTGCTCCTGCTAGTTGCTGCTGCTGCTACTTAGCTGCTGCCGCTGCTGCTGGCCATGGCGAGCGCCATGGCCGTGTGTTGTGTGTGTGCGTGAGCGTGTGTGGCCAGCTAGGCCACTACCTAGTGGGGCCGGCCCATTAAAAAAATGTGTATAAAAAAATATAATAGAAATAATTAGTAGGGTAATTAGTTAATTAATTAATTAATTAGTTAATTAGTCTAATTAGGTACTCACGTGTGGACCCCATGAACAGTACCCGTTGACCAAGTCAAAAGTTCACTGGGTCAACTGGGCCCCGCTGGGCCCACTGTCATACATATGTGCACAATGCTGGGTACACTTCTGTGTACCCATAGCATTTTGCCATTTAATGATTTCTGAATTAATTTAAATCCAGTAATTTCAGAAATTAAATAAACTTTAGAAAATCATAGAAAATAAACTGTAGTTCGGATCGAAAAAATTTCTACATGAAAGTTGATCAGAACGACGAGACGAATCCAACCGTGCCATCTGTTTCCGTGTCGGGGCCCTCTACGGAGGTAAACCCGCAACTTTTAGCCTGTTTTCGGTAGGTGAATAGTGCATATACACCGGTTAATAAATCCAACTTAAATCCTAAAATAACTAATATGACTTAGACATGCTTTTAGGCAACCCTGCACTGCACGTTAGCATAGCAAGATCTGTGTTACTTTGTCTGCCTTGTATTTATCTTTTTTCTCCCCCTCTTCTCTCTCGATAGAGCCCGGTACCGACGCAGCTCCGGAGATCGACGACCCTTGACGACCCTGCCTTTGCCGCCGAGCAACAAGGCAAGCCCCCCCTTTGATCATCCCAATATCGCCTATTCTATTTTCTCATGCTTGCATTAGATTTTGCTACTGTAATTGATTACTCCTATTCTGTTGCATAGCCTGTTTTTGTAACTACTGTTGATACCTGCCTGATATCCAAACTGCTTAGTATAGGCTGGCTAGAGACCCACCAGTGACCCCCACTTGTCCCTACTGCCCCGCTGGATTATCAGAAGACCCGATCTACGGGATTGAAGACCAGGCCCCGGCACCGCACAACACCACTTAGTTGTACGACACTACAGGGTTACCATCGAGTGCCGAGGGTAATACCTCGTCAGCACTTCTGATGTTAATCTTGTAGGTTAGTTCATCGGTTGTGGTCACCGAGGGTGATTCCCCCTTCACCACTTCCGATAACGACGCTGTCGTGCAACACCTCAAGGGTGAACCCATCGAGGGTGATTCCTCCGAGTTCACCTTGACGCATACATCGATTAGGAATCCAACGAGGGTCATACCTCGGATTCCCTTGATGTTATGGACACACGGATACTTGGACTTTACAACTGTTACTTGGAAAGGAGGGTCGACCCTGAGGGGTACCCGCGTGAGCCTAAGTGGCGAGTGATGTGGAGACGGGTTGCCCTAGAGGGTGCCCGGGATATGAATACGAGGCGTGGTCGGGCATTCTTAGCCCTTGCCGCAAGTCCTCGCGACGGGGCGACTGGGTCACATCGATCGTGAGTCTCTGCTCGTTACCGCACCCCCCCAATGTACAAACGATTTGGATATTTGATCCGAGTGGGCCTCTGGCCCGATAGCACTAACCATCATGTGGGATCAGTTATGGGCACTCTGCATCGTAGCATCAGCCGAAAGCTTTGTCAGACATCCAGTTCAGCAGTGCGGCATGGAGTGATTGGCACCATTCACGACAGAGGTGGTGTTTGGATCTGAGCCATGTGCGCAATGACCCAGAGGGCGAGGGGCGATGGCCCAAGACCCCCGAGCGCTTAGGATGTAGACCGACGGGGACCTCTCTGCTGAGCTCTAGGTAGGGTTGCGGTGTGTCGTTTGGCCGAGGCCGGGCATGACCCAGAATAGTGTGTCCGGCTAGAGTTAATCGAGCGTGGTGGGTAAGTTGGTGCACCCCTGCAGGGAAGAACTAATCTATGCATAGCCGGATCCTCGGTAACGGACGCTCGGAGTTGTATCCCGATCGATACAACTAGAACTGGATACTTGTGATGAGAAATAGATAGTATGGCTCTGGGATTGCTTTCTCGCAGGGAGTCGAGAAAGGATCTCTGGCATAGGTTGATGACAGTATGGCTCTGGGATTGCTTTCTCGCAGGGAGTCGAGAAAGGATCTCTGGCCGAGGTTGATGACAGTATGGCTCTGGGATTGCTTTCTCGCAGGGAGTTGAGAAAGGATCTCTGGGTGAGGTTGAGACTTAATGATACTACTACCTTATGTTGTACTAATCTACACTCTTCTAATGCTGCAAGACCGCTGAAGATGCTAGTCTTCGATAGGACTAGGCCTTCTCTCTATTCTTGCATTTCTGCAGCCCAATCCACATATACAGCCTCTCTTTGATAATGTTGCATATGTAGTGTAGATCCTTGCTTGCTGAGTACTTCGGATGAGTATTCACGGTTGCTTTGCTTTCTTTTTCTCCCCATATCCGTTTGATGCAACCAGATGACGGAGCCCAGGAGACAGCTGCTCCTGCCGACGACCGCTACTACTACCCCGAGGGTGGATACTACTACGAGTTGGCTGACGACCAGGAGTAGGATCAGAGGGTCCCAGGCAGGAGGCCTGCGCCTTTCGATCGTAGCTTTTGTTTTGCCCCGCCTTCTTAAAGGCTTATCTCTGTTTCTGTTTCATATATGTACTCAGATATCTGATGCTTCCGCTGACGCTTGTATGCGAGCTTATGTATTCGAGCCCTCAAGGCCCCTGGCTTGTAATATAAAGCTTGTATGACTTTATTTATGTTTTAGAGTTGTGTTGTGATATCTTCAAGTGACTCCTTAGGCTTGATCGTGTGCATTTGCGTGTATGATTAGTGCACGATTGAGCCGAGGGCGTCACAACTAGCTCGTTGATCAAAGATGGTTAAGGTTTCCTAACCATAGACATGTGTTGTCATTTGATAATGGGATCACATCACTAGGAGAATGATGTGATGGACAAGACCCATCCGTTAGCTTAGCATAATGATCGTTCAGTTTATTGCTATTGCTTTCTTCATGTCAAATACATATTCCTTCAACTAAGAGATTATGCAACTCCCGGATACCGGAGGAATACCTTGTGTGCTATCAAACGTCACAACATAACTGGGTGATCATAAATATGCTCTAAAGGTATCTTCGAAGGTGTTTGTTGAGTTGGCATAGATTGAGATTAGGATTTGTCACTCCGAGTATCGGAGAGGTATCTCTGGGCCCTCTCGGTAATACACATCATAAGAAGCCTTGCAAGCAAAGTGACTAATGAGTTAGTTACAGGATGACGTATTACGAAACGAGTAAAGAGACTTGCCGGTAACAAGATTGAACTAGGTATGAAGATACCGACAATCGAATCTCGGGCAAGTAACATACCGATGGACAATGGGAATTACGTATGTTGTCATAATGGTTCGACCGATAAAGATCTTCATAGAATATGTTGTTGGAAATATGCCCTAGAGGCAATAATAAAATGGTTATTATTATATTTCCTTGTTCATGATAATTGTCTATTGTTCATGCTATAATTGTATTAACCGGAAACCGTAATACATGTGTGAATACATAGACCACAGCATGTCCCTAGTGAGCCTCTAGTTGACTAGCTCGTTGATCAATAGATGGTTGTGGTTTCCTGACCATGGACATTGGATGTCGTTGATAACGGGATCACATCATTAGGAGAATGATGTGATGGACAAGACCCAATCCTAAGCATAGCACAAGATCGTGTAGTTCGTTTGCTAGAGCTTTTCTAATGTCAAGTATCATTTCCTTAGACCATGAGATTGTGCAACTCCCGGATACCGTAGGAATGCTTTGGGTGTATCAAATGTCACAACGTAACTGGGTGACTATAAAGGTGCACTACAGGTATCTCCGAAAGTGTCTGTTGGGTTGGCACGAATCGAGACTGGGATTTGTCACTCCGTGTGACGGAGAGGTATCTCTGGGCCCACTCGGTAATGCATCATCATAATGAGCTCAATGTGACTAAGGAGTTAGCCACGGGATCATGCATTACGGAACAAGTAAAGAGACTTGCCGGTAACGAGATTGAACAAGGTATAGGGATACCGATGATCGAATCTCGGGCAAGTAACATATCGATGGACAAAGGGAATTGTATACATGATTGATTGAATCCCCGACATCGTGGTTCATCCGATGAGATCATCGTGGAACATGTGGGAGCCAATATAGGTATCCAGATCCCGCTATTGGTTATTGGCCGGAGAGGTGTCTCGGTCATGTCTGCATGGTTCCCGAACCCGTAGGGTCTACACACTTAAGGTTCCATGATGCTAGAGTTGTTATGGGAAATTGTATGTGGTTACCAAAAGTTGTTCGGAGTCTCGGATGAGATCCCGGACATCACGAGGAGTTCCGGAATGGCCCGGAGGTAAAGTTTATATATGGGAAGTCCTATTTTGGCCACCGGAAAATGTTCGAGATTTTTCGGTATTGTACCGGGAAGGTTCTAGAAGGTTCCGGAGTGGGGCCCACCTGCATGGGGGACCCACATGAATGTGGGTAGTGGGGGCAAGGCCCCACACCCCTGGTCAAGGCGCACCAAGATCCCCCCTTAGAAGGAATAAGATCATATCCCGAAGGGATAAGATCAAGATCCCTAAAAAAGGGGGATAACAATCGGTGGGGAAGGGAAAGGATGGGATTTCTTTCCTCCCACCTTTGCCAACGCCCCAATGTACTTGGAGGGCAAGAAACCAGCCCCCTCCACCCCTATATATAGTGGGGAGGTGCATGGGAGCTGCAACCCTTCCCCTGGCGCAGCCCTTCCCCCCTCCAACTCCTCCTCCTCCTCCATAGTGCTTGGCGAAGCCCTGCCGGAGAACCGCAAGCTCCACCACCACGCCGTCGTGCTGCCGGAGCTCTCCCTCAAATTCTCCTGTCCCCTTGTTGGATCAAGAAGGAGGAGACATCCCCAGGTTGTACGTGTGTTGAACGCGGAGGCGCCGTCCGTTCGGCGCTTGAATCGGATCTTCCGCGATTTGAATCGCCGCGAGTACGACTCCATCAACCGCGTTCTTGTAACGCTTCCGCTTAGCGATCTTCAAAGGTATGAAGATGCACTCCCTCTCACTTATTGCTAGCATCTCCTAGATTGATCTTGGTGACACGTAGGAAAATTTTGAATTATTACTACGTTCCCCAACAGTGGTATCAGAACCAGGTTTATGTGTAGATTCTATGCACGAGTAGAACACAAGTAGTTGTGGGTGATGATTTGTTCAATTTGCTTACCGTTACTAGTCCTATCTTGATTCGGCGACATTGTGGGATGAAGCTGCCCGGACCGACCTTACACGTACGCTTACATGAGACAGGTTCCACCGACTGACATGCACTTGTTGCATAAGGTGGCCAGCGGGTGTCTGTCTCTCCCACTTTAGTCGGATCGGATTCGATGAAGAGGGTCCTTATGAAGGGTAAATAAAAATTGGCATATCACCGTTGTGGCTTTTGCGTAGGTAAGAAACGTTCTTGCTAGAAACCCGTAGCAGCCACGTAAAACATGCAACAACAATTAGAGGATGTCTAACTTGTTTTTGCAGGGTATGCTATGTGATGTGATATGGCCAAAAGGATGTGATGAATTATATATGTGATGTATGAGATTGATCATGTTCTTGTAATAGGAATCACGACATGCATGTCGATGAGTATGACAACCGGCAGGAGCCATAGGAGTTGTCTTAATTTATTGTATGACCTGCGTGTCAATGAAAACGCCATGTAATTACTTTACTTTATTGCTAACCATTAGCCATAGTAGTAGAAGTAATAGTTGGCGAGACAACTTCATGAAGACACGATGATGGAGATCATGGTGTCATGCCGGTGACGATGGTGATCATGCCGCGCCTCGAAGATGGAGATCAAAAGCGCAAGATGATATTGGCCATATCATGTCACTTTATGATTTGCATGTTATGTTTATCATGTTTATATCTTATTTGCTTAGAACGACGGTAGCATAAATAAGATGATCCCTCACTAAAAATTTCAAGAAATGTGTTCCCCCTAAGTGTGCACCGTTGCGAAGGTTCGTTGTTTCGAAGCACCACGTGATGATCAGGTGTGATAGATTCTAATGTTCGCATACAACGGGTGTAAGCCAGATTTACACATGCGAAACACTTAGGTTGACTTGACGAGCCTAGCATGTACAGACATGGCCTCGGAACACGAGAGACCGAAAGGTCGAACATGAGTCGTATAGTAGATGCGATCAACATGGAGATGTTCACCGTTGATGACTAGTCCGTCTCATGTGATGATCGGACACGGCCTAGTCGATTCGGATCATGTATCACTTAGATGACTAGAGGGATGTCTATCTGAGTGGGAGTTCATTAAATAATTTGATCAGATGAACTTAATTATCATGAACTTAGTCTAAAATTGTCTTTACAACCTATCTTGTAGATCCAATGGCCCACGCTAATGTTGCCCCCAACTTCAACGCGTTCCTAGAGAAAACCAAGCTGAAAGACGATGGTAGCAACTATACGGACTAGGTCCGTAACTTGAGGATCATCCTCATAGCTGCCACGAAAGCATATGTCCTTGAAGCACCGCTAGGTGACGCACCTATTTTCCTAGCAACTCAAGACGTTATGAACGCCTGGCAGTCGCTTCCACCTAGCTACAAGAGCTTTGTGATGAACTACAATATGCAAGGGATGGAAAAGCCCATTCCTGAGTTATATTCAATGCTGAAATCAGCGGAGGTGGAGATCAAAAAGGAACATCAAGTGTTGATGGTGAATAAGACCACTAGTTTCAAGAAAGGCAAGGGTAAGAAGAACTTCAAGAAGGATGGCAAGGGAGTTGCCGCGCCCGGTAAGTTAGTTGCCGGGAAGAAGCCAAAGAATGGACCCAAGCCTGAGACTGAGTGCTTTTATTGCAAGGGAAATGGTCACTGGAAGCGGAACTGCCCCAAGTACTTAGCGGATAAGAAGGCCGGCAACGCCAAAGGTATATATGATATACATGTTATTGATGTGTACCTTGCCAGCGCTCGTAGTAGCTCCTGGGTATTTGATACTGGTGCGGTTGCTCACTTTTGTAACTCAAAACAGGAGCTGTGGAATAAGCGGAGACTGGCAAAGGACGAGGTGACGATGCGCGTCGGGAATGGTTCCAAGGTCGATGTGATCGCCGTCGGCACGCTACCTCTACATTTACCTTCAGGATTAGTTTTAAACCTCAATAATTGTTATTTAGTGCCAGCTTTGAGCATGAACATTGTATCTGGATCTCGTTTAATGTGAGATGGCTACTCATTTAAATCCGAGAATAATAGTTGTTCTATTTATATGAGAGATATGTTTTATGGTCATGCCCCGCTGGTCAATGGTTTATTTTTATTGAATCTCGAACGTGATGTTACACATATTCATAGTGTGAATGCCAAAAGATGTAAGGTTGATAATGATAGTCCCACATACTTGTGGCACTGCCGCCTTGGTCACATTGATGTCAAACGCATGAAGAAACTCCATGCAGATAGACTTTTGGAGTCTCTTGATTATGAATCATTTGACACGTGCGAACCATGCCTCATGTGCAAAATGACCAAGACTCCGTTCTCCGGAACAATGGAGCGAGCAACCAACTTGTTGGAAATAATACATACTGATGTATGCGGTCCAATGAGCGTTGAGGCTCACGGTGGCTATCATTATGTTCTCACCCTCACTGATGACTTAAGTAGATATGGGTATGTCTACTTAACGAAACACAAGCCTGAGACCTTTGAAAAGTTCAAGGAATTTCAGAGCGAGGTAGAGAATCAACGTGATAGGAAAATAAAGTTCTTACGATCAGATCGTGGAGGAGAATACTTGAGTCACGAGTTTGGCACGCACTTAAGGAAATGTGGAATTGTTTCACAACTCACGCCGCCTGGAACACCTCAGCGTAATGGTGTGTCCGAACGTCGTAATCGCACTCTATTGGATATGGTGCGATCTATGATGTCTCTTACCGATCTACCGCTATCATTTTGGGGTCATGCTTTAGAGACTGCCGCATTCACTTTAAATAGGGCACCGTCTAAATCCGTTCAGACGACACTGTATGAATTATGGTTTGGGAAGAAACCTAAGCTGTCATTTCTGAAAGTTTGGGGATGCGATGCTTATGTCAAGAAACTTCAACCTGAAAAGCTCGAACCCAAATCGGAAAAATGCGTCTACATAGGATACCCTAAGGAAACTATTGGGTATACCTTCTACCTCAGATCCGAAGGCAAGATCTTTGTTGCCAAGAATGGATCCTTTCTGGAGAAAGAGTTTCTCTCGAAAGAAGTAAGTGGCAGGAAAGTAGAACTTGATGAGGTACCCCCTCTTGAACCGGAGAGTAGCGCAGCTCAGGAAGATGTTTCTGTGGTGCCTGCACCGACTAGAGAGGAAGTTAATGATGATGATCATGAAACTTCGGGTCAAGTTGCTACTGAACTTCGTAGGTCCACGAGGACACGTTCCGCACCAGAGTGGTACGGCAACCCTGTCCTGGAAATCATGTTGTTAGACAACGGTGAACCTTCGAACTATGAAGAAGCGATGGCAGGCCCGGATTCCAACAAATGGCTTGAAGCCATGAAATCCGAAATAGGATCCATGTATGAAAACAAAGTATGGACTTTGACGATGCTTTGGAGATGGAGATCAAAAGCACAAGATGATGATGGCCATATCATGTCACATATTTTGATTGCATGTGATGTTTATCCTTTATGCATCTTATTTTGCTTAGAACGGCGGTAGCATTATAAGATGATCCCTTCACTAAATTTCAAGATAAAAGTGTTCTACCCGAGTATGCACCGTTGCCAAAGTTCGTCGTTTTGAAGCACCACGTGATGATCGAGTGTGATAGATTCTACGTTCACATACAACGGGTGTAAGACAGTTTTGCACGTGCAGAATACTTGGGTTAAACTTGACGAGCCTAGCATGTACAGACATGGTCTCGGAACACTGGAGACCGAAAGGTCGAACGTGAGTCATATAGTAGATATGATCAACATAGAGATGTTCACCATTGATGACTACCCCATCTCACGTGATGGTCGGACATGGGTTAGTTGATTTGGATCACGTACCACATAGATAACATGAGGGATGTTTATTTAAGTGGGAGTTCATTAGTAATTTGATTAATTGAACTTAATTTATCATGAACTTAGTCTTATAGTTTTGCATATCTATGTTGTAGATCAATGGCACGAGCTACCGTTCCCCTGAATTTTAATGCGTTCCTAGAGAAAGCTAAGTTGAAAGATGATGGTAGCAACTACACGGACTGTGTCCGTAACTTGAGGATTATCCTCATTGTTGCACAGAAGAATTATGTCCTTGATGCATGATACGTCTCCAACGTATCTATAATTTTTGATTGTTCCATGCTATTATATTATTTGTTTTGGATGTTTTATATGCATTAATATGCTATTTTATATTATTTTTGGGACTAACCTATTAACCTAGAGCCCAGTGCCAGTTCCTGTTTTTTCCCCTGTTTTTGAGTTTCCAAACGGAATAAAACTTTCACGATGATCTTTCTTGGACCAAAAGGAAACCAGGAGACTTGGAGATGAAGTCGGAGGAGCCATGAGGCGGCCACAAGGACGGAGGGCAAGCCCAGGGGGTAGGGCGCGCCCCCCACCCTTGTGGGCCCCTCGTGCGTCTCCTGACCTAATTCTTTCGCCTATATATACTCTTATATGCCCAAACCACCAGAGGCATCCCCGAAAAACTTTTCCACCGCCGCAACCTTCTGTACCCGTGAGATCCCATCTAGGGGCCTTTTCCAGCGTCCTGCCGGAGGGGGATTCGATCATGGAGGGCTTCTACATCAACACAATTGCCCTTCCGATGAAGCGTGAGTAGTTTACCTCAGACCTACGGGTCCATAGCTAGTAGCTAGATGGCTTCTTCTATCTCTTTGATTCTCAATACCACGTTCTCCTCGATGTTCTTGGAGATCTATTCGATGTAATACTTTTTTGCGGTGTGTTTGCCGAGATCCGATGAATTGTGGATTTATGATCAGCTTATCTATGAATATTATTTGAATCTTCTCTGAATTCTTTTATGCATGATTTGATATCTTTGCAAGTTTCTTCAAACTATCGATTTGGTTTGGCCAACTAGATTGGTTTTTCTTGCAATGGGAGAAGTGCTTAGCTTTGGGTTCAATCTTGCGGTTTCCTTTCCCAGTGACAGTAGGGGTAGCAAGGCACGTATTGTATTGTTGCCATCAAGGATAAAAAGATGGGGTTTTCATCATATTGCTTGAGTTAATTCCTCTACATCATGTCATCTTTCTTAATGCGTTACTCTGTTCTTCATGAACTTAACACTCTAGATGCAGGCAGGAGTCGGTCGATGTGTGGAGTAATAGTAGTAGATGCAGAATTGTTTCGGTCTACTTGACACGGATGTGATGCCTATATTCATGATCATTGCCTTAGATATCGTCCTAACTTTGTGCTTTTCTATCAATTGCTCGGCAGTAATTTGTTCACCCACCGTATTATTTTCTATCTTGAGAGAAGCCTCTAGTGAAACCTATGGCCCTCGGGTCTATTTTCCATCATACAATCTTCTACTTTCCAATCTATGAGTTTTCGATTTACTATTTTGCTATCTTTTACTTTCCAATCTATAAAACAAAAATACCAAAAATATTTACTTTACCGTTTATCTATCTCTATCAGATCTCACTTTTGCAAGTAACCGTGAAGGGATTGACAACCCCTTATCGCGTTGGGTGCAAGTTTGGTGTTTGTTTGTGCTGGTATTCGGTGACTTGCATGTTGTCTCCTACTGGATTGATACCTTGGTTCTCAAAAGTGAGGGAAATACTTACTCTACTTTGCTGCATCACCCTTTCCTCTTCAAGGGAAAAACCAACGCAAGCTCAAGAAGTAGCAATGCACCGCTAGGTGAAAGGCCTGCTGCAGGAGCTGAAGCTGATGTTATGAATGCCTGGCAAGCTCGATTCGATGACTACTCAATAGTTCAGTGTGCCATGCTTTACGGCCTAGAACTGGGACTTCAAAGACGTTTCGAATGTCACGGATCATATGAGATGTTCCAAGAGTTGAAGTTAATATTTCAAGCAAATGCCCGGGTTGAGAGATATGAAGTCTCCAACAAGTTCTATAGCTGCAAGATGGAGGAGAACAGTTCTGTCAGTGAACACATACTCAAAATGCCTGGGTATCATAACCACTTGACTCAGCTGGGAGTTGATCTTCCAGTTGATAGTGTTATTGACAGAGTTCCTCAATCACTGCCACCAAGCTACAAAGGCTTCGTGATGAACTATAATATGCAAGGGATGAATAAAATGATTCCTGAGATCTTTGCAATGCTTAAGGCCGTGGAGGTAGAAATTCAGAAGGAGCATCAAGTGTTGATGGTTAACAAGACCACTAGTTTCAAGAAAAAGGGCAAGGGAAAGAAAGGGAACTTCAAGAAGAATGGCAAGCAAGTTGCCACTCCCGGGAAGAAGGCCAAAGCTGGACCCAAGCCTGAAACTGAGTGCTTCTACTTCAAAGGGACTGGTCACTGGAAGCGGAACTGCCCCAAATACTTGGCGGATAAGAAGGATGGCAAAGTGAACAAAGGTATATTTGATATACATGTCATTGATGTGTACCTTACTAATGCTCGTAGCAGCGCCTATGTATTTGATACTGGTTCGGTTGCTCATATTTGTAACTCGAAATAGGAACTGCGGAATAAATGAATATTGGCTAAGGACGAGGTGACGATGCGCGTTGGAAATGGTTCCAAGGTCGATGTGATCGCCGTCAGCACGCTACCTCTACATCTACCTTCGGGATTAGTTTTAGACCTCCATAATTGTTAATTGGTGCCCATGTTGAGCATGAACATTATATCTGGATCTTGTTTATTGCGAGACTATTATTCATTTAAGTCCGAGAATAATGGTTGTTCTATTTATATGAATAATATCTTTTATGGTCATGCACCCTTGAAGAGTGGTCTATTCTTGTTGAATCTCGATAGTTGTGATACACATATTAATAATATTGATGCCAAAAGATGCAAAGTTGATAATGATAGTGCAACATACTTGTGGCACTGCCGTTTAGGTCATATTGGTGTAAAGCGCATGAAGAAACTCCATGCAGATGGACTTTTGGAATCACTTGATTATGAATCATTTGATACTTGCGAACCATGCCTCATGGACAAGATGACTAAAACTCCATTCTCCGGAACAATGGAGCGAGCTAATGACTTATTGGAAATAATACATACCAATGTATGCGGTCCGATGAGTATTGAGGCACGCAGCGGGTATCGTTATTTTCTGACCTTCACAGATGACTTGAGTAGATATGGATATATCTACTTAATGAAACACAAGTCTGAAACATTTGAAAAGTTCAAAGAATTTCAGAGTGAAGTGGAGAATCATCATAACAAGAAAATAAAGTTTCTACAATCTGATCGTGGAGGCGAATATTTGAGTTACGAGTTTGGCCTTCATTTAAAACAATGTGGAATTGTTTCACAACTCACGCCACCTGGAACACCACAGCGTAATGGTGTGTTCGAACATCATAACCGTACTTTATTAGATATCGTGAGATCTATGATGTCTCTTACCGATTTACCACTATCGTTTTGGGGTTATGCATTAGAGACAGCCGCATTCACGTTAAATAGGGCACCGTCTAAATCCGTTGAGATGACACCGTATGAACTGTGGTTTGGCAAGAAACCTAAGATGTCATTTCTTAAAATTTGGGGTTGCGACACTTATGTCAAAAGGCTTCAGCCTGATAAGCTCGAACCCAAATCGGAGAAGTGCGTCTTCATAGGATACCCTAAGGAAACAATTGGGTACACCTTCTACCACAGATCCGAAGGCAAGATCTTTGTTGTCAAGAATGGAACCTTTCTAGAGAAGGAGTTTCTCTCGAAAGAAGTGAGTGGGAGGAAAGTAGAACTTGATGAGGTAATTGTACCTTCTCTCGAATTGGAGAGTAGCACATCACAGAAAACTGTTCCAGTGATGCCTACACCAACTAGAGAGGAAGCAAATGATGTTGATCGTGAAACTTCAGATCAAGTTACTACTGAACCTCGTAGGTTAACCAGAGCACGATCCGCACCAGAGTGGTACGGTAATCCTATTCTGGAAGTCATGTTACCAGACCAAGGCGAACCTACGAACTATGAAGAAGCTATGATGAGCCCAGATTCCGATGAATGGCTTGAGGCCATGAAATCTGAGATAGAATCCATGTATGATAACAAAGTGTGGACTTTGGTGGACTTGCCCGATGATCGGCAAGTCATTGAGAATAAATGGATCTTCAAGAAGAAGACTGACGCTGATGGTAATGTTACTGTCTACAAAGCTTGACTTGTCACGAAAGGTTTTCGACAAGTTCAAGGAGTTGACTACGATGAGACTTTCTCACCCATAGCGATGCTTAAGTCTGTCCGAATCATGTTAGCAATTGTTGTATTTTATAATTATGAAATCTGGCAAATGGACGTCAAAACTGCATTCCTTAATGGATTTCTTAAAGAAGAGTTGTATATGATGCAACCAGAAGGTTTTGTCGATCCTAAAGGTGCTAACAAAGTGTGCAAGCTCCAGCGATCCATCTATGGACTGGTGCAAGCATCTCGGAGTTGGAATATACGCTTTGATGAGGTGATCAAAGCATGTGGTTTTATACAGATTTACGGTGAAGCCTGTATTTACAAGAAAGTGAGTGGGAGCTCTGTAGCATTTCTGATATTATAAGTGGATGACATATTGTTGATTGGAAATGATATGGAATTTCTGGATAGCATAAAAGGATATTTGAATAAGAATTTTTCAATGAAAGACCTCAGTGAAGCTGCTTATATATTGGGCATCAAGATCTATAGAGATAGATCGAGACGCTTAATAGGACTTTCACAAAGCACATGCCTTGATAAAGTTTTGAAGAAGTTCAAAATGGATCAGTCAGAGAAAGGGTTCTTGCCTGTGTTACAAGGTGTGAAGTTGAGTCAGACTCAAAGCCCGACCACTACAGAAGATAGAGAGAAAATGAAAGTCATTCCCTATGCCTCAGCCATAGGTTCTATCATGTATGCTATGCTGTGTACCAGACCTGATGTGTGCCTTGCCATAAGTTTGGCGGGGAGGTACCAAAGTAATCCAGGAGTGGATCACTAGACAGCGTTCAAGAACATCCTGAAGTACCTGAAAAGGACCAAGGATATGTTCCTCGTTTATGGAGGTGACGAAGAGCTCGTCGTAATTGGTTACGTCGATGCTAGCTTCGACACTGATCCAGATGACTCTAAGTAACAAACCGAATACGTATTTATATTGAATGGTGGAGCTGTCAGTTGGTGCAGTTCCAAGCTGGGCGTCGTGTCGGGATCTACATGTGAAGCGGAGTACATAGCTGCTTCGGAAGCAGCACATGAAGGAGTCTGGATGAGAGAGTTCATATCCTATCTGGGTGTAATACCTAGTGCATCAGGTCCATTGAAAATCTTTTTTGACAACACTGGAGCAATTGCCTTGGCGAAGGAATTCAGGTTTCACAAGAGAACCAAACACATCAAGGGACGCTTCAACTCCATGCGTGAAAAGGTCAAGGATGGAGACATAGAAATTTGCAAAGTACATATGGATCTGAATGTGGCAGACCCGTTGACTAAGCCTCTTTCGCGAGCAAAACATGATCAGCACCAAGACTCCATGGGTGTTAGATTCAATACAATGTAATGTAGATTATTGACTCTAGTGCAAGTGGGAGACTGAAGGAAATATGCCCTAGAGGCAATAATAAAGTTGTTATTTTATATTTCCTTATTCATGATAAAGGTTTATTATTCATGCCAGAATTGTATTGATCGAAAACTTAAATACATGTGTGAATAAATAAACAAATACTGTGTACCTACTAAGCCTCTACTAGACTAGCTCGTTGATCAAAGATGGTTAAGGTTTCCTAACCATAGACATGTGTTGTGATTTGATAACGGGATCACATCATTAGGAGAATGATGTGATGGACAAGACCCATCCGTTAGCTTAGCATATTGATCGTTCAGTTTATTGCTATTCCTTTCTTCATGTCAAATACATATTCCTTCGACTATGATATTATGCAACTCCCGGATACTGGAGGAATACCTTATGTGCTATCAAACGTCACAACATAACTGGGTGATCATAAAGATGCTCTATAGGTATCTCCGAAGGTGTTTGTTGAGTTGGCATAGATTGAGATTAGGATTTTTCACTCCGAGTATCGGAGAGGTATCTCTGGGCCCTCTCGGTAATAAACATCATAAGAAGCCTTGCAAGCAAAGTGACTAATGAGTTAGTTACACGATGATGTATTACGGAACGAGTAAAGAGACTTGCCGGTAATGAGATTGAACTAGGTATGAAGATGCCGACGATCGAATCTCGAGCAAGTAACATACCGATGGACAAAGGGAATTACATATGTTGTCATAACGGTTCGACCGATAAATATCTTCGTAGAATATGTAGGAGCCAATATGGGCATCCAGGTTCTGCTATTGGTTATTGACCTCAGAGGTGTCTCGGTCATGTCTACATAGTTCTTGAACCTGTAGGGTCCGCACGCTTAACGTTCGTTGACAATATAGTGTTATATGAGTTATATGATTTGGTTACCGAATGTTGTTTGGAGTCCCGGATGAGATCACGGACATGAAGAGGAGTCTCGAAATGGTCGAGAGGTAAAGATTGATATATAGGACAATGGTATTCGGACACCGGAAGTGTTTCGGAGAAAACCGGATTGTCATCGGAGTACCGGAGGGGGTACCGGTCACCACCGGGAGGGTATTGGGCCTATTGGGCCATAAGAGGGGAGCACACCAGCCCACAAGGGGCTGGCGCACCCCCCATGGCAGCTGCCCAAGTGGGGAAAGGAAAGGGGGGAGGATTCGGCCTCCCCTTCCTTCTCTTTTCCCCCCTTTCATTTCTTCTCCGGCAAATAAGGAGAGGGGGGCGCCACTTGGGGAGGACCCCAAGTAGGATTCGGCCTACTTGGGGCGCCCTCCTGGCTGCTCCCTCCTCCTACCCACCTATATATATGTGGGAGGGGGCGCCTAGCACAAGCACAACAATCCCTTAGCCGTGTGCGGCGCCCCCTCCACCGTTTAACCCTCGGTCATATTTTTGTAGTGCTTAGGCGAAGCCCTGCGGAGATAGCTTCACCATCACCGTCACCACACCGTTGTGCTGCCGGAACTCATCCACTACCTCTCCATCTTGCTAGATCAAGAAGGCGGAGGACGTCATCGAGCTGAATGTGTGCTGAGCGCGGAGGTGCCGTACGTTCGGTGCTCGATCGGTTGGAACGCGAAGAAGTTCGACTACATCAACCACGTTGTCAAACGCTTCCACTTACGGTCTACGAGGGTACGTAGACACACTCTCCCCTCTCGTTGCTATGCATCTCCTTGATAGATCTTGCGTGTGCATAGAATTTTTTTTGTTTTCCATGCAACGTTTCCCAACAGAAACCCCGAGGGCCGGGAGGTGGGAGGGAGGAGGAAGAAAGCGAGGGTGATTGGTGGGGAGAGGACACAGACACACACCAACGCTAACGAGAGTCTCCAACGAAGCGTGCTGGTCTCGGTGGGGG
This sequence comes from Thinopyrum elongatum, assembly GCA_011799875.1. Taxonomy (NCBI): domain Eukaryota; kingdom Viridiplantae; phylum Streptophyta; class Magnoliopsida; order Poales; family Poaceae; genus Thinopyrum; species Thinopyrum elongatum. The sequence continues at coordinate 553,961,127 of CM022301.1, read as the reverse complement.
TGGGATGGCGACGTGCACTTTGATCAGCAGTCGCTTGCTGCACAAGTTCCGTCTTTCTCCGCTTTGTTTGTTTAGTGGAGCGGAAGTGATCTCATCTGATCTGATCATATTACCGGTAGTACTGATAATAAATTAAACGAACGGAGAGAAGGGCGGGCGATGTGGCGATGGGGATTGCGCCACCTACTGCTCGCTGCGACCTAGTCGTCTTGGAGGTGAGGGAGAGAAGGGAATGGGGGCGGCCACATGATGCGCCACGTGCACCATCAAGATTCTTCGCTCACCGATTTGGCTAGTCATAGTGGGGAGTAACTTAGACTAGTGTCATAGTCTTTGTTACTATCTTCATAGCGCAAAGTAACATACAGTAGTATCGTAGATGATAGCATTTATTACATTATAGACTCATTTTACTTTGGGTTGCGTTATGTTACAGTAACATATTAGAGCATGGTTAATAGTATAGCCAATTGTTGGCTATATGATCTTGCCACATCATCTATAGTCAGCCTTATAGTCGGCAAGTGCAGTAGATGCATATAGATTTGTACTACTTTGTTGATACATGGCCCACCTTCCTCTCTCACAGAGTGTCTAGGAGCACGTGCTACAGCTGGCTATTAGTGAGTAGCCCGCTTCTCTTCTCTCTCCGCCAACTCATCAAAAATATAATATTTAAAGTCTTACAGCCCGCCTATGTCATCCCATTGTACTTGCTCTTATGCTACTCCAAACACCTAACTTGTCTTGAAATACGCTATGTTACTTGCTAAAGTTACTCCGACTATGACCAGCCTTAAACTGCGGTCCGCGGAGACGGATGGATGGATGGCTCATTTTTGGTGTTACGCTACTTACCTCGTTTGCACGGGCAATGTGCAGTGGTGCGTTGTGTACTGCTAGTACAATGGCCGATGGCTTCCCCGGTGCGAACCGGGCGAGATGCTGCCGCCGGGGCGTATACCATGCATGTCGGTCAAATGGCTAAGACGTTGGATGGGAGAACGGCTCGGTCTGCTTCTTCCACATCCCGACGCAATGCCGCCTTCCGAGCCTCGCCGCTCTGCACTCCCTTGAACTGTCCCACCGCTGTGGCTATCCCTCTAAAGGCTCCCTCCCCCCAATCCATGGTAACTCGTTGACACAACCGCCTTGACCCGCATCTGTTAACCTGCTTTCTCGCCTTTGCTTGGGGCACCGTAACTTGCTGCCGCTTGCAGTGTCGTCCTCCTCTCAAGTGTTTTCCTCACTCGGCCTTGCCATGGCTGACCAGCGGCGAAGACAGGGGATGACCAGCAGGGGGCCGGGCGCTCCCCAACCTCCTAAGAGCATCTCCTGCCGTTCGGCCCCTAGGGGCTTGAAATAGCGCCGCGTGGGGGCGAACTGGCAATAAAATCGGCGTGGGGGCAGTCGGTTTCCCAGCCGCCACCCCAAGGTCGCCTCAGACGCCGTTTTTTAAAAACCAAACTCGGCCGAAATTTGGCCAAACACGACACAGAATTGGGCGAAATTTAGGCGTTCCATTGTTTTTTTACATATTGGAAACATAATTTAAAAACAAAATGAAAACAACGGCTACTATTGAAAGAAATATGCCCTAGAGGCAATAATAAAGTTGTTATTTTATATTTCCTTATTCATGATAAAGGTTTTTTATTCATGCTAGAATTGTATTGATCAGAAACTTAAATACGTGTGTGAATACATAAACAAATACAGTGTCCCTAGTAAGCCTCTACTAGACTAGCTCGTTGATCCAAGAAGGTTAAGGTTTCCTAACCGTAGACATGTGTTGTCATTTGATAATGGGATCACATCATTAGGAGAATGATGTGATGGACAAGACCCATCCGTTAGCTTAGCATATTGATCGTTCAGTTTATTGCTTTTGCTTTCTTAATGTCAAATACATATTCCTTCGACTATGAGATTATGCAACTCCCGGATACCGGAGGAATACCTTGTGTGCTATCAAACGTCACAACGTAACTAGGTGATCATAAAGATGCTCTACAGGTATCTCCGAAGGTGTTTGTTGAGTTGTAATAGATCGAGATTAGGATTTGTCACTCCGAGTATCGGAGAGGTATCTCTGGGCCCTCTCGGTAATGCACATCATAAGAAGCCTTGCAAGCACAATGATTAAGGAGTTTGTTGCAAGATGATGTATTACGGAACGAGTAAAGAGACTTGCCGGTAACAAGATTGAACTAGGTATGAAGATACCGACGATCCAATCTCGGGCAAGTAACATACCGATGGACAAAGGGAATTACGTATGTTGTCATAAGGTTCAACCGATAAAGATCTTCGTAGAATATGTAGGAGCCAATATGGGCATCCAGGTTCCGCTATTGGTTATTGAACGAAGAGGTGTCTCGGTCATGTCTACATAGTTCTTGAACCCGTAGGGTCCGCACGCTTAACGTTCATTGATGATATAGTGTCATATGAGTTATATGATTTGGTGACCGAATGTTGTTCAGAGTCCCGGATGAGATCACGGACATGACGAGGAGCTCCGAAATGGTCCAGTGGTAAAGATTGATATAGAGCACGATGATATTCGGCCACCAGAAGAGTTTCGGAGTTCACCGGGTAGTCATCGGGTCGCCGGAAGGGGTTCCGGACACCCCCGGTAGGTGTATGGGCCTAATGGGCCAAAGGAGGGACAGACCAGCCCACAAGGGGGCTGGTGCACCCCTCTCCCTGGCCGTCGGACCTAGGGAAGGAATGGGGGGAGGGCTAGCCCCTCCTGCCTTCCCCTCCACATGGTAGAAAGGAAAGAGGGGAGCCACCCTCCCTTGCCTTTCCCCGCTCACCTAGAAAGGAAAGGAGGGCACGGCTTGGGGAGGACCCCAAGTAGGATTCGACCTACTTGGAGTGCCTCCTTGCCTGCTCCTCCCTCCGCCCACCTATATATATGTGGGAAGGGGGCGCCACACAGAACCACGACAATCTCTTAGCCGTGTGCGGCGCCCCCCTCCATAGTTTTGTCCCTCGGTCATTTTTTCGTAGTGCTTAGGCAAAGCCTTGCAGAGATAGCTTCATCATCACTGACACCACACCGTCGTGCTACCGGAACTCATCCACTACTTTGTCGTCTTGCTGGATCAAGAAGGCGAGGACGTCACCGAGCTGAACGTGTGCTGAACGCGGAGGTGCCGTACGTTCGGTACTCGATCGGTTGGACCGCGAAGAAGTTCGACTACATCAACCGCGTTAACAAACGCTTTCTCTTACAGTCTACGAGGGTACGTAGACACACTCTCCCCTCTCGTTGCTATGCATCTCCATGGATAGATCTTGCGTGTGCGTAGAATTTTTTTTGTTTTTCATGCAACGTTTCCCAACAGTGGCATCCAAGCCAGATCTATGCGTAGATGATATGCACGAGTAAAACACAAAGAGTTGTGGGCGGTGATAGTCATACTGCTTACCACCAACGTCTTATTTTGATTCGGCGGTATTGTGGGATGAAGCGGCCCAGACCAACCTTACATGTCCACGCACATGAGACCGGTTCCACCGACTGACATGCAACTTGTTTTGCATAATGTTGGCTGGCGGGTGTCTGTTTCTCCTACTTTAGTTGAATCAAATTTGACTACGGTCGATCCTTGAAGAAGGATAAAATAGCAAACTTGATGAATCACCATTGTGGTTTTTGCGTAGGTAAGAACGGTTCTTGCTAGAAACCCGTAGCAGCCACGTAAAACTTGCAACAACAAAGTAGAGGACGCCTAACTTGTTTTTGCAGGGCATGTTGTGATGTGATATGGTCAAGACGTGATGTGATATATGTTGATGTATGAGATGATCATGTTTTGTAATATCGACAACCGGCAGGAGCCTTAGGGTTGTCTCTTTATTGTATGAAATGCAAGCGCCATGTAATTGCTTTACATTATCGCTATGCGTTAGCAATAGTTGTAGAAGCAATAGTTAGCGAGACGACCCCGACGCAATGATGGAGATCAAGGTGTCGAGCCGGTGACGATGGAGATCATGACGATGCTTTGGAGATGGAGATCAAAAGCACAAGATGATGATGGCCATATCATGTCACATATTTTGATTGCATGTGATGTTTATCCTTTATGCATCTTATTTTGCTTAGAACGGCGGTAGCATTATAAGATGATCTCTTCACTAAATTTAAAGATAAAAGTGTTCTCCCCGAGTATGCACCGTTGCCAAAGTTCGTCGTTTTGAAGCACCTCGTGATGATTGGGTGTGATAGAATGTACGTTCACATACAACGGGTGTAAGACAGTTTTGCACATGGAGAATACTTGGGTTAAACTTGACGAGCCTAGCATGTACAGACATGGTCTCGAAACACTGGAGACCGAAAGGTCGAACGTGAGTCATATCGTAGATATGATCAGTATAGAGATGTTCACCATTGATGACTACCCCATCTCACGTGATGATCAAACATGGTTAGTTGATTTGGATCATGTATCACTTAGATAACCTCAGGGATGTTTATTTAAGTGGGAGTTCATTAGTAATTTGATTATTTTAACTTAATTTATCATGAACTTAGTCTTATAGGTTTGCATATCTATGTTGTAGATCAATGGCCCGAGCTACCGTTCCCCTGAATTTTAATGTGTTCCTAGAGAAAGCTAAGTAGAAAGATGATGGTAGCAACTACACGGATTGGGTCCGTAACTTGAGGATTATCCTCATTGCTGCACAGAAGAATTATGTCCTTGATGCACCGCTAGGTGACAGACCTGCTGCGGGAGCTACTGCAGATGTTATGAACGTCTGGCAGGCTCGATCTAATGACTACTTGATAGTTCAGTGTGCCACGCTTTACGGCTTAGAACTGGGACTTCAAAGATGTTTTAAACGTCATGGAACATATGAGATGTTCCAAGAGTTGAAGTTAATATTTCAAACAAATGCCCGGGTTGAGAGATATGAAGTTTCCAAAAAGTTCTATAGCTTCAAGATAGAGGAGAACAGTTCTGTCAGTGAACACATACTCAAAATGTCTGGGTATCATACCCACTTGACTCAGCTGGGAGTTGATCTTCCAGTTGATAGTGTTATTGACAGAGTTCTTCAGTCACTACCACCAAGCTACAAAGGCTTTGTGATGAACTATAATATGCAAGGGATGAATAAAATGATTCCTGAGCTCTTCGCGGTGCTTAAGGCCGCAGAGGTAGAAATTAAGAAGGAGCATCAAGTGTTGATGGTTAACAAGACCACTAGTTTCAAGAAAAAGGGCAAGGGAAAGAAAGGGAACTTCAAGAAGAATGGCAAGCAAGTTGCCACTCCTGGGAAGAAGCCCAAAGCTGAACCCATGCCTGAAATTGAGTGCTTCCACTGCAAAGGGAATGGTCACTAGAAGCAGAACTGCCCAAAATACTTGGCGGATAAGAAGGATGGCAAAGTGAACAAAGGTATATTTGATATAGATGTTATTGATGTGTACCTTACTAATGCTCGTAGTAGCGCATGGGTATTTGATACTGGTTCGGTTGCTCATATTTGTAACTCGAAACAGGAGCTGCGGAAAAAACGGAGATTGGCTAAGGACGAGGTGACGATGCGCGTCGGGAATGGTTCCACGGTCGATGTGATCGCCGTCGGTACGCTACCTCTACATCTACCTTCGGGATTAGTTTTAGACCTCAATAATTGTTATTTGGTGCCCGCGTTGAGCATGAACATCATATCTGGATCTTGTTTATTGCGAGATGGTTATTCATTTAAATCGGAGAATAATGGTTGTTCTATTTATATGAGTAATATCTTTTATGGTCATGCACCCTTGATGAATGGTCTATTCTTGTTGAATCTCGATCATAGTGATACACATATACATAATATTGATGCCAAAAGATGCAAAGTTGATAATGATAGTGCAACATACTTGTGGCACTGCCATTTAGGTCATATTGGTGTAAAGCGCATGAATAAACTCCATACAGATGGACTTTTGGAATCACTTGATTATGAATCATTTGATACTTGCGAACCATGCCTCATGGGCAAGATGACTAAAACTCCGTTCTCCGGAACAATGGAGCGACCTAATGACTTATTCGAAATAATACATACCGATGTATGCGGTCCGATGAGTGTTGAAGCACGCGGCGCGTATCGTTATTTTCTCACCTTCACAGATGATTTGAGTAGGTATGGGTATATCTACTTGATAAAACACAAGTCTGAAACATTTAAAAAGTTCAAAGAATTTCAGAGTGAAGTGGAGAATCATTGTAACAAGAAAATAAAGTTTCTACGATCTGATCGCGGAGGCGAATATTTGAGTTACGAGTTTGGCCTTCATTTAAAACAATGTGGAATTTTTTCACAACTCACGCCACCAGGAACACCATAGCGTAATGGTGTGTCTGAACGTCGTAACCATACTTTATTAGATATGGTGCGATCTATGATGTCTCTTACCGATTTACCGCTATCATTTTGGGGTTATGCATTAGAGACAGCCGCATTCATGTTAAATAGGGCACCGTCTAAATCCATTGAGACGACACCGTATGAACTGTAGTTTGGCAAGAAACCTAAGCTGTCATTTCTTAAAGTTTGGGGTTGTGACACTTATGTCAAAAGGCTTCAGCCTGATAAGCTCGAACTCAAATCGGAGAAGTGCGTCTTCATAGGATACCCTAAGGAAACAATTGGGTACACCTTCTACCACAGATCCGAAGGCAAGATCTTTGTTTCCTAGAATGGATCCTTTCTAGAGAAGGAGTTTCTCTCGAAAGAAGTGAGTGAGAGGAAAGTAGAACTTGATGAGGTAATTGTACCTTCTCTCGAATTGGAAAGTAGCACATCACAGAAATCCGTTCCCGTGATGCCTACACCAACTAGAGAGGAAGCTAATGATGATGATCATGAAACTTCAGATCAAGTTACTACTGGACCTCGTAGGTCGAACAGAGCATGTTCCGCACCAGAGTGGTACGCTAATCTTGTCCTGGAAGTCATGTTATTAGACCATAGTGAACCTACGAACTATGAAGAAGCTATGATGAGCCCAGATTTTGATAAATGGCTTGAGGCCATGAAATCTGAGATAGGATCCATGTATGACAACAAAGTATGGACTTTGGTGGACTTGCCCGATGATCGGCAAGCCATAGAAAATAAATGGATCTTCAAGAAGAAGACTGACGCTGATGGTAATATACGTTACTAGCTACAAAGCTCGACTTGTTGCGAAAGGTTTTCGATAAGTTCTTGGAGTTGACTACGACGAGACTTTCTCACCCGTAGTTATGCTTAAGTCTGTCCGAATCATGTTAGTAATTGCCGCATTTTATGATTATGAAATCTGGCAAATAGACGTCAAAACTGCATTCCTTAATGGATTTCTTAAAGAAGAGTTGTATATCCTAAAGGTGCTAACAAAGTGTGCAAGCTCCATCGATCCATCTATGGACTGGTGCAAGCATCTCGGAGTTGGAATATACGCTTTTGATGAGGTGATCAAAGCATGTGGTTTTATACAGATTTACGGTGAAGCCTGTATTTACAAGAAAGTGAGTGGGAGCTCTGTAGCATTTCTGATATTATATATGGATGACATATTGTTGATTGGAAATGATATGGAATTTCTGGATAGCATAAAAGGATACTTGAATAAGATATTTTCAATGAAATACCTCGGTGAAGCTGCTTATATATTGGGCATCAAGATCTAAAGAGATAGATCGAGACGCTTAATTGGACTTTCACAAAGCACATACCTTGATAAAGTTTTGAAGAAGTTCAAAATGGATCAGTCAAAGAAAGGGTTCTTGCCTGTGTTACAAGGTATGAAATTGAGTCAGACTCAAAGCCCGACCACTGCAGAAGATAGAGAGAAAATGGAAGTCATTCCCTATGCCTGAGCCATAGGTTCTATCATGTATGCTATGCTGTGTACCAGACCTGATGTGTGCCTTGCCATAAGTTTGGCGGGGAGGTACCAAAGTAATCCAGGAGTGGATCACTGGACAGCGGTCAAAAACATCCTGAAGTACCTGAAAAGGACCAAGGATATGTTTCTCGCTTATGGAGGTGACGAAGAGCTCGTCGTAAATGGTTACGTCGATGCTAGCTTTGACACAGATCCGGATGACTCTAAGTCACAAACCGGATACGTATTTTTGTTGAATGGTGGAGATGTTAGGTGGTGCAGTTCCAACCAGAGCGTCGTGGCGGGATCTACGTGTCAAGCATAGTACATAGCTGCTTCGAAAGCAGCACATGAAGGAGTCTGGATGAAGGAGTTCATATCCGATCGGGGTGTAATACCTAGTGCATCGGGTCCAATGAAAATCTTTTATGACAACACTGGAGCAATTGCCTTCGCGAAGGAATCCAGGTTTCACAAGAGAACCAAACACATCAAGAGACGCTTCAACTCCATTCGTGAAAAGGTCAAGGATGGAGACATAGAGATTTGCAAAATACACACGGATCTGAATGTAGCAGACCCGTTGACTAAGCCTCTTCCACGAGCAAAACATGATCAGCACGAAGACTCCATGGGTGTTAGATTCATTACAATGTAATCTAGATTATTGACTCTAGTGCAAGTGGGAGACTAAAGGAAATATGCCCTAGAGGCAATAATAAAGTTGTTATTTTATATTTCCTTATTCATGATAAAGGTTTATTATTCATGCTAGAATTGTATTGATCGGAAACTTAATTACATGTGTGAATACATAAACAAATACAGTGTCCCTAGTAAGCCTCTACTAGACTAGCTCGTTGATCAAAGATGGTTAATGTTTCCTAACCATAGACATGTGTTGTCATTTGATAACGGGATCACATCATTAGGAGAATGTTGTGATGGACATGACCCATCCGTTAGCTTAGCATATTGATCGTTCAGTTTATTCCTATTGCTTTCTTAATGTCAAATACATATTCCTTCGACTATGAGATTATGCAACTCCCGGATACCGGAGGAATACCTTGTGTGCTATCAAATGTCACAACGTAACTGGATGATCATAAAGATGCTCTACATGTATCTCCGAAGGTGTTTGTTGAGTTGGCATAGATCGAGATTAGGATTTGTCACTCCGAGTATCGGAGAGCTATCTCTGGGCCCTCTCGGTAATACACATCATAAGAAGCCTTGCAAGCATAGTGACTAAGGAGTTAGTTGCAAGATGATGTATTACGGAATGAGTAAAGAGACTTGCCGGTAACGAGATTGAACTAGGTATGAAGATACCGACGATCGAATCTCAGACAAGTAACATACCGATGGACAAAGGGAATTACGTATGTTGTCATAACAGTTCGACCGATAAAGATCTTCGTAGAATATGTAGGAGCCAATATGGGCATCCAGGTTCCGCTATTGGTTATTGACCGGAGAGGTGTCTCGGTCATGTCTACATAGTTCTCGAACCCGTAGGGTCCGCACGCTTAACGTTCGTTGATGATATAGTGTTATATGATTTATATGATTTGGTGAACGAATGTTGTTTGGAGTCCGGGATGAGATCACAGACATGACGAGGAGCTCCGGAATGGCCCGGAGGTAAAGATTGATATATAGGACGATGATATTCGGATACCGGAAGAGTTTTGGACTGCACCGGGTAGTCATCGGGTCGCCGGAAGGGGTTCCGACACCCCCGGTAGGTGTATGTGTCTAATGGGCCAAAGGGGGGGACAGACCAGCCCACAAGGGGGCTGGCGCGCCCCTCTCGCTGGCCACCGGCCCTAGGGAAGGTAAGGGGGAAGGTCTAGCCCCTCCTGCCTTCCCCTCCACATGGGAGGGCCCTACTTGGGGATGAGCCCAAGTAGGATTCGGCCTACTTGGGGCGTCTCCTTGGCTGCTCCTCCCTCCCCCCACCTATATATATGTGGGAAGGGGGCGCCACACAGAACCACGACAATCTCTTAGCCGTGTGCGGCGCCCCCCTCCACAGTTTCGTCCCTCGGTCATATTTTCATAGTGCTTAGGTGAAGCCCTGCGGAGATAGCTTCACCATCACCGTCACCATGCCGTCGTGCTACCGGAACTCATCCACTACTTCGCCGTCTTGCTTGATCAAGAAGGCGAGGATGTCACCGAGCTGAACGTGTGCTGAACGCGGAGGTGCCGTACGTTCGGTACTCGATCGGTTGGATCGCGAAGAAGTTCGACTACTTCAACCGCGTTAACAAACGCTTCCGCTTACGGTCTACGAGGGTACGTAGACACACTCTCCCCTCTCGTTGCTATGCATCTCCATGGATAGATCTTGCGTGTGCGTAGAATTTTTTTTCTTTTCCATGCAACGTTTCCGAACAACTACTACGTCGCGCAGCTCGCCGCGTCGCCTACACGCCGAAGAGCTTGCCGAAGGCGCTGTAGTAGCCGCCGCCATCGTCGTTGTCCTCCTTCTTCACGCCGCCGCCGTCCTTGCTACACCCCTGCCCCGGGTCACCTTGGCGGACGGGTTTGGTTGGCAGCGGTGCCTTGTTGTTGCTGTCCTCGAGGACGATGACGCCGCCCTTGTCGCGGCCGCAGCGTCGAGCGGCGATCTCCTCGAAGGCGCGACGATGGCGCTCCATCTCCAGCCGGACGTAGCCCTACCACGGCCACTTGAGGGCGGCCTCGTCGGTGGCGGCCATGTCCTCGTGCTCCTTCTACACGGCGACGAGCTCCGGCTCCGTCTTCGGCTTGACAAGGCGGGAGGAGGTAGCAGAGGGGCGACGGCCGCCCTCGTTGATGACGAGGGCGCCACCGCTGGTGCGCCGCCCGAGCGGCGTCTCCACGGGCTCGGGCTTGATGTTGGCGAGTGCCGGCGAACCAGAGGAGCGGGAGGAGGAAGAGGACCCGCCCGCTATGCGCCTCGGCAGTCAAGGGCTGTCGCTTCGGCGAGGGACCGGGGCCGGGGCCGCCGGGTACTCGAGCAGCGGCTCGTTGCCGCCCTCGAGGTGCTCGAGGACGGCATGGAGCTTGCGCCCGGGGGCGCCCCACCACAGGCGGCGGCTGTCGGTGTTGTGGCGTCCCCTCATCGGCGCGTTGTTGGTGGAGGCGAGCTGCTCCTCGTAGCGGCGTTGGAAGTACGCCGCCCAGTACGCGTGGTTGCTAGCGGTGTACTCCGGGAGGCCCCGCACCTCCTCCGGCAGGGAGGCCCGAACACGCGCGATCTCGGCGTGGAAGCGGTCGGCGTCGGTCGGCTGCGGGGGGACGGGGACGCATCCGGCGCTGAGCCTCCACCCGCCGGCACGCGCATGTCAGGTGGCGCCGGGTAGTTCGCCTCGTGCAGGAAGTAAGCCTCCCACTCGTGCAGGTGGCGGCGGCCGAAGCCGTTGGCCGCCGCTCCATCACCGGGGAATCGCTCTCCCGTCGGCTGTTGTAGACGCGGTGGCTGTAGACGGGGGGAGAGAGAGACAAGATGGGGGCGTCGGCGGTGAGAGAGGGACTGCCGGTGAAGGAGAGTGCGTCCACAGGCGAGAGAGGGGGCGGCTTTTATAGCCGACGAGCGGGCGGCAACCGTGTGTACGCGTGGCGGGAGGGGGCGGGGCGCGCATCGCCGCGCCATCACTGCGCCGCCCGTGAGGAATCAATGGAAGGCTGCCGCCGGTCAGCCTTCGCATTGATTCCCCGAGGGAAACCGAGGCGATGAGGACGACGAACGCGCGCGGGTCGCTGACTCGGCGGGCCCGCCAAGTTTTCATGCCAAAACTCTTTCTCCCGGTGCCCCCAGCTCGCCGGGTTCGGCCTGGGTCCGCCGGCGCCAAATTCGGCCATAACCGGTGAAAAGTGGGCTTCTGGGGACGTGACTGGGCCGATTTTTCGGCGCCGGCGAATAAAATGGGCTTTGGGGGGCTTGTTGGGGACGCGGCGGGAGATGCTCTAATGTTGTTGCTTCTGTGCATATGAACAGCGGAAAATTTTAACTTTTAAAGCAACCGGCCCCCTCAGCTGCCAAGTTCAGGAATTCCCTGCCTCCGCCACGGTGGCAGGCACTCATCGTTGTTGCTTCTCACATCGTTAGAAAAGAAAAGGCTAACGCTAGAAAAAATTTAGGCACCTACTAATAAGATTTAGAAAACGTAAAAAGCTAAAACGGAAAAGCGAAGTCATACCGGCAGTGGAGTGATCCGAGGCATTAATAAACGAAACAGCGACGGGGGCTGTGATCTGGGGCTGGTTCAGTGTATCCGTATGCACCACGTACTTACCCACGTGCGCGACGACGAATCAGAATCGCTCGTCGCGAAGATTCTGTTTCTCTGCGGGTGATTGCTCGGTTTCGGTATTCCGCGCCTTGCCGTCTCGTCTGGCGTGGGAGTACGTGGGAGACACTGTGCCGAGGAGTACGTACACAGTGACTCACCGTTGTTCCCTTGTTCCTATATACTACTCCTAGTACTACTCCGTATTGTATTATACGGTAGTGTTAAATATAGTCACGTTCGCTTCCTTTTTTTTTTTTGAGGGATAGTCACGTTCGCTTCCTGGCCCGGGGCGAACCGGTCAGGGCAGATGCTGGCTGCCCCCGCCTGATCTTGGTGCTGAGTACCGGGTAGCGTGCACTACCTAGAAATGCGAGCATGGGGCGCCAGGTCAAGTCATCGAGGTAAAAGGACATGTCTCAATCTCACGCCTCTTATTTTCTCGTCTCGCACTCTTGGACATATTAGTCCTCCAGAAAAGGAAAAGAGGATTGCAGAAAATGCTGCATCTGTTGTCTAGAAGGCTTGCTCAAGTGATAGGTGAAGTCTTCAGGAAAGGTCATGGCTGGGGGCTACGGTTAAGAGGACATATGCCTACCAATGAAGCGATTTTCAGTAAAGTGTTTGCGCTCAGTATGCTTACTGTAGGTTTGTAGTTGCTCGGTGTAAGAGGGTATGTACTCGGAAAGTGCATTTGGTGGCCGAGCTTCACGGGGTTCTTTTAATTTTTTTCGTGGAAAATACATTTTCTACATTTAAAAAATCTGAGAAAATTTATATACAGAAGCATATATGTGTTGTATGTACATACGAAATTTCATCAACATATATCTTCATTTTTTTAGCAAAACATATATGTTTACATGTGATGTGCATAAAAAAGACAAATACATAGGATAAAATGGGCCTTTTCTTTCTTGTATTTGGGCAAGATTTTTATCTCTTTTGTGTAGCATTTGAATAATTGTATTATTTGTCTGTCTACGGCACATCTATTTGTGCCCTAGTTATTGCTGAGTAAATAGGCAATTTTTTGATTAATTCAATTCAGAAAATAATCATGATCATAGCATTGATAGAATTAACAACATACTGATTATGATCCAGATAAGCATGTACTACACATATAGTTGAAAGATCTACACACATAGCTAGTACTGCTAAGATAGAAAAAAACAGGAGAGGGATATTTCTGAGTTTTGTTAGGGTTTGTGCCATGCTCAAGAAGATGAGGCGGCGGCGGCTTCTTGAAGATGGAATAAGGTCCTCCCCGCCTAGCCCCCGTCCCGATGATGTTTCAAGCATCGTCGAAAGGCATGTGGAGGTTTGTCTCCGGCGGATCTCGTGGGATCCGGTCGGCGTTTGTCTTCGGTGGATCCGACTGGATCCGGTCTTCGTTCGTCTACGTCTGTGTGTCTGCAGGTTGGATCCTTTCGGTCTATGCTTCTCTTCATCGGCGGCGGTTGCTGTTCTGGTGCGCTGGTCCTATGGGGCCTTAGCACGACGACTTCCCGACTGTCTACTACAACAATGTTTGCCCGGCTCCGATGAGGAAGGGGCGATGACGGCGGCGCGCCTTCGGCTCGCTCCAGTGCTTGTAGTCATCGCTACATGGTCTACGGACCTGGATGTAAATTTTACTTCTAGTGTTCTTTGTACTACCTGACAGTTGATGAATAGATTGAAAGTTTTCTCGCAAAAAAGAGAGGGATAAACGTGTATACCCTCCAATAGGCCAGGCAGAAGCCGCCGCCGCGGCGACATCGGTCTCCTCGGCTTCGAGTTTTTCGGTGGCGGCACGATCAGCTTTGTTGGTGGTGGACATGATGACGATGAAGACGACGCAGACGTAGTCGATGCAACGGACGTGGATGAACAGCGGCGAGCAGTCGCGTAGGAGACGCTTCCCAAAATTCTAATTGCTCCTCTCCCATACAGGATCTAGAGAGGCGGGATTTCGGAGGCCTGCTCTCCTGTAAACCGTGTACACGATCGACGGGATGAGATCACCGGCAACAGCATCAGCAAAGGGAACGACGGTGGGCGTGGAGGCAGATGTGATCTGTTTCGTGACAGCTAGGGTTGGCCAGCGTCTCCAATATATAGGCGCGGCCGCGTGAAGAGACATGGGTTGGACCCACGTCCGAGTCTGTAACAGCTCACGATCCGCATCTCAGATCGCGACTCTTCTGTTAGGGACTCTCCGTTCCTGACCGACAAAAATAAGCACATAGATGTGAGCTCGGCTCGGCCTATTCCGGCAACCCGCGGCGCGTCAGGGCGAGGCGGGCGGCGGAGCGTGCAGGAACCACTTCTTTTTTCAAGCTTCAATAGCATGTGGAAGAGAATCCCTTATAATGAGGTCCAATTCCTATACAACTAGCAATGTGGGACTAAACTTTCCACCACACCAATTGACATATAACCCACATGGACCCTTGTAAATTTTCTGAAATTGTTAGATAGGCCCTAGACCCACCCTCATATTTCAACAGTTATTGCACATCTAAGTGACTCAATCAAGTATAAAAAGAAAAAGAAAAAGAAAAATAAAATACCCACATGAATCTCCATGTAAGATCAATTGCATATGACTTAGATGTGAAATACTTATGGCACATCTAGATATGCTTTAGCAAAACTATTGTATTATTTGGTGAGATTTTTTGTATACCTAGAGAACAATTATATGCAATTATATGTATTTGTAAAAAATAACTTTTTTGAAACTTTCAAATATATTTAAATTTATTTTTTCAAAAATGGGCTCACTGGATCCCATCCTAACAAACGCTGCACTCTGTGTATCTTCCCTAGTATAGTTTTTAGTTTTTTTAGGGGAGTTCCGTTTTTAGTTTAGCACCTTGTTGTAGGCTGGCAGTTTGTCATGGGGTTTATGGAGCTGAGGTATCTTACTTGTAAAATTCGCCAAAAAAAATCTTGCTTGTAAAAGACTCTATTTTCTTAAATGAAAATGGGGCTTGGAAGCTCCTTTGATGGGGAAAAAGTTTCTATTGCACGGACATGGAGTATGTGAGCTTGAGCTCACAGGAGCTTGTATGAACAGTAAAATATGAAACAATTGTAAAAAATCAAGAAATTCTAATTTTCTTGGCAAGAAATATTGATGTTTTTTTACATGCATGCAAATTTTTAGGATGGGGTCACATTTGTGGAGGTGTGGGCAAAAAAACAAAATCGATGCTCCAAAAAGAGTGTTTTGGAGGTATTTTGGAGCATCAAATTATTTATTTTGTCCACACCTCCACAAATGTGATTTCGATGTGAAAATGTGCATGGGTGTAGTGTAGAAAAATCATCAATGTTTCTTGCCAAGAAAATTCAGAAAATTCTGATTTTTTTACTTTTTTTTTATTTACTATTCATCCGAGCTCAAGTGAGCTCGAGCTCACAATAGCACTTTGCTATTACATTTGCTTTCCACTGCTGCATGTACGGCGCGGCAACTGTGGTAGAGTAGGTATACCCCATTCATTCATGACATTACCATCGTAGAGATAAATATTCCGTCTTGTAAGCATATGGTTTGTTACTCTATTCATATTTGGTCTAGAGATTGAGATCGGTTTAACCATTCATCTAACTGTGGCAAACTATGATATTATTGAAATGGATTCTGTTTGCATAATCGTTGCGATTGGTTATTGTTCCTCTCTCATGCGCGAGTAGTCCCCCATAGGCGTGGGAAATGTAGGGGGTTGATGAGATCCATCTGTGCATACTCTATATGTTGTTATTTGTGAAACCACCCCTATGATTAATTATTAGGTCGATTATCTATGGAGAGTATAATGCTTGTTGTTCAATTTAAGGGCTCAGACAACATGATCCGGACACCTACATAGGTAACCACGTATTGTTCAGCGAATCAGTGACCTGCAAGTGATAGGTGTTGGTATCTATGATGAGCTAAGGCAATATGAGGATAACGGGAAGCCACAACACGTAAAGCGTTAGTCTGATTTAGCGGCCTTAATTGTCGAGCCACCCACGAATATGGTAATGGGGAGGCAGGATAATAGAGTCAAACAATCCTGAGAGGAGGAGTTTGATTATTCAAGGGTAACTAGCCTATTGAACCTAGAATACTTGAGGTAGAATCACATGATTAGTTGTCTATAACCGTGGCACTATGAGATTTGATATCCACCATGACTTGAATCTCTCTGCGCCTAATCTTTCCATTGCGGACAACTCACAGTTATTTCCTGTCCATTATTTTTATGTTCTTCGTTGGCTGCTCTTGCTACATTATTTTAGTCCTTAATTACTTGTCTTACACCACCATCATAATTCTTGCAGATACTAAAACAACTAATTCACACAAGACCAGTGACACTTGTGTGTGACATAAACATTCGCATTAACACTCTCCTTATGTTGTTCGTTGGTGCTACTTCTTGAGCTTGCGTTGATTTTTCCCTTGAAGAGGAAAGGGTGATGCAGCAAAGTAGAGATAAGTATTTCCCTCAGTTAAGAACCAAGGTATCAATCCAGTAGGAGGCACAAGCAAGTCCCCAGAAGATGCACCTACACAAACTAACAAACACTTGCACTCAACGCGAAAAAGGGGTTGTCAATCCCTTCTCGGTCACGAACAAGAGTGAGATCTAATAGAGATAGATATAAAAGATAAGTAAAAGGCAAAATAAAGTAAATATAAATAAATTGCAGCAAGGTATATTAGGGTTTTTGATTTTATAGATCTGAAAATATATGATGAGAAATAGACCCGGGGGGCCATAGTTTTCACTAGAGGCTTCTCTCTTGAAAGGAACACATACGATGGGTGAACAAATTACTGTTGAGCAATTGATAGAAAAGCGCAAAGTTATGACGATATCTAAGGCAATGATCATGAATATAGGCATCACGTCCGTGACAAGTAGACCGACTCTTGCCTGCATCTACTACTATTACTCCACACATCGACCGCTATCCAACATGCATCTAGTGAATTAAGTTAACAAGAATGGAGTAACGCCTTAAGCAAGATGACATGATGTAGAGGGATAGATCCAATCAATATGGTAAAACCCCCATCTTTTTATCCTTAATGGCAAAAATACAAATACGTGCCTCGCTACCCCTACTGTCACTTGGTGAGGGCACCGCAAGATTGAACCCATCACGAAGCACCTCTCCCATTGCAAGAAAAACCAATCTAGTTGGCCAAACCAAATCGATAGATCGGAGAGAAATACAAAGCTATCTTAATCATGCATAAAAGAGTTCAGAGAAGACTCAAATAATATTCATAAATAATCTGATCATAAGTCCACAATTCATCGGATCTCAACAAATGCACCGCAAAAGAAGATTACATCGAATAGAACTCCAAGAACATCGAGGAGAACATTGTATTGAAGAACAAAGAGAGAGAAGAAGCCATCTAGCTACTAGCTATGGACATGTAGGTCTGTGGTAAACTACTCACACATCATCGGAAGGGTAGCAAGGTTGGTGTAGAGGCCCTCCGTGATCGAATCCCCCTCCGGCAGAGTACCGGAAAAGGCCCCAAGATGGGATCTCACGAGAACAGAAGCTTGCGGTGGCGGAAAAGTATTTTTGGTGTGCCCTCTGACGTAAGGGGAATATTTGGGTATTTATAGAGCCAAGATTAGGGTTAGGAGGTCTGCGAGAGGCCCACAAGCCTAGGGGGTGCCCCCTGGGGCTTGTGGCCCCCTCGTGGGTCTTCTGTCCTCTTCCCGAAGTTCCGTGGTTGTCTTCTGGTCCAAGAAAAATCCTCAAAAAGTTTTGTTCTGTTTGGACTCCGTCTGGTATTGATTTGCTGTAAAAGACAAAAACAAGGAAAAAACAGCAACTGGCACTGGGCACTAGGTTAATAGGTTAGTCCCAAAAAGTGATATAAAATAGCATATTAATGCATATATAACATCCAAGATGGATAATATAATAGCATGGAACAATAAAAAATTATAGATACATTGGAGACGTATCAAGCAACCCCAAGCTTAATTCCTGCTCGTCCTCGAGTAGGTAAATGATAAAAACAGAATTTTTGATGTGGAATGCTACCTAACATATTTATCAATGTAATTTTTCTTATTGTGGCATGAATGTTCAGATCCATAAGATTTAAAACAAAAGTTTAATATTGACATAAAACAATAATACTTCAAGCATACTAATAAAGCAAGCATGTCTTCTCAAAATATCATGGCTAAAGAAAGTTATCCCTACAAAATCATATAATCTTGTCATGCTCTATCTTCATCACACAAAGTATTTATCATGCACAACCCCGATGACAAGCCAAGCAATTGTTTCATACTTTTAATGTTCTCAAACTTTTTCAACTTTCACACAATACATGAGCGTGAGCCATGGATATAGCACTATAGGTGGAATAGAGTATGGTGGAGTTTTTGAGGAGAAGAGAAAAAGGAGAAAGTCTCAGATCAACTAGGCAAATTAATGGGCTATGGAGATGCCCATCAATTGATATCGATGCAAGTGAGTAGGGATTTCGATGCAACGGATGCACTAGAGCTATAAGTGTATAAAAGCTCAAAAGAAAACTAAGTGGGTGTGCATCCTACTTGCTTGCTCACGAAGACCTAGGCAATTTGAGGAAGCCCATCATTGGAATATACAAGCCAAGTTCTATAATGAACAATTCCCACTAGTATATGAAAGTGATAAAATAGGAGACTATCTATCATGAAGAACATGGTGCTACTTTGAAGCACAAGTGTGGTAAAAGGATAGTAACATTGTCCCTTCTCTCTTTTTCTCTCATTTTTTTCTTCTTTTTTTCCTTTTCTCTTGTTTTTATTTTGGGGATTTTTGGCCTTTTTTTTAAGTCTGAAGTCTCATCCTGACTTGTGAGGGAATCATAGTCTCCATCATTCTTTCCTCACATGGGACAATGCTCTAATAATGATGATCATCACACTTTTATTTACTTACAACTCAAGAATTACAACTCGATACTAGAACAAATATATGACTCTATATGAATGCCTCCGACGGGTGTACCGGGATGTGCAATGATCTAGCGTGACATGTATAAAAAATATGAACTGTGGCCAAGCCACAAATACTATGCCAACTACATGATCATGCAAAACAATATGACGATGATGGTATGTGTCATAATAAACGGGATGGTGGAAATTGCTTGGCAATATATCACAGAATGGCTGTGGAAATGCCATAATAGGTAGGTATGGTGGCTGTTTTGTGGAAGGATATATGTTGGGTTTAATGCACCGTCGAAAGTTGCGCAATATTAGAGAGGCTAGCAATGGTGGAAGGGTGAGAGTGCGTATAATCCATGGATTCAACGTTAGTCATAAAGAACTCACATACTTATTGCAAAAAATTATTAGCCATCGAAGCAAAGTACTAATACGCATGCTCCTTGGGGGATAAATTGGTAGGAAAAGACCATCGCTCGTCCCCGACCGCCACTCATAATGAAGACAATAAAAAATAAATCATGCACCAACTTCATCACATAACGATAGACCATATGTGCATGCTTCGGGAATCACAAACCTTAGCACAAGTATTTCTACTAATGCACAATTACTCTCTAGCATGACTCTAATATCACTATCTTTATATCTCAAAATAAATGCAAGGAATCAAACTTCTCACATATTCAATGCTCTTTATGAAAGTTTTTATTATATACCTCTTGGATACCCATCATATTAGGACCAAATTCATAACCTAAGCAAATTGTCATACTATTTTTAAGACTCTCAAAATAATATAAGTGAAGCATGAGAGTTCATCAATTTCTATAAAATAAAAATACCGCCGTGCTCTAAAAAGATATAAGTGAAGCACTAGAGCAACTACCTAGCTCAAAAGATATAAGTGAAGCATATAGAGTATTCTAATAAATTCACGATTAATGTGTGTCCCTCTCAAAAGGTGTGTACAGCAAGGATGATTGTGGCAAACTAAAAAGCAAAGACTCAAATAGTACAAGATGCTCTAAGCAAAACACATATCATGTAGTGAATAAAAATATAGCCTCAAGTAAATTTACCGATGGATTGAAGACAAAAGAGGGGATGCCATCCGGGGCATCCCCAAGATTAGATGCTTGCTTGTCCTTGAATATTACCTTGGGGTGCCTTGGTAATCCCCAATCTTAGGCTCTTGCCACTCCTTATTCCATAGTCCATCAAATCTTTACCCAAAACTTGAAAACTTCACAACACAAAACTCACAAAAAACGCATGAGATCCGTTAGTATGATAAAACAAATCTCCACTTTTAGGTACTGTTGTGAACTCATTCCAATTTTATGCTGGTGTTATATCTACTTTATTCACTCCCCAGAATGGTTCATACCCCCCCCCCCCCCCCCCCCGATACTACCCGTAGATTCATCAAAATAAGCAAACAACACATCTAAAACAGAATCTGTCAAAAACAGAACAGTCTGTAAAGATCAGAATATTAGTCATACTTCTGTAACTCCAAAAATTATGAAAAACAATTAAAACAGAGGCAATTCATATATAAATCTTTTGTAAATAATTCAGAAATTTTCCACGCTCCAGTGAATTTTAACAATTTTGTTACTGGATGCAAAAGTTTCTGTTTTTCAGCAAAACCAAATCAATGATAATACCAAAGCATCACAAAGGTCTTGCTTGGCTCAAACACTAATTAAAACACCAAAATACAATTAATGCAGAGTTAGTATTGTGTATTTGAAAAACAGAAGCAAAAACATAAAATAAAATTGGGTGGCCTCCCAACAAGTGTTATTGTTGTATGCCCCTAGCTAGGCATAATGCATAGATCTAGGTATTGTCATCTTTGGTATGCAATCCATAAGTGGCCCTCATAATAGATTCATATGGTAACTTAATTTCTTTCTTGGAAAGTGTTCCATGCCCTTCCTTAACAGAAATTGAAATCTAATGTTTCGTTCTTTCATATCAATAATTGCACCAATCGTTCTAAGCAAAGGTCTACCAAGTATAATAGGGCATGTAGGATTGCAATCTATATCAAGCACAATAAAATCTACGGACACATAATTCCTATTTGCAACAATAAGAACATCATTAATCCTTCCCATAGGTTTCTTAATAGTGGAATCCGCTAGATGCAAATTCAAAGAGCAATCATCATGTTTATGGAAACCTAACACATCACATAAAGTTTTTGGGATTGTTGAAACGCTAGCACCCAAACCACATAAGGCATTGCACTCATAATATTTAATCTTAATTTTAGTATTAGGTTCCCATTCATCATAAAGCTTTCTAGGGATTGAAACTTCCAACTCAAGTTTTTCTTCAAAAGATTTCATCATAGCATCCACAATATGTTTAGTAAAAGCCTTATTTTAATTATAAACATGAGGTGAATTAAGCATGGATTGCAGCAAGAAAATATAATCTATTAAAGAAAAATTATCGTAATTAAAGTCCTTGAAATCCAAAAGAGTGGGTTCATCGCTACTTAAAGTTTTGAACTCTCCAATCCCACTTTTATCAATTTTTTCATTAAGATCTTTACCCTCCAAATTATTGGGACGCCTTCTAGCTAAAGTTGACTCATCTCCAGTCCCTTCTTTATCAAGTTCTATATTAGAAAACAAAGATTCAATAGGAGTCACGCCAATCACTTTAAGATCTTCATCATTATTCTCACAAAAACTAGAAGAACATGCTTTTTCTAGCCAATCTCTCTTATCACGCATTCTAGCGGTTCTCTCTCTACTTTCATTCATAGAAATTTTAATACATTTCATAGACTCATTAATATCAATCTTGGGTGGCATAGATCTAATCTTAAAATGATCAATCTCATGAGAAATTCTATCAACGTTTCTAGCCAAATCATCAATCTTAAGCAATATTTCTTCTACCATAGTATTGAAATTCTTTTGAGAATTAATAAATTCTTTAATATTGTTCTCAAGATCAGAGGGTATCTTATTATAATTTCCATAAGAATTGTTGTAGGAATTACCATAATTATTAGAGGAATTACTAGGAAATGGCTTAGGGTTGAAGTTTCCTCTATACGCGTTATTACCAAAATTGTTCCTACCAACAAAATTCACATCCATAGATTCATTATTATTCTCAATCAAAGTGGAAAAAGGCATATCATTAGGATCAATAGGAGCACTCTTACTAGCAATCAATTTCATAAGTTCATCCATCTTTCCACTCAAAGTATTAATTTCTTCAATCGCATGCCATTGAGAGTAATTTTTCATAATATTATCTAGGAGTTTAGTAGCCTCTCCTAATGTGATTTCCATAAAAGTACCTCCCATGGCGGAATCTAAAAGATTTCTAGATGCAAAATTCAATCTAGCATGAAAAATTTGTATGATCATCCATAAACTTAAACCATGAGTAGGGCAATTTCTTATCATCAATTTCATCATCTCCCAAGATTATGCAACGTGTTCTTGATAAAGTTGCTTAAAAATCATTATATCATTCCTAAGGGAGATGATCTTAACGGGAGGAGAGTACGTGGAAATAAAAGCATCTTTACACTTATTCCATGAATCAATACTATTTCTAGGCAAAGATGAAAACCAAGTGTTAGCACGACCTCGTAGTGAGAACGGAAATAGCTTCAATTTAACAATATCATTATCCACATCTTTTTTCTTTTGCATCTCACACAACTCAACGAAAGTGTTTAGATGGGATGCATCATCTTCAATGTGACTACCAGATTTCATAAGATTCAACAAAGCGGCATTAATTTCATAAGATTCCGCACTAGTGGCGGGAGCAATCGGAGTACTAATAGAATCATTATTATTAGTGTTGGAAAAGTCACACAACTTGGTATTTTCTTGAGACATCGTGACAAAGAAAGCAACCTAGTACACAAGCGAATAGAAAGCAAATGAAAAGACGAACGAAACAAGGCGAATAAAAATGCAAATATTTTTTTCTTTTTCTGAAAACATTTTAGAAGTGGGGGAGAGGAAAACAAGAGGCAAATGGCAAATAATGTAATGCAAGAGATGAGAGTTTATGATAGGTACTTGGTAGGCTTGATGTAGAACCTCCCAGGCAACGGCGCCAGAAATTCTTCCTGCTACTGCTTGAGCTTGCGTTGATTTTTCCTTTGAAGAGGAAAGGGTGATGCAGCAAAGTAGAGCTAAGTATTTCCCTCAGTTAAGAACCAAGGTATCAATCCAGTAGGAGGCACAAGCAAGTCCCCAATAGATGCACCTGCACAAACTAACAAACACTTGCACTCAATGCGAAAAAGGGGTTGTCAATCCCTTCACGGTCACGAACAAGAGTGAGATCTAATAGAGATAGATATAAAACATAAGTAAAAGGAAAAATAAAGTAAATATAAATAAATTATAGCAAGGTATTTCTGGGTTTTTTATTTTATAGATCTGGAAATATATGAT
This sequence comes from Thinopyrum elongatum, assembly GCA_011799875.1. Taxonomy (NCBI): domain Eukaryota; kingdom Viridiplantae; phylum Streptophyta; class Magnoliopsida; order Poales; family Poaceae; genus Thinopyrum; species Thinopyrum elongatum. The sequence goes on along the minus strand of CM022301.1, from coordinate 553,937,534 downwards.
GAGAAATAGACCCGGGGGCCATAGTTTTCACTAGAGGCTTCTTTCTTGAATGGAACACATATGGTGGGTGAACAAATTACTGTTGAGCAATTGATAGAAAAGCGCAAAGTTATGACGATATCTAAGGCAATGATCATGAATATAGGCATCACGTCCGTGACAAGTAGGCCGACTCTTGCCTGCATCTACTACTATTACTCCACACATCGACCGCTATCCAACATGCATCTAGTGAATTAAGTTAACAAGAATGGAGTAACGCCTTAAGCAAGATGACATGATGTAGAGGGATAGATCCAATCAATATGGTAAAACCCCCATCTTTTTATCCTTAATGGCAAAAATACAAATACGTGCCTCGCTACCCCTACTGTCACTTGGTGAGGGCACCGCAAGATTGAACCCATCATGAAGCACCTCTCCCATTGCAAGAAAAACCAATCTAGTTGGCCAAACCAAATCGATAGATCGGAGAGAAATACAAAGCTATCTTAATAATGCATAAAAGAGTTCACAGAAGACTCAAATAATATTCATAAATAATCTGATCATAAGTCCACAATTCATCGAATCTCAACAAATGCACCGCAAAAGAAGATTACATCGAATAGAACTCCAAGAACATCGAGGAGAACATTGTATTGAAGAACAAAGAGAGAGAAGAAGCCATCTAGCTACTAGCTATGGACATGTAGGTCTGTGGTAAACTACTCACACATCATCGGAAGGGCAGCAAGGTTGGTGTAGAGGCCCTCTGTGATCGAATCCCCCTCCGGCAGAGTGCCGGAAAAGGCCCCAAGATGGGATCTCATGAGAACAGAAGCTTGCGGTGGCGGAAAAGTATTTTTGGTGTGCCCTCTAACGTAAGGGGAATATTTGGGTATTTATAGAGCCAAGATTAGGGTTAGGAGGTCTGCGAGAGGCCCACAAGCCTAGGGGGTGCCCCTTGGGGCTTGTGGCCCCCTCGTGGGTCTTCTGGCCTCTTCCCGAAGTTCCGTGGTTGTCTTCTGGTCCAAGAAAAATCCTCAAAAAGTTTCGTTCTGTTTGGACTCCGTCTGGTATTGATTTGCTGTAAAAGACAAAAACAAGGAAAAAACAGCAACTGGCACTGGGCACTAGGTTAATAGGTTAGTCCCAAAAAATGATATAAAATAGCATATTAATGCATATATAACATCCAAGATGGATAATATAATAGCATGGAACAATAAAAAATTATAGATACGTTGGAGACGTATCAAGCAACCCCAAGCTTAATTCCTGCTCGTCCTCGAGTAGGTAAATGATAAAAACAGAATTTTTGATGTGGAATGCTACCTAACATATTTATCAATGTAATTTTTCTTATTGTGGCATGAATACAAATACATGCCTCGCTACTGATACATCTCCAACGTATCTATAATTTTTCATTGTTCCATGCTGTTATATTATCATTCTTGGATGTTTTACCTTCATTTTATAGCAACTTTATATCATTTTTTGGGACTAACCTATTGACATAGTGCCCTGTGCCAGTTGCTATTTTTTGCTTGTTTTTTACTTCGTAGAATATCCCTTTCAAACGGAGTCCAAACGCAACGAAACTTTTTGGAGATTTTTTTTGGACCAGAAGACAACTTGGGACCCAAGAAAGCACCAGAGGGGAGGCCCATGGGGCCCACAACCAACCAGGGCGCGCCAGAGGCCCCTGGCGCACCCAGGGGGTGGTGGGGCCCATGGGGGTCTCCTCCATCGCCTCTCAGCTCTATAAATCCGCAAATATTCCAGAAACCCGAGGGGAGTGCTCGAAACACAATTCCAGCCACCGTAAGTTCCAGAACCACGAGATCCAATCTAGAGCCCTATTCCAGCACTCTGCCGGAGGGGAACACGTTCACGGAGGGGTTCATCATCCTCATTGGTGCTCCTCCGATGATGCGTGAGTTCTTCACCATAGACATACGGGTCCGTAGGCAGTAGCTAGATGGCTTCTTCTCTCTTTTTGATCTTCAATACAATGTTCTCCTCGTTGTTCTTGGAGATCTATTTGATGTAATGACTTTTTGCGGTGTGTTTGTTGGGATCCGATGAAGTGCGAGTTTATGATCAGATCTATCTATGAATATTATTTGAGTTTTCTTTGATCTCTTATATGCATGATTGTTATAGCCTCGTATTTCTTCTCCGAATCTTTGGTTTAGTTAGGCCAACTAGATCGATTTTTCTTGCAATGGGAAGAGGTGCTTTGTGATGAGTTCGATCTTGCGGTGTCCTCACCCAGTGACAGAAGGGGTAGCGAGGCACGCATGTACCGTTGCTATTAAGGATAGAAAGATGGGGTCTATTCCTACATGAATAGATCTTGTCTACATCATGTAATCGTTCTTATTGCATTACTCCGTTTATCCGTGAACTTAATACACTAGATGCATGCTGGATAGCGGTCGATGTGTGGAGTAATAGTAGTAGATGCAAGCAGGAGTCGGTCTACTAATCTTGGACGTGATGGCTATATACATGATCACTGCCTTGGATATCGTCATAATTATTTGCTCTTCTATCAATTGCCCAATAGTAATTTGTTTACCCACCGTATATTGTTTTCTCGAGAGAAGCCACTAGTGAAATCTACGGCCCCAAAAATACCTTGCTGCACTTTTTCGTTACTTATTTTATTTTGCGTTCTTGTTAGATCTATTTATCCAATCTCATACAATTTAATCTATATTTTTACCGAGGAGGGATTGACAACCCCTCTTACGCGTTGACACGTCTCCGTCGTGTCTACTTTTCCTAATGCTTTTACTCTTGTTTTGGAATCTAATTTGCATGATTTGAATGAAACTAACCCGGACTAATGCTGTTTTCAGCAGAATTACCATGGTGTTGTTTTTGTGCAGAAATAAAAGTTCTCGGAATTGAACAAAAAAATTTGGAGAATTTTTATGGAATAAAAGAAAAATACTGGAGCCAAGAACCACCGGAGGGGGGCCCTGGGTGAGCACAACCCACCATGGCGCCCCCCTCCTGGCGCGCCCAGGTGGATTGTGCCCACCTGGTGGCCCCGCTGACCCTATCTCCGACGCTATAAAATTCTATTTTCGGAGAAAAAAATCAGGGAGAAAGAATTATCGCGTTTCACGAGATGAAGCCGCCGCCATCTCTTGTTCTTCATCGGGAGGCCAGATCTGGAGTCCGTTTGTGGTTCCGGAGAGGGGAATCTTCGATCTTCGTCATCACCAACCCTTCTCCATCGCCAATTCCATGATGCTCCCCACCGGGAGTGAGTAATCCCTTCGTAGGTTCGCTGGTCGGTGAGGGAGTTGGATGAGATTCATCATGTAATCGAGTTAGTTTTGTTAGGGCTTGATCCCTAGCTAGTATCCATTATGTTCTGAGATTGATGTTGCTATGACTTTGCCAGTCATAATACTTGTCACTTTGGGGCCGGGTACCATGATTTCAGATCTGAACCATTTATGTTATCACCATTATATATATGTTCTAGATCCGATCTTGCAAGTTATAGTCACCTATTACGTGTTATGATCCGTAAACCCTGGAGTGACAATAGTCGGGATACTTTTCGGTGATGACCTTAGTTTGAGCAGTTCATGCTTTGTTCCGTTTCTCTATTAAAAGGAGGCCTTAATATCCCTTAGTTTCCTTTTGGACCCCGCTGCCACGGGAGGGTAGGACAAAAGATGTCATGCAAGTTCTTTCCATAAGCACGTATGACTATTTACGGAATACTTGCCTACATTATATTTATGAACTGAAGCTAGTGCCGTATCGCCCTAGGTTATGACTGTTATATGATGAATATCATCCAACGAATTCACCGATCCAATGCCTACGAATTTCCCATATATTGCTCTTGTTAAGTTACTACTGTTGCTGTTACTGTTACACTTGCTACAAAATTATTGCTATCACTGTTACCACTACTATCAAAACTATCATATTACTGTGCTAATGATCATATTGCTACAGATAATTAATCTTCAGGTGTGGTTGAATTGACAACTCAGCTGCTAATACTTGCAAATATTCTTTGGCTCCCCTTGTGTCGAATCTATAAATTTGGGTTGAATACTCTACCCTAAAAAACTATTGCGATCCCCTATACTTGTGGGTTATCAAGACCTTTTTCTGGTGCCATTTCCGGGGAGCATAGCTATATTTGTTGAGTCACTTGGTATTATCAATTTATCACCATGAAGAATCTGAAGGATACAAAAACCAAGATCGTTCCCTCTAGGACGAGGGGATGTAAGGAACGACCATCACACTCTGCACTTGATTCACCTTCTGTTTTGAGTAGACTTGCAACACCACCACATGCTATTAATCCTGGTATGTCGCAAGTTATTGATGATGCTACTTCTATAAATACTAGTCATGATGATGCTAGTACCTTGCTTGATGATGGTGTGCCACTAGGTGATTTTCTTGATGAACAAATTGCTAGAGCTAAAGATATTGAGAATGCTGAAATTGATGAAATGCCTGAAACTGAAAATCTTGAAACACCTGTTAGAGCTAGCTCTCCTAGATATGAATTGCCTAAGGTACCTGAAGGTTATGTTATGGATGAGGAGACAGCTAGAGATTTTCTTGCTTGCAATGATAGAGATAATCTTGAGCAATTATTATGCAAACTAAAAGAGAAATCTTTGAATGCTAGAATGAAATGTGATCCTAAGTTTACTACTTCACCTATCTTTGTTGATGATAAGGATTATGAATTCTCTGTCGACCCAGAGTTGATTACTTTGGTTGAATCTTATCCTTTCCATGGTTATGAAACTGAAACTGTTGTAGCACACCTTACTAAATTGAATGATATAGCCACCCTTTTTGCTCATGAGGATAAAATTCGCTATAACTATATTCTCAAATTATTTCCATTCTCGTTAAAGGGTGATGCTAAGATATGGTACAATACTCTTGCTCCTGGTTGTGTGCGTAGCCCCCAGGATATGATTTATTACTTCTCTGAAAAATATTTTCCTGCTCATAAGAAACAAGCTGCCTTACAGGAAATATTTAACTTTGTGCAAATTGAAGAAGAGAGTCTCCCACAAGCTTGGGGGAGGCTTCTCCAATTGCTTAATGCTTTGCCTGATCATCCTCTTAAGAAAAATGAAATACTTGATATCTTCTATAATGGACTAACCGATGCTTCTAGGGACTTCCTAGATAGTTGTGTTGGTTGTGTTTTCAGGGAACAAACTATTGAATAAGCTGAGGAATTATTGAATAATATATTGAAAAATTATGATGATTGGACTCTGAAAGAACATGCGGTGCCCCCATGTTTGGTTTTGGTAATTGATGACAATCTCTATGGACTAATGGTTGTCTTGAGTTATATTTGAAGGATTTGTCCATAGGAATTTCTTGAAGTCCATTTGTTGGTTTCAAGGAGTTTATATGTTGACCAATGTGCTATTCAAGGAATTATCCAAAAAGTGGTCATGTAGAAGACACGATACAAGGTTGATCAAGACTAAGTCAAGAGTGCATCAAGTTGATCAACACACAAAGCGTACAAGATGTACCGAGAGGGATCAGGTGATCCCATGGTATGGTAAGCATTGTCCATTACGCTTTGTGTACTAACCCATGATCTACGTGTGAGTTCTATGTAGGGTTAGGTTTGTTTCCATGGGTTTGCATCAAGAGGAAGGTCTCATACAACCCATGGAGGATGACATCAAGTGGTGATCGTCATCAAGATTGCGGTGTGCAATTTCAAGTGGAGAATCACGAAGAGATCATCCTTGAAGCTTGCCGTCCATTGTGGTGTCAATGGACTTGTGAAGATGTGCCAAAGAGTGGCTCACCCATAGTGGAGTATAGGGGAGCAATCAACTAGTCTTCATCGAGCCAACGCAATCAATAAAGGTGGTCCAACTTGAGGGAGTCAAGATCGTCATCATCTAGCTCAAGTGGACTATGTGCAAGGCAAAGGTTTGCCCTTGATAGGTTTTCTATTTTACCGGTCTCATGGTGGTAGTTGGGAGACCGGGTTATAGGATCGATTGCCGTACTATCAAGGGGGGCTCTCGATGAGTAGCTTGATCGTATCGTTCATAGAGAGCTCAAACCATTGCATCCTTGCATCATCTTTATTGGTTCTTGTTTGGTTCTTCTCCTTGTGAGATTTGGAGCTTATGGTCATTTTCATGACAAGCTCGAGTTCATCAAAAACAGAGTTCACATGCTCTTCTATGATGTTTTCGATGTTGGGGTTTTTGTCGGTTCTCTTTGTGAGTCTTAGATTTTATGGTCATCTTGATGACAAGCTCGAGTTCATCGAAAACGGAGTTCACATGCATCTTCTATGGTGTTTTCAATGTTGGAGGTTATGCTGGTTCTTCTCTGTTGGAGGGTTCACTCCTCTATATGTTAGGCATACCTCCCCTGTCGCTGTTTTGATGCCACTCGTCGTCTTCTATCCAACAAGCTTGAGTTTGCTCACTTCGGAGCTCATTTGCAGAAGTTGTGGCAGTTCTGGTTTTCCTTGGAGTATACTTGTTTTCGTGGAAGTGGCATAAGGAAGGCGCCAGCGGTAGTACCGCTGGGCTGGAGCAGCAGTACCGCTTATCGCCACAAGCGGTAGTACCACTATCTCACAGCGGTAGTACCGCCCATAGCCATAAGCAGTAGTACGGCTCCGTTTCCGCGCTGGTACTGCCTCGACTCGAGACGTGGTTTTCTCGTGTCGGGTTCAGCGGCAGTAGTAGCGGCAGTAGAAGCGGTAGTACCGCTCGTGAGCGGTAGTACCGCGGCTACCACCACTGCTAGTGCCGCCCGGGCCCTCACTCCCGTGTCCTTTCTCTCTCTTTGGCCCTTGCTCTTTGTCTCTGCGGTAGTACCGCTGGGGCTCGCGGTAGTACCGCTGCTGCCAGCGGTAGTACCGCTCTGTGCGGGCTGAAGAGGGGATAACAGTTAGATTTTTCCCCACCTATAAAAGGGGGTCTTCTTCCCCATTGAACCTTATCCCTTTAGCTCGAGTTTTGCCCCCATTGTTGACCTTCTTCGAGCTTGCTTTCTCTCAATCCCTCCATGGATTCTTGCTAGTTTTGGGGGGAAAAGAGAGAGGAGATCTAGATCCACATTCCCACCAATCACTTTCTCCTCTATGTGAGGGGAACCCCTTGGATCTAGATCTTGGAGTTCTTGGTGTTCTCCTTCTTGTTCTTCCTCTCATATTCCTCCATAGCTTTTGTTGCTTTGGTGGGATTTGGGAGTGAGGGACTTGGGCACTACATGTGCCCTTGCCATTGCATTTGGTGCATCGGTTTGAGTTCTCCACGGTGATACGTGGAAGTGAAGTTGAGTAGCTTATTACTCTTGGGTGCTTGGTACCCTTGAGCTTGTTCCTCTTGGGTGCTTGGGTGCCCTAGACGGTTGGTGGTGTTTCAAGCTCAATCATTGTGGTGTAAAGCTCCGGGCAAGCGTCGGCGTCTCCAATTAGGTTGTGGAGATCGCCCCGAGCAATTTGACGGGTACCGGTGACCGCCCCCAAGGGTTGCCAAAGTGTACGGGTTCGATGACCGCCCCCAAGGGTTGCCATTTGTACGGGTTGAGTGACCGCCCTCAAGGGTGTGAACTTCGGGATACATCGCCGTCTCCGCGTGCCTCGGTTATCTCTTACCCGAGCCCTTTACTTATGCACTTTACTTTGTGATAGCCATATTGTTTTATGTCATATATCTTGCTATCACTTAGTTGTTTATCTTGCTTAGCATAAGTTGTTGGTGCACATAGGTGAGCCTAGTTGTTGTAGGTTCTGTGCTTGACAAATTAACCGCTAGGTTTATTCCGCATTTGTTCAAGCCTAAACCGTAATTATTTTAAAGTGTCTATTCACCCCCCCCCCTCTAGGCGACATCCACGATCTTTCTGACTCTCCCTGAACCACCGCATAAACCCACCCCAAAGAAGAGGGGTATCTTACATCTCAGTCCAGAAGATATGCAAGAGGCAAAGAAATCTATGAAGGAAAAAGGTATTAAACAGAGGATGTTAAAAATTTACCTCCTATTGAAGAGATACATGGACTTAACACACCACCACCCAAGGTGGTAGAGGTAAATTCTTTAATGAAATTTAATGAAAGGGACAATCCTTATAATATGCATCCTATTCAATGCCTTTATGAGTTTGATAATTACATTAGAAAGCCAGATCACTTCAATGAAAATGTTATGAAACAATTGAAATATAATTCTGATATGATTGCTCGCTTGAGTGACTTGTTATTTAGAATCTCCAATGATGTTAGAAGTGTAGGAAACATGCCTCTATGGTTCAAACTCAACTAGAACAAGTTGCTAAATCTCAAAGAGAGTTGCTAGATGAAATGAATAATAATATAAATGACTTTGCTGTTAGAGTAGCAACTAGAGGAGGTAAAATGACTCAGGAACCACTTTATCCTGAGGGACACTCTAAAAGGATTGAACAAGACTCTCAAAGAATTAACAATGATGCACCTAGTCCTTCTAAAAAGAAGAAGAAAAAGAAAAATGATAGGACTTTGCATGCCTCTAGTGAACCTGAAATAGAAAAACCTCCTGATAATGATAATGATGTTTCTATCTCTGATGCTGAAGCTCAATCTGGTAATGAACATTCACCTAGTGATAATGAAAAAGATAATGATGATATTCATGAAGACACTCAACCAGACAATGATAAACAACCAGATAATGATGTTGAGACAGAACCAGCTGTTGATCTTGATAACCCACAACCTAAAAATAAAAGGTATGATAAAAGAGACTTTGTTGCTAGAAAACATGGAAAATAAAGAGAGCCAAAAACCCATGCCCTTTCCACCTAAATCAACTAAGAAGAAAGATGATGAAGAATTTGAACGCTTTGCTAAAATGCTTAGGCCAGTCTTTTTGCGCACTCGTTTGACTGATATATTAAAGATGGCCCCTTATGCAAAATATATGAAAGACATCATCTCTAATAAAAGAAAAATACCGAAAGCTGAAATCTCCACTATGCTTGCTAATTATTCTTTTAAGGATGGAGTACCTAAAAAACTTGGAGATTCGGGAATACCAACTATACCTCGCTCCATAAAAAGAAATTATGTCAAAACTGCTTATTGTGATTTAGGAGCTGGTGTTAGTGTTATGCCTTTCTCTTTATATGAAAGACTTGATTTGGATAAACTCACACCTACTAAAATATATTTGCAAATGGCTGACAAATCAACTGCCAAACCTATCGGTATTTGTGAGGATGTGACCATCATTGTTGCAAATGTTACTATCTTAACTGACTTTGTTATACTTCAGATGCCCGAGGAAGACTACATGTCGATTATCCTTGGTAGACCCTTCTTGAATACTGCAGGGGCTGTTATTGATTGCAACAAAAGCAAGGTCACTTTTCATATCAATAGTAATGAGCATACGGTGCACTTTCCGAAGAAACAATTCCAAGTGAATGGTATTAATGTTATTGAAAAATCTCCGACACTCACTATTGGAAGTTTTCAACTACCTCTACCTACTGCCAAAAAGAAATATGAAATGCTTATTGTTGGGGACATGCATATCCCCGTTGAGGTAACTTAGTGTTTTATGAAAGTTCTTCGGTTTCATGCTAATCGAAAGTGGTTATTAATAAGACTTGATCAACCTTATTAATGGATCATTTTTGAGAGGTATGAAGTTGATGAATTTAGTAACCACAACTTTCTGTTTCCAACATTTGTTTTATGTTTTTCTTAGTTAAATAAAATATAATGCCATGTTTTGTCTGTTTTCTGAATTTCCCATGCAATAAAAAATGACCCAAAAATAAAAGTTCTCAGAATGCCCTGAAAATTTAATATGATTTTTTTCTGAATATTTAAGAATTTTTTATGCAAATAAAATCAGAAGGGGGTGCACCAGGTGGGCACAACCCACCTGGGCGCGCCAGCAGCCCCAAGCGTGCCCTGGTGGGTTGTGGGCCCCTTCACTTATCTCTTTAGCCCAAGTCATCACCTACCTCCAGAAAAAAAATCACCATTGCTCTCTCTCTCTCTCTCTCTCTCTCTCTCTCGTGTTCTTGCTCTCAAACCCATGGATGTCGATCTCTTTGCTCGAAGCTCCGTTTTCAAAACTGTTTTGGGGGATTGCTACTTGGTATGTGACTCCTCCATTGGTCCAATTAGTTTTTGCTTTAGTGGATTATATTTTGAATAATTAGCTACTCTTGGTGCTGCTGTAGATGAGCTTGCATGTTGAATTCTTAGAGTTCTAAGTAGTTTGAATGCTCAATATGGGCTCTATGCATCTCTATGAGTAGTTGCTATCAATCTTGTGAAGTTTTGTTGACAAAAATTTTGTGGACTAAAATTTTCAGAATTTTGTTCATAGGAATAAGATGAGTTTCTTTAGGAAGTTTGCTTCCAAGAAGAGCTCCAAGGGAGTCATTGGGGAGTCATCAGACAATGATCTCCGCATCCGGAGAATGGCGGAGGTGCGGCCATGCGAATGGCCGCACAACCCCTTCATGGATGAAGCCGGGATCCGTCAAGAGTTTGCACAATTTGCTACTAATGCTGGTTTCACCGACTTCATCACAGCTGAGTGTGAACAATACCATCTCCTTACAAATTCCTTTGTGCAAAGCTTTCATTTTCTGAGTAGGAATAACCCTCCTGAGGTGCAGTTTAATTTATTCTCATGATGAGTGTTTATTCACTCGTCCTCGCACGAGAGGGGCGGTAATAGGGATTCCCAGTCCTGAAATCAAATTGCAAATAATTAAACAAAACTCCCCCAGGACTGATGTTGGTATGGACGGTACCCAAGGATGCGGCTAGGCGTGGAGTGTGTTTGTTGGTGGAGGGGGAGTAAACCTTACTTTTATCGCTTGGGAACCGCCACTAATATGTTTAGCATGGAAGAAATCGATAACTAATGGTCACGAAGTAAACAGGAAGGGTGCATTTCTCAAAATTTCATTTATCTCTGTTTTAAAAATCTGAGCTCTGGCACCGCTGCAAATCACTGCTTCCCTCTGCAAAGGGACTATCTATTTAATTTTATGTTGTGTCATCACCTTCTCAAATAAGCGCCAGATCTGAGAGCACTATTGTCATCCTCATGCATTGTGTATAGCTAATGTTGGATGCATCATGAATGGATATTTTCTACCATGAATTACAATGTTTAGTCACTGCTTGAACTTTGGAGGTGCTCTACTTTTATGTTTTGCGGTCTCAGAAAGGGCTAGCGAGATACCACTGTTGTCATATTATATCATGATTGTTTTGACAAAGTGTTGCCATTCGAGATATCTTATTATTGCTCGCTAGTTGCTTATGCCATTGATATGAGTTAATATAATTTCTAAGAGTTATTTTTGACATGGTTAGTTATAATCCTTGCCGAAAACCTGGGTGCTACTTAAGCTTATTTATGTAAACAAGAGCAAAAGAGTTCGTAAAAGTTTTTCTTTTTCCCTTTCAGTTTATCAACTGAATTGCTTGAGGACAAGCAAAGGTTTAAGCTTGGGGGAGTTGATACGTCTCCATCGTATCTACTTTTCCTAACACTTTTACTCTTGTTTTGGACTCTAATTTGCATGATTTGAATGAAACTAACCCGGACTGACACCGTTTTTAGCAGAACTACCATGGTGTTGTTTTTGTGCAAAAATAAAAGTTCTTGGAATGGAACAAAACTTTTTGGAGAATTTTTATGGAATAAAAGAAAAATACTAGAGCCAAGAACCACCGGAGGGGGGACCTGGGTGAGCACAACCCACTAGGCGCGCCCCCCTCCTGGCGCACCCAGGTGGGTTGTGCCCACCTGGTGGCCCCGCTGACCCTATCTCCGACGCTATAAAATCCTATTTTCGGAGAAAAAAATCAGGGAGAAAGAATTATCGCGTTTCACAAGACGGAGCTGCCGCCACCTCCTGTTCTTCATCGGGAGGCCAGATCTGGAGTCCGTTTGGGGCTCCGGAGAGGGGAATCTTCGATCTTCGTCATCACCAACCCTTCTCCATCTCCAATTCCATGATGCTCCCCATCGGGAGTGAGTAATCCCTTCGAATGCTCGCTGGTCGGTGAGGGAGTTGGATGAGATTCATCATGTAATCGAGTTAGTTTTGTTAGGGCTTGATCCCTAGTATCCATTATGTTCTGAGATTGATGTTGCTATGACTTTGCCAGGCTTAATGCTTGTCACTTTGGTCCCGGGTGCCATGATTTCAGATCTGAACTATTCATGTTATCACCATTATATCTATGTTCTAGATCCGATCTTGCAAGTTATAGTCACCTATTACGTGTTATGATCCGTAAACCCTGGAGTGACAATAGTCGGGATACTTTTCGGTGATGACCGTAGTTTGAGGAGTTCATGTATTCACTATGTGCTAATGCTTTGTTTCGGTTCTCTATTAAAAGGAGGCCTTAATATCCCTTAGTTTCCTTTTGGACCCCGCTGCCACGGGAGGGTAGGACAAAAGATGTCATGCAAGTTCTTTCCATAAGCACGTATGACTATTTACGGAATACATGCCTACATTATCTTTATGAACTGGAGCTAGTGCCGTATCGCCCTGGGTTATGATTGTTATATGATGAATATCATCCAACGAATTCACCAATCCAATGCCTATAAATTTTCCATATATTGCTCTTGCTAAGTTACTAATGCTGCTGTTACTGTTATACTTGCTACAAAATTATTGCTATCACTGTTACCATTACTGTGACCACTACTATCAAAACTATCATATTATTGTTCTACTGATCATATTGCTGCAGATAATTAATCTCCAGGTGTGGTTGAATTGACAACTCAGCTGCTAATACTTGCAAATATTCTTTGGCTCCCCTTGTGTCGAATCTATAAATTTGGGTTGAATACTCTACCCTCGAAAACTGTTGCGATCCCCTATACTTGTGGGTTATCACGCGTCGGGTTGCAAGTATTTGTTCTTTGTGTGCAGGTACCGTTTACATAGTGTTGCTTGGTTCTCATACTGGATTGATAATCTTGGTTTCATAACTGAGGGAAATACTTACCGTAGCTGTGTTGCATCATCCCTTCCTCTTTGGGGAAATACCGATGCAGTCTGAAGGCACGTCAAAGGAATTTCTGGTGTTGTTGCCGGGGAGACATCATCAACATCTATCAGGTTCCTAATCTCAAATCTCATCTCCTTGCAATTTATTTTATTTGCCATTTTCCTCTCGTTTTCATCTCCCACACTTCAAAAAAATATTTGCCTTTTTATTCACCTTCTTTTCTTTTGCCTTTTTATTGCTTGATCTTTTGTTTGGTTGTGTTGCCATGTGCCTTCTATATGCTTGCATCTTCGCTTGCTAAAAATCCATTGATATGGATCCCCATCCACCTGCTAATCTTTTTAAAAGATCCAATCATGATGAACCAATTGCTAGTGAGTTGAGTGCACTAGATTATCTTTATGAAGTTTTGCTTGAGATTCGTGAATCTGAAAATTGTGATGAAGAAATTTATAAAGTGATTCATGATAGATCCTTGGATGAAAAACATGATTGCAATGATTTTACTATAAATTCTATTAATGTCAATTGCGCTAATAATATGCAAAACCCCAAGCTTGGGGATGCTAATTTTGATATGTCCACTACTTATTGCAATGATGATGATTGGGGTGATTCTTCTTATGATCTTGAAAATTTATTTAAGCCTCATGACAAATAATCCCACATATTTGGAGAGTGTTCAATCTTATGAATTTTTTATGAAAGTGGATTTGGAGAGGTCATGACTTTAGTTGATGTTAATCCCACTATCTTGGAAGATTATAAAACTTTTATGCATGTGGATCATGAAGAGAAAATTTTATATGATAGCTATATTGTTGAATTTGATTATGATCCTACATGTAATTATTATCAGAGAGGAAAATATGGTTGTACAAATTTTCATGTTACTAAATTACCTCTCGTTATGTTAAGATTACTATTGTTTCTTTCTCCTTCCTTGCATATGCTAGACATTTCTTGTCTTGATAATTTGTGTGCCTATAAAATTCCTATGCATAGGAAGTATGTTAGACTTAAAAGTGATTTTGACATGCTTTATGATGCTCACTTCGTGTTTCAATTCTTCTCTTTCATGTGAGCATCATTAAAATTATCAACGCCTAGATGGGGCATAAAACGATGGCGCTTGTTAGGAGGCAACTCAATGAATAAAATTATTTTTTTATTTTTGATCCTGTTTTTGTGTGTTCACACAATTTTGCCTCTATTATGATTGTGTCTTTTTACGTTTTAATTAGTGTTTGTGCCAAGTAAAGCCTTTGGGATAGCTTTGGGTGATAGTTGATTTGATCCTGTTGAAAAACAGAAACTTTTGCATCCAGTAACAGAATTGTTAAAAATCACAGAAGTGACGAAAATTCTGATTTTTTACACAAGATTGATATAAAAATTGCCTATGTTGTCGTAATGTTTTAGAATTTTTTGAGTTACATAAGTATGAATAAAATTAGCGTCTTTACAGACTATTCTGTTTTTGACAGATTCTGTTTTCTTTGCATTGTGTGCTTATTTTGATGAATCTATGGATTGTATCGGGGGGTATAAGCCATGGTAAAGTTATACATTAGGTATAATGCAATAACAAAATATGAATGGGTTTTCAATAGTACTTAAAGCAAAGATTGGTTTTCTTATACTAACGGATCTCACGAAGGTTTTGTTAAGTTTTGTGTGATTGAAGTTTTCAAGTTTTGGGCGAGATCTCGATGGATGAAGGAATAAGGAGTGAAAAGAACCTAAGCTTGGGGATGCCCATGGCACCCCAAGTTAATATTCAAGGAGAACCAAGCAACTAAGCTTGGGGATGCCCCGGAAGCCATCCCCTCTTTCTTCTAACAACCATCGATAATTTTACTTAGAGCTATATTTTTATTCGTCACATATTATGAGTTTTGCTGGGAGCGTCTTGTATTATATGAGTCTTTGCATATTTTGCTTTTTAGTTTGTCACAATTATTCTTGCATACTTTTGCACACGGCTTGGGGATCGTGGTGTGTGTTGCCCCCTCCCCTCCTCACATATATATAGGTGGAGGAGGGAGAGGAGGCTGCCTAGGGCACCCCCAAGGGGGGCGGTGGCTAGCTCTAGGGCGCCTGCCCTAGGCGCCCCTCCCCTTCCTTCCTAGGCGCGTGGGAGAAGGGCAGGAGGGGAGGGTCCCCCCTTTCCTTTCCTTGAGCGAGGAGAAAGGCGGGAGGGGCTAGCCCCTCCTCTTTCCTTCCCCTAGGGCTGACGGCCAGGATGGGGGTGCGCCAGCCCCCTTGTGGGCTGGTGTGCTCCCTCCCCTTGGCCCGTTTAGGCCCAATAACTCTTGTGGCCTTCCCGGAACCCCTTTCGGTGATCCGACAAATATTCGGTGCATTTCAAAACTCTTCTGGAACCCAAATACCTTCATCCTATATATCAAGCTTTACCTCCGGACCATTCCAGAGCTCTTCGTCATGTCTGTGATCTCATCCGGGACTCCAAACAACATTCGGTCACCAACTCACATAACTCATATAATACTATATCATCAACGAACGTTAAGCGTGTGGACCCTACGGGTTCGAGAATGATGTAGACATGACGGAGACGCTTCTCCGGTCAATAACCAATAGCGGGACCTGGATGCCCATATTGGTTCCTACATATTCTATGAAGATCTTTATCGGTCGAACCTTTATGACAACATACGTAGTTCCCTTTGCCTGTCGGTATGTTACTTGCCCGAGATTCGATCGTCGGTATATCCATACCTAGTTCAATCTCGTTACCAGCAAGTCTCTTTACTCATTCCGTAATACATCATCTCGTAACTAACTCCTTAGTCACTTTGCTTGCTGGCTTCTTGTGATGCTATATTACCGAGAGGGCCCAAAGATACCTCTTCGTCATACGGAGTGACAAATCCCAATCTCGATCCATGCCAACTCAACAGACACCTTCGAAGATACCTGTAGAACATCTTTATGATCACCCAGTTATGTTGTGACGTTTGATAGCACACAAGGTATTCCTCCGGTATCCGGGAGTTGCATGATCTCATGGTCGAAGGAATATGTATTTGACATTAAGAAAGCAGTAGCAATAAACTGAACGATCATATGCTAAGCTAACGGATGGGTCTTGTCCATCACATCATTCTCCTAATGATGTGATCCCGTTATCAAATGACAACTCATGTCTATGGTCAAAAAACCTTAACCATCTTTTGATCAACGAGCTAGTCTAGTAGAGGCTTACTAGGGACTTGGTATTTGCTTATGTATTCACACATGTATTTAAGTTTCCGATCAATACAATTATAGCATGAATAATAAACCTTTATCATGATTAAGGAAATATAATAATAACCACTTTATTATTGCCTCTAGGGCATATTTCCAACAGTGTCCCACTTGCACTAGAGTCGATAATCTAGATTACATAGTAATGAATCTAACACCCATGGAGTGTTGGTGCTGATCATGTTTTGCCCGCGGAAGAGGTTTAGTCAACGGGTCTGCCACATTCTGATCCGTATCTACTTTGCAAATTTCTATGTCTCCATCCTTGACCTTTTCATGAATGGAGTTGAAGCGTCTCTTGATGTGTTTGGTTCTCTTGTGAAACCTGGATTACTTCGCTAAGGCAATTGCTCCAATGTTGTCACAAAAGATTGTCATTGGACCCGATGTATTGGGTATTACACCCAGATCGGATATGAACTCCTTCATCCAGACTCCTTCATGCGCTGCTTCCGAAGCAGCTATGTACTCCGCTTCACACGTAGATCCCGCCACGACGCTCTGCTTGGAACTGCACCAACTAACAGCTCCACCATTCAATATAAATACGTATGTGGTTTGTGACTTAGAGTCATCCGGATATGTGTCGAAGATACCATCGAAATAACCCTATCATTTCCAATCAGCAATATGTCATCCACATAGAATATCTGAAATGCTACAGAGCTCCCACTCACTTTCTTGTAAATACAGGCTTCACCGTAAGTCTGTATAAAACCATACGCTTTGATCACCTCATCAAAGAGTATATTCCAACTCTGAGATGCTTGCACCAGTCTATAGATGGATCGCTGGAGCTTGCACACTTTGTTAGCACCTTTAGGATTGACAAAACCTTCTGGTTGCATCATATACAACTTTTCTTTAAGAAACCCGTTAGGAATGCAGTTTTGACGTCCATTTGCCAGATTTCATAATCATAAAATGCGGCAATTTCTAACATGATTTGAACAGACTTAAGCATCGCTATGGGTGAGAAAGTCTCATCGTAGTCAACCCCTTGAACTTGTCAAAAACCTTTTGTGACAAGTCGAGCTTTGTAGACAGTGATATTACCATCAGTGTCCATCTTCCTCTTGAAGATCCATTTATTCTCAATGGCTTGCTGATCATCAGGCAAGTCCACCAAAGTCCACACTTTGTTCTCATACATGGATCCTATCTCAGATTTCATGGCCTCAAGCCATTTATCGGAATCTGGGCTCATCATAGCTTCTTCATAGTTTGTAGGTTTGTCGTTGTCTAACAACATGACTTCCAGGACAAGATTACCGTACCACTCTAGTGCGGTACGTGTTCTGGTCGACCTACGAGGTTCAGTAGTAACTTGCTCCAAAGTTTCATGATCATCATCATTAGCTTCTTCTCTAGTTGGTGTAAACATCACGGGAACGGTTTTCTCTGATGTGCTACTTTCCAATTCGAGAGAAGGTACAATTACCTCATCAAGTTCTACTTTCCTCCCACTCATTTCTTTCGAGAGAAACTCCTCTAGAAATGACCCATTCTTAGCAACAAAGATCTTGCCTTCGGGTCTGTGGTAGAAGGTATACCTAATAGTTTCTTTAGGGTATCCTATGAAGAAGCACTTTTCCGCTTTGGGTTCGAGCTTATCAGGCTGAAGCCTTTCGATATAAGCATCGCATCCTCAAACTTTAAGAAACGACAGCTTAGGTTTCTTGCCAAACCATAGTTCATACGGTGTCGTCTCAACGGATTTAGATGGTGCCCTATTTAACGTGAATGCAGCTGTCTCTAATGCATAACCCCAAAATGATAAAGGCAAATCGGTAAGAGACATCATAGAACGCATCATATCTAACAAAGTACGGTTATGATGTTCGGACACACCATTACACTGTGGTGTTCCAGGTGGCGTGAGTTGTGAAACAATTCCACATTGTCTTAAATGAAGGCCAAACTCGTAACTCAAATATTCGCCTCCGCGATCAGATCGTAGAAACTTTATTTTCTTGGTACGATGATTCTCCACTTCACTCTGAAATTCTTTGAAATTTTCAAATGTTTCACACTTGTGTTTCATCAAGTAGATATACCCATACCTACTCAAATTATCTGTGAAGGTTAGAAAATAATGATACCCGTCGCGTGCCTCAACACCCATCGGACCGCATACATCGGTATGTATTATTTCCAATAAGTCATTAGCTCGCTCCATTGTTCCGGAGAACGGTGTTTTAGTCATATTACCCATGAGGCATGGTTCGCAAGTATCCAATGATTCATAATCAAGTGATTCCAAAAGTCCATCTGTCGGTGTCAAAACTGGCAGACCTCGAGGTAGGGGGTCTCGAGCTGTGGATCCGGGATCGATGGGGAACAAGGGACGGCGAACACAGTGTTTACCCAAGTTCGGGCCCTCTCGAAGTGGTAATACCCTACGTCCTTCTTGATTATATTGGATGTATTGTATGGTTTACAGAGAAGATCTACCTTGAGATCAGCATGAGCTAAACCCTAAGGCGATGAGGTGATGAATGTAGCTCTAGCCCTAAAGACTAAAAACCCATCGGTTTATATAGACACCGATAGGGTTAGGGTTACCGAAGTTAGATTACAATAAGGGATTAAAGAGATCCTGCGCATTCTTGACTTGCAGGGCACACCACGGCTTCAAAGATCTCCTGTCACTACATGGCTCCACCAGTCCGGCCCATGTTCAATGCGTCGTCGCCCCGAGGACCCCTTAGTCCATGACTCCCTCAGTAGCCCCTGAACTTGCCTCCAACGCCAAGGCTTGTATCCGGCATCCGCTCACCCAATCAGTGTTCGGCTTGCGAGGTGAGTTCTTCTGTATGTTTTGCCCATGTTCGGACCAAGTGATGTCCGGAATCTGAAACGGCAGTTTTACTTAACAACGAAGGCAATAACAAAAACATGTTCAAGTGTAAATAGTGCCTTCATCTGACAACTTTTTCTCTTTCAACGAAGAGTCACCTCCAGCCATAATACCAAGCAGTTACTACTTCTCGAAGTGCGGCTCGAGGCTGGCGCCACGTTTGGCATGTCCCCACGAGGTGGAGATCATGTCCCGCCTTTCGGGGGATATGGTTAATGATTTTGATTCCCCTCCCCGCACATAACGTTGCGGGTATATCGGGAAGTGGAGAAGCCAATGACGCGGAAAAAGGAACCCCAGGCCTGTCAACAGTCTATAAAGGGTGGGAGCTACCACAGTCAGCATCCCACGCCTTCTTCCACCTCCCGCTCACACAAATCCTCAGAGCTCCAGCGCCCCTTTTCTCTGCTTCCACAGCAAATCCCGTCCCGTCTCCTTCGACCATGGCCGGTTCCGGTGCCAACGGGAAGTGGGAAGCCTCCACCATCACCGATGACGACATCGTACGGCTGAAGCAGGCCGGCTATTTGTCGGCCGATGTTGCTCATCGTGCCCCCGAAGAGGGCCAGATTATCCCTACGCCCAAGCCGGGCGAAAGGGTCATGTTTCTCCCCCCATTTCCTTAGGGGGCTAGGATTTCGCCTACACCCCTTTGTGAGGGGGCTGATGTTCTTCTACGGGCTAGATTTTCACGATCTAGCCCCCAACTCGCTTCTTCACATCTCATCCTTTATTATCTTCTATGAAGCCTTCCTTCGAGTCCAGCCACACTTCGGCCTATGGCTAAAGGTGTTCAACGTCAAGGCCAAGGTAGTTAGCGGCGATCAGGCAGACTGTGGCGGGGCCATGATCAGCAAACTGATGCGGGTCCAGTGGCCAAAGGGCCACTTCGTCGATACCGTCAGAATGTGGCAGAAAGAGTGGTTCTATATTACTGAGCCACGGGGAGCCGGCTGGGCGGCAGCTCCCATATTCAGATACGGACCCCCTAGCAGGCTGGCCTCATGGATCAACAAGAGCCCGGACTGGGGATCCGCTGACGATTTGAAGGCGCTGCAGAAATGCGTCATCAGCGTCATGGAGACCGGCACGAAGCTGGTCGACATGATTCAGGTCATGCTCCATCGCCGATTCCTCCCCTGCCAGGAGAGGGCCAAGCCAATGTGGGAGTATGACCCCGAAGATCTGGCCACCATGCAGCACCTCTTCGGCATGACCCACAACAAAGTGTGGAGTCTGCTATTCAAACCGCAGAAGGAGTGGCCGGTCGAGGGGGAAGACATCGGTATTGACGCCGTGAGCCCTCCGAGGAAGGTGAGCGACACTTGTCTTATCATAAATCCGAATATTAGCACCACACGATTTGATCTGAACCTCTTTATGTGGATTTTGCAGGGCTGGCTTGCCAAGACCGAGAAGATCAGCAGCCCAGCGCCGCTGCCAGAGGGGCCCCGATTCGAGCAGCAGGAGAAGTTGTTGGTCGTGGTGCCCTACAAGGCGCCCGACAAGAAGGGCAAGAAGACGGAGGTACCGAAGGCCCAAGAGGGCCTCCGTCGCAAAGTCCGTCTGGACAGCAGGTCCGGAGACACCGCGGCCCAGTCCGCATAGGAGGGGGATGAGGACGAGGAGGAAAGCGCATCCTCGTACTCGAAGAACAGGGCGGCGTCTAGCGATGTCGAGGAGGTTCAACCTCCTCAGGCCCGGAAGAGATAGCGCCGGCCCAAGCTGGTCTTGTCTGACAGCTCGGACTCCAACGAGGAGTCTAAAGCGTCCGAAGAAGGAACCCGGGGTCAAGCCCCAAGCGGCCAGGTACATACTACGACATTTTCAATTGCTTTATGCTTTTAGTAGTCCCTGGTAGAACGTAAATTGATTGTTTTTCTAGTGGTACAACTATGACGACGCCGGCTTAATCGTGCACTAACCATACACGCAAATGCACACGATCAAGCCTAAGGACTCACTTGAAGATATCACAACACAACTCTATAACATAAATAAAGTCATACAAGCTTTATATTACAAGCCAGGGCCTCGAGGGCTCGAATACATAGCTCGATGGCATACAAGTGTCAGCGGAAGCATCAGATATCTGGGTACAGATATAACAGAGTTACAGATAGGCCTTTAGAAATGCGGGGCAAAATAAAACACTACGATCGAAAGGCGTAGGCCTCCTGCCTAGGACCCTCCAATCCTACTCCTGGTCGTCGGATGGCTCCTCGTAGTAGTACTCGCCGGGAGGGTAGTAGTAGTAGTAGTAGCCGTCGGCGGGGGCAGGTGGCTCCGGGGCTCCGTCATCTGGTTGCGACAATTGGATAGGGGGAGAAAAAGAAAGTAAAGCAAATGTGAGTACTCATCCGAAGTACTCAGCAAGCAAGGATCTACACTACATATGCAATATTTTCAAAGGAGGGCTGTATATGTGGACTGGGCTGGAGAAATGCCAGAATTGAGGGGAAAGCCTAGTCCTATCGAAGACTAGCATCTTCAAGCATCTTTGTCGGTCTTGCAGCATTAGTAGAGTGCAGATTAACATAATGTAAAGTAGTAGTAAGGTTATCAACCTCGCCTAGAGATTCTTCCTCGACTCCCTGCGAGAAAGCAATCACAGAGCCATACTATCCAATATCATCTCAAGTCACCAGTTCTAGTTGTACCGATCGGGATACAACTCTGAGTGTCCGTTACCTTAGGACAGGCTATCGATAGATTAGTTCTTCCTTGCAGGGGTGCACCAACTTACCCACCACGCTCAATTAACTCCGGCCGGACACATTTTTCTGGGTCATGCCCGGCCTCAGCCAAACGATACGCCGCAACCCGACCAAATACTTAACAGAGAGGTCAGCACGCCGGACTAACCTATGCCCCCAGGGGTCTTGGGACATCGCCCCGGACGCTCCTGCACGTTGCGTACACCGCCGGTGAGCAGACCTAGCAACCCCTTAATACAAGCGCGGTTCCATTACCAGTCCAACCCAGCGTGTGCCGCTCAGTTGCTGATGTCTATTAAGCTTCGGATGAAGTATATGGCGCAGAACGCCCATACTATGCGCACGTGATGGTTAGTGCTATCAGGCCCGAGGCCCCTCGGATCAAATATCCAAACTGTTAGATTGTTGGTAGTGCGGAAACGAGCAGAGACTCACGAAAGATGTGACCCCGTCGCCCCGTCTCGAGGACTTGCGGCAAGGGCTAAGAATGCCCGGCCACGCCTCATGTTCAACTCTCGGGCACCATCCAGGTCCACCCGACTCCACATCACTCTCATCTTAATCTCGTGCGGGTACCCCTCAGGGCCGACCCGTCTTTATCCAGAATAAACAGTGTCAACAATAATGTAAAGGCATCTGTGTGGCTACCATATCAAGAAGGAATCCAGGGCATCACCCTCATTGGATTCCCACCTGACGTAAACATCAAGGTGAACGAAGGAGGAATCACCCTCGAGGTCCACTCTTGAGGAGTTCCGTGACGATGTCGTTATCGAGGGTGGTGTAGGAGGAATCACCCTCGCTGGCCACGACCGATTAACTAACCTACAAGGTTATCATTAGAAGTGCTGACGAGGTATCACCCTCGGCACTCGATGGTTACAATAAACAGGCTATGCAGCAGATATAGGATAACAGCAGCAGTAGTAACTTCTAATGTAAGCATAAGAGAGAAGAGAGTGGACGATATCGGAATGCTCAAAAGGGGGGTGCTTGCCTGGAAGCTCGGTGGCAAGGGTCTGATCGTCAGGGGCGTAGTCGACCTCCGGAGCTGCGTCGGTCTCGGGAGCTACGTCGACATCGGGGTCTACCGAGAGAGAAGAGGGGGAGGAAACAAATAAATACATAGCAGTAATGCCACACAGAGTATGCTATGACTAGGATGCAGTGCAGGGTTGCCTAAAGTATGTCTAAGTCATTTTTAGTTATTTTAGCATTTAAGTTGGATTTATTAACCGGTGTATTTGCACTATTCATATACCGAAATCAGGCTAAAATTTACGGGTTCTCCTACATAGGGGGTTTCGACATAGAAACAGACGACACGATTAGATTTGTCTCGTCGTTCTGAGCAACTTTCATGTTTTAAGTTTTTCGATCTGAGCTACGGTTTAAAAGTTATGAATTTTCAAAGATTTAAATGATTTTTTGGATTTATTTTTATTTAGCAGAAAAGGAATTATGATGTCATCATGAGGTCACCACTGCATCAGCAGTCAACAGGGCGCTGACCAGGGTCAAACCTGACATGTGGGCCCCACATGTCAACCTCTGTTATTTAACATAGTTTAATCTTAAACTAAATAGTGTTAATTAGGCAGCTGGCCCCACATGTCATAGACTAATTAACTTAATTTATTTATTTATTATTTATAAAACGTTTTAGTTAATTAAAAGGGCGGTGGGGCCCGCATGTCAGTGGCACAGTGGGCGCCCAGTCAGCACATTGACTGGTCAAACCAGTCAATGAGGGCGCCTGGACCCACGGGTAGTGTCACTGGGGGTGGCGCCAGGCCTGCCAGCGTGGCGGCGGCCGGCGGCTCGACGCCGGCAACCTCCAGACGCGGCGGAGGGGCACGGCCGGTGTCGGAAAACCGCTACGGAGCACCAAATCGCACGGGACTGGTCGCGTTCGAACGAGGGGAGTCGTGCGTATCCAACGTCGGCGGTTTCGCGAGCTGAGGTGGCCTAAAACGACGGCGGCGAGGACCGCGGCAGACGGCCGGAATCGGGCGGCGACGGAATTCGACGAAGCGAACGCGCATGAGCCAAAAGGCTAGCCCAGGGGGCATCTTCATGCGCAGGCAATCATGATGGGCGGCGCCACTTGACCATTTGGTCACCGTAGGCTCGCCGGCAATGAGCTGCGGTGGTGGCGCGTTCGGGCGTTCATCGCAACAGCAGCAGCAGCGCACCCAGGGGCGAACTAGAGGGCGCGGAAGATGCTACGCAATGCGGCGAGCGCGTTGGGCACCAGACCGTGACCAGAGGGTTGACGGAAACACGCCGGCGACGTGCGCGGGCGGCGGCGCGATCAGGTGCTGCGGAGGGAGTATCTAGCGAGCGTGCGAGAGCGACCAGAGAGATGGGGAAGGAAGAGGGACTCACAGCGGAGGCACACAGTGGCCCGGCCCCCGGGTCCTCATCCACCATTCTCCCTCTCTCCCCTCGCTCTCTTCCCCCTCGAATCCATCGGGGGAATGCACGGGGCTTCGGCCTTATCCCCTCGATGGCAGGGCATCGGTGGCCGTCGCTGTGTCGACGCGCGGCCGGCGTGCACGCGCTCGTCCACTGGCGAGCCGACACGGCGAAGGAGGGAGAAAGAGAGATGGGCCGGTGGGCTGGATCGGGGCACTGTGCACTTAGGCCCACTGCACAGTGCCTCATTTTATTTTTCTATTTTCTGTTTCTTTATTTCTTTTCTGTTTAGGTAATTGTTTAGGCCACTTTTGCACTTTTGTAAAATATGATACTTGGCCCAAATATTACAGTGCATTATTACCTTTCACCAAAAACTTGTTTGGGCCAAGTAGGATTTTATTTGAATTTGATATTATTATAAATGGATTAAATAATTATGTTTTGGTGCTATTTCATGTAGTTTGAGTCATTTAGCTAACTCAATTATCTTTGTTTATATTTTTATAATTGCTTCTGGATTATTTGTTGTTTAATGAACATTTTTCCAACGGGATTTGAACAACTTCATATTGCACTTTTGAATTTGAGTTGATTTGCAGAATAGAGTTTGAATTGAATGTTTAACCAAAGTGATTAGGCACTACAAGTAAGAGTGACTTGGCATCATTAGCAGTTGATCACAGCGGCTATTACACAGGGGTGTTACAAAATCTCCTCCTCTAAAAGAAATTCTCGTCCCGAGAATTTAGGAGGTAGAAGGAAAGAGGTCGGGATATTCTTCCCGAAGGTGATCCTCGTGTTCCCAAGTGGCTTCATCTTTAGTATGATTCGACCACTTCACTTTAAGGTGATCCTCCTGTTCCCAAGTGACGAGTTCGACGTTCAGCTTCATCGAGAATGCGGATGGGATGCTCCTTATAAGAAAGATCATCTTGCAATTCGAGCATCTTGTGATCCACTGCTCTGTGTGGAGATTCCTTGAAGCATTTACGAAGTTGCGACACATGGAAGACGTCGTGCATATGAGAGAATTGCGGTGGCAACTCCAATTTATATGCCACCTGTCCATGTCTGGAAACGATGCGAAAGGGGCCGATGTAGCGTGGAGCTAGCTTGCCCTTGATTCCGAAACGACGAGTGCCCTTCATAGGAGTGACACGCAGATAAGCTCGATCACCGGGTTGATAGGTCAAGCCCCATCGCTTGCGATCATAGTTGCTCTTCTGGCGGTCCTGAGCCGCCTTGAGATTTTCTC
Organism: Thinopyrum elongatum; assembly: GCA_011799875.1. NCBI lineage: Eukaryota > Viridiplantae > Streptophyta > Magnoliopsida > Poales > Poaceae > Thinopyrum > Thinopyrum elongatum. Next base: position 553,911,960 of record CM022301.1, on the reverse strand, counting down.
GGACAATGCGGACTTGTTCTTCGGCATGTTGAATAATGTCCAGTCCCACGAGAGGTCGTTCCCCAGTTTCTGACCAATTCAGAGGGGTTCGACATTTACGTCCATATAGCACTTCGAAGGGGGCCATTTTCAAGCTGGCTTGATAACTGTTATTATAAGAGAATTCGGCAAACGGGAGAGATTCTTCCCACTTCTTACCGAACGATATAACACAAGCCCGAAGCATATCTTCAAGCACTTGATTAACTCGCTCAACTTGGCCTTGGGATTGTGGATGATATGCTGAACTCCAGGTAATGTGAGTTCCCATAGCTTCTTGGAAACTTTCCCAGAACTTGGACGTGAAAGTACCGCCACGGTCCGAACTGATCTCCTTCGGAATACCGTGGAGTGAAACGATTCTGGAGATATACAATTCAGCTAGCTGACTAGCGGTGATAGTCTCCTTGACAGGCAGAAAATGTGCAACCTTGGAAAGTTGGTCGACGACGACAAGAATAGCATCGTGACCCGTCTGAGACTTGGGAAGACCAGTAATGAAATCCATTTGAACCTTATCCCATTTCCACAAAGGAATAGGAAGTGGTTGAAGAATTCCAGCACGCTTCTAATGTTCTGCTTTCACGCGATGGCATACGTCACATTCAGCAACATATCGAGCAATGTCCTGCTTCATTCTGGAACACCAGTACCTTGGACGAAGATCGCGACACATCTTGGTGCTACCCAGATGGATAGACAGCGGTGTATCATGTGCCTCCTTCATGACTTTGTCAGTCATAAGTTCGAATCGAGGTACCACAATGCAGTCTCTGAAATACAAGGTTCCATCTTCAGATAGCGAGAAATCCCTGTACTTCTTGAGGTGAAGCTCTTTCTTCATCAGATCTATCTCGGCATCTTTAGCTTGCGCAATCTTTACCGCTTTCTCAAGATTTGGCTATACCACAAGGTTATTAAGAGAACCCTGCGGAATGATACAGACGTTCAACTTGCGCAGTTCTTCATAAAGATGGGGTTGAGCTTGCTTAACCATGAGGTTGTTGCAATAGGACTTGCGGCTCAAGGCATCAGCCATCACATTGGCCTTGCCAGGGGTATAAGAAATACCACAGTCATAGTCCGTGATTGTTTCCAACCATCGCTGTTGATGGAGATTAAGATCCGGTTGGGTAAACAAATACTTCAGACTCTGATGGTCGGTATATATCTCTCACCGGTTACCAAGAAGGTAATGTCGCCACTGCTTCAAAGCATAGATTACAGCAGCAAGTTCGAGATCATGCACTGGATAGTTTTCTTCATGCGGTCGCAATTATCGCGAGGCATATCCAATTACCTTTTGATCTTGCATTAGGACACAGCCTAATCCTTGATGAGAGGCATCGCAATAAATTACAAAGTCTTTGCGAGAATCGGGAGGAGTAAGCACTGGAGCAGAAGTAAGCTTGTACTTGAGGGTCTGGAAACTTTCCTGACATTTGTCTGTCCACTCAAACTTAACGCCTTTGTGGAGCAGATTAGTCAGGGGCTTGGCAATCATGGAAAAATTCTCGACGAATCGACGACAATAGCTTGCAAGGCCGAGAAAACTTCTGACTTGTTTGGCATTCTTCGGAGGAGTCCAGTCAAGAATAGCCTGAACACGCTCCAGGTTAACGGCAATACTGTCCTTGGAAATGACATGTCCAAGGTAGGTTACTTCAGAAAGCTAGAATTCACATTTGGAGTACTTGGCATACAACTTGTGTTCTCGAAGCCTCTCTAGAACAAGGTGAAGATGTTCGGCATGTTCTTCCTTATTCTTTGAATATACCAGGATATCATCCAGATAAACCACGACGAACTTGTCGAGGTAATCCATGAAGATATAATTCATCAGGCGGGAGAACGTAGCTGGTGCATTTGTTAGGCCAAATGACATGACCGTGTATTCATAGGAGCCATAACGAGTAACAAAGGCGGTCTTCAGAATATCCTCTTCGCGGACATGGATCTGGTGATAACCCAACCTCAAGTCGAGTTTAGAGAACACCGATGATCCAGCAAGTTGATTATATAAGTCATTGATCTGAGGAAGCGGATATTTATTCTGAATGGTTGCCTGGTTGATAGGACGGTAATCTTGGACCAGCCTATTCGTACCATGTTTCTTCTTGACAAAGAGAGACGATGCTCCCCAGGCAGAGAAACTTGGATGGATGAAGCCCTTCTTAAGTGATTTATCGGTTTCTTCCTTAAGCTCGAGAATGTGATGCGGAGGCATCTTGTAAGGACGCTTCGCAATAGGAGTGGTGCCAGGCTTCAAGTCGATGACGAACTCGACAGCTCTAGCAGGGGGTATTCCTGGAAGTTCTTGAAAAACATCCTGGAATTCGCAGACAACTGGAACATTTTCGATCCCCTCAAGCGGAGAAGCGTTCAACGCATTCAAGGCATAAATTTGAGCCTCAGCGTTCTGAGTGATATGAGCACGGTAATTCACTGACTCATTTGATGGGTGTAGAAGATGAACAACCTTAGTGGCACAATTGATTGAGGCGTAGTGAGCCTTCAACCAATCCATTCCCAGAATGAGATCAGTGTTGGAATTATTCAGAATTATGGGGAAGGCCTGAAAATTCCTCTCTTCAATCACAACAGTGACCTCGGGGCTGAATATGGTGGCTTGGCTCCGACCCGTCGGTGTGTTTACTACTAACGGATGGTGTAACGTTTCACATTTAATGTCATGCAAGAGTGCAAAATGTTCTGACATGAATGAATGCGATGCTCCTGAATCAAATAAAACAGATGCTGGTACTGAATTAACAAGAAGTGTACCCATCAAAGTTTCAGGTTGAAGCTGAGCTTCAGCCATGTTGACATGATAATTCTGTCCATGACCATATGAAGGTCTGACATTGTTGTTACGCTACTGAGGAATTCCACGACCATTACCACGGCCAGCAGGAAGAGGCACTAGCTGATTCTGATTCTGAGAACAGTCTCTGGGACGGTGACCTGGCTGGCCACACTTGAAACAGAGTCCACTATCTGGACGTGGTGCAGGAGCTCGAGGTGGTGCAACTTGAAGTGGCTGCCTCGGCGGTGGAGGAGGCAGACGAGGTGCAGCATATGCAGGCCTGTACACTGGAGCTGTTGGACGGTACATGCTTTGTGGAATTCAAATGCGGCGCTTCTGAGAAGACGAGCCCGAAGATGAGCCCGCTTCACGAGTGCACCTGGTCGCTTCCTTGTGCTTCTTCAGACCAGTCTCGACCATGATGGCCTTGTTCACCAAGGTGGCGAAGTCAGGAAAGTCTTGGACGAGCAGGGCTAGCTGAATGTCATGGTGTAGCCCTTCACGGAACTTCTCCTGCCTACGAGCATCAGTAGGGATGTCTTCTTCAGCATAGCGAGACAAGTTAAGGAACTCTCGCTGATAGACTTCTACAGTGTTGTTGCCTTGAACGAGGCTGCGGAACTCGGCCTTCTTCCGATCAATAACTCCTTGCGGAATATACCGGGCACGAAAAGCAGCCTTAAATTCCACCCAGGTGACGATAGTTCCAGGAGGTAAGGTTTGTCTGTGAGTCACCCACCATTGTGTTGCGGGTCCCTTCAGGAAGTATGTCGCGAAAGTGACATAGCTGATAGGAGGAACATCAGCAGACTCCATGCATCTCATAGAAGATGTCACGCAGCCAGTCATCGGCATCCAGCGGATTAACTGTGTTGCGGAATACCGATGGGTTGAGACGCATAAACTCTGGCAGCGTAATTGAAGCTGGCTGATGGTTGGCATTGGGACGAGGAAACTGATCCATAATTCCCATCATGAACTGACGGTTGAGTTCAAACTGTTGCATCATAGCAGCCATATAGTCAGGCGGTGGCGGCGGAGGTGGATTGTTATCACCCATCCTGCTAAATTCAACAGGGGTAGTTTAGCAGAAGCCATTGCGACTATCTAGCAACAAGCATGATGTAACACGATGGAATTTAAGTATCGAAATAGATGCTTAATAGAAGTCACTTAAGACATACAGATCCATACAGAGTCGGTTACAATTGGACAGCGTAACGGCGCAAATTCAAAAGCTAGACATGCTAGGCGGCACGCAGGCACGCGGTAAGGAAGTACACAACGAGACATAGCAAAGGCTACATCAACGTCGGAGAAAACCACTGAAATGGGGTAGCTGCAAGTGCGGACGACGGATATTCGTCGCGGAAGGATCCTGTGCTCCATGTGCACTCTGATGCAGAACCCAGTCTCGAGCTGAAAGAAGAGGTCCACGTGCAGGTGTGTGACCTCCCACAGCAGGCCAATCGATCCCTGGTGGCATCTCGGTCCTGCGCGGGTAAAGGATGTGCTCCGGATGTATCCCTGCACAAACAGCTGGTAGCAACTGCATCATAGCCTCATAGAGTCGTGCTCGAGTGGCAAACAACTCGACGGCAAGAGCCCGAACAGTGCGATCCAGAGCCTGAGTACACTGAATCAGAACTCGCGGATCGTAGCGACGAGGCTCGTATGGGGCACAGATAGCTGTGTAGTATCCAGTAGCATCTCCAGCAGGGGCATACGAAATGTATCGAAACTCAGAAGCATCCAAGCTAGCGCTATGCTCTCCTCGGAGACGTGCGACAGCAGAGTAGGCGGCATCATGGACTGCCATCTCAATCGTCACGCCAATACCGTGGAAAAGGTACAGCTCAGTGTCTGAGTCATCCTGCTAATCATAGATGCGAACATCAGCATAGTACTGCTCCTGGTTGAACTCGCGGTAAACCTCGTAGAACATGTACTCAGGGTACCAGCGGTAAACCAGTCTGGTCAGGAGGGCGATCAGGAGAGCTGGAAAACCAGGGGCATCTCAAGCCCAAGTGTGAAGCACAAGCTGTGTCGTAGGACGTGGTGGAAACAGACGATCCATCTGAAATAGAGGAAATTCAGGATTGTCATTTGACGATGAGAAGTATAACAGATCTTGAAGAGAAAGGTTAAACAAAACAATGGAAAGGAAAATGATTATCAGAATAATCAGGTCAATGATAGGGAAATCGCACAGATATCCAGCTCTCCGGGTGGACGGAATTTACGAGATCCTAAGTGTCGGCGTTAGTTAATTTAATAAACCCAAATAGAAGAGAGATTAGAGTCCCAGAGTAAAGACGAGGAATAAAAGATCCTAATACCACCCAGTTGGCGACGTGGGCCCGTAAGCCACACAACCAAGTTAGTAAAACAGTTTTGGACCACTAGACTCAACTTCGGCCAAGGAGTTGGAAAGGGGGATCCTACAGGCAGTCGGCTCTGATACCAACCTGTAACGATCCCGGCTTAATCGTGCACTAACCATACACGCAAATGCACACGATCAAGCCTAAGGACTCACTTGAAGATATCACAACACAACTCTATAACATAAATAAAGTCATACAAGCTTTATATTACAAGCCAGGGCCTCGAGGGCTCGAATACATAGCTCGATGGCATACAAGTGTTAGCAGAAGCATCAGATATCTGGGTACAGATATAGCAGAGTTACAGATAGGCCTTTAGAAAGGCGGGGCAAAATAAAACACTACGATCGAAAGGCGTAGGCCTCCTGCCTAGGACCCTCCAATCCTACTCCTGGTCATCGGACGGCTCCCCGTAGTAGTACTCGCCGGGAGGGTAGTAGTAGTAGTAGTCGTCGGCGGGGGCAGGTGGAGCTGGGGCTCCGTCATCTGGTTGCGACAATTGGATAAGGGGAGAAAAAGAAAGTAAAGCAAACATGAGTACTCATCCGAAGTACTCAGCAAGCAAGGATCTACACTACATATGCAACATTTTCAAAGGAGGGCTGTATATGTGGACTGGGCTGCAGAAATGCCAGAATAGAGGGGAAAGCCAAGTCCTATCGAAGACTAGCATCTTCAAGCATCTTCGTCGGTCTTGCAGCATTAGTAGAGTGCAGATTAACATAATGTAAAGTAGTAGTAATGTTATCAACCTCGCCCAGAGATTCTTCCTCGACTCCCGGCGAGAAAGCAATCCCAGAGCCATACTATCCAATATCATCTCAAGTCACCAGTTCTAGTTGTACCGATCGGGATACAACTCCGAGTGTCCGTTATCGTAGGACAGGCTATCGATAGATTAGTTCTTCCCTGCAGGGGTGCACCAACTTACCCACCACGCTTGATTAACTCCGGCCGGACACACTTTTCTGGGTCATGCCCGGCCTCAGCCAAACGATACGCCGCAACCCAACCAAATACTTAACAGAGAGGTCAACATGCCGGACTAACCTATGCCCCCAGGGGTCTTGGGCCATCGCCCCGGACGCTCCTGCACGTTGCGTACACCGCCGGAGAGCAGACCTAGCAACCCCTTAATACAAGGCGGTTGCGTTACCAGTCCAACCCAGCGTGTGCCGCTCAGTTGCTGACGTCTATTATGCTCCGGCTGAAGTATATGACGCAGAACGCCCATACTATGCCCACATGATGGTTAGGGCTATCAGGCCAGAGGCCCCTCGGATCAAATATCCAAACTGTTAGTGTGTTGGTAGTGCGGAAATGAGCAGAGACTCACGAAAGATGTGACCCCGTCGCCCCGTCTCGAGGACTTGCTGCAAGGGCTAAGAATGCCCGGTCATGCCTCGTGTTCAACTCTCAGGCACCATCCAGGTCCACATCACTCTCATCTTAATCTCGTGCGGGTACCCCGCAGGGCCGACCCGTCTTTATCCAAAATAAACAGTGTCAACAATAATGTAAAGGCATTCGTGTGGCTACCATATCAAGAAGGAATCCGAGGCATCACCCTCGTTGGATTCCCACCTGATGTAAACATCAAGGTGAACGAAGGAGGAATCACCCTCGAGGTCCACTCTTGAGGAGTTGCGTGACGATGTCGTTATCGGGGGTGGTGTAGGAGGAATCACCCTCGCTGGCCACGACCGATTAACTAACCTACAAGTTATCATCAGAAGTGCTGACGAGGTATCACCCTCGGCACTCGATGGTAACCCAGTAGTGTCGAGAAACCAAGGGAAGTGATGTGCGGTGACGGGCCTGGTCTTCGATCCCGTTGATCGGGTCTTCTGATGAACCAGCGGGGCAGTCGGGATAAAACGGGGTCTCTGCTGGGTCTCTACCCAACCTATGCTAAACTATTTAGGATAAGCAGACAGGTAACAATAGCAGGTTACAATAAACAGGCTATGCAGCAGATATAGGATAACAGCAGCAGCAGTAACTTCTAATGCAAGCATAAGAGAGAAGAGAGTGGGCGATATCGGAATGCTCAAAAGGGGGGTGCTTGCCTAGAAGCTCGGTGGCAAGGGTCTGATCGTCAGGGGCGTAGTCGACCTCCGAAGCTGCGTCGGTCTTGGGAGCTACGTCGACGTCGGGGTCTACCGAGAGAGAAGAGGGGGAGGAAACAAATAAATACACAGCAGTAATGCCACACAGAGTATGCTATGACTAGGATGCAGTGCAGGGTTGCCTAAAGTATGTCTAAGTCATTTTTAGTTATTTTGGGATTTAAGTTGGATTTATTAACCGATGTATATGCACTATTCATATACCGGAATCGGGCTAAAAGTTACGGGTTCTCCTACGTAGGGGGTTCCGACGTAGAAACAGACGACACGATCAAATTCATCTTGTCGTTCTGAGCAACTTTCATGTTTTAAGTTTTTCGATCTGAGCTACGGTTTAAAAGTTATGAATTTTCAAAGATTTAAATGATTTTCTGGATTTATTTTTATTTAGCAGAAAAGGAATTATGACATCATCATGAGGTCACCACTGCGTCAGCAGTCAACAGGGCGCTGACCAGGGTCAAACCTGACATGTGGGCCCCACATGTCAGCCTCTGTTATTTAACAGAGTTTAATCTTAAACTAAATAGTGTTAATTAGGCAGCTGGCCCCACATGTCATAGACTAATTAACTTAATTTATTTATTTTTTATTTATAAAACGTTTTAGTTAATTAAAAGGGCGGTGGGGCCCGCGTGTCAGTGGCACAGTGGGCGCCCAGTCAGCACATTGACTGGTCAAACCAGTCAACGGGGCCCCTGGACCCACGGCCAGTGTCACTGGGGGTGGCCCCAGGCCTGCCAGCATGGCGGCAGCTGGCGGCTCGACGCCGGCGACCTCCAGACGCGACGAAGGGGCGCGGCCGGCGTCGGAAAGCCGCTACGGAGCACCAAATTGCACGGGACTGGTCGCGTTCGAACGAGGGGAGTCGTGCACATCCAACGCCGGCGGTTTTGTGAGCTGAGGTGGCCTAAAACGACGGCGGCGAGGACCGCGGCGGACGGCCGAAATCGGGCGGCGACGGAATTCGACGAAGCGAACGTACACGAGACAAAAGGCTAGCCCAAGGGGCATCTTTATGCACAGGCGATCACGATGGGCGGCGCCACTTGACCATTTGGTCACCGTAGGTTCGCCGGCGATGAGCTGCGGTGGTGGCGCGTTCGGGCGTTCGTCGTAACAGCAGCAGCAGCGCACCCAGGGGCGAACTAGAGGGCGCGAAAGATGCTACACAATGCGGCGAGCGCGTTGGGCACCAGCCTGTGACCAGAGGGTCGACGGAAACCCGCCGGCGACGTGCGCGGGTGGTGGCGCGATCAGTTGCTGCGGAGGGAGTATCTAGCGAGCGTGCGAGAGCGACCAGAGAGATGGGGAAGGAAGAGGGACTCACAGCAGAGGCACACGGTGGCCCGGCGATGGTTAAGGAGCAGTAGAGGAGTTGGGGCGCCGGAGATCGCCGTAGTCCAGGAAGAAGAGGGGCGGCTCGATCCGCTCGCCGTGGAGCTTCCCGGCTCCAACCAGCGGCACCAGAAGACGTGGCAGCCCACGGCGATCCTCCCGGACACGAGCGGTTGACGCAGGGAGGCCGCTGGCCACGACGGTGGCGAGGCGCGGCGGCGATGGCATCGGACGCCGATGGATTCGAGGGGGAAGAGAGCGAGGGGAGAGAGGGAGAATGGTGGATGAGGACCAGGGGGAATGCACGGGGCTTCGGCCTTATCCCCTTGATGGCAGGGCGTCGGTGGCCGTCGCTGTGTCGACGCACGGCCGGTGCGCGCGCGCTCGTCCACGGGCGAGCCGACACGGCGAAGGAGGGAGAAAGAGAGATGGGCCGGTGGGCTCGATCGGGGCACTGTGCACTTAGGCCCATTGCACAGTGCCTCGTTTTATTTTTCTATTTTCTGTTTTCTGTTTCTTTATTTCTTTTCTGTTTAGGTAATTGTTTAGGCCACTTTTGCACTTTTGTAAAATATGATACTTGGTACTTGGCCCAAATATTACAGTGCATTATTACCTTTCACCAAAAACTTATTTGGGCAAAGTAGGATTTTATTTTAATTTGATATTATTATAAATGGATTAAATAATTCTGTTTTGGTGCTGTTTCATGTAGTTTGAGTCATTTAGCTAACTCAATTATCTTTGTTTATATTTTTATAATTGCTGCTGGATTATTTGATGTTTAATGAACATTTTTCCAACAGGATTTGAACAACTTCATATTGCACTTTTGAATTTGAGTTGATTTGCAGAATAGAGTTTGAATTGAATGTTTAACCAAAGTGACTAGGCACTGCAAGTAAGAGTGACTTGGCATCATTAGCAGTTGATCACAGCGGCTATTACACAGGGGTGTTACAACAACCCTCCGCGTGTCCACCCCGCCGAGGAGACCTCTTCGGGGACATCCCTACCCGCCGAACTAGCGGACAGTGGCTCACGCTCGACACCCCCTCCAATCCCCGAGGAAGCTAGGGAGGTGGTGTCACAAAAGACCCCTCCTCCTCTAAACACGGGGGAGGAGGTCGATGCCACCATGGCCGAGGCCGACGCCTCGGTCATTGAAGACCAGGGGGATGCTTCCCTCCTAGCTACCATGGGGAGGGAGTCCGGACCATCCAGACCCCCTCAGCCACACGCTCCCGAGCCCCCAAGGCCCTCGACGACATAGTATCCCCCTTCCGGTGGAGAAGGGGTCGGGGAGCCAACACCAGCGCTGAACACCTCCAGACGGGCGGCGGCTGGCTGGCCAGATGCGCTGGAGGAGTTGGTGAACAACTCCGCCATCATTGATGGGCACCGCACTCTTATGAGTGCGGTCATGCAGGGTGTTCGGTTCGTCCAATCTGGACTGAACGATGTTGTACAAGGCCTTCTGACAGGCTTTGAGGTAAGTCAATTAATGCTCCTTTCTCATAGAGCGGTTGTAATCTTTAGTTTAGGTAGGCCGTGTACATAGCAGCCCCTGAGACTCTGCAAGGACTTCGGAGAAGCCTGCAGAGGATCAAATTCGGCAGGCCGAGTAATAATCTCGACATTTCTTTTGCTGACGCGGGCATCTTCCATGGCCGCGGCTGCTAATGCCGCAGCACTGGAGGAAATGGATCGGAAGCTCAAGCTTTTCAATAAAGAGCTTGACCTTGTCAACAAACGGCTTGACAAGGCGCAAGGTAAGCCCTTTGATAAGCTGTGTATTTGCTTGATGCTGGATATTGACGATTCGGACTGTATGCTAATTCTTTGTCGTGATGATCTTGCAGCTGCCGCCGTTGAGGTCGAGGGCTTGAAGGAGACCCTGAAGAAAGCCGAGCTAGAGGCAGCCGCGAAGAAAACGACCACTGATGAGGCGGTGGCCGAGCTCGAGAAGGCCAAGCTTGCTGCTGATCAACACGAGACTCGAGTAACCGAAGTCCAAGTGGAGCTCCAGGATGCCGCCAAGAAGCTGGAGGCCCTTGAGAAGGAGCAGGAGGAGCGATCCTCCCGGCTATCCAAGGCAGAGATGGAGCTCCAGGAGGCAAGGACCGAATTGTGAGGTGTTTGGGAGGACCTCCGCCAAGTCGGGCAAATTGCAAATGGTAAGAAATACTTACTGCAGAGTGTGTTCGAAGGCAATAGGTTCGCCCTGTTGACGTGGGTCTGGCGCTCCGCATGTGTCTTCGCCGAACTTCCGAAGAATGTGGTGGCCGCGGTGAAGCACTACGCTACTCTCGAGGAGGACTCTACGCAGCGGCTCTTCTGGTCACAGTTTCCAGAGTCCGAGCGTCCTCCCCTCCTCAACGATCAAATGAAGCAGCTGATGGAGATGCATCGGATGTCCGAGCTGGCCTTGAAGGACCTCTATGTCAGTCTGTGGCCTGCTGAGCCCATTCTGGACACCAACTTCGGCCTTGTGCAGAAGTTGTGGGAGGCACCACTCCGGATTGACGCCATGAAGCGCTCAGCGTGCCTTGAGGGGGCGAGGCTTGCATTTGCGAAGACCATGGTACATTGGCCAAAGATTAACCCAATGGACATGGCCACTGGTCCTTCGCCAAAGGGAAAGGAGCATCGCCGCCCTGAGCAGTACTTTGCACTAGTGATGAATGGCGCGCGGGTGATAGAGGGCCAGTGTTCGAAAGATGTAATGTTAGAGTGAATGTATTAAGTTTGTACCAAGTGGACCTTATGCTTTATTATGCATCCGCCTGACTTATTTTATATTGTCATGATTTGATTTTGACTCCTGTGCAGCCGTATGTTTATTCTGAAAGCTACCAGTCATCGGCTTTAGCCCCCAGGTGAATATCACGAGGGGTGTTTTGTCTCCGCACTATTACTCTTAGCCAACATCTTGGTACCCGGAGGCGGTAGTGTGCGAGCGAAACCAGGCAATCGGACTATTCGGTTTTATTGCTTTCACTTAGCCTTAGGAGCTTGACGGTGGGGGCTAAGGACTAGCCCCCAGTGTATTGTGATGTACTTGGGGGTCAACGCCTACCCTTTCCAATCACATGGTTTGTGTTAAGACGAACCCTTCATGTGACACGGCGAAATCACCAACGATTTTTGGAGTCAAACCTCGTCATCGGATCACTGACCAGTTCGCGCTTACTATGACGGTCAGTTTTTGGCTTTCTCCTCCTGAGGTACTTGACTGGGCAAGCCAGAAGTACAATCGCAGGGGTTCTCCCTTTGCCCTCTCAGCCAAACGTGCGGAACATAAGAGGCAAGCACAGGAGCTGGGCAACCCAACTATTGACCCAAGACATAGTTCGGAACTAATGCATATAATGCAATATCCGAGACGCCGAACACCCTGCGGAAGGCGGTGCCAGACTTGAAGATATGGAGCTGATATGTAAATCGAACTCTTGGCTAGTTAATATATTTTCATGCCAGGCTGTTCGAAGAGCGAGTGGAGAATCAGAAAGGAGATAGAAAATCGCAAGGTGCGGATATCCGAACACCATAAAGAATGCTTTTATTATTTCTCGTAAGCTTGATGTCTACTATGCAACCTTCTTCCTACTAGACTCGTGTTGGGCCTCCAAGCACAAAGTTTTGTAGGACAGTAGCAAATTTCCCTCAAGTAGATGACCTAAGGTTTATCAATCCGTGGGAGGCATAGGATGAAGATGGTCTCTCTCAAACAACCCTGCAACCAAATAACAAAGAGTCTCTTGTGTCCCCAACACACCCAATACAATGGTAAATTGTATAGGTGCACTAGTTCGGCGAAGAGATGGTGATACAAGTATAATATGGATAGTGGATAAGGGTTTTTGTAATCTGAAAATATAAAAACAGCAAGGTAAATAGTAACAAAAGTGAGTAAAAATGGTATTGCAATGCTTGAAAACAAGGCCTAGGGTTCATACTTTCACTAGTGCAAATTCTCTCAACAATGATAACGTAATTGGATCACATAACAATCCCACAATGTGCAACAAAGAATCACTCCAAAGTTCCTATCGGAGAACGTAGGACGAAAACATGCACCAACCCCTATGCATAGATTACCCCAATGTCACCTCAGGAATCCGCGAGTTGAGTGCCAAAACATACATCAAGTGAATCAATAGAACATCCCATTGTCACCACAGATATCCGATCGCAAGACATACATCAAGTGTTCTCAAATCCCATACTCCTTCCAACATAACGGAACCTCAAAGAGCAAGACTCAATTCATCACAACAAGAGATAGGGAGGGAAGAAACACCATAAGATCCAACTATAATAACAAAGCTCACGGTACATCAAGATCGTGCCAAATCAAGAACACGAGGGAGAGAGAGGTCAAACACATAGCTACTGGTACATACCCTCAGCCCCGAGGGTGAACTACTCCCTCCTCGTCATGGAGACCACCGGGATGATGAAGATGGCCTCCGGTGATGGTTTCCCCCTCCGGCAGGGTGCCGGAATGGGCTCCCGATTGGTTTTTCGTGGCTAGAGAGGCTTTCGGTGGCGGAACTTCTGATCTCGGTTTCTTTCTGGGGGTTTCGGGATTTATAGGATTTTTTTGCATCGGTCTCACGTCAGGGGGATGCTCGAGGGGCCCACAAGCCAGGGGGCGCGCCCCCTAGGCTTGTGGTGGCCTCGGGACTCTTCTGGCCCAACTCCGATGCTCCGTGGGTCTCTTCTGGTCCATAAAAAATCACCGTAAATTTTCAACTTGTTTGGACTCCGTTTGATATTCCTTTTCTGTAAAACTCAAAAACAAGGAAAAAAACAGAAACTAGCACTGGGCTCTAGGTTAATAGGTTAGTCCCAAAAATAATATAAAATAGCATATTAATGCATATAAAACATCCAAGATAGATAATATAATAGCATGGAACAATCAAAAATTATAGATACGTTGGAGACGTATCAAGCATCCCCAAGCTTAATTCCTGCTCTTCCTCGAGTAGGTAAATGATAAAAACAGAATTTTTGATGTGGAATGCTACCTAACATATTTATCCATGTAATCTTCTCTATTGTCGCAAGAATATTCAGATCCATAAGATTCAAAACAAACGTTTGATATTGACATAAAAACAATAATACTTCAAGCATACAAATAAAGCAATCATGTCTTCTCAAAATAACATGGCCAAAGAAAGTTATCCGTACAAAATCATATAGTCTGGCTATGCTCTATCTTCATCACAAAAAATATTTCATCATGCACAACGCCGATGACAAGTCAAGCAATTGTTCCATACTTTTGATGTTCTCAAGCTTTTTCAACTTTCACGCAATACATGAGCGTGAGCCATGGATATAGTACTATAAGTGGAATAGAGTATGGTGGAGGTTGTGAGGTGAAGACAAAAAGGAGAAAGTCTCACATCAACTAGGCAAATTAATGGACTATGGAGATGCCCATCAATTGATATCGATGCAAGTGAGTAGGGATTGCCATGCAACGGATGCACTAGAGCTATAAGTGTATGAAAGCTCAAAATTAAAACTAAGTGGGTGTGCATCCAACTTGCTTGCTCACGAAGACCTAGGGCAATTTGAGGAAGCCCATCATTGGAATATACAAGCCAAGTTATATAATGAAAAATTCCCACTAGTATATGAAAGTGACAAAATAGGAGACTCTCTATCATGAAGAACATGGTGCTACTTTGAAGCACAAGTGTGGAAAAAGGATAGTAACATTGTCCCTTCTCTCTTTTCTCTCATTTTTTCTTTTCTCATTTTTTTGTTTTTTTATTGTTTGGGCTCTTTGGCCTCTTTTTTTTATTTGGGCTTCTTTAGCCTCTTTTATTTTTTTATAAAGTCCGGAGACTCATCCCAACTTGTGAGGGAGTCATAGCTTCCATCATCCTTTCCTCACATGGGACAATTCTCTAATAATGATGATCATCACACTTTTATTTACTTACAACTCAAGATTTACAACTCGATACTAGAACAAAATATGACTCTATATGAATGCCTCCGGCGGTGTACCGGGATGTGCAATGATCAAGAGTGACATGTATAAAAAGATATGAATGGTGGCCTTGCCACAAATACTATGCCAACTACATGATCATGCAAAGCAATATGACAATGATGGAGCGTGTCATAATAAACGGAACGGTGGAAGTTGCATGGAAATATATCTCGGAATGGCTATGGAAATGCCATAATAGGTAGGTATGGTGGCTGTTTTGAGGAAGGATACGTGGTGGTTTTAATGCACCGGTGAAAGTTGCGTGGTACTAGAGAGGCTAGCAATGGTGGAAGGGTGAGAGTGCGTATAATCCATGGACTCAACATTAGTCATAAAGAACACACATACTTATTGCAAAAATCTATTAGCCATCGAAACAAAGTACTAATACGCATGCTCCTAGGGGGATAGATTGGTAGGAAAAGACCATCGCTCGTCCCTGACCGCGACTCATAAGGAAGACAATCAAAAAATAAATCTGCTCCGACTTCATCACATAATGGTTCACCATACGTGCATGCTACGGGAATCACAAACTTTAACACAAGTATTTCTACCAATCCACAATTACTCACTAGCATGACTCTAATATCACCATCTTTATATCTCAAAATAAATGCAAGGAATCAAACTTCTCATATTATTCAATGCTCTTATATGAAAGTTTTTATTATATCCCTCTTGGATGCCCATCATATTAGGACTAAATTCATAACCTAAGAAAATTACCATGCTATTTATAAGACTCTCAAAATAATATAAGTGAAGCATGAGAGTTCATCAATTTCTTCAAAATAAAACCACTGCCGTGCTCTAAAAAGATATAAGTGAAGCACTAGATCAACTGACAAACTACTCCAAAAAGATATAAGTGAAGATCAATGAGTAGTCAAATAATTAAGTAGCTATGTGAAGATTCTCTCTCATTTAAGAATTTCAGATCTTAAGTATTTTATTAAAACATCAAGCAAAACAAAAAAAAATGACATTCTAAAAATAGCACACATCATGTGAAGAAGCAAAAACTTAGGCTCAACCGATACTAACCGATCATTGTTGAAGAAGAAAGGTGGGATGCCAACCGGGGCATCCCCAAGCTTAGATGCTTGAGACTTCTTGAAATATTAACTAGGGATGCCTTGGGAATCCCCAAGCTTGAGCTTTTGTGTCTCCTTAATTCCTTTTATATCGCGGTTTCCCTAAATCTTAAAAACTTCATCCACATAAAACTCAACAAGAACTTGTGAGAAAAGTTAGTATGAATCAATGCAACACCTTATCATTCTCTACTGTAGAAAATCACTAAAATTATTATTTGACATTGCATACTAAATGCCTCTTCATATTTAATACTCCTATCCTCAAATAGAATCATTAAACAAGCAAACATAAGCAAACATAACAGCAATCTGTCAAAACAGGACAGTCTGTAAAGAGTGCAATTGTACTCATACTTACTACTCAATAATTCTGAAAAATTACCCACTATATAAAATTTGTTTTAGATTATTGTGAAAAAAATTCAAGATTTTATCATGTTCTTACTACTCAATAATATTCAAAACATAACAACAAACTTTCTGTTTTCAAACAGCAACATATAGACTTGAAAAATAAGCATGGTAAAGGCTATACTTGACACCTTTATTTGAAATAAAAGATACAAAACATTACTCTAAATAACATCAATCAAATTCGAATAAAATAAAATGACACTCCAAGCAAAACTCATATCATGTGACGAATAAAAATATAGCTCCAAGGTTACCGATAATGTTGGAGACGAAAGAGGGGATGCCTTCCGGGGCATCCCCAAGCTTAGTTGCTTGTATCTTCCTTGAATATTATCTTGGGGTGCCTTGGGAATCCCCAATATTAGGGTCTTCTCACTCCTTATTCTCCTCATATCGATATCTCACCCAAAACTTGAAAACTTCAATCACACAAAACTTAACGGAACTTCGTGAGATGGGTTAGTATGATAAAACAAATCATTCACTTTGGTACTATCAAGACAAGATTCAAATTTTTTCTCACATGATGCCTACTGTACCCTATCATTTTTACAATTTATATTGAGCAATATAAGCCATAGAAACTAGAAAACAAGCAAACTATGCATCAAAAGCAAAATCTGTCAAAAACAGAACAGTCTGTAAAGATCTGAATTAAGCTCATACTTATGTTACTCCAAAAATTCTGAAAAATTAGGACAATGTAGACAATTTGTATATCAATCCTCTTTAAACACAGAGTTTTTCCATGTTCTAGTGAATTTTAACAATTCTGTTACTGGACGCAAAAGTTTCTGTTTTTGCACAGAATCAAATCAACTATCAACCACACTATCCCAAAGGCTTTACTTGGCACTTTATTCAAACAAAAGCTATAAAACATGATTAATACAGTTAACTTAATCATGTGAACACACAAAAACAGTAGGGGTAAATATTGGGTTGTCTCCCAACAAGCGCTTTTCTTTAATGCCTTTTTAGCTAGGCATGATGATTTCAATGATGCTCACATAAAGATAAGAATTGAAACATAACGGGAGCATCATGAAGAATATGACTAGCACATTTAAGCCTAACCCACTTCCTATGCATAGGGATTTTGTGAGTAAACAATTTATGGGAACAAAAATCAACTAGCATAGGAAGGCAAAACAAGCAAAACTTCAAGATTTTCAACACATAGAGAGGAAACTTGATATCATTGCAATATGTAGAATCATATGTTCCTCTCTCATAATAATTTTCAGTAGCATCATGAATGAATTCAACAACATATCTATCACATAAAGCATTCTTTTCATGATCCACGAGCATAGAATTTTTATTACTCTCCACATAAGCAAATTTATTCTCATGAATAGTAGTGGGAGCAAACTCAACAAAATAACTATCATGTGAGGCATAATCCAATTGAAAATTAAAATCATGATGACAAGTTTCATGGTTATCATTATTCTTTATAGCATACATGTCATCACAATATTCATCATAGATAGCAACTTTGTTCTCATAATCAATTGGAACCTCTTCCAAAATAGTGGATTCATCACTAAATGAAGTCATGACCTCTCCAAATCCACTTTTATCAATATTGTGAAAAGATTCAACACCCTCCAAAGTAGTGGGATCATTATTTCCTAGAGTTGACACTCTTCCAAACCCACTTTCATCAACATAATCATCATAAATAGGAGGCATGCTATCATCATAATAAATTTTCTCATCAAAACTTGGGGCACAAAAAATATCATCTTCATCAAACATAGCATCCCCAAGCTTATGGCATTGCATATCATTAGCATCATGGATATTCAAAGAATTCATACTAACAGCATTGCAATCATGCTCATCATTCAAAGATTTAGTGCCAAACATTTTATTAACTTCTTCTTCTAACACTTGAGCACAATTTTCCTTTCCATCATTTTCACGAAAGACATTAAAAAGATGAAGCATATGAGGCAACCTCAATTCCATTTTTTTTGTAGTTTTCTTTTATAGACTAAAGTAGTGATAAAACAAGAAACTAAAAGATTCGATTGCAAGATCTAAAGATATACCTTCAAGCACTCACCTCCCCGGCAACGGCGACAGAAAAGAGCTTGATGTCTACTACGCAACCTTCTTCTTGTAGACTCGTGTTGGGCCTCCAAGCGCAGAGTTTTGTAGGACATTAGCAAATTTCCCTCAAGTAGATGACCTAAGGTTTATCAATCCGTGGGAGGCGTAGGACGAAGATGGTCCCTCTCAAACAACCCTGCAACCAAATAACAAAGAGTCTCTTGTGTCCCCAGCACACCCAATACAATGGTAAATTGTATAGGTGCACTAGTTCGGCGAAGAGATGGTGATACAAGTGTAATATGGATAGTAGATAAGGGTGTTTGTAATCTGAAAATATAAAAACAGTAAGGTAACTAGTAACAAAAGTGAGTAAAAACGGTATTGCAATGCTTGAAAACAAGGCCTAGGGTTCATACTTTCACTAGTGCAAATTCTCTCAACAATGATAACATAATTGGATCACATAACAATCCCTCAACGTGCAACAAAGAATCACTCCAAAGTTCCTATCGGAGAACGTAGGACGAAAACATGCATCAACCCCTATGCATAGATTACCCCAATATCACCTCGGGAATCTGTGAGTTGAGTGCCAAAACATACATCAAGTGAATCAATAGAACATCCCATTGTCACCACAGATATCCCATTGCAAGACATACATCAAGTGTTCTCAAATCCAATACTCAATACGACATAACGGAACCTCAAAGAGCAAGACTCAATTCATCACAACAAGAGATAGGGAGGGAAGAAACACCATAAGATCCAACTATAATAACAAAGCTCGCGGTACATCAAGATCGTGCCAAATCAAGAACACGAGAGAGAGGGGTCAAACACATAGCTACTGGTACATACCCTCAGCCCCGAGGGTGAACTACTCCCTCCTCGTCATGGAGACTGCCGGGATGATGAAGATGGCCTCCGGTGATGGTTTCCCCCTCCGGCAGGGTGCCGGAACGGGCTCCCGATTGGTTTTTCATGGCTACAGAGGCTTTCTACAGCGGAACTTCCGATCTTGGTTTCTTTCTGGGGGTTTTGGGATTTATAGGAATTTTTGGCGTCGGTCTCATGTCAGGGGGACGCTCGAGGGGCCCACAAGCCAGGGGGCGCGCCCCCTAGGCTTGTGGTGGCCTCGGGACTCTTCTGGCCCAACTCCGATGCTCCATGGGTCTCTTCTGGTCCATAAAAAATCACCGTAAATTTTCAGCTCGTTTGGACTCCGTTTGATATTCCTTTTCTATAAAACTAAAAAACAAGGAAAAAACAGAAACTGGCACTGGGCTCTAGGTTAATAGGTTAGTCCCAAAAATAATATAAAATAGCATATTAATGCATATAAAACATCCAAGATAGATAATATGATAGCATGGAACAATCAAAACATCCAAGACGTATCAAAGCTCAAGTCGTCTAACCATACAACTCGAACTGCCAAAGCATTATTAAAAATAAAAGAGTTTTACAGAGTAAAGGTTTACGCAGGGCTTTGATGCGTGAGTCGAAGCCTTCAGTTTGCCCTACTGCACGTCTGCGCCTTTGCTTCTTGGAGGTGGGGGTTGGGACCTTCGACGATACCTTGAGGGGTGAGGATCCTGCCGATGGAGCTTTATGCTTGGGGGGTTTCCGGAATTGGCCCCCGGGACGTCTGAAGATGAGGTAGTTCTGAAGTTCGGTTTAGCCGAACATATACTTCGGATTTGTTGATATATGCCTCACGGCTGCCCATGGTATTTTGAGTGCGAAATTGTGCTGACGAGGCACATGGAGCACGAAGAATATGGGCGTGCCGTGGGGCGCGCATCCCTATTTGCGGCGAGCGCATGCAGGTTCCCATGACGGGGAGCGGGTTCGAACCCGTTTACTGTTGTCGCCGGCCTTTACGGCAGGTCAGCATCCGGATCTGTATGGGCCGGTTTGGTCTTCAGCCGCTAGGGCCGCAGTGTGCTCTTCGGTTTGAAGTGAGCGTTCTGTGTTGCCGTTGATAGTTATGACGCCCGAAGGACCAGGCATCTTCAACTTGAGATACGCGTAATGCGGAACGGCATTGAATTTGGCGAACGATGTTCGGCCGAGGTGTAACACCCCTGTGTATTAGTCACTATGATCAACTGCTAATAATGCCAAGTCATATCATTTGCAGTGCTTAGTCATAGTGATTAACCAAAATAATTCAAACTCTATTCTAGAAATCAACTCAAATTCAAAAGTTCAAAATCAACTTGCTTAAACACTATGGGAAAAATGTTCACTAAATAGCAAATATTCCAGAAGCACTCATAAAAATATAAACAATGGAATTGGAACTAGTTAAATGACTCCAACAATATGAAACAGCACTAAAACAGAATTATTTAATCCATTTATATTAAAATCAAATTCAAATGAAATCCAACTTTGCCCAAACCAATTTTTGGTGAAAGCTAGCATTGCACAGTAATATTTGGGCCTAGTCTCATATTTTACAAACATGCAAAAGTGGCCTAACTATTTCAAAACAGAAAAGAAATAAAAGAAAATAGAAAACAGAAACAGAAAAAATAAAACGAGGCACTGTGCACTGGGCCTAAATGCACAGTGCCCCAACCACCAGCCCACCAGGCCCATTCCTTTCTCCCTCCTCCCCGTGTCGACCAAGCCATGGCCGCGCGCGCGCGCCAGCTGGGCGGCGACACGGCGACGACGTCGACGCCACCGACATGCTGGGGGGATAAGGCCGAAGCCGTCCATCCCCCTTGGACCTCCGTTCACTCTTCCCCCTCTCTCCCTCGCTAGCCCCGCTCCTCCTCCTCCCATCAGATCCATCTCCGAGCGCCATCGCCGCCGTCACTCGCCATTGCCGCGGCCACCGGCCACTATTCGCCAAGCCGACGAGTCAGCGAGCTCCGCCCCACTCCTCTCCGTCTCCTGGCATCTTCCATTCGAGCCGAGGAGCATCGGAGGTATTGGATCGAGCCGCTCTCCTATCTTCTCTGCCTCCGGCGATCTTCGACGTCTCCGGCGACCTCTGCAGCTACTAAGCTATCGCCGGGCCTTCTTGCGCCTGCTAGGTGAGCCCCTCCGCCTCCTGTTTCTCTCCGCTTACTCCCCAGCGCGCCGTAGCCGCCGCATAGCTCGAGCCCGAACGCGCCGCCGTCGAGCTCTTCGTCGGCGTGGCCACAACCGCTGCCGTGCTCGCCTGAGCCCACCAGGGAGCTCCTGGTGCTCCCAGGAGCACCACGCACTCACCCACACGCCCTCCCGTGCTCTCAAACCCCTAGCTCGACGAGCGCCCGATTGCATTGCCGCCTGCGCTCGTCGCCGGCGCCTTTCCGGTGACCAAATGGTCACGGGATCGAGCCCGTTGTGCTCAACGCATCGCGCCGCACCTTCCCAGCCTTTCCTTTCGCTCCGTAGCACGCTACCTCGCCGTTCCCTTTTCGCGTCCGGTTCCGGCCGGCCGCCGCGAAGCTCACCGCCGTCGTTACACGCTGTTTCCGGCCCCGCCACCGCCACCACTCGACGCGCCGTCGAGTGGCTGTTCGAACGCGCCTGGCCCTCAGCTTTTTGGTGGCCTGTAGGCAATTTCCGACGAACGCCCGAGCCGTGCCGCCGCATTTTCGTGCTCGCCGGCGTTCAGCCGCCGGCCGTCGACGTGGCAAGGTGGGACCCACCCCCTGAGAGGCTGCCAGCGGGCCCCAGTGCCCCGGTTGACCACGTTGACCTAGTCAACTTGGTTACTGTTCACCACAGTAGATGACATGTGGGCCCCTCTACTAATTAGATTAATTAAAATGTTTTAATAACTAAAAACTAATTAGATGAATATAATCACTCACTGACAAGCTGGGCCCACTCCCTTAATTAATCTGTTAATTAGAATTAATCCACAGTTAGTCTAACAGAGGCTGACATGTGGGTCCCACTGGACCCACATGTCAGGTTTGACCAGGTCAGCGTCTCTGTTGACTGCTGACATCATCTCTGAGTCATGCTGATGTCATATATCATTTTCTGTTAATTAAAATAATTCTAGAAAATCATTTAAACTTCGAAAATTCATAACTTTTAAACCGTAGCTCAGATCGAAAAACTTAAAATATGAAACTCACTCAGAAGGACGAGACGAATCTGATGATGTCGTCTGTTTTGATGCCGGAACCCCCTACGTAGGTGAACCCGCAACTTCGAGGCCATAACCGGTAGATGAATAGTGCGTAGCCACCGGTTAATGAATCCAACTTAATTCCTAAAATAACTAAAAAATGACTTAGGCATACTTCAGGCAACCCTGCACTGCATCCTAGTCATGACATGTTCTGTGTTGCATTGTTAGCTGTGTATTTATGTCGTGGTATATTCTCACGGGGGGGGTGCGAGACGACAGATGCCATAGGGTGGCTTAGTGTGAGGGCAAGACTGCGGCCGGAATATCCGAGGACGGGTATGCGAGTAGCACGCGCTAGTTTACCCAGGTTCGGGGCTCTCCAGAGAGATAATACCCCTACTCCTGCATGTCTGAATATATGTGGTATATCTGGTACAGAGTGCTCCCGGAGCTGTATCTGAGGTCAGTGTCGTAGGCATCTGGCCTCGTATATGTCTCATATGTGTGTACGAGCTAGCTAGCAAGTGGGAGTGGAGTGCTCCCAGGGAGCCATTGTGGCCGGCCAAGTGTGTGTGGCGTGAGCATGTATGCATGCGTGGGTGTGAGTCCAGGAAGCCATTCTGGCCTGCCTTGGATGGATGGATGTGTGCCTTTATATAGGCATGGCTAGCTTACTATCTAAGCTAAGTGGTGGCATGGGCAAGGCATGGTGGATGTCAAGCTTGTCCCCTGGGTCACTTCATAAATAGTGCCCAGGGACAAGTGACACTGTACATGATGGCTTGAGGTGACGCGTGCACAGTGCCGGGTACGGCCGTCTCGTCGGTGTCGGCGGTTGACTTCGGGCAGCCGGCCGTTGGCGCAGTCGGCAGCCGGCTAGACGGAGAGCAGGCCGGGTGGCGAGTCGGCCCGGGCAGTCAGACAGGGGGCCGCCTGGGGCGGCCTGAGCAGTCGGACTGAGGGGCTTTGCTAGCCCCGATGTCTTGAAATATTGTCTCGCCGTCTTCGGGGTACCCGTGGTCAATTACTCCGACAGTAGCCTCCGAGCCTCTGGGTAACTTGGCAAAGTTGGGCGGAGGCTCTTTTAGCGGGTGTTGATGTAGAAGATGCTTGATGACGGCCGGCTGCGGGCTGCAGCCAGCGCGGCTTGCTTCCGGCGGGGGCGCACGAGCGCACCCGCTGGGTGTAGCCTCCGAGCGAGGAGGGGGGTTCCCCACGGAAATGATCATGCAAAAGACAAAGTTAGTCCGCGCAGATGTATCAAATGTTTGCTTTTAGCAGTGCAAGATTTATGCGGAGGGTGCCGACTCGGTTTCGTCCGAGCCCCCTTCAATCTTTTTCATGTTCCCTCCGCTCTTTGGCCTGTGCTCTCGCTTGCCGGATAGCCGCTCTGCGGTCTGTGGCTGAGAGTGGGCCGCGAAGTGGAGTGTACAGTACTCAGACTCTGGGAGCAGATTCGACCGAGCAAATACTCATAAAGCAAACGGCCGGGTCGCCCGAACCGTTTTTTCTCCGAGACGTTTTTTCACGTGGGTGGCCTCCAGCGTTTGCTCTTGCTAGCCGGACAGCCGCTCTGCGGTCTGTGACTAAGAGTAAGCCTTTGGTACCGCGCACGCTACTAGGCCGTCTGCGGGAACAAACGTCTCAGGCCAAGCGGTCAGCCTCTGGGCCAACTCTGGTTGGCGCCGGGGCAAATAGTAGTGCAACTGTAATAAAATGCGGAGGTAGCCCCCCGAGCATCGCTCGGGGTTATTCGCTCGGGGTTATCCGGATTTGCACGTGATGCAAAAATATGCAGGTGAGGGGCTCACATTGTTTTTCGTGTAGGCGAGGCGGAGGTTGCCGAAGACAGCCGGCATGGCTCAGCGCTTGCTGAGCGCGCCGGCGAACCCGCTGGGTGTAGCCTTCGAGCCTCCGGGTGCTCGAAGGGGGGCCCGGCCAGTCGGGTCCGACCGAACGGGCGTCGAGGCGGACGGGCGGCCGGGCCGGCTCGCCTGCCGGCCAGGCGTCGGAGCAGGAGGCAGTCCAGCCGGCTTGGCACAGCCGGTAGTGCGGGTCGCGACCGACCGTACGAATGGCGAAGCAGGCGGACGGGCTAGCCGAACGTTATTTCTTTTCTCTGGCCGGCTGCTGGCAGCAGGACATTTCTTTTTCAGACGGACGCTTCTTTTTCACCGGCTGTTGGCAGCCGGCCTCTTTTTCTTTCTTTCTTTTCACCCGGACACTTCTCTTTCTTTTCTCGCATCCGC
This sequence comes from Thinopyrum elongatum, assembly GCA_011799875.1. Lineage (NCBI taxonomy): Eukaryota > Viridiplantae > Streptophyta > Magnoliopsida > Poales > Poaceae > Thinopyrum > Thinopyrum elongatum. The sequence continues at coordinate 553,887,325 of CM022301.1, read as the reverse complement.
CCCCCCCCCCCCCCCCCCCCCCCCCCCCCCCCCCCCCCCCCCTTTTTTACTCTTTTTTCTTTTTTCAGCCGGAGGCATTTTTTTCTCAATCGGCTAGGCACTTCGCTCTTTGCCTTTTTGAGCCGGCCTCAAACGAGCAGCCGGCCCTGCTTCTTCTTTTCTCTTTCTGTCCGACTCCATGCGGGCAACCGGACCCCTTTTTTTTAGGCTGTGGGCAGTCGGACCTTTTCTTTCTTTTCTCTTTCTCCAACCGGACCATGCCTCGCCCTTTTTCACGGGCAGCCGACCACAGCGGTCGGGCGGGGGAGCCGGCGGGGACGCGCGAAGGCGGCAGGCGGCCGGGCCGGCCGGGTGGCTGGCGAGCCGGCAGGCGGCCGGTTGCGCTGGAGCCGGCAGGCGGAGGGCCGGCCGAGTGGCGGGAGCCGGCAAGCGGCCGGGCGCGCTGGAGTCGGCAGGCGGAGGGCCGGCCGGGTGGCGGGCGAGCCGGAAGACGGCCGGGCGCGCTGGAGCCGGCAGGCGGAGGGCCGGCCGAGTGGCGGGAGCCGGCAGGCGGCCGGCGCGCGTGGAGCCGGCCTGGGCGCGGACGGGGGCGGAGGAGGCGCGGCGCAGGCCTGTGGAGGCGGAGGAGGAGGGGTGCCCGGCGCAGCGCACGCGCGCGTCGACGGCGGCGGAGCGGGGCAGCGGCCGGGGTGCCGCAGGCGGGCGCCCGCGGGCAGGAGCCAGACGCGACGCGCGGCCGTGGGCGAGGCGGTGCGGTGGAGCGGGGCGAGGCGCACGGGGCGCAGCCGGGCGCGGCGGCTGGCGAGGCCAGCCCGGGGAGGAGCGGAGAGGGCCGGTGCGGGTGCGATCCGAGCGGAGACGGCCGAGGAACGAGCGGAGCTGGCCCGGCGCAGGCCTGCTGGCGGAGGCGGCTCGGAGCAGACGCCGGGTCGGCGCTTGCGCGGGCACACGCGGCGGACGGGCGCGACTGGGCTCGAGGCGGCCGGATGCGACGCAGGAGGCGGCGCGTGACGATGAAGGGCCCGGCAGCGGAGGCACGTGGGAGCGGACGGGCGGCTCCATGCTAGCAGCAGGACGCGGAGGCGGGGCAGGCAGAGAAAACGTCGCGAGCCGGACGCGCCCATAGGAAGCAAACGGGGCCAGCTGGCGGGACGCAGCCGCGGCGACGGGCGCAAAGCAGCCGCGGGCGAAGCTGTCGGGCGAGAGCAGCCAGTAGCGGGGCGGCTCAAGCAGAGCAAACCACCACAACGGAGGTGCTGCTGGGGATGTGCACAGGGGCGGAGCAAGCTAGTAAACAGGCCGTGGACGTCTCGCATCCGGCCAAGGCACATGCGGTGTATGGCATTATCTGTCCATAGTCTAGGAAGTGTACGACCATGGTAAGAGGATTATCTGGCTTGTGTCTAGCTGATAGGAGTATATGGTTGTTGTATGGCCATTATCTTGCTATTGTCTGGGACATGTATGGCTACTGTGGATGTGAGCTTGTGCACAAGCACGCGCACAGCAGCATGCCGCAGTAGGAGAGGCAGGCAGCCGAGCGGCTAGAGATGGCGGAGGGGGCTCCCTGGCCGAGCCGAGGCGAGCCAGGCAAGAGGAGAGCTCGACGGCGGCCGGAGTAAGAGCTCGACGGCGGCAGCGGATGGCACTCGAGGAGCTCAAAGAGGTCTAACCGGGCATGAGCAGCGCGCACGCACGTACGTGCACCCCCCGGAGAAGAAACACAAGGTGGAGACGGCGTTGCGGACGTCCATCCCACACGGCCGTCCCGAGGCCGTGTTGATGTCGAACCCCACGAGCCTCCGGGCGGACGGCGGTGATGCCGCGGTGGTGATGACGAAGAGGACGAGGCCGATGGCGAGGACGCGCCGCCCCTCGCGGCCGCTCTGGAGGCATGGCGATGTCGGGCCCCGAGCGCTACCAGAGAGACGGCGGCGAGCCGTGGTGATGATGGCGAAAGGGGTCCCGCCTGGACTACGAAACCAGCAGCAGCTGGCCCCACGGTGGGCGCCAACTGTTGTGGTATTCTCACGGGGGGTGCGAGAGGACAGATGCCACAGGGTGGCTTAGTGTGAGGGCAAGACTGCGGCCGGAATATCCGAGGACGGGTATGCGAGTAGCACGCGCTAGTTTACCCAGGTTCGGGGCTCTCCGGAGAGATAATACCCCTACTCCTGCATGTCTAAATATATGTGGTATATCTTGTACAGAGTGCTCCTCGAGCTGTATCTGAGGTCAGTGTCGTAGGCATCTGGCCTCGTATATGTCTCATATGTGTGTACGAGCTAGCTAGCAAGTGGGAGTGGAGTGCTCCCAGGGAGCCATTGTGGCCGGCCAAGTGTGTGTGGCGTGAGCATGTATGCATGCGTGGGTGTGAGTCCAGGAAGCCATTCTGGCCTGCCTTGGATGGATGGATGTGTTCCTTTATATAGGCATGGCTAGCTTACTATCTAAGCTAAGTGGTGGCATGGGCAAGGCATGGTGGATATCAAGCTTGTCCCCTGGGTCACTTCATAAATAGTGCCCAGGGACAAGTGACACTGTACATGATGGCTTGAGGTGACGCGTGCACAGTGCCGGGTACGGCCGTCTCGTCGGTGTTGGCGGTTGACTTCAGGCAGCCGGCCGTTGGCGCAGTCGGCAGCCGGCTGGACGGAGAGCAGGCCGGGTGGCGAGTCGGCCCGGGCAGTCGGACAGGGGGCCGCCTGGGGCGGCCTGAGCAGTCGGACTGAGGGGCTTTGCTAGCCCCGATGTCTTGAAATATTGTGTCGCCGTCTTCGGGGTACCCGTGGTCAATTACTCCGACAATTTATATGTTTCTTCCCCCTCTTCTCTCTCAGTAGACCCCAACGTCGACGTAGCTCCCGAGGCCGACACTGCTCAGGAGCCCGACGACGCAGTTGACGACTTTGCCCTTGCCGTCGAGCAGACAGGCAAGCACCCCCCTTTTGAGCATTCCAATATCGCCCACTCTCTTCCATCTTATGCTTGCATTAGAAGATACTACTGTTACTGTTATCCTACTTCTGTTGCATAGCCTGTTTATTGTAGCCTACTATTGATACCTGCCTGCTATCCTAAACTGTTTAGTATAGGATGCATAGAGCCCTATCAGAGACCCACTTGTCCCGACTGCCCCGCTGGACTCTCAGAAGACCCGAGCAACGGGATCGAAGATCAGACCCTGGCATCGCACGTCACTTCCCCCTTAAATTGCTCGACACTACTGGGTTACTATCGAGTGCCGAGGGTGATACCTCGTCAGCACTTTTTATGGTAACCTTGTAGGTTAGTTATCGGTCGTGGTAAGCAAGGGTGATTCCTCCTACACCACCACCGATACCGATGCTGTCGTGCAACACTTCAATTGTGGACCTCGAGGGTGATTCCTCCTTCGTTCACCTTGACGATAACATCATATGGAATTCCATCGAGGGTGATTCCTCAGGGTTCCATTGGTGTTAGACAGACGGTTATTATTGTTACTATGACTTACACTGAACCATGTTACTAAAGACGGGTCGGCCCTGAGGGGTACCCGCGCGAGCATGACTGCGACGTGATGTGGAGTCGGGTTGACCTGAGAGGTGCCCGCGAGATAACTACGAGGTGTGGCCGGGCATTCTTAGCCCTTGTCGCAAGTCCTCGAGACGGGGCGACGGGGCCACATCGATCGTGAGCCTCTGCTCCTTACCGCGCGCTCCTAATCCACTAACGGTTTGGATATTTGATCCGAGGGGAATCTGACCTGATAGCACTAACCATCACGTGGGCATAGTATGGGCTTTCTGCGTCGTATACTTCAGCCGAAGCTTAATAGACGTCAGCAACTGAGCGGCACACGCTGGGTTGGACTGGGAACGCAACCGCACTTTGTATAAGGGGTTGCTAGGTCTGCTCACCGGCGGTGTACGCAACATGCAGGAGCGTCCGGGGCGATGGCCCAAGACCCCTGGGGGCATAGGTTAGTCCGGCGTGCTGACCTCTCTGTTAAGTATTTGGTCGGGTTGCGGCGTGTTGCTTATCCGAGGCCGGGCATGACCCAGAAAAGTGTGTCCGGCCGGAGTTAAGCGAGCGTGGTGGGTAAGTTGGTGCACCCCTGCAGGGAAGAAAACATCTATCGATAGCCTGTCCTACGGTAACGGACACTCGGAGTTGTATCCCGATCGGTACAACTAGAACTGGTGACTTGAGATGAAATTGGATAGTATGGCTCTGGGATTGCTTTCTCTCAAGGAGTCGAGGAAGAATCTCTGGGCGAGGTTGATGATACTACTACTACTTTACTGTATGCTGATCTGCACTCTTCTAATGCTGCAAGACCAATAAAGATGCTGAAGATGCTAGTCTTCGATAGGACTAGGCTTTCCCCTCTATTTTGGCATTTCTGCAGCCCAGTCCACATATACAGCCCTCCCTTGAAAATGTTCCATATGTAGTGTAGATCCTTGCTTGCTGAGTACTTCGAATGAGTACTCATATTTGCTTTAGTTTCTTTTTCTCCCCATATCTCATTGTCGCCGCCAGATGATGGAGCCCCTGAGATAGCCGCCCCCGTCGACGACTACGGCTACTACTACTACCCTCCCGGCGAGTACTACTATGAGGAGCCGACTGACGACCAGGAGTAGGATTCGGAGGATCCTAGGCAGGAGGCCTACGCCTTTCGATCGTAGTATTTTATTTTCCCCCGCCTTCCTAAAGGCTTATCTTTATTTTTGTAATATATCTGTACCCAGATATCTGATGCTTCCGCTGACACTTGTATGCCATCGAGCTATGTATTCGAGCCCTTGAGGCCCTGGCTTGTAATATAAAGCTTGTATGACTTTTTTTATGTTTTAGAGTTGTGTTGTGATATCTTCAAGTGAGTCCTTAGGCTTGATCGTGTGCCTTTGCGTGTATGGTTAGTGCACGATTAAGCCGGGGTCGTCACACGAGGAGGGCGTGATAGCCGCTGCGCAAGGGTGCAATGTCAAAGATCAAGTCCTCGCTTCGGAAGTTATCCGGAGAGCCGAACACTACTTCAAGCATCACAGTGCCTGTGCAGCGGGCCTCCACTCCCGGAATGACCCCCTTAAAGGTGGTGTTACTGGGTTTGATCCTTGACGGATCGATCCCCATTTTCCTCACTGTATCTTTGTATATCAGATTGAGGCTGCTACCTCCATCCATGAGGACTCTAGTGAGGTGGAATCCATCGATGATGGGGTCGAGCACTAAGGCTGCGGACCCTCCATGGCGTATGCTAGTCAGATGGTCCCTGCGATTGAACGTGATCAGGCAAGCTGACCATTGATTGAACTTCGACGCTACTGGCTCGACGGAATACACGTCTCGTAGTGCTCGCTTCCTATCCTTCTTCGGTATGTGGGTTGCGTAGATCATGTTTACCATCTTGACCTCGGAAGGGAAGGGTTTCTGGCCTCCACTATTTGGCCTGCGGGGCTCATCATCGTCCTCGCTTCGTGGGCTTTTGCCCGAGTCTTCGGCTGTGAGTTTGCCGGCCTGTTTAATCACCCAACAGTTTTGGTTGGAGTGGTTGGCGGGCTTCTCTGATGTGCCATGGATCTGGCAAGGCCTGTCCAGAATTGTGTCCAGTCTGGACGGGCCATCACTGTTGCCTTTAGGGGCTTTCTTTCGGGGTTTGGACTTCTGGTTTCGGAATCCGGCATTTACTGCCGTATCCTCGCCTTCGTCGTCATTGTGGCGACATGTATTCTTGCTGCATCGAGGCTTTCCATTTCCATCCCAAACCTCAGAGGTACCGGGTGTTTCGGGGTTGGTGTTTTTGCGAGCGAGCCAACTATCTTCGCCCGCGCAAAAGCGGGTCATGAGAGAAGTAAGGGCTGCCATAGTTCTTGGTTTGTCCTGGCCGAGCTGCCTTACGAGCCATTCATCCTTGACACTATGCTTGAAGGCAGCCAAGGCTTCGGCATCCAGACAGTCGATAATCTGGTTTTTCTTAGTCAGGAATCGGTTCCTAAATTGTCGGGCAGATTCTCCGGGCTATTGTGTGATGCGATTTAGGTCATCAGCATCCGGTGGCCAGACATAGGTGCCCTGAAAGTTTGCTCGAAAAGCATCCTCAAGCTCTTCCCAGCAGCCTATAGAGTCTTCGGGAAGGCTGTTTAACCAGGGTCGAGCTGGACCTTTAAGCTTTAGCGGCAAATATTTAATGGCGTGGAGGTCGTCTCCTCGCACCATGTAAATGTGGAGGAGGAAATCCTCTATCCATACGGCTGGATCAGTGGTTCCGTCGTATGATTCGATGTTCACAGGCTTGAAGCCTCCGGGAATTGGTGTTGCATTACCCTTTCTATGAAGCACAGGGGGTGTGCGGCGCCCCGAACTCGAGCTACATCGCGTCGGAGGTCTTCGGCCCTCCGAATCTGTTGCTGCTCCCGGATCCTATCGTTTCAATTTAGCCAATCGTAGTATATATCCTTCCTGGTAAGCGGGCGATTCTTCTCTGGGTCCATAGATGGACCTGGTACGGCCACCTCGAGCGTCTACGTCATCGCGGAGGTCGTACTCGTAAGTGGGCCGTACTTGATCCTTGCCGTAACGGCGAGGTGGGGCGGCTGGGTGTTCGGCCTTGTTAGCTTCTCTGTCCCGCCCTCTAGGGGGGCGGTCCGGCTGTTCGGCGCTTCTGTATGTCGGACGTGTTGGCTCTGCGGCCTCGTCGTTGAATTGCAGCAGTAGTCTTCGCTTGGGATAACTTTTGGTTGGCTGTTCATGGTCGTACCCTTCTTCGGCAGCTAGGACTTTAGTCTATCGGTCATTGAGGGTGTCCTGTTGGGCCTTGATTTTGCATTTTTGTTTCTTTAGGCTGCGGGCGGTGGCTAAAAGCCTCCGTTTCAACCGTTCCTGCTCCATAGGGTCTTCGGGGACGATGAATTCGTCATCCCCGAGACTGACCTCCTCCTCAGAGAGTGGGAGGTAGTTGCTATCTTCGGAGTCTTCGAGGTTTTCTGGATTGACCGGGTCCTCCTGTCCCGCGGGGTCATCCTGATGATGTTCATTGGCTGCGTCTCCGGCGAGGTCATCTGTATTATCTACGGTGCCATTCTCCGTAGAGTCCACGTTGCTCGCATGGCTTCGATCGACGGCGCTATTTTCGGTGTTTGGGCGGCTCATCTCTGGGCTTGCCTCGGTCCCGATTAGAAGTTCTATCGCCATCCTTGGGGGTGTCCACCATGTAAATATTGTAGGTGGATGTGGCCGACCAGCGGCCGGTGACCGGGGGGGCAACATCGATGTTGGTCATGGCTTCGCCCTCCTCGTCCATGTATTCGGCGTTCTCCGAATTATAATCTAGCATATCGGTTAAATCGTCGATAGTGGCTACCAAGTGGGTGGTGGGTGGGACGCAAAATTCCCTATGGTATGCCTCGAAGGGTTGATGATTGAAGGCGGAGGGCAGGTCCTCCTGGATGGTCATTTTCTGAATTCGGTCTAGCGCCTCGTTTAACATTGCGAGGGTCGCCGAACTCGAGGGCTCCGGGCCAAATTACATTGTAACGGGGTGGGGGCAGTCAGTGCCCTGGCCGGTCCTTGGTTTCCGCTGGTCGTGCTAAGCTCGGGGTGCGGAGCCGGCTCCTTGAAGGGGTCCGGATTGTCACTAGAGGTCAAGGACGGGCTTTGGTCCTTGCGTGTGGCTTCCCCGCCGGGGTTTGAGGTCGAGCAGCTTTGGGCCAGGGGTGACTCCTGGCCATTGGCTGCCACTTTGTCGTAAGGACTCAAGGCCAGGTGAGCGTCGTGAAGGGAAGGTTGGGCCGAGATTGACTCTTGGCTTCTGCCTCCTGATTCTGCCTCGAAGGTCGAGGATAGGTCCTCCGCCGTCATGATGGGTCCGGACGAAGGCGGAGTCTGGCCCCCGCTTGAAGCGAAGCTCTCCTGGCTCAAAGCTGTTGGGGCTGATCTACAGATCGGATCGGAGGGGGACTCCGGAGCGGGCATGGCGAGGGTACGGGAAGGGGAAGTGAATCCGGTGAAAGCCAGATTGCCCCGCATGTCCGCAGCGTATTCCAGACCACCGAATCGAATTCGGTGTCTAGGAGCAAAGGTGTTGATCTGACCCAGACGACCAGTCAGGCCGGCGTGCAGCACGATGCTGCCAAACATGAAGAGTTGACCAGGGACGAAGAAGTCCCCGGATCCGATGCCTTCTCCTATGATCAGGCGAGCCATCGATCCTTTGGGCGACCCTACAGCGGAACTCTCAATGAAAGCACCAATGTCGGTGTCAAAACCGGCAGACCTCGGGGTAGGGGGTCCCGAGCTGTGGATCTGGGATCGATGGGGAACAAGGGACGACCAACACAGTGTTTACCCAGGTTTGGGCCCTCTCGAAGAGTTAATACCCTACGTCCTGCTTGATTATATTGGATGTATTGTATGGTTTACAGAGTAGATCTACCTCGAGATCAGCATGAGCTAAACCCTAAGGCGATGAGGTGATGAATGTAGCTCTAGCCCTAAAGACTAAAAACCCATTGGTTTATATAGACACCGGTAGGGTTAGGGTTACCGAAGATAGATTACAATAAGGGATTAAAGATACCCTGCGCATTCTTGACTTGGAGGGCACACCACGGCTTCAAAGATCTCCTGTCACTACACGGCTCCACCAGTCCGGCCCATGTTCAATGGGTCGTCGCCCCGAGGACCCCTTAGTCCATTACTCCCTCACCATCCGCATGGAGTTTCTTCATGCGCTTTACACTAATATGAGCTAAACGGCAGTGCCACAAGTATGTTGCACTATCATTATCAACTTTGCATCTTTTGGCATCAATATTATGAATATGTGTATCACTACGATCAAGATTCAACAAGAATAGACCATTCATTAAAGGTGCATGACCATAAAAGATATTACTCATATAAATAGAACAACCATTATTCTCTAACTTAAATGAATAACCGTCTCGCAATAAATAAGATCCAGATATAATGTTCATGCTCAACGCTGGCACCAAATAACAATTATTGAGGTCTAAAACTAATCCCGAAGGTAGATGTAGAGGTAGCGTGCCGACGGCGATCACATCAAACTTCGAACCATTCCCGACGCGCATTGTCACCTCGTCCTTAGCCAATCTTCGTTTATTCCGTAGCTCCTATTTCGAGTTCCAATTATGAGCAACCGAACTAGTATCAAATACCCAGGCGCTACTACGAGCATTAGTAAGGAACACATCAATAACATGTATATCAAATATACCTTTGTTCACTTTGCCATCCTTCTTATCTGCCAAGTATTTGGAGCAGTTCCGCTTCCAATGACCATTTCCCTTGCACTAGAACCACTCAGTTTCAGGCTTGGGTCCAGCTTTGGGTTTCTTCACGGGAGTGGAAACTTGCTTGCCTTCTTGAAGTTCCCTTTCTTTACCTTGCCTTTTTTCTTGAAACTAGTGGTCTTGTTAACCATCAACTCTTGATGCTACTTCTTGATTTCTACCTCCACCGATTTCAGCATCGCGAAGAGCTCGGGAATCATTTTCGTCATCCCTTGCATATTATAGTTCATCACAAAGCCTTTATAGCTTGGTGGCAGTGACTGAAGAACTCTGTCAATAACACTCTCAACTGGAAGATCAATTCCCAGCTGAGTCATTTGGTTATGATACCCAGACATTTTGAGTATGTGTTCACTGACAGAATTGTTCTCCTCCATCTTATCGCTATAGAACTTGTTGGAGACTTCATAACTCTCAACCCGGGCATTAGCTTGAAATATCAACTTCAGCTCTTGGAACATCTCATATGCTCCGTGGCATGCAAAACGTCTTTGAAGTCCCAGTTTTAAGCCGTAAAGCATGGCACACTGAACTATCGAGTAGTCATCATATCGAACCTGCCAGACGTTCATAACATCTGCATCAGCTCCTCCAGCAGGTCTGTCACCTAGCGGTGCATCAAGGACATAATTCTTCTGCGCAGCAATGAGGATAATCCTCAAGTTACAGACCCAGTCCGTGTAGTTGCTACCATCATCTTTCAACTTAGCTTTCTCTAGGAACGCATTAAAATTCAAGGGAACGGTAGCACGGGCCATTGATCTACAACATAGATATGCAAAAACTATTAAGACTAAGTTCATGATAAATTTTAGTTCAAATAATCAAATTACTAATGAACTCCCACTTAAATCAACATCCCTCAAGCTGTCTAAGTGTAACATGATCCAAATCAAGTAACCCATGTCTGATCATCAAGTGAGATGGGGTAATCTTCAATGGTGAATATCTCTATGTTGATCATATCTACTATATGACTCGCGTTCGACCTTTCGGTCTCCAGTGTTCCGAGACCATGTCTGTACATGCTAGGCTCGTCAAGTTTAACCCAAGTATTATGCATGTGCAAAACTGGCTTACACCCGTTGTATCTGAACGTAGAGTCTATCACACCCGATCATCATGAGGTGCTTCGAAACGACGAACTTTAGGAATGGTGCATACTCGGGGAGAACACTTTTATCTTGAAATTAATTGAAGGGATCATCTTATAATGCTACCGTCGTTCTAAGAAAAATAAGATGCATAAAGGATAAACATCACATGCAATCAAAATATATGACATGATATGGCCATCATCATCTTGTGCTTTTGATCTCCATCTCCAAAGCATCGGCATGATCTCCATCATCACCGACACGACACCTTGATCTCCATCGTTGCGTCGGGGTCGTCTCGCCAGCTATTGCTAACGCATAGCGATAAGGTAAAGCAATTACATGGCGCTTAGTGATTGACACGTAGGTCATACAATAATTAAAGACAACCCTAAGGCTCATGCCGGTTGTCATACTCATCGACATGCAAGTCGTGAACTTATTACAAAACATGATCATCTCATACATCAACATATATCACATCATATCTTGACCATATCACATCACAACATGCCCTGCAAAAACAAGTTAGACGTCCTCTACTTTGTTGTTGCAAGCTTTACGTGGCTTCTACGGGCAACTAGCAAGAACCGTTCTTACCTACGCAAAACCACAACGGTGATTATCAAGTTGCTATTTAACCTTCTGCAAGCACCGCCGTGGTCAAATCTGATTCAACTAAAGTAGGAGAAACAAACACCCGCCAGCCACCTTTATGCAAAACAAGTTGCATGCCAGTCGGTGGAACCGGTCTCATGTGCGTGGACATGTAAGGTTGATCCGGGCCGCTTCATCCCACAATGCCGGCGAATCAAAATAAGACATTGGTGGGAAGCAACATGAACCTCACCGCCCACAACTCCTTTGTGTTCTACTCGTGCATATCATCTACGCATAGACCTGGCTCATGGTACCACTGTTGGGGAACGTTGCATGGAAAACAAAAAAAATTCTACGCACATGCAAGATCTATCCATGGAGATGCATAGCTACGAGAGGGGGAGAGCATCTACATACCCTTGTAGATTGCTAAGAAGAAGCATTTCAACGCGGTTGATGTAGTCGTACACCTTCATGATTCATCCCGATCAAGTACCGAACATACGGCACCTCCGCGCTCAGCACACGTTCAGCTCGATGACGTCCTCGCCTTCTCGATCCAGTAAGAGAGGCGAAGTAGTAGATGAGTTCCGGCAGCACGATGGTGTGGTGACGGTGGTGGTGAAACTACTCCGCAGGGCTTCGCCAAGCACAACGGACATGGACGGAGGAGGAACTAGAACTAGAGGGAGAGGGGGCGCCGCACACAGCTTGGGGATCGTGGTGTGTGTTGCCCCCTCCCCTCCTCACATATATATAGGTGGAGGGGGGAGAGGAGGCTGCCTAGGGCGCCCCCAAGGGAGCCGGTGGCCAGCCCTAGGGCGCCTGCCCTAGGCGCCCCTCCCCTTCCTTTCTAGGCGCGTTGGAGAAGGGCAGGAGGGGAGGCGCCCCCCTTTCCTTTCCTTGAGCGAGGACAAAGGCAGGAGGGGCTAGCCCCTCCTCTTTCCTTCCCCTAGGGTCAGCCAGGATGGGGGTGCGCCAGCCCCCTTGTGGGCTGGTGTGCTCCCTCTCCTTGGCCCATTTAGGCCCAATAACTCCTGTGGCCTTCCCGGAACCCCTTCCGGTGATCCGACAAATATTCGGTGCATTCCGAAACTCTTCCGGAACCCGAATACCTTCATCCTACATATCAATCTTTACCTCCGGACCATTCCCGAGCTCCTCGTCGTGTCCGTGATCTCATTCGGGACTCCAAACAACATTCGGTCTCCAACTCACATAACTCATATAATACTATATCGTCAACGAACGTTAAGCGTGCGGACCCTATGGGTTCGAGAATGATGTAGACATGACCGAGACGCTTCTCCGGTCAATAACCAATAGCGGGACCTGGATGCCCATATTGGTTCCTACATATTCTACGAAGATCTTTATCGGACGAACCTTTATGACAACATACGTAGTTCCCTTTGTCTGTCGGTATGTTACTTGCCCAAGATTCGATCGTCGATATGTCCATACCTAGTTCAATCTTGTTACCAGCAAGTCTCTTTACTCATTCTGTAATACATCATCTCGTAACTAACTCCTTAGTCACTTCACTTGCAAGCTTCTTATGATGTTGTATTACCGAGAGGACCCAGAGATACCTCTCCGTCATGCGGAGTGACAAATCCCAATCTCGATTCACGCCAACTCAACAGACACCTTCGGAGATACCTTTAGACAATCTTTATGATCACCCAGTTACGGTGTGACGTTTGATAGCACACAAGGTATTCCTCCGGTATCCGGGAGTTGCATGATCTCATGGTCGAAGGAATATGTATTTGACATTAAGAAAGCAGTAGCTATAAACTGAATGATCATATGCTAAGCTAACGGATGGGTCTTGTCCATCACATCATTCTCCTAATGATGTGATCCCATTATCAAATGACAAATCATGTCTATGGTCAGGAAACCTTAACCATCTTTTGATCAACAAGCTAGTCTAGTAGAGGATTACCAGGGACTTGGTATTTGCTTATGTATTCACACATGTATTTAAGTTTCCGATCAATACAATTATAGCATGAATAATAAACCTTTATCATGATTAAGGAAATATAATAATAACCACTTTATTATTGCCTCTAGGGCATATTTCCAACAAGCACAAAAGTCAATAGTTATGCAATGAAATTACATCCTACTTGTGGTCCACTATTCGGTGTCAGTTATGCTTAATGCTCGTTTATGTGAATTTTTGTTTCTTGGTTGGTTGCTTCTCAATCTATTTGCTAGCCTTTCCTTGTACTAAGTGGGAATACTACTTGTGCATCCAAAAGCCTTAAACCCAGTTATGCCACATGTGTCCACCATACCTACCTATATGCGGTATTTCCGTGCCGTTTCAAGTAAATTTGTATGTGCCAACTCTAATTTTCAAAATAAATTTTCTTTTTGTGTGCTCGTACTGCTCATGAAACGGCAGGGGGTGTCCAATTTTTTTCCATGCTAGATGTGTTATTCTCAAGATGAGTGTTTATTCACTTGTCATTGCACGAGTGTGGCGGTAATAGGGATGCCCAGTCCCGAAATGAAAAAGAAATTTACTTTATGTTGTCAAATACTCCCTTCGTCCCAAAATAAGTGACTCAACTTTGTACTAACTTTACTACAAAGTTAGTACAAACTTGAGTCACTTATTTTGGGATGGAGGGAGTAATAAATTCCTTGGAAAGTGTTGGTATGGAAGGCACCCGTGGATACGGCTAGCCATGGATTGTGAAAGAATGGTGGAAAAAGGAATAAACTTTATTTTATGTTTGGGAACCGCCTATGATGTATCTAGCATGGAAAGTATTGGGAACCACTCGATCGTTTTAGTTGACGGGAAAAGCATGCCTCTAAAAAAAATTATCTCTCAATTTAAGTTTGAGCTCAGGCACCTCTACAAATCTTTGCTTCCCTCTACATCCAACCACATGGAAAGTATCTTCCTCTCAAAATTTACTTTTATGCAATTTTTATTTTTATTCGAGTCTCCATCTTCTCTTATAAAGCACCAACAAGGGAGCACTATGATCATACTTGTGCATTGGATGTAGCTAATATTCGAGTGTGTTTCATGAATGGATCAATGATTGAGCATGACGGGCTAGGGATAGCTTTCTTTAGTGTTGATATTTTGGAAGACATGGTTGCTTGTTGATATGCTTGAGTATTGAAGTCTTCATGTCAATTATAGACAATTGCTTTGAACCATCTAAAAGTCCAAATGTCCATGCTACAAAAGAAAATAATATGTGATGAACATGTTAGGCAGCATTCCACATCAAAAATTCAGTTTTTATCATTTACCTACTCGAGGACGAGCAGGAATTAAGCTTGGGGATGCTGATACGTCTCCAACGTATCTATAATTTTTGACTGTTCCATGTTGTTATATTATCATTCTTGGATGTTTTACCTTCATTTTATAGCAAATTTATATCATTTTTTGGGACTAACCTATTGACATAGTGCCCAGTGCCAGATGCTGTTTTTTTTATTGTTTTTTACTTCGCAGAATATCAGTATCAAACGGAGTCCAAACACAGCGAAACTTTTTGGAGATTTTTTTGGACCAGAAGACAACTTGGGAGCCAAGGAAGCACCAGAGGGGAGGCCAATGGGGCCCACAACCCACCAGGGTGAGCCAGAGGCCCCTGGCGCGCCCAGGTGGGTGGTGGGGCCCATGGGGGTCTCCTCCACCGCCTCTCAGCTCTATAAAACCTTATATATTCTAGAAACCCTAGGGGAGCGATCGAAACAGAATTCCAGCCGCCACAAGTTCCAGAACCACGAGATCCAATCTAGAGGCCTATTCTCACACTCTGCCGGAGGGGAACACGATCACAGACGGGTTCATCATCCTCATTGGTGATCCTCCGATGATGTGTGAGTAGTTCACCATAGACCTACGGGTCTGTAGGCAGTAGCTAGATGGCTTCTTCTCTCTTTTTGATCTTCAATACAATGTTCTCCTCGTTGTTCTTGGAGATCTATTTGATGTAATTACTTTTTGCGGTGTGTTTGTTGGGATCCGATGAAGTGCGAGTTTATGATCAGATCTATCTATGAATATTATTTGAGTTTTCTTTGATCTCTTATATGCATGATTGTTTTAGCCTCGTATTTCTTCTCCGAATCTTTGGTTTAGTTAGGCCAACTAGATCGATTTTTCTTGCAATGGGAAGAGGTGCTTTGTGATGGGTTCGATCTTGCGGTGTCCTCACCCAGTGATAGAAGGGGTAGCGAGGCACGCATGTATCATTGCTATTAAGGATAAAAAGATGGGGTCTATTCCTACATGAATAGATATTGTCTACATCATGTCATCGTCCTTATTGCATTACTCCGTTTCTCCATGAACTTAATACACTAGATGCATGCTGGATAGCAGTCGATGTGTAGAGTAATAGTAGTAGATGCAGGTAGGAGTCAGTCTACTAATCTTGGACGTGATGCCTATATACATGATCATTGCCTTGGATATCGTCATAATCATTTGCTCTTCTATCAATTGCCCAACAGTAATTTGTTTACCCACCGTATGCTATTTTCTCGAGAGAAGCCACTAGTGAAATCTATGGCCCCCGGGTCTATCTTTTATCATATATTTTTCAAATATATTATTCCAAAAACCCAAAAATAGCTTGCTGCACTTTTTCTTTACTTAGTTTATTTTGCATTCTTGTTAGGTCTATTTATCCAATCTCATACAATTTAATCTATCTTTTTATCGAGGAGGGATTGACAACCCCTCTTACGCGTCGGGTTGCAAGTATTTGCTCTTTGTGTGCAGGTACTGTTTACATAGTGTTGCTTGGTTATCCTACTGCATTGATAACCTTGGTTTCATAACTGAGGGAAATACTTACCGTAGTTGTGCTGCATCATCCCTTCCTCTTTGGGGAAATACCGATGTAGTCTCAAGCTATGTCAGCTACCCCTACTGTCACTGGGTGAGGGCACCGCAAGATTGAACCCATCACAAAGCACCTCTCCCATTGCAAGAAAAACCAATCTAGTTGGACAAACCAAATCGATAGATCGGAGAGAAATACAAGGCTATCTTAATCATGCATAAAAGAGTTCAGAGAAGACTCAAATAATATTCATAAACAATCTAATCATAAATCCACAATTCATCGGATCTCAACAAACACACCGCAAAAGAAGATTACATCGAATAGATCTCCAAGAACATCGAGGAGAACATTGTATTGTAGATCAAAGAGAGAGAAGAAGCCATCTAGCTACTAGCTATGGACCCATAGGTCTGTGGTAAACTACTCACACATCATCGGAAGGGCAACAAGGTTAGTGTAGAGGTCCTCCGTGATCGAATCCCCCTCTGGCAGAGTGCCGGAAAAGGCCCCAAGATGGGATCTCACGAGAACAGAAGCTTGCGGCAGCACAAAAGTATTTTTGGTGTGACCTCTGGCATAAGGGGAATATTTGGGTATTTATAGAGCCAAGATTAGGGTTAGGAGGTCTGCGAGGGACCCACAAGCCTAGGGGGCACGCCCCTAGGGCTTGTGGCCCCCTCGTGGGTCTTTTGGCCTCTTCCCGAAGCTCCGTGGTTGTCTTCTGGTCCAAGAAAAATCCTCAAAAAGTTCCGTTCCGTTTGGACTCTGTTTGGTATTGATTTTCTATAAAAGACAAAAACAAGGGAAAAAACAGCAACTGGCACTGGGCACTAGGTTCATAGGTTAGTCCCAAAAAATGATATAAATGTGACGCCCCCGATTCGACCGTACACTAATCATACACGCAAATGTGTACGATCAAGATCAGGGACTCACGGGAAGATATCACAACACAACTCTAGACACAAATTAAAATAATACAAGCTTCATATTACAAGCCAGGGGCCTCGAGGGCTCGAATACACAAGCTCGAGAGAACAAGAGTCCGCGGAAGCAACAATATCTGAGTACAGACATAAAGTTAAACAAGACTGCCTTAAGAAGGCAAGCACAAACACGATACAGATTGAAAAGGCAAGGCCTCCTGCCTGGGACCCTCCTAACTACTCCTGGTTGTCGGTAGTCTCCACATAGTAGTAGCAGGCACTGTCGGGGTAGTCTTATTCATTGGTAGTAGCATCTGGCTCCTGGGATCCATCATCTGATCGCAACATCCGGAAAGAAGAAAGAAGGGGGAAAAGGGTAGCAAAGCAACCGTGAGTACTCATCCAAAGTACTTGCAAGCATCAGATCTATACTAAGTATGCATTGGTATCAAAGGAAGGGATGTATCTATGGACTATACTACAGAATGCCAGAATAGAGGGGAAGGCCTAGCCTATCGAAGACTAGCATATTCAAGCATCTTGCAGCATTTAGAAGAGTACATAATAGCATATTATAATTAGCAAGTATGTTGTAACATTAGCGCCCAGAGATCCTTTCTCGACTCCCTGCGAGAAAGCAATCCCGGAGCCATCATAACCATTACATGCCTCAGCATCCAGTTCTAGTTGTATCGATCGGCATACAACTCTGAGCGTCCGTTACCGTGGATACGGCTATTCGAATAGATCAAACTTCCCTGCAGGGGTGCACCAACTTACCCAACACGCTCGATTAACTTTGGCCGGACACACCATCAGGTCATGACCGGCCTCGGCTGATCGACACACCGTAGTCCTACCTAGGCTCTACAGAGAGGTCCCCGCCGGTCTACATCCTAAGTGCTCAGGGGTCTTGGGCCCATCGCCCTTTGCACTCCGGGTCGTTGTGTGCAGGGTGAATACCAGCGCCAACTCTCTCCTGGATGGCACGATCCGACCGTGCCACAATGCTGAACTGGACGTCTGCCAGAGCTTTCGGAAGAATCGTACGACGCCGAGTGCCCATACTTATTCCCGTCGCCCCGTCTCGTGGACTTACGGCAAGGGCCCGGAATGCCCGGCCGTGCCACGTAGAAAACTAGAAGTTACCCTCCAGGTCAACCCGACTTCACATCAACTCGCGGGTATACCTCAGGGCCGACCCGACTTCAACATGTTCCTGTGGTAAAGTCAAAGTAACCGTGTGTCCAAAACACCAAGGGGGGTCCGAGGAATCACCCTCAATGGAATCCACCTGATGTAATCGTCAAAGCGAACTAGGAGGAATCACCCTCGAGATTCACGCTTGAGGTGTTGCACGACAAAGTCGTATCAGAAGTGGTGAAGGAGGAATCACCCTCGATGACCACGACCGAATAGCTACACTACAGAGTTATCATCAGGAGTGCGTTATGAGGTATCACCCTCCGCACTCGATAGGAGCTCTGCAAATTCGTACAACTAAAGGGGGTGAGGTGATGTGCGGTGTCGGGCCATGGACGTCGATCACGTTGATCGAGTCATGAAAGACAAAGCAGGGGCAACTGGGACAAGGTGAGGGGTCACTGATGGATCACTATCCAACCTATACTAAGCATATAGGATAAGCAGGTAAGTAACAATAGCAGGTTACAAAAGCGGGCTATGCATCAGAATAGGAGCAATCAATTATAGTAGCAAAATCTAATGCAAGCATGAGAGAGAATGGAATAGGTGGTATGGAAATGGTCAAGGGGGGTTTGCTTGCCTGGAAGCTCTGCTAAAAAGGAAGAAGGGTCGTCGGTGACGTAGCCGATCACAGTGGCATCAGCAGCGATCTAGGGGTCTACCGGAGAGAAGAGGGGGAAGAAACGATAAGTATAAAGCAAACAGATGCATGACATGACAACAGGCAAAGCTAGGGGTGATCTATCACAGTGCTACACGATACCGGCAAAGGGGGAAAAACATCCGGGAATGTTTTCCCGAAGTTTGCCATTTTCGGACAGATGAAACGAAGGGGACGGTTCCATGTTCGCTATGCTAGGGGCATGTGACAGATGAACGGTCTGCATATTCAGATTCGTTGGATTTTTCTGAGCAACTTTCATATATAAATTATTTTCATCGGAGATACAGATTATTTTATCTTAATTTTTCAAAGTTTTAAACATTTTCTGAAATTACAGGTTTAATTTAATTCGAATTTAAAAAAAGAAAATACCTTTTATACTCAGACTGAGCCAGCCACAGTCAATGACATGTGGGGCCAGTCAAAGCCCAGTCAGCAGTCAACAGAGTTGACCACTGACCAGTCAAACCGATAGGTGGGACCCACCTGTCATACACAATAGTTAATTAGGTTTTACTAATTGAAATAATTAGCTATGTGGGACCCTACTATTAGTGAATGACTAAACTAACAGAGTAATTAATAGATTTAATTAGTAGTTTAATTAATTTATAAAAACGTTTGAAACTCCTGGGCTCGCATGTCAGCGAACCAGAGGCGCACAGTCAGCAGGGTTGACTGGGTCAACCCGGTCAACGGACCCACTGGTCAGTGGCCGAGGGCGTGCCACGTGGCCGCCACGCCAGCGCCGGCTGCCAGAGTTGCTCCGGCGAGCCCGAACGCGGCGGTGCTCGTCGAGAGGCGGTCGGGATCAGGCTACCGGGCACCGTTTGGCACACGGGGCGGCTCTTTCGAAAGGGCGGACGGAGCCACGTCGTTTGGTGGCGGTGGCTTGGCCGGAGGAGGCCGGGAACGACGGCGGTGGCAAGCACGGGCGGCGGCGGCGTTCAGGACCTCGTTCGAATCGCCGCGGGAGCGGCCTAGGGGACCAACGCGTGTAGGGGAACGCGACAGAAAACGAAAAATTTCGGTATAGCGAGCACGCCCAGGACCACTATGGAGACTGCATACAAGGTTTGATCTGATCCGTACCGACTCGAAGCGCAGCGGAAGAAGAGTCGGTGGAGATCATTGGTGCAGATCCCCGCAGCTAGGATTTACAACCTCCCAACCGCGAGGATGTACTCCCTCGTCGGACAGCCCTTCGGGAGGCGGTCGGACAGTCCCCCGGACGATGTCGCGGACAGCCCTTCGGGAGGACCCTCGAAACTCGAACGGAGACTCAGACAGCCCTTCGGGAGGACACTCGAACAGCCCCTCGGGCAAAAGACCGAAACTACGACCTCTCTACGGGGTTGCACACATACGGTGTCAGCTATCCGGCAGGGCTTCGCCGTCCAGAACTAGTTCCTGCCGGAACCCAGACAGCCTTTCGGCTCTACGAAACTCTTTTCGTGGGAGGGAGAGAAGAAGCCAGATAATGCATGGCATGTGTACGAGAGCAAGGGATGAAGAGATGGCAGCCCCCATCTCCTCTATTTATAGGAAACCCAAGGGGTAGGGTGGTTTTACAAGAAAACCCAAAATGCACATGGATGAAGTCCTTCCACAAGGACCCAAGTGAGAAATCAAGGGACAAGTGGGGGCTCCAAGGAGGAGCCCCCATGTGGCCGGCCATCTCCTTGTAGGGGCCCCCCAAGGGGGCCTCATCCATCCATGTCACCCCCAAAAATATCTTGGGACAAATCCCAAAAATAATGGCTTTCCAAAAAATAACCATAAAGCTGATTTTCACTATTCACGACGACATTTTTCAGCGTCCGTTCGAACTGAAAATATTTATGTGGGCTTAGAACATTTCCAGTACCCACTAAAATAATTTTCAACGCGTTCTGGAACAATTCCCGTTTAGTGATTTTCATCTGCGAAAAGCATCTGAAGTGGTTCCGGCAGCTCCGGAACATTTCCGGTTTTTCTTCCAGAAAATTCCCAGAAGTTTCCAGAATGATTCTGGCACCCCCCAAGAATTATTAGGCATGTGCCGAAACCATTTTGACTTAATGGTATCCCCTGAAACAACTTTTCAGTTTCACCGAAACTCATCCGGTGTTCTCTCTGCGGAACTTTTCCGCTGTCCGAAACTTTTTCGGTGTCCGAAACTTTTTCTGTGATTTTCTCTCAGACTCCCTGTCTAGTATTCAGCAGATAGATGACCCTTAAGCGTGTGACCCTATAGGTTCGGTGAAGCATAGACATGACCTGGAACCCCTTCCGATCAATGATCAACATCGGAGCCGTGGACACCCATATTGACCCCTATACCCACACGAATGAATATTCGAGTGAACCTCCAGTTGCCGTGAGCTATTCCTGTTGCTTCGCGATATGTCACAAAACACCCGAGGTGAGATTTATTGCACCCCCGTGGATCAACAATTTGTCCACTATGCAAGTTACCTCGTTACCGGTTTTGTTCTCTTTTCTCGTTTTCGTGTTTCGGTATCCCAGTGATCAAATCACAAGTTGTTTGGCCAGACGATGATGGATACCGTTTCACCGAGAGGGCCCGAGTATATCTCTCCATCGTCGGAGGATCAAATCCCAATCTTGAGCTATCTCGTTACTTGCCATACTTTTCCGTGAACCCGTAAGCCGCCGTAATAGCCACCCAGTTACGGATGACGTTTAACAAACCCCAAAGTTCACGAAGCAAGTATGAAGGAACTCGATACTCTCATGGTCTAAGGAATTATGCAAACATTAACTTCTCTGTGTTATAAACCATTAACTTGTGACGAATGCATCTCATAGCATAACATCAATTTGGGTCGATTCAACACAAGTGTTCTACCAACAATTTGTGCCCTCAAAATTGCCGGCATAGACATGCCCATGATAAGGAAAACAGGATCATCATGCAATACTCGAGCCAGTCATAGAGGCTTGACCAGGAATACATTTTTCCGTTTATTATCCCACACGTGCACATGAGTTTCCCTCCAAGCCTCGTTTTATTGTAGACTCGAGAATCATTGCAGTTATAGCATGGAACATAAACTTTCATTACAAACCAGGAGATACAAAATAACTGATATTACTGCCTCTAGGGCATATCTCCTACAACGCGGGCACGGGGCGGCGCTGCGGACGCTCTGGAGCGCGCCCAAAGCAGCCGCAGGCGCCCAGGAGCGTGCACGGCGCACAGACAGCGGCCATGGCGGGCGGCGGACTCGGGGCTCAGCAACGGAGTAGCTAGGGGACGTCGTAGCTCCGAGGAAGAGGGGGAAGACCGCGGGCTCACCGTGGTCCTGCAGGTGTGCGTGAGTGGGTTTGGGGGGCTCGAGGTCGCCGGATTTGGCTCGGCAACCAGCGGAGCAGAGGAGGAAGGAGGGCTCGGGGCGGCGTCGCGAGGCGTCCGGGTCCTTGTGGCTCATCGTAGAGGAAGAAGAGAATGCGTCGGGGCCCATGGGCAACCTGGCAGCGCTCGGGGTGGCCGGTGGTCGCGGCAACGGCGACGGCACGGCGACGGCAGCAAGCGGACGAGCTCGGGGAAGGGGATATGGCGAGAGGGGAACGCGTGGGAGAGGGGGGAAGTGGATGAGAGCGGGAGAGGGGACCAATGAGGCTACGGGGGGTGGCCTTATCTCGCCGGCGCTGTAGCGGCGCAGGGATGGCGAGCAGGCTCGGTGGGGACGAGCCGGAGCGGCCGGTCGGTTGAACAAGGGGGAGAGGAGAGAGACGACCGAGGAAGGGAAAGAGTGGGCTCGGGTGGGCCGCAACCTGGGGGGCAGGGGGCTTTTCTCTTTTTACATTTTCTTTTTCTTTTTATTTGTTTTCTGTTTTCATTTCTTTTTAAAACAAAAACTGTTTTATAAAATATATAACTTGCTCCTAAATTAGTATAACAAATTAGACCAGTGCCACAATTAGTTTAGCATTTTTATAATTTAAATAGCATTTAAATAATTGTTTTAACCACTATTTTGATTATTTTAGGGCATTAAAAATACTTTATAAAACATGGCTTTCAACATGAAAAATAACCAGATATTATTTGCCACACTTTGAACATTTTAGTTTTCATGTTTGACAAATTTGAATTTTTGGCTTTGAATTTGAATAGTGATTTGGATCGAGTGAGGATTAGCAACAGTAATGTGATGATATGGCACCATTAGCAGGGGATTACTGTAGCTTAATTATCCTGGCGTTACAATAAAATAGCATATTAATGCATATAAAACATTCAAGATGGATAATATAATAGCATGAAACAATAAAAAATTATAGATACGTTGGAGACGTATCAGTTAGGAACAATACTATATTGGGATATTTACACGAAGGTGATACATTAACACTGTGTGTCTTGCAGGCCATCCGTTAAACATTCTATAGCACATACTTCTTGTCAAAAGTGATAATTCAATCAATACTGTCAACATAAACAACATCAACATATTTGGAATTTTAATTGCATTCAAACATGATTCGGGTCCATTATATTGCAAGATCTACAAGATCACTCAAATGGATCACATTGCAACAGTCAACCAACAACTAAGATAATAACAACCCTGCAACTAAACCAACCAGAAAGATCATCATGCCATAAAACACACATCTATACATGAGAATCATGTTTTTCTCTCACATATTGCCCTAATTTCTGAAATTACTATGCATTCTTCTTGTTATTGATAGGACACCACAACCTTGCTTGCCCACCTCTCCTTGAAAGCTCTCCACCGTAAAATGATGGTGAAGCACTCGAGGGCAACACCATTGTTATTGTCGCCGCCAATCGCCGCTCGAGTCGGAACCCTAATTTTGTTCCCCACCTCGCCTGGTATGTATCCGTGGTTGGGTGTGAGAGATAACACACACGTGGCGCCATTTATTCGGTCCGAGTCAGCAAAACCTGGTGCCATGTCACAAAATCCACTCCTAAAACGTCGTGAAGGGCGCCAATGACCAAGATCAAAGAGTGTGAGATGTCTTCCCTAAAAAAAAGCGTGTGCCGTGTCAATTTCGGGGATTCAGGTGTGAGAGTTTGATCCGAACAAAACGCGAGTTTAAAACGGACTTTATTCGTGTTATACATAGGTGTTCGCTGACCCATCACTTGCGCGGGTGCAAACCAGGCGAGATGCTGCCGTGGCAGAGGACAGGCAGAGGGCTCGCCGGGGGACAACGTTGATCGCGTACGTACCATGCACCTGAAGGCGAATTATTTTCTCTCTTCCTTTTACGTTAATTATTAACAGGGGAGGTTCCACTGGGAAGCACGAAGCCATAAACACTAACAACGTACAGGAACCAAACGGAAACGAAAGCGATACTGCTGGCAAGTGGGAGTGATCCATGGCATTAACAAAACAGAGACTGGGATTGTGATCTGGGGCTGGTTCTCTGCACCTGGCGTGAGTGACGACTGACGAGGAAGCCGGCAGGCGCGAAGAAGTAGCCCGTGCCACGTGCGCGAGGAAGTCTCTCCGCGGGGTGATTGCTCAGTTTCGGTATTCGGCGACTCTGTCCATGCCCACAATGACACATCTTCTTGTCGTACTACTCCCTCCTTATTTTAGAGATTTCAAATGAACTATCATATACAATGTATATAGACATATTTTAAAGTATAGATTCACTCATTTTGCTTTTTATGTAGTCACTTGTTGAAATTTTTAGAAAGACAAATATTTAAAAACAGAGAGTATATCCTACTCAGCCGCCGTCGGACAGAGAGGGTAGAGTGTTGAGTGTTGACTAGGTACCTACGAATGTGAACACCAACGGCGCCAGGTCAAGTCAAGGTGAAACTAGACATTTTAGGTGTCAAAAAAGAGTGGTGAAAGTAGACATCTCTTAAAGCATCTCCGCTCGTTTGCCCCTGCCCCCCCCCCCCGCCCCTTTTTTTCGCCGCTTGGGGGGCACCGGCGAATTTTTGGTCCCGGGGGGCCAAAAATTTTCCATTCGTTGCGCCCCCCAGGAGCAGTGTTGGCGCTCACGGAGGCAGCGGCATTTCGTCGAGCAGGTCGCAGACGGCGTCGTGGCGGCCCTCGCGGCGGAGCACACGGGCGAGCATGGGCGGCCGTACTCCCTGTCGTGCGCGGCCACGGGCACGGACCCCTCCTCGGCGCCCTTCCAGGCGTCCTCGCAGCTCTCCGACGCGCCCAGCGCCACCATGAGCTGCTGCAGGGCCTTGCCGTACACGCGGGCCTGCAGATTGTCGAGCGCGTCCCGGAGCAGGTCCGCCACGCCGCCGTACCGCTCCAGGCAGTGGTCGTACCGGGCGCTCGGCCAGGTCGGAGATCTTGGACTCGATGGAGGCGGCGTGGTCGATGGCAAGCTTCGTGGCCAGGACGGCCAGGTCGTGGATGCCGGCGGCGTCGCAGCTGCGCGGGTTGACGGAGAGCGACGCGCATGCACACTGCTTCCAGCCCGTGCAAGAAGGACGGCAGGTGGAGGTTTGGCATGCTGGACACGAGCTCCACCAGTCACGGGCACACGCGCTTCACGTTCTGGAGGTTGGGCATGCTGGAGGTTGGCTCCACCAGCCACGGGCACACTCGCCGACGCACAGCTGCTTGCCCCTGCCGACCGTCAATGGCGCGCGCTGGCGTGTGCGAGGTCGAAGATGCAGGTGCCGGCTTCGAGGGAGCTGCAGCTGGTGTGCCTCGAACAAGGATGGCAGGTCCGGCGTCGACGAGGACCAGCGGCGCGCCCCGGGGCTGGGCGGACGGGCTCTCCACGGAGGACCTCGGCTGCGTGCGTGCCCCGTCGGCTCCGTCCTCCGGCGACGAGGCTGAGGCGGCCGGGCGGCCGGGCTGCAGGGAGCACGGCCGGGCGGCTGGGTGTGGGCGGCCCTCCGGCGACGGACACGAGAGCGGAGCGGCGTGCCAGGCGGTGGGGACGGGAGCGGAGGGCTTCCATGCCGTGTCCGTGTGTGCGTGGAGGGAGAGAGAGAAGAGGGAGCACGTGGGCGGGCCAGTGAGGAAAAGTGAGGGGACAAGAGAGAGACGCTGGCAGGTGGGCCAGCGCCTACAAAACGGCGAAATTAGGCCCCTCGGGAGCCCCCCGGTGCGCTGGGTGTGGCATGGGAAGGATGAGCGTAACGTATTTTGTTTCGTTAGGAAGGATGAGCAGCATACATTTTTTGGGGGGACATAAAATTGTTATTGGAATTCTCTCCTTCTTCTTTTGAGGGTGGAGTTGTTATTGAAATTCGTATGGAAAAGTGTTTACATGTCATATATCACAAGACATAACACATGATGGTGTGTAATTGTTGATCAAAGGCTTTTCCTTTGACACAAAACGCACCATGTATTTTGAAATGGATGGACTACGATAGAACAAAATAAAATCAACTAGAATTATAACAAAATAAAACACACCATGTATTTTGAAATGGATGGACTACAGTGAAACAAAATAAAATCAACTAGAATCAACTAGTTCCGCAACTGCTTCCCCGAACCCTGAATCTGAGTGAGAAAATTATGCAAAGAATACACTTCCCAATGGCCAATGGACGTCGCGAAGTTCAACAATAGTATAGAACTTCCTCTAATTGGCTTCACTTAAAGTTGGTTTGACGTGTGTCTGCTTAGTCCAATGTCCAGTCGAATAAAATGCACGGGTTTGGATTTCTTCATTCCGACAAGAGGTAAGGCAGGGGGACCAGTTGTCCTCCTACTTGTTTGTCACAGATGGCCTCTCAAGCACTTCGAACAACGAAATTGATCATGTAGATATTAGTAGGGATGTAGGCGGATGTGTCTGCGACACCTGCAACCGCCTACAAAGACAAAAATAAGCTAATTGGTACTGCTTAAAAACCAAGCTAATACAGAAATCATCGACACGGTTCGCGCCCGCCTACATGCTTAGACATTAGCCCATTTTTCAAGGTTTCTGCTTTCTCTTCGCCAACGATGGTCTTCTTTTTAACAAAATTTCATATTAGCAAGCAACCTAGTCTAGCGAGGGTTGGATCTTTACGAGAGAAGCACATGTCAGCTTCTTAGTCCAAAAAAGAACTCAATCCTTTTCTATGAAATGTGCCCAATCGACATGTAAGAAAAACTTATTTACTTATTGCGTTAAAAGAACAAATTAAGCAGACTGTCATGGTTACAAATGCAACTTACAAAGAGAAGCTTTTGGAACTGCCAACAACTCCTGAAGGCCACATGAAAGTAGTCATTTTAATATCTTATGGAGATATACGGCTTAACAATACTGATTTAACATATCTCATGCAGACCCACACAGATGGAGAAAGAAGGTGCGATACCATGCTGCCAAAAGATAGGGGTCGTTCTTTTGGCATCTTAAAAAATAAGACGTCTTCTTCCCAGCTTTTTTGTGCCTCCTCCTCATCTTTTTCTATAAGCCGCTCTATTACTCATGGGCTTTGAAGTTAATTATAGGATAACTAATTTTGAAGTTTAAAAAAATAGAGGGCAGCTTATTTTTTAAGTTGGGAAGAGGCAACTTATTTTTTAAACCGCCCACGAGAGCCGGGTCTATTACTACACAGGAAGCTCCAAATACAGAGAACTTATACTTGCGCAAAAAAATATACGGAGAACTTTTTTTTTTTGCGGGGAATATACAGAGAACTTATACGTAGTACGCGGCAAGCTACCATCGCGAAACCACGTGAAGATTCTCTTCTCTACCTACCGACAAAGATTGCTCTGTTTTCTGGTATTTCCCGACCTGCCTCATTTTATCGTTTACGTGGAGGGGACTAGTGAGGCACAAGTCAGCCTGACGCTTTTATACGTATACAGTGACACATCGTGTTGGTATGTCGGGAAAAATAAATATGCTCGCCGTCATTGTCATCAGTCATCCCCTCCACGGCGCGGACCACCGGGCGAGATGCTGCCGGCTGGCCGCCGCCGCCGCCGGGTAGACAGACAGAGCCGGGGCGCCGTTGACCGTGCACGTATCCATGTGAGCACGAGAGGGATCCGTTTCACGATTCTCGGGGAGGAACGGAACCTCCCAGTCCGCGGCACCATTGCGAAGCACGGGACAGTGAGCACTACAGTGACAACGCCGAAAGCCATACTGCATGCAGATGCAGCGAACGATCTAGCACTGGCATGCCCGTGGAACGAGTCGGGCGTGTCCCGCTGGTCGGGTCAAGGAAAGAGACACATCTCTGACTGTCGATCCTGTTGTATTCTGTCTAGACCGTCGCTGTTTTCTACTGTAAACCCTTCGTGCATCACGCACTTACCAATCGTGGTTTGGTCAGCTATCTTCTTACAAATACAATGTTATTTGTAAGAAATGATGTTTCTTTTCTTCTTCTTCTTCTTCTTCTTCTTCTTGTCTTTTGGTTGTGTGCATCCGTAATGTCTTTTATGATATTGTGTTGTTGCAGAGGCCGGGTGTAATTGGTATCTCCGTGATATTAATATATTCTCTTTGTCGAAATAAATGATGTTTCTTAGCCAGACATGCGTAAGACAGTAGCACAATGTCTTTGTGGGATCATGATCCACCTATGTTTCATCGGCCTGATAGTAGAGCAGACGCACAAGGTGCCTCATTGTGGTCCGACCCAGTTCGACGTTCGCGGTGAGCATATGCAGATTTTCCTACGACTTTTTTCCATTTTGTACCGGTTTTCATTCTGTTTTTTCTTTTATAATAAAAACAATATTTAGAAATATGTGTAATACATTTTTTTATTACAGATATATATTCCTAAAAAAGTGTTGGACAATTATTTCGAAAAAATGTGAATAATTAAAAGGAAAAAACATGTACTTTAACAAATCACATGGGAATTTTTTTAAATGTGTCAATACATTACTAAAATTTGCCAGAGCATATTTTTTAAACGGGGAATATTTTCTAAACTACGTCTAACATTTTTGAAGATGCTTGGCCCTTTAAAAAGTTCTTGGACATTTACAGAAATAACATAGACTTTTCAAAAAAATGTGGAAAATTTAATCAAGCACTTGATATTTCCAGAAATGTCTTGATCATTTTTTAAAAGATGTGTGGACACTTAAAAAACAAAAAATAAGAAAACCAAATAAATGAAGAATAGAAAAAAGAAAAAGGCAATAAGAAAACCCAGAATGCAAAAAGAGAACTGAAATAATAGAAACAAACAATGAATGATAGAAAAAGAAAAATAAAAGAATTGAACCACTGAAAAACCTAATGCATATTTTCATGGGTAACGAGAAGGAATGTTGCTGTAAAAGGCCGGCTCAGTCGCAGCAACCTCATGCGTTTCGTCGACATTTGGACACAACGAGTGTTATATATATATATATATATATATATATATATATATATATATATATATATATATATATATATATATATATATATATATATTCTCTTCACACTTGCTTAAATAAATGTATTCCCTTTACACGTTATTCTGAGAGCTCCTAATCAGTGCCTTTTCCGCTGATTAGTCTATCTGGCACCCGCAACACGCCTTAGCAGGCTGCATTCACAAAGCTCACACGTCGACTGTTTCTTTTGTTAGTAGGTTCAGGTTAAATGTTTCTTTCGTTCGGTCGTTCATGATCTCTTTTTTTTCGTTGGTAGCTGTCCAGAAATAAAGCTTGAAACTTCAAAATTGTTCTTAGATTTGAAAAAATACACAAATATAGAAATTCCAAGGATTTGAAAGACATTCATGGATTTGAAAAAAGTTCATGAAATTGAAAAGGTTCAAAGATTTGAAAAAGTCCACGGATTAGAAACAGTTCACAGATTTGAAAAAAAACATGAAATTGAAGAACATCAGCAAATTAGAAAATTTCACGAATTTGAAAAAAGATCTTGAGTTTAAAAAATGTTCACGGATATTAATAAGTTCGTTGATGTTGAAAAAGTTAATAAAATGGAAAAAAATTGACTAATTTGAGAAAAATCACGGATTTGAAAAGGTTCATATATGTTAAAAAACTTATGAAATTTGGAAAGAAAAAAGTTCTCAATTTTTATTAAAAAGTTCCACGATAAAATATCATGATATTTTAAAAATGTCCGTGAACTTGAAAAAGTTCACAAGTTCAAAAAAAGGCCGTCAAATTTGAAAAAAGTTTACCCATTCAAAAAATAGTAGTGGATTTTGAAAAAAAACTTTGTGTCTTTGAAAAAGTACATAGACTTAAAACAAAGTTCACAAAACTGAAAAAAGTTCATACATTGGAGACAAAAGTTCATGAAACAAAATGAAAGAACGAATAAAAAAAGATAAAATGACGGAAGCTTCTCAAAACCGGACGGAAGCTTGTAGAAGCTTCACAAAATCATCATGCAACACTCGAGCTAGTCTTAGACGCATGACTAGTAATCAATATTGTCATTTATTATTCCACACATGCACATGAGTTTTCCTTTGAGCCTCTTGGATATACAGACTCAAGAACCATTACAATTATAACACAAAGCATAAACATAATTATGAACAAGGGAATATTATCTCTAGGGAATATTATCCTCCGTGAACAGATTTTATGACTAGGGAATATTTTCTCTAGGGAATATTATTTTCTCTAGGGAATATTATCTCAACAGATTTGCCTCCATGAACAAGGTCCTAATCACACTAATCCCTAAAAGCCCTGATGACGAGGACATTGGACACTTTCATCCTATCAGTCTTCTGCACATTTTCTCAAGTTTGTGGTCAAAATCCAGATCATCAGAGTGCGTGCTCAGATGAATGTGCTAGTCAGAGCTGACTAATACGTCTCAAACGTATCTATAATTTTTTATTATTTCATGCTATTTTGTTGTTAATTTTATATATTTTGTTAGCAATTTATATTTTTTTATGGACTACCCTATTAATTTAGTGCCTAGTGTCAGTTTATGTTTTCTGCTTGTTTTTGGTTCCATGGGAAATCAGTATCTACAAATGTCAAAATACGTTGCCGATTTAACATGATTTTTTTGGCGACAAACGCAGGAAGCTTCGGAAGAGATCGACACGAGCCTTGACGGACCCACAAGGATGTGCCCGTTGGGTCCTCGGTTACGACCTTACTCCAATTCCACCGCTATAATTCGCTATAAATATCGAAACCAACTGTCATACCTTCGGAAGAATTTTATCGTCGCTGCAAGCCTCTGTTTCGAAGAGATCTCATCTGAAGCCCTATTCTGGAGCCGTACCGGAGGGGAAGCCATTGCCGGAGACCTCTTCATCAACCTTGCTGCCTCCATGACCACGTGTGAATAGTTCCTTGAGGACCTACTTGTCCATACTAGTACTAGTAGCTAGATGATTCTCTTTTTTTTCTTTTGGATCTTCAATACCATGTTCAACTCCTTCCATGTGTAATTGAGATCAATCGATGTAATTCTATGGTGTGTTTGTTGGAACACGATGAATTATGAGCTTATGATCAGATTGTTCATTGAATATTATTAAACCTTTTGAAGTTTCTTTGATGTATAATTAATTAGTTATGTATGCTTTTCGATCTATTTGTCTTCTCTTGCCAAGGTTCAATCTTGCGGTGCTCTAACCCAGTGACAATAAGTGCCAACACACGTATTGTAATGTTGCCACTAAGGATAAAATGACGGGGGTTTAATATTTTTGCTATATTTTTTCTATCTACATTATGTAATCTTGTTTATTGCAATACTTTGTTTCTTGTAAACATAATAGATGCATGCTGGATGGCAGCCTTGCGGTGTGATACGTCTCCGACGTATCTATAATTTATGAAGTATTCATTGTTGGGGAACGTAGCATGCAATTTCAAAAAAATTCCTACGCTCACGCAAGATCTATCTAGGAGATGCATAGCAACGAGAGGGGAAGAGTGTGTCCACGTACCCTCGTAGACCGAAAGCGGAAGCGTTTGTTAACGCGGTTGATGTAGTCGAACTTCTTCTCGTTCCGACCGATCAAGCACCGAACGTACGGCACCTCCGAGTTCTGCACACGTTCAGCTCGATGATATCCCTCGAACTCTTGATCCAGCAAAGTGTCAAGGGAGAGTTCCGTCAGCACGACGGCATGGTGACGGTGATGGTGAAGTGATCCGCGCAAGGCTTCACCTAACCACTACGTGAATATGACCGGAGGCGTAAACTGTGGAGGGGGGCGCCGCACACGGCTAACAATTGTTGGTGTGTGTTCTAAGCGCCCCCTCCCCACGTATATATAGGTGGGAGGGGGAGGGGAACAGCCTTGGGGCGCCCCAAGTAGGAGGAATCCTACTTGGGGGCCTATTCCAATTCGCCCCCCCCCCCCTTTCCATAAGTGCCGGAGAGGGAAGGAAAGGGGGGGGGGGAGAAGGAAGTAGTACTTCCTACTATTCCTTTCCCCTTCCCCTCTTTCCTTCTCCCCCTTTGGCCGGCCCATATGTGGGGGCGCACCAGCCCCTTGTGGCTAATGCGTGTCTCCTCTTGGCCCATAAGGCCCATATCTTTTGCCGGGGGTGCCCGGAACCCCTTCCGGTGACCCGATATGTACCCGGTACCCTCCGGAACACTTCCGGTGTCCGAATACTATCGTCCTATATATCAATCTTTACCTCTCGACCATTTCGAGACTCCTCGTCATGTCCGTGATCTCATCCGGGACTCCGAACAACATTCGGTCACCAATCACATAACTCATATAATACAAAATCGTCATCGAACGTTAAGCGTGCGGACCCTACGGGTTCGAGAACTATGTAGACATGACCGAGACACCTCTCCGGTCAATAACCAATAGCGGAACCTGGATGCTCATATTGGTTCCCACATATTCTACGAAGATCTTTATCGGTCGTACCGTAATGACAACATACGTTATTCCCTTTGTCATCGGTATGTTACTTGCCCGAGATTCGATCGTCGGTATCTTCATACCTAGCTCAATCTCGTTACCGGCAAGTCTCTTTTACTCGTTCTGTAATGCATCATCCCGCAACTAACTCATTAGTCACATTGCTTGCAAGGCTTCTTATGATGTGCATTACCGAGAGGGCCCAGAGATACCTCTCCGATACTCGGAGTGACAAATCCTAATCTCGATCTATGCCAACCCAACAAATACCTTCGGAGATACCTGTAGAGCATCTTTATAATCACCCAGTTACGTTGTGAAGTTTGATAGCACACAAGGTATTCCTCCGATATCCGGGAGTTGCATAATCTCATAGTCAAAGGAATATGTATATGTCATGAAGAAAGCTGTAGGAATAAAACTGAACGATCATTATGCTAAGCTAACGGATGGGTCATGTCCATCACATCATTCTCCTAATGATGTGATCCCGTTCATCAAATGACAACACATGTCTATGGTTAGGAAACTTAACCATCTTTGATTAACGAGCTAGTCTAGTAGAGGCTTACTAGGGACACGGTGTTTTGTCTATGTACCCACACATGTATTAAGTTTCCGGTTAATACAATTCTAGCATGGATAATAAACATTTATCAAGAATAAGGAAAAATAACAACTTTATTATTGCCTCTAGGGCATATTTCCTTCATTCATGCTATGTTTACAACAATTTTATATGGTTTTGGTATGATTTTATTAGAACTAACCCGGACTGACGTTGTTTTCAGCAGAACTACCGTGGTGTCGTTTTTGTACAGAAATAAAAGTTCTCGGAATGGGATGAAAATTTACAGTGATTTTTATGGACCAAAAGAGACCCCCGAAGCACCGGAGCTGGACCAGAA
This sequence comes from Thinopyrum elongatum, assembly GCA_011799875.1. Classification (NCBI taxonomy): domain Eukaryota; kingdom Viridiplantae; phylum Streptophyta; class Magnoliopsida; order Poales; family Poaceae; genus Thinopyrum; species Thinopyrum elongatum. The sequence goes on along the minus strand of CM022301.1, from coordinate 553,853,989 downwards.
GAGTCCCGAGGAGACCACAAGCCAGGGGGGTGCCCTACCCCCTGGGCGCGCCTCGAGGGTTTGTGGACCCCTCGGGCACCTCCTTGACTTGTTTACGACGCCAAAAATTCTTATAAATATAGAAACCTCTGAAAAGAACCCTAGATCAGAAATTCCGCCGCTGTAAGCCTCTGTAGCCACAAAAAACCAACCGGGAGCCCGTTCCGGCACCCTGCCGGAGGGGGAAACCATCACCGGAGGCCATCTTCATCATCCCGGAGGTCTCCATGACGAGGAGGGAGTAGTTCAGCCTCGGGGCTGAGGGTATGTACCAGTAGCTATGTGTTTGATCTCTCTCTCTCTCGTGTTGTTGATTTGGCACGATCATGATGTACCGCGAGCTTTGTTATTATAGTTGGATCATATGGTGGTCTTCCCTCTCTACCTTCTTATGATGAATTGAGTCTTGCTCTTTGAGGTTTCGTTATGTTGGATTGAGTATTGGATTTGAGAACACTTGATGTATGTCTTGCGATGGGATATCTGTGGTGACAATGGGATGTTCTATTGATTCACTTGATGTAAGTTTTGGCACTCAACTCGCGGATTCCCGAGGTGACATTGGGGTAATCTATGCATAGGGGTTGATGCACGTTTTCGTCCTACGTTCTCCAATAGAAACTTTGGAGTGATTCTTTGTTGCACGTTGAGGGATTGCCATACGATTTAGTTATGTTATCATTGTTGAGAGAATTTGCACTAGTGAAAGTATGAACCCTAGGCCTTGTTTCCAAGCATTGCAATACCGTTTTTGCTCACTTTTGTTACTAGTTACCTTGCTGTTTTTATATTTTCAGATAACAAAAACCTATATCTACTATCCATATTACACTTGTATCACCATCTCTTCGCCGAACTAGTGCACCTATACAATTTAACATTGTATTGGGTGTGTTGGGGACACAAGAGACTCTTTGTTATTTGGTTGCAGGGTTGTTTGAGAGAGACCATCTTCATCCTACGCCTCCCACGGATTGATAAGCCTTAGGTCATCCACTTGAGGGAAAATTGCTACTGTCCTACAAAACTCTGCGCTTGGAGGCCCAACACGAGTCTACAAGAAGAAGGTTGCGTAGTAGACATCAAACTCTTTTCTGGCGCCGTTGCCGGGGAGGTGAGTGCTTGAAGGTATATCTTTAGATCTTGCAATTGAATCTTTTAGTTTCTTTTTTTATCACTAGTTTAGTGTATAAAAGAAAACTACAAAAAAATGGAATTGAGGTTGCCTCATATTATTCATCTTTATATGTCTTTCTTGAAAATGATGGAAAGGAAAATTGTGCTCAATTGATAGAAGAAGAATTTAATAAAATGCTTGGCACAAAATCTTTGAATGATGAGCATGATTGCAATGTTGTTGGTATGAATTCTTTGAATATCCATGATGCTAATGATATGCAAAGCTATAAGCTTGGGGATGCTATATTTGATGAAGATGATATTTTTAGTCCCCCAAGTTTTGATGAGCAAGTTTATTATGATGAAAGCATGCCTCCAATTTATGATGATTATATTAATGAAAGTGGGTTTGGAAGAGTGTCAACTCTAGGTAATAATGATCCCACTATTTTGGAGGGTGTTGAATCTTTTCACAATATTGATAAAAGTGGATTTGGAGAGGTCATGACTTTATTTAGTGATGAATCCACAATTTTGGAAGAGGTTCCAATTGATTATGAGAACAAAGTTGCTATCTATGATGATTATTGTGATGACATGTATGGTATAAAGAATAATGATAACCATGAAACTTGTCATCATGATTTTAATTTTCACTTGGATTATGCCTCACATGATAGTTATTTTATTGAGTTTGCTCCCACTACTATTCATGAGAATAAATTTGCTTATGTGGAGAGTAATAAAATTTCCATGCTTGTGGATCATGAAAAGAATGCTTTATGTGATAGTTATATTGTTGAATTCCTTCATGATGCTACTGAAAGTTATTATGAGAGAGGAACATATGCTTTTATATATCTCAATAATATCAAGTTTCCTCTCTATGTGTTGAAAGTTTTGAAGTTATGCTTGTTTTGCCTTCCTATGCTAGTTGATTCATGTTCCCATAATTTGTTTGCTCACAAAATCCCTATGCATAGGAAGTGGGTTAGGCTTAAATGTGCTAGTCATATTCTTCATGATGCTCTCTTTGTGTTTCAATTCTTATCTTTTATGTGAGCATCATTGAAATCATCATGTCTAGCTAAAAAGGCATTAAAGAAAAGCGCTTGTTGGGAGACAACCCAATATTTACCCCTACTGTTTTTGTGTGTTCACATGATTAATCTACTGTAGTAATCATGTTTTATAGCTTTCGTTTCAATAAAGTTCCAAGTAAAGCCTTTGGGATAGTGTGGCTGATAGTTGATTTGATTATGTGCAAAAAAAACAGAAACTTTTACGTCCAGTAACATAATTGTTAAAATTCACTGGAATGTGGAAAAACTCTGAATTTTTTACAGAGGATTTTTATAAAAATTGTCTACATTGTCCTAATGTTTCAGAATTTGTGGAGTTACAGAAGTATGATTTCAACTCAGATCTTCATAGACTGTTCTGTTTTTGACAGATTCTGTTTTCATTGTGTTGTTTGCTTATTTTGATGAATCTATGGGTAGTATTGGAGGGTATGAACCATGGAGAAGTTGAAATACAGTATATATAACACCAATATAAATTTAGAATGAGTTCACAACAGTACCTAAGTGGTGATTTGCTTTATTATACTAACGGATCTTATGAGTTTTCTGTTGAGTTTTGTGTTGTGAAGTTTTTAAGTTTTGGGTAAAGATTTGATGGACTATGGAATAAGGAGTGGCAAGAGCCTAAAGATTGGGGATGCCCAAGGCACTCCAAGGTAATATTAAAGGACAACCAAGCATCTAAGTTTGGGGATTGTAGGGGAACGCAGCAGAAAACAAAAAATTTCCGACCTACGCACCAGCCCAGGACCACTATGGAGACTGCATACAAGGTTTGATCATTTTCGTTACCGACTCGTAGCGCAGCGGAAGTAGAGTCGATGACGATCGTTGGTGCAGATCCCCGCAGCTAGGATTTACAACCTTCCAACCGCGAGGATGTATACCCTCATCTTCCCTTCGGACAGCCCTCCGGGAGGCGGTCGAACAGTCCCCCGGACGGTGTCGCGGACAGCCCTTCGGGAGGACCTTCGAAACTCGAGCGGTCACTCGGACAGCCCTTCGGGAGGACTCACAGAACTCGGACCGTCACTTGGACAGCCCTTCGGGAGGCACTCTCGAACAGCCCCTCGGGCACTAAGATCGAAACTACGACCTCTCTACGGGGTTGCACACATACGGTGTCATCAATCCTGCAGGGCTTCGCCGTCCAGAACTAGTCCCTGCCGGAACCCAGACAGCCTTTCGGCTCTACGAAACTCTTTTCGTGGGAGGGAGAGAGAAGCCAGATAACATCTTGGCATGTGTATGAGAGCAAGGGATGAGGAGAATGGCAGCCACTTCTCCTCCTTTTATAGGCCAAGGCAAGGGGTGGGGTGGTGGAGAAAATACCAAAATACCCAAGCTACATGTCCCACATGAGGGGTAATATGGTAATGCAAGTGGAGCACAAAGGGGACACCCAAGGGGGCCCCTACTTGGCCGGCCACAACCTTGCCCCCCCCATGGGGGGGGGCCCCCCCAACAAGCCACCAACATGTCTCCATGAAACATGCATGCTCCCTAGACAAAAAGCCACCAAACATGCAACCCCCGATTCGTGGGATCTTGTCCCCTCGCGCTGAGACAAGATGTTTTCCGCGAAACTTTTTCTGGAAAATTCCAGAAGGTCCCAGAACATTTCCGGCACCCTCTAAAATTATTCTGGGCATGATCCGAAACATTTTCGGTGCGGTGGTTTTCATCAGCGGAAAGCATTAACAGCGGTTACGGCAGTTTCGGAACATTTCCGGTTTTTCTCTCCGAAAATTCCCAGAAGTTCCCAGACCAATTCTGGCATCCTTTGAAAATTTCCAAGCGGTGCCGAAACCCTTTTTGACCAAATAATATATTCCGAAACAACTTTTCGGTTTTACCGAAACTCTTTCGGTGTTCTCTCTCTCGGAACTCTTCCGTTGTCTCCGAAACATTTTCGGTGACTTTCTCTCAGACTCCCTGTCTAGCGTTCAACAGATAGATGACCCTTAAGCGTGTGACCCTATAGGTTCGGTGAAGTATAGACATGACACGGAACCCCTTCCGATCAATGATCAACATCGGAGCCGTGGACACCCATATTGACCCCTATACCCACACGAATAAATATTCGAGTGAACCTCCAGTTGCCGTGTGCTATTCCTGTTGCTTCACGATATGTTACAAATACCCGAGGTGAGACATGTTGGCATTCCCGTGGATCAACAACTTGTCCACTATGCTAGTTACCTCGTTACCGGTATTGTTCTCTTTTCTCGTTACCGTGTTCCGGCATCCCCGTGATCAAATCACAAAGTGTCTGGCCAGACGATGATGGATACCGTAACACCGAGAGGGCCCAGAGATATCTCTCCATCGTCGGAGGAGCAAATCCCAATCTTGAGCTATCAAGTTACTTGCCATACTTTCCCATGAACCCGTAAGCCGCCGTAATAGCCATCCATTTACGGATGACGTTTAACAAACCCCAAAGTTCATGAATCAAGCATGAAGAAACTCGATACTCTCATGGTCTGAGGAATCATGCAAACGTTAACTATCTCTGTGTTATTAACCATTAACTCATGACGAATGTATCTCATAGCATAACATCAATTCGGGTCGATTCAACACAAATGTTCTTCTAACATTGTGCCCTCAAAGTTGCTGGCATAGACATGCCCATGATCAGGAAAACAGAACCATCATGCAACACTTGAGCCAGTCATAGAGGCTTGACTAGGAATACATTTTACCGTTTATTATTCCACACGTGCATATGAGTCTTCCTCCGAGCCTCGTGGTTATTGCAGACTCGAGAACCATAGCAGTTATAGCATGGAACATAAACATAATAATGAGCATGGAGATAAAAAAATAACATTTATTATTGCCTCTAGGGCATATCTCCTACAGGGATGCCCCGGATGGCATCCCCTCTTTCGTCTTCAATCCATCGGTAAATTTACTTGAGGCTATATTTTTATTCACAACATGATATGTGTTTTGCTTGGAGTGTCTTGTATGATTTGATTCTTTGCTTTTTAGTTTGCCACAATCATCCTGGCTGGACACATATTTTGAGAGGGACACACATTAATCGTGAATTTATTAGAATACCCTATGTGCTTCATTTATATCTTTTGAGCTAGGTAGTTGCTCTAGTGCTTCACTTATATCGTTTTAGAGCACGGCGGTGGTTTTATTTTGAAGAAATTGTTGAACTCTCATGCTTCACTTATATTATTTTGAGAGTCTTTAAATAGCATGGTAATTTGCTTAGGTTATGAATTTAGTCCTAATATGATGGGCATCCAAGAGGGATATAATAAAAACTTTCATATAAAGAGCGTTGAATACTATGAGAAGTTTGATTCCTTTCATTTGTTTTGAGATATAAAGATGGTGATATTAAAGTCATGCTAGTGAGTAATTGTGGATTGGTAGAAATACTTGTGTTAAAGTTTGTGATTCCCGTAGCATGCACGTATGGTGAACCGTTATATAATGAAGTCAGAGCATGATTTATTTTTTGATTGTCCTCCTTATGAGTGGCGGTCGGGGATGAGCGATGGTCTTTTCCTACCAATCTGTCCCCCTAGGAGCATGCGTGTAGTACTTTGTTTCGATGGCTAATAAATTTTTGCAATAAGTATGTGAGTTCTTTATGACTAATGTTGAGTCCATGGATTATACGCACTCTCACCCTTCCACCATTGCTAGCCTCTCTAGTACCGCGTAACTTTCGCCGGTGCATTAAACCCACCATATACCCTTTCTCAAAACAGCCACCATACCTACCTATTATGGCATTTCCATAGCCATTCCGAGATATATTGCCATGCAACTTCCAACGTTCCATTTTATTATGACACGCACCATCATTGTCATATTGCTTTGCATGATCATGTAGTTGGCATAGTATTTGTGGCAAAGCCACCGTTCATATTTTTTATACATGTCACTCTTGATCATTGCACATCCCGGTACACCGCCGGGAGCATTCATATAGAGTTATATTTTGTTCTAGTATCGAGTTGTAAGTAAATAAAAGTGTGATGATCAACATTATTAGAGCATTGTCCCATGTGAGGAAAAGATGATGGAAGCTATGATTCCCTCACAAGTTGGGATGAGACTCCGGACTTAAAAAAAAGAGGCCAAAGAAGCCCAAATAAAAAAATAAAAGAGGCCAAAGAAGCCCAAACAAAAAAAAAGGAAAAAAAATGAGAGAAAAGAGAGAAGGGACAATGTTACTATCCTTTTACCACACTTGTGCTTCAAAGCAGCACCATGTTCTTCATGATAGAGAGTCTCCTATTTTATCACTTTCATATACTAGTGGGAATTTTTCATTATATAACTTGGCTTGTATATTCCAATGATGGGCTTCCTCAAATTGCCCTAGGTCTTCATGAGCAAGCAAGTTGAATGCACACCCACTTAGTTTTCTTATGAGCTTTCATACACTTATAGCTCTAGTGCATTCGTTGCATGGCAATCCCTACTCACTTGCATCGATATCAATTGATGGGCATCTCCATAGCCCATTAATTTGCCTAGTTGATGTGAGACTTTCTTCTTTTTGTCTTCTCCTCACAACCTCCACTATACTCTATTCCACTTATAGTGCTATATCCATGGCTCACGCTCATGTATTGCGTGAAAGTTGAAAAAGCTTGAGAACATTAAAAGTATGAAACAATTGCTTGGCTTGTCATCAGGGTTGTGCATGATGAAATATTTTGTGTGATGAAGATAGAGCATAGCCAGACTATATGATTTTGTAGGGGTAACTTTCTTTCGCCATGATATTTTGAGAAGACATGATTGCTTTATTAGTATGTTTGAAGTATTATTGTTTTTATGTCAATATTAAACTTTTGTTTTGAATCTTATGGATCTGAACATTCATGTCACAATAAAGAAGATTACATTGATAAATATATTAGGTAGCATTCACACTTCATAAATTCTTTCTTTTATCATTTACCTACTCGAGGACGAGCAGGAATTAAGCTTGGGGATGCTGATACGTCTTCAACGTATCTATAATTTATGTAGTATTCATGCCATGTTTACAACAATTTTATATGGTTTTGGTATGATTTTATTAGAACTAACCCGGACTGACACTGTTTTCAGCAGAACTACCGTGGTGTCGTTTTTTGTGCAGGAATAAAAGTTCTCAAAATGGGCTAAAAATTTACGATGATTTTTATGGACCAAAAGAGACCCCCGAAGCACCGAAGCTGGACCAGAAGAGTCCCGAGAAGACCACAAGCCAGGGGGCGTGCCCTACCCCCCTGGGCGCGCCTCGAGGGCTTGTGGGCCCCTCGGGCACCTCCTTGACTTGTTTCCGATGCCAAAAAATCTTATAAATATAGAAACCTCCGAAAAGAACTCTAGATCGGAAGTATTATTGTTTTTATGTCAATATCAAACGTTTATTTTGAATCTTATGGATCTGAATATTCTTGCGACAATAGAGAAGATTACATGGATAAATATGTTAGGTAGCATTCCACATCAAAAATTCTGTTTTTATCATTTACCTACTCGAGGAAGAGCAGGAATTAAGCTTGGGGATGCTTGATACGTCTCCAACGTATCTATAATTTTTGATTGTTCCATGCTATTATATTATCTATCTTGGATGTTTTATATGCATTAATATGCTATTTTATATTATTTTTTGGACTAACCTATTAACCTAGAGCCCAGTGCTAGTTTCTGTTTTTTTTCCTTGTTTTTGAGTTTTACAGAAAAGGAATATCAAACGGAGTCCAAACAAGCTGAAAATTTACGGTGATTTTTTATGGACCAGAAGAGACCCACGGAGCATCGGAGTTGGGCCAGAAGAGTCCCGAGGACACCACAAGCCTAGGGGGCGCGCCCCCTGGCTTGTGGGCCCCTCAAGCGTCCCCCTGACATGAGACCGACGCCAAAAATTCCTATAAATCCCGAAACCCCCAGAAAGAAACCGAGATCAGAAGTTCCGCCGTAGAAAGCCTCTGTAGCCATGAAAAACCAATCGGGAGCCCGTTCTGACACCCTGCCGGAGGGGGAAACCATCACCGGAGGCCATCTTCATTATCCCGAAGGTCTCCATGATGAGGAGGGAGTAGTTCACCCTCGGGGTTGAGGGTATATACCAGTAGCTATGTGTTTGATCTCTCTCTCTCTCTCTCTCTCTCTCTCGTGTTCTTGATTTGGCACGATCTTGATGTACCGCGAACTTTGTTATTATAGTTGGATCATATGGTGTTCTTCCCTCTCTACCTTTTTGTGATGAATTGAATCTTGCTCTTTGAGGTTTCGTTATGTTGGATTGAGTATTGGATTTGAGAACACTTGATGTATGTCTTGCGATGGGATATCTGTGGTGACAATGGGATGTTCTATTGATTCACTTGATGTATGTTTTGGCACTCAACTCGAGGATTCCCGAGGTGACATTGGGGTAATCTATGCATAGGGGTTGATGCACGTTTTCGTCCTACGTTCTCCAATAGAAACTTTGAAGTGATTCTTTGTTGCACGTTGAGGGATTGCCATACGATTTAGTTATGTTATCATTGTTGAGAGAATTTGCACTAGTGAAAGTATGAACCCTAGGCCTTGTTTCCAAGCATTGCAATACCGTTTTTGCTCACTTTTGTTACTAGTTACCTTACTGTTTTTATATTTTCAGATTACAAAAACCTATATCTACTATCCATATTACATTTGTATCACCATCTCTTCGCCGAACTAGTGCACCTATACAATTTACCATTGTATTGGGTGTGTTGGGGACACAAGAGACTCTTCTTTATTTGGTTGCAGGGTTGTTTGAGAGAGACCATCTTCATCCTACGCCTCCCACGGATTGATAAACTTTAGGTAATCCATTTGAGGGAAAATTGCTACTGTCCTACAAAACTCTGCGCTTGGAGGCCCGACACGAGTCTACAAGAAGAAGGTTGCGTAGTAGACATCAAGGTGAAGTATTAGTAGTATACATCAGTAATATTAACAATCTATTTATTATGGACGTAATGCCTATATAAGATTATGGCATGAAAGAGCATAGTCATAAAGATTGTTTTTCTTATCAATTGCCCATCTGTAATTTGTTACTATGCCATTTGCCTATTTTAGAGAGGGTTACCTCTAGTGAACCTATGCCCCCCAGGGTTATTCTCCATAAATACTTTCTTCTACAAAATTGCCTCTTTATTTTCCTTTTACTATTTGTCGTTTTACAATGCCATTATCTATCCTTCTATTTGCTTCTAACCTTGTAACTAGCAAGATAAGGGGCTTGACAATGCCCTTGCCAAGCTGGGTGTGTGTGTTTATTTTGTTCGTGTGCAAGTGTTGCTTAACTTGTTAGCTTGTTGACTCCTACTAATTCGATTAAACATTGATTCTTAATTTAGGTAAATATTTTGCTTCTGTGCTTTAGGGAAACCCAACAACTCTTGGGAAGTAGCACGCCCTCTTGCGTTTCATCAACATTTGGACACAACAAGCGTTATATATCTATTCTCGTCACACGAAATTCGAGAGCTCTCGCGCCCACTACAGGCGTAAGCGGTCTGCATTCACAAAGCCCACACGTAGATTGTTTCTTTCGTTCGTGTGTTCATTCAGGTTGACTGTTTCTTTCGTTTGGTCGTTTAGGGTCTTCTTTCGTTGGTAGCTTTCCAGAAATATAGTTCGCAAACTTGAAAATAGTTCTTGAATTTGGAAAAATACAGAAACTTAGAAATTCCATGGATTTGAAGGCATTCATGGATTTTAAAAAATTCATGAAATTGAAAAGGTTCACAGATTTGAAAAATGTCCATGGACTATAAAATTTTCACGAATTTAAAAAATCTTGAAACTGAAAACCTCACTAGTTTGAACTTGTTTGTGAATTTGAAAAAGTTCACGGATTTCAATATGTTAACCGATGTTGAAAAGCTCATGAAATTGAAAAAAGTGCACTAATTTGAGAAAAGTTCATGAATTTTAAAAAAATCATATATTTTTGAAAAGTTTATGAAATATGATAAAAGTTCACAAAGATTAAAAAAAACTTCCACGCTAAAATATCATGTATTTTCAAAAGAGTTCAAAAACTTGAAAAAGTTCACGAGTTCAAAAAATGTTGGATGTTCCCACTGCCAGCGAAGCTAGCATTTACTTGGGCCAGCCCGTTTAAACATTTACGCTGGTTTCTGTTAAATGTTCCGACCCGGTTTTTACCATTTTGGAGCCTTCTAAAAGGAACCTAAGCCAGGCTGTTAAATGTTCCGGCCCCGGTTTTTGTTTTTCCTTTTCCTTTTTAAAAAGTTTAACATTTTATAAAAAATATTTGAAAATTTTCAAATATTTCTCAGAATCTAAAAATATTGTCTCATTTTCAAAATTTCTACACAAATTTAAAATATATTTGTGTTTCAGAAGAGTTCACAAATTTCAAAAAATGTTCACGGTTTCATTGTTTTTCTAAATTTCAGCAAATATTGTCTTATGTCAAAATTTGTTCACAAAATTTAATAAAAATCATATTTTCAAATTTTGTTTACAGATTTAGAAAATGATCATGTTTTCAAATTTTGTTTGGCGTTTCAAAAAAATTCCTGTTTTCAAAGAAGGTTCGGTTTTTCAAAAAAAAGATCACTTTCTCATATTTTGTTCAAAATTTCATAAAACATTCGCATTTTAGAAACTTGTTCATAAATTATAAAATATGCAAGTTTTCAAAAAATGTCGCAGAAAATTTAGAAAACGTTCACATTTAAAACATGTGAACATTTTCAAAAGGGCTTTCACGTTTTTAAATTTTCAGATAATATTTTGGATCTGGCACTGCTATTTAGTCCTTAATGTTTTTGTGATGCATTTTAGACACAACCGCTAATTAGCTCAAGTGGCTAACAACCCACGTACACCGGCAGGGGGGCTGGTGTCCGATCCCTCGCTAGTGCAATTCATTTCTTGGGGGGATTTTTCACCGTGCGAAGCATTTGCTACAACGTTCGCAAATGGGCTGGCTCAGCTCGACTATGTGTGTGCGAATCGCTGACTATTTGTCGCAAAATGCGACATATATGATCTCCCCTTCACACCACACGCTTCGGTCGGGCGCACACGACTGTCATCCATGCCTGGTGTCGGCCGATTATGCCAAGCCAAAAAAAGGCCGACTTAGCATGACCTGCTCACCTCTCAGGCTGAATTGAGCTCATGCCGAGCCCAAAAGCCCACTCGACCAGTCCATCGTGATTGGCGGAGAAGCCATGTGCAAAGCTAAGGCCGATGGACGAGAAGAGATGGAGGACGGAAGTATTACCTGCTTCCGGGGTCGGGTTGGGTACGAGTCTGAAGGAAACATGTGTCCGGTATAAACGAGAAATGAAGAGATGTGATCGTCGTGAGAGAGAGGGAGAAAGCAAGCCAATGATGTTGTGTTGTATGAAGTTACTACATAGTTGTGCAACGTTTGACATTTTGATAAATTGCTTTAGCTTATGAAGTTACTACTCCCTCCGTTCGCTTTTGTAAGACGTTTTAGACATTTAAGTACATAGTTGTGCAACGTTTGACCTTTTGATAAATTCCTTTAGCTTACACGTCTTATTGTTGTTCCATAGCAATGTACGGACATTCACCTGGTGAAACCGTAAAAGGATGACTTACTTTTTTCAGAAGCCTATCATTTTCATTGAAACAAATGAACGTGGAATGTCAAGCAAAGTATTGTCATCTTTGTCCATAAACCCTCGCAGATGGACGGTAAGACGCGAAACCGAAACCCAGCGGCTGCAAGCCATGCGCGACGGCACGACACATGGCCCATGCCCGTGCCTCACCAACTGACCGGCGTCACCAGCCGTACCAGCACCGCACCGCACTGCACAGGCGTCGCCTCGTACCACCACCGCACCGCCCTGCCTGCCACCCCACGTCCCGAGACGACGACCTTGGCCCTTACCTCCACCCGACTAGACCCCGCCGCTTTCTTTCCCTTTTGGATCCGCCTGCGACTGCGCATGGATCGATCGATCGCGCGCGTCGTCACCGGTGGTGGGCGCGGGCTGCACCGGCTAGCTTACCGAGGTGCCGCTGCGGCGTGTCCTGCTCGATCGTCGCCCGGGTCAGTGCAGATCAGCGGCGATATCCCCGTTGAGGTCACGATGAGTGTGCTGTGATATGGCCGAATGATTGCTCACTCTCGCCGGTCAATTCCTACTCCCCGGCCGGGCCCCGTCCGCGGCCGAAAGCCTGACACGGGCACAAGCACAAACAAGGAGGTGGCGCCAAATGCTCGCTCAGTCTGCTGCTGTGTTCGTTCGTTCTGCTGAGTTGAGTAGGTGGATTAGGTAAGTGCTCAGTGCTCAGTGCTCAGTCGATCGTACTACTACGTGACCAACCACGCCGACAAGAGCACAGATAAAATTCTACCCCCAGGTCAACTTGTGTAAGAATTTTCAGACGCGCCTGAGACGTAGTACTACTACTGACCGAGACCGACGCCATGTGCTCTGCGGCTGATGATGATCGACCAGAGGACAAAACAACGCACCCCTAACTATTGAAGCGCACTAATAAAAGCCAGGTGGTGAGAGGTCAAACCTTTCAATTAGTATCAACCTGTCCAGGCGGTGTCAACAGTAGTAGCAACCGTACGTCGTGACCTTCACCTAACGCCGTGGTAATGCACACAAAAAGGACATGGAAAAAAGAAAGCGAACTCCGCTCGATCCCACATCCCAGCACATGGCCGGCCGGCCGGCCACCTGGGTTGGAGTGCCATAACTATGTGTTATGTCATGAGCATACGTGTAGGAACAGTTGAGCAATGCCATTGACATCTCAATCAACTTGCTGATGCGTCGACCATGCATGACTTCCGTACGTCCCGGTCGACAAAACTTCCTCCTGGTTCACATCTCGCTGTACGCTTCTCAAGATGGCAGTGGCGTTTACTCCCAAAATTCTTGACTTAGATTTGTCTAGATACAGATGTATCTAACACTAAAACGTAACTAGGGAGGGAGGGACTGTGTGGGAAACGCATATGTGAAAGCTGCCCGATGCACACGGCACAGCGATGGACCGACGCGTCGGTGCATGCAGACACGCATGCACTTGTCGGCTTCACATGCACTGATGCATACGCTCGCCAGCTGCATGCAAAGAGATGGAAAGAAGTTTGAAACGAACGTCCATGGCAGCGGCTTTCATTTCAGGGATGCATCACATGCACATGCACACAAAAAGTCGGGTCGACCTGTACGTTTCATACTTGCCGCGCCCGATGGATCAACCGGGGATATCTCACTTTCATCGTGGGTCGCAAATGTATATATTGTACGCGCAGGGGACAGGGCCAACAAGAGAGGCGAAAGTGGCTTTAGCTAGCTAGTTACTATTGGTACGTACGTACTGCAGATATTTGGTTTCGTTTCTGCTTGTCTCTTTGTGAATCTACTGGTACTAGCTAGCCTTTGCCAATTTTCAACGGAGCACTGTACGCACCACGTACGCATATCATCTCGTGTGGTACTACCGTGATGACGATGAATAATTGCCCGGGCCGCAATTGCTCATTTGTTTGTAGCTGGAGTTGTCACGCAGATGTTCGTATGCTTGCTCGGGTCGGGTTCCGAGAGCCTAGCTAGCCCCGTCTCGATCTGTCCAAAAAACAGCCGAAAAAGACCACAGAAAAACTACACTGGACAATTTGCATTCATCGTCTTCTATCTACTCGAGAGTCCAGTCCGCCTCCGCCGTATCGTGCTGCCACGGCAAGTCTAGTAAATATACTAGAGACATCTTGGAGGTCAATTAGAACAATTCCGAAAGCAGGGGAGGGCAGGTTCTAGATACATCCATTTTCGAGACAAGTAATTCCGAACGGAGGGAGTACATGCCACACACGCATGCATGGTCCCGCCCTCCCGGTTCCAGTGTGATCTGCGGACGTACGTGATGCATGCATGGCATGGGTGTGATGAGACGGATATGCGGCGCGTGGGTGTGCGGGCGAGTCCCGACCTCCGGACCCCGTTCGCTGCTCGGCGACATGCATGGTGACTGGTGTAATCCATCACATGGCTTGGCTAGCTAGTTCGGCTGGCCGCGATCAATCATACTCTACGGGAAAGAACTAGAGGCTTGGAAGATAGTTTATTTGAGGTGTCTGTGAGAACCATGGAGAGCTGACCAGCGATGCCAATGATTGATGCCAGTGAAACGAATCGTGTGTGTCCGTACCGGTAATAAGTTCTTATCATGGTATTAAAACGTAGAGGCAAAGGGACGGAGAGCCAGCCCTCTACCGGCCGGAGTTAACACGCCGCACGGAGGAGTGCCGCGCGCTCACGGGAACCGTCGTGGTTGGCGCTCGCTCGATGGCACGTGGTTTCACCCTTCAGTCCACGGCCGTTGCTCGGGGCAGCAGCTCTACTACTATACCCCTATTAAGCTTAGTTCGTTTGTCCTAAATCCATCCCAAGGCGATGCCAACTCCCATGGACATGCACACCCCTTCTTCTTGCGACCTCCTCGCCACGGAAGCTCCCAAAATCCCAACACTCTCTCTAGTGGCAGCTTCTCTATTGGCCACTCTGTTTCTAAACGAAGAATTTCTCTCCGACTCGTGAGCTTTTCCATACAACACACGTGGCCAATCAAAATGACTCTTAAGATGCACAATACAATAGAGACTCTCGTTTGTGTCCGTAACAAGTGAGTTTATTTCAACATTGACAAACCAACATGAATATAGAAGAGATATTTCACCATCATACACTCCAGAGCTTTCTATCTACTCACACCAAAGACAGACAATGATATACTCCAGGATGTCCAATATACCAATATCTAATATATTTATTATTCTCTACAACCCTCTATCCATATATATACTACATGTGATGGCTCAGTGCTCAATGTTAAATATTTCATGGTATTAAAATGGACTGGAAAACATGCATAGACATTAATATTCATTTGTATGCCATAAATTAATTTCTTAGGTAAAAATATTAATGAAAACATATACATCCACTAAATTAAAAGCCATAAGTTCTTATCACCTAGCATAATCCTTGTTTGTCACTTCCAGGTAGAGTTTTTTTTTCTTTCCAATGGATTCAATGCATCATATAAGGGAACATATGTCCTGGGTTTCTCATGCCCCTATTTGTTAAAGACACGAGTTTTTTTAGTTTGTTGGATGTAAATGCGTTCCAGTTTGAAATCCGTACGAACTTCCAACATGTAATTATATATAATATAGTTAATCGAAGTACAAGACCTCTCTATTAGCGTAAACATTTTCAAGTGTTTTCTAATGATCATATATCAGTGGTAAACAAAGGGCTTAATTTTTTAATAGAAAAAATGACATTAAATATGGCAGGACCCGATAAATACTAAGTAGATTTAACTTTTTGTTGATATTTAAAATGATATGCATCTTGTTATTTAACCCACAAACAATCTTTAAAAAATGTCCAAAAGTAGATAAAGTATATAGGAAAGATCTGCTGCAATACAAAAGGTTCCCTTCGCGTCTTAATTACTTTTCATCTTATAAACCTATCACACTGTCATTTGTACCATTGTTAACCAAATTGTATTACTAATAAAAATAATTATTTATTATATTGGTTTATTGTTAGCATCTTGATTTATTATTAATTTGAAGCTAATTGATATAATACAAGAGTTCGCGTTATCTTACTTAAAACAAGGTAATAGTCCATAGCTTACCATTTAAAGCTAGTATAATCAATTACCACAAGTAAATATATAAAAGAACTGAAAATATAGTGATACTTTGTGACGATTGTAACCCTCCGTCCAACGTCGATGGTGAGGCATACCGGCAATGATGATGCAGGGCGTCTTGGTCCTTGACCTTCTTCTGACGTTTTCTCTGGTGGCGCAGGCGGGCCTTGGGTCGAGATCTGGCTGGTGTGACGGCATTAACAAGTATAGGCAATAACAGACTTAATAACAAAATACTCATGATCATGCATCTTTGGATAGATAAGGCAACATGACATGTGTGTGTCGTGTCCTTGTTGAGGGTGTTGGTTCGAAGTTTTTGTTCGGGGATGATAGTCCCAAGTTCAACCATTTATTGGACCCCATCATCAACACACTTACAATGATCCATTCCCAAAGGTTTCATATGGAAGTAGCATACTTTTTTTTTTGAAAAACAAGTCCCCATATATCAATTATTCTAAAAAGTTTATTAGAATCATTCCTTACAGCATACGCCATGCAGGGCGGGAAACTATTTTTTTGACGGTCCAACAGTAGGGGAAACCCCTACGGTATAATTTTCATTAAAGAGGTGAGAGGGAGTCCAGCACTGTACAAAAGATTAATTATTTACAAAGGGGGTGAGGGAGCCCCCATGAGCTAAGAAGAATTAAACAAACAGAAGTGCCTAAAGAAGAAAAGAGATAGATCAAAAAAGGGATTAGGAGTAAGAGGTGATCTAAGCACTAAGTGGATCAAAAATCTACATTCCCGACTCTATCGCTCTGTTTGGATGTAGACATTGAGGACCTTCGTATTGAATTGGCTCCAATGCCAAATATCCCAGACATTGGTATTGAGCTTCAATGCCACACATAGTGTTTTGATGTTCTTGTATTGGGCTCCTGGAATTCATAGGGACGAACAATGCCAAATCATGTTTGGATGCACAAAGTCTGGAATGGAACATTTAGAAATGTGTGAACACAATTTGCTATACAAATTTCGAAATGGAATTTGAACAACACATGCATATATTTGAAAGATGATGTATTACAAAAAAAATGCATGCATAAAAACTAAAAAAATGTTACAGGCAACATCTTGTCCAAAAAACATGAAGATAGTTGAAAGTTGTACGTCAACGGTATATTATGATGAACTTGACAACATCTACTATAAAAATATATGAAAATAGGTTGTATGTAATAGTAGCAAACAATATTCATATTATGATGAACTTGACAACAACATCAACTTCCCAAAAACACGAAAAATAAGAATAGATCTACGTAACAACATCATATATGATCATCTTGACAATAATATAACATGAATAACTAACAAGTCTCATAAGGATGGCAACACCAAATTATAAAAGTCTCACACAAAAGAGGACACATTACAAGTTTTACGACAACAACTTTAGAAGTCTAACACACACCAAATCAGATTACAAGTAGCAACATGCATACAAAATATCCATCAAGAGCCGTTCTTTTCATTCAACATCAACAGTCATTGCTTCCTAAACTCCATTGGAAGCTCCATAAGATCTTGGAACAGACATTCACTAAGGATCAGCTTTCCATAAGATCGCAAAATGGCACCACGAGCCAAATCAGGGATCATTTCAAGTGTTGAAAGAATTTCATTAGGAGGTGTAACCTGGGGCATAGTAACCATGTCTCTGACCTCCCCCAGGCTAGCCCTGCGTGAGAGGATCTGGGTCCCTGCCACCCCGTGGCACAACTTATTTCCCCCCGTAATCTTTACTCTTGAGCTTACCTACCAACCCAGGCTCTCTTGACTGAACGGCCACTTCCCGGCCAAAGGAAGTCTACACGTCCCAGTTTCCCTCTTTAGAGACACGCAAAAGAGACATAACTACAACTGAAATAAGGCCCTCCCACTTGGGAAAATGTGGTTGTACGAAGAAGGTTCAATTCTGTGGCACTTGAATTGATAAGTTATTAAGGTTGGATTAAAATGAACTTACTTCCATACATAACCCTACTTTAATAAACCTAGTTCAACTCATACTTTCTTCTAGTGGACTCATCCATAAGAGATCACTATCATAAGTAAATTCTTTCCCTAATGGATGTCTTCCATGTTATCGTTTTAATGGTTATGGTTCATGTTATCAAAGAATTACCGGTTAAAAGGCTATGTTCGATCATTCTCCTCTTGCTAAGAGTCACTACTCAAAAACAGTGACTTGCTCAAGTGACCAACCATTCTAGCCACAACATTTCTACAACAAGCAAGGTAAATCAAACAAAATAAATAACGAGCGGAAAAGATGCAAGCTAAACCCATGGCCTTGCAATGCCATCAAGCAAATGGAGGTGGTGGCTTGCCTTGCTCATATGGAGTATCAAAGTACTCCTGGTCTTCACCTCCTAGATTATTTTCTTCTGAAAATAATTTTAAAAGCAATAATAAAGAAAAGCAAATAGGTCAAACTTTGCCTAGCACAACCTAGACAATTCAAATGAATCTCAAAATCTACCTATAGAAGGAGAAAAACATAAGAAAAATACTGCAAAAAAATCAACACATTTGGACTTATGGTTTGAGAGTTATTATGGTCAAAGTTCAGTCAACAGAATAATTAAAATTTTGTTTAAACAGAAAAAAGAAAAATCTACCGAGCGGCCACGTCGAAGGTGTATTTCAGAAATACGCCTCACTTATGTACCGGTTTGGTAGTGATAACCCATAAGTATAGGGGATCAATTATAGCCTTTTTTGGTAAGAGTGTCGAACTCAACGAGGAGCTAAAGGTAGAATTAGTATTACCTTCAAGTTTTATCGACCACCGATACAACTCTACGCACATTTAACATTCGCTTTACCTAGAATAAAAATAAAACTACTTTGTAGGTGTAATATGATAAGTTTGCAAGAATAAAACTAGAAGTACTTAGCAGGATAATAAAAGTTAGTTTATTTTAGTAGAGAGCTTTTTGTAACACAAAGAGAAAGATAGTCCATAGGTAATTGAATATAACACGATAGATACTTATCATATGCAATGGGGGAGAGGCATACGCTAACACACTTTACGTACTTGTATCATATGCACTTATGATTGAAACTCTAGCAAGTATCCGCAACTATTAAAGATCATTAAGATAAAACCCAACTATAGCATTAAGTAACAAGTCATCTTTACTCCCATACGCAACAACCCCCTTACTCGGGTTTAAGCTTCTGTCACTCTCACAACCCACTATAAGCGAATTATGAACGTATTGCAACACCCTACAGCGAGAATCCCCCACGTGTGCGCGGCACGGAAGGCACAACAGGACAGCACCATATCAACATACGACTCATATCAATCACACAATGTCATAATTAACCCGTAGGACAAAAGAAATCTACTCAAACATCATAGGATGGCAACACATCATTGGATAATAATATGTGGCATAGAGCACCATGTTTAAGTAGAGATTATAGCGGGAAGAATGTAACACCCCTGTGTAATAGCCACTGTGACACTCTGTTAAGTATGCCAAGTCATCTCCCTTTGCAGTGCTTAATCACTTTGGCTAATTATTCAATTCAAACTCTATCCTGAAAACCAACTCAAATACAAAAGTGAAATATGAAGTTGCTCAAAACTTGTGGGAAAAATGTTCACATTATAGCAAATAATCTAAAACTAATTTCTGTTAAGGAACACAACATCATCATCTACCACAGAAGGGCCTAAGTATTTTAACAGAGCCCAATCAGCATTTAAAATGCCCAAATCATTTTTGAATAAATTCAAATGGTTTTCAAAAATGCCCAATCTTCTTGAGGCAGTGTTGGAAATTGCAATGCACATGTGTGACCAAGTTTCACATTTTTGCTACTACATTTGAATGATCAAAATAATTCAAAACCTACTCTGTAAAAAGAAAAAGGCAGAAGCGGAAAATAAAAACAAAACGAGGCACTATGCACTGTGCCTAAGTGCACAGTGCCCCGATCCAGCCCATCGGCCCATCTCCCTCTCTCTCCCTCGCGCTGTCACTCTCTCCATGGCTGCGCCTGCGCGCACCGGCCGCAGCTTGACAGTGCGACGCCCACCGACGGCCGCCGACGCTGAGGGGACAAGATCCCCCTCATCCCTTCCCCCTGGACCACCTCGCTCATTCTCCCTCCTCCTCCTCCTCCGTCCTCTCCCTCGATCTGGAGAGGAACAGAGCGCCACCGCCGCCGCATGTCCGTCGTTTCCGTGGCCACAGCCACCGCCTCGTCGCCTCCCCGTGCCTGTCAGCTCCGCCGTCGAACGCTGCATCGGTCAGTGCCACCGGGCGGAGCTGGGAGCCTCTGCATCGAGCTCTCGCCTTCGTCTTCAACCTCGGGACGCCGTCGATCCCCTTTTCTCTCCGGCGAGCTCTGCTGCTCCTAAGCTGTCAACGGCTTTCCATAGCCACGAGGTGAGCTTCACCTTCCTCTCCTCCCTTGCTGGCTAACACTGCTTGTCCGTAGCCGCTTCGCCTCGTAGTTGTGCTCCGCCGCTTGCTGTTGCCGTCGCCGCCGTAGCCATAGCTGTTTTCATGGCCGTACGAGCACGGCTCCGTGCTCCTGGTGTTTCCAGGAGCACGACGAGCACGCGCACGCACTCACCCGAGCTTCCTAGCCCCTAGCACCGCGAATGCCCGAACGCGCCACCGTCTCTGCTCGCCGCCGACGCCTCTCCGGTGACCTTTTGGTCTCGGACACGAGCCCGTTGTGCTCGCACGCTTACGTAGAGGCCCTCTGGCCAGTTAGTTTCGTCGCTAACGTGCTGCATCATCGATTCCCCTCACGGCCGAACGCCGGCGTCCACCGCGTCGCTCGCCGCCGTCGTTTTACCCCGTCTCCGGCGGAGCCAGTGCCACCACTGGATGCGGCTCTTCATACGCGTTCGAACGCGACCAGCCCCGCCCGAAACGGTCGCCGGAGCATGTTTTCCGGTGATGTCCGACGCGCGCCGCCGCGTTTTCTGGTCGCCGGCGTCGCCCCGGCGCCGGCGCCGACATGGCACATGCGGCCCCCACCGTTGTGTCGCTGACAGTGGGACCTCGCGGGGCCCAGTTGACCCGTTGACCACATCAACGCTGACGTGGCCGCGCCTTGTCGTCCCACTGACATGCGGGCCCCACCGTATTTTAATTAGTTAAAAACATTTTTATAAATAGAAGTTAATTAATTAAGTTAATTAGAGGTTGACAGGTGGGGCCTAGTAGTTAATTAGTTTCTGTTTAGTTTTAATTAACTCTATTAATAACAGAGGCTGACATGTGGGTCCCACTGGACCCACAGGTCAGGTTTGACCTCGTCAGACGACCAGTAGACCTGCTGACGTCATCCTTTAGTCATGCTGACATCATATATTCTTTTCTGTTAATAAAAATAACTCCAGAAAATCATTTAAACTATGAAAAATTAATAACTTTTAAACCATAGCTCAGATCGAAAAACTTAAAACATGAAAGTTGATCAGAACGACGAGACGAATTTGATCGTGTCGTCTGTTTCGATGCCGGAACCCCCTACGTAGGTGAACCCACAACTTCGAGGCCGTATCCGGTAGATGAATAGTGATTGTACACTGGTTAATAAATCCAACTCTAATCCTAAAATAACTAAAATGACTTAGGTGCATCTTTAGGCAAACCTGCACTGCATCTTAGCATAGCATGCCCTGTATTGCAACATTTACTGTGCATTTATATGTTTCTTCCCCCTCTTCTCTCTCGGTAGACCCCGACGTCGACGTAGCTCCCGAGACTGACGTAGCTCCGGAGGTCGACTACGCTCCTGACGATCAGACCCTTGCCGCCGAGCTTCCAGGCAAGCACCCCCCCTTTTTTGAGCATTCCGATAACGCCCACTCTCTTCTCTCTCTTATGCTTGCATTAGAAGTTGCTGCTGCTGCTGTTATCCTATTTCTGCTGCATAGCCTGTTAATTGTAACCTGCTGTTGATACCTACCTGTTATCCTAAACTGTTTAGTATAGCCTGGGTAGAGACCTATCAGAGACCCCACTTTACCTCGACTGCCCCGCTGGATCATTAGCAGACCCGATCAACGGGATCGAAGACCAGGCCCCGGCACCGCACATCACTTCCCCTTAGTTGTTCGACATTACTGGGTTACTATCGAGTGCCGAGGGTGATACCTTGTCAGCACTTCTGATGATAACCTTGTAGGTTAGTTAATCGGGCGTGGTCAACGAGGGTGATTCCTCCTACACCACCCCTGATAACGACACCGTCGCGCAACTCCTCAAGAGTGGACCTCAAGGGTGATTCCTCCTTCGTTCACCTTGATGGTAACATCAGAGGGAATTCCATCGAGGGTGATTCCTCAGGGTTCCCGTTGGTGTTAGACACACGGTTACCATTGTTACTATGACTTTACACTGAAACATGTTACTAAAGACGGGTCGGTCCTGAGGGGTACCCGCGCGAGCTTAATTGCGAGTGATGTGGAGTCGGGTGGACCTGGATGGTGCCCGAGAGTTGAACACGAGGCGTGGCCGGGCATTCTTAGCCCTTGCCGCAAGTCCTCGAGACGGGGCGACAGGGTCACATCTTTCGTGAGTCTCTTCTCGTTACCGCACTACCAACACACTAATGGTTTTGGATATTTGATCCGAGGGGCCTCTGGCCTGATAGCACTAACCATCACGTGGGCATAGTATGGGCGTTCTGCGTCGTATACATCAGCCAAAGCTTATTTGACGTCAGTAAGGAGCGGCGCACGCCGAGTTGGACTGGGAACGCAACCGCGCTTGTATAAGGGGTTGCTAGGTCTGCTCTCGGTGGCCCCGTAACGTGCAGGAGTTCCCGTGGCGATGGCCCAAGACCCCTAGGGGCATAGGTTAGTCCGGCGTGCTGACCTCTCTTTTTAAGCCTAGGTCGGGTTGTGGTGTGTTGCTTAACCGAGGCCGGGCATGACCCAGTAAAGTGTGTCCGGCCAGAGTTAAGCGAGCATGGTGGGTAAGTTGGTGCACCCCTGCAGGGAAGAATTAATCAATCGATAGCCTGTCCTATGGTAACGGACACTCGGAGTTGTATCCCGATCGGTACAACTAGAACTGGTGACTTGAGATGAAATGGATAGTATGGCTCTGGGATTGCTTTCTCGCAGGGAGTCGAGAAAGGATCTCTGGGCGAGGTTGATGACACTACTTCTACTTTACATTATGTTAATATGCACTCTTCTAATGCTGCAAGACCGATGGAGATGCTTGAAGATGCTAGTCTTCGATAGGACTAGGCTCTCCCCTCTATCCTGGCATTTCTGCAGCCCAGTCCACATATACAACCACCCTTTGAAAATGTTGCATATGTAGTGTAGATCCTTGCTTGCTGAGTACTTCGGATGAGTACTCGCGTTTGCTTTACTTTCTTTTTCTTCCCTTATCCATATGTCGCCGCCAGATGACGGAGCCCCTGAGATAGCTGCCCCTGGCAACAACTACGGCTACTACTACTACCCTCCCGGCGAGTACTACTACGAGGAGTCGACCGACGACCAGGGGTAGGTTCGGAGGGTCCTAGGCAGGAGGCCTACGCCTTTTGATCGTAGTATTTTAATTTGCCCCGCCTTTCTAAAGGCCTATCTGTAATTCTGTTATATACGTACCCAGATATCTGATGCTTCCGCTGACACTTGTATGACATCGAGCTATGTATTCGAGCCGTCGAGGCCCTGGCTTGTAATATAAAGCTTGTATGACTTTATTTATGTTTTAGAGTTGTGTTGTGATATCTTCAAGTGAGTCCTTAGGCTTGATCGTGTGCATTTGCGTGTATGGTCAGTGCACGATTAAGCCGGGGTCGTCACAGGTTGGTATTAGAGCCGACTGCCTCTAGGAATTCCCCTATCCAACTCCTTGGCCGAAGTTGAGTCTAGTGATCCAAAACTGTTTTACTAACTTGGCTGTGTGGCTTACGGGCCCACGTCGCCAATTGGGTGGTATTAGGATCTTTTATTCCTCGTCTTTACTCTGGGACTCTGATCACTCTTCTATTCAGGTTTAATGAAAATTTACTAACACCGACACTTAGGATCTCGTAAATTCCGTCCACCCAGAGAGCTGGATTTCTGTGCGATTTCCCTGTCATTGATCTGATTAGTCTGATAATCATTTTCCTTTCCATTGTTTTGTTTAACCTTTCTCTTCGCAATCTATTATACTTCTCATCGTCAAATGACAATCCTGAACTTCCTTTATTTCAGATGGATCGTCTGTTTCCACCACGTCCTACGACGCAGCTTGTGCTTCGTACTTGGGCTCGTGATGCCCCTGGTTTTCCAGCTGTTCTGATCGCTCTCTTGACCAGACTGGGTTACCGCTGGTACCCCGAGTACATGGTCTACGAGGTTTACCGTGAGTTCAACCAGGAGCAGTACTATGCTGACGTTCGTATCTATGATCTGCAGGATAACTCAGACACTGAGCTGTACCTTTTCCACGGTTTCGGCGTGACGATTGAGATGGCAGTCCATGATGCCGCCTACTCTGCTGTCGCACGTCTTCGAGGAGAGTACAGCGCTAGCTTGGATGCTTCTGAGTTTCGATACATTCCGTATGCCCCTGCTGGAGATGCTACTGGATACTACACGGCTATCTGTTCCCCGTACGAGCCTCGTCGCTACGATCCGCGAGTTCTGATTCAGTGTACTCAGGCTCTGGATCGCACTGTTCGGGCTCTGGCCGTCGAGTTGTTTGCCACTCGAGTACAACTCTACGAGGCTATGACGCAGTTGCTACCAGCTGTTCGTGCAGGGATACATCCGGAGCATATCCTTTACCCGCGCAGGACCGAGATGCTATCAGGGATCGATTGGCCTGCTGTGGGAGGTCACACACCTGCACGTGGACCTCTTCTTTCAGCTCGAGACCGGGTTCTGCATCAGAGTGCACATGGAGCGCAGGATCCTTCTACGACGAACGTCCGTCGTCCGCACTTGCAGCTACCCCGTTTCAGTGGTTTTCTCCGACGTTGATGTAGCCTTTGCTATGTCTCGTTGTGTACTTCCTTACCGCGTGCCTGCGTGCCGCCTAGCATGTCTAGCTTTTGAATTTGCGTCGTTATGCTGCCTGAATGTAACCGACTCTGTATGGATCTGTATGACTTAATGACTACTATTAAGCATCTGCTTTACTACTTAAATTCCATCGCATTACATCATGCCTATTGCTAAACACTCGCAATGGCTTCTGCTAAACTACCCCTGTTGAATTTAGCAGGATGGGTGATAATAATCCACCTCCGCCGCCACCGCCTGACTATATGGCTGCTATGATGCAACAGTTTGAACTCAACCGTCAGTTCATGACGGGAATTATGGATCAGTTCCCTCGTCTCAATGCCAACCATCAGCCAGCTTCAATCACACTGCCAGAGTTTGTGCGTCTCAACCCATCGGTATTCCGCAACACAGTTAATCCGCTGGATGCCGATGACTGGCTGCGTGACATCTTCTATGAGATGGAGTCAGCTGATGTTCCCCCTGTCAGCTATGTCACCTTCGCGACATACTTCTTGAAGGGACCCGCAGCACAATGGTGGGCCACTCACCAACAGACCCTACCTCCTGGAACTGTCGTCACCTGGGTGGAATTCAAGGCTGCTTTTCGTGCCCGGTATATTCCGCAAGGAGTTATAGATCGGAAGAAGGCCGAGTTCCACAGCCTCGTTCAAGGCAACAAGACTGTGGAGGTCTACCAGCGAGAGTTCCTTGACTTGTCTCGCTATGCTGAAGAAGACATCCCCACTGATGCTCGTAGGCTGGAGAAGTTTCGTGATGGGCTGCACCATGACATTCAGCTAGCCTTGCTCGTCCAAGATTTTCCTGACTTTGGTGAACAAGGCTATTATGGTTGAGACTGGTCTGAAGAAGCACAAGGAAGCGACCAGATGCACTCGTGAAGCGGGCTCATCTGAGGGCTCGTCTTCCCAGAAGCATCGCATCTGGATTCCACAGAGCATGTGCCGTCCAATAGCTCTAGTGTACAGACCTGCTTATGCTGCACCTCGTCTGCCTCCTCCACCACCGAGGCAGCCTCTTCGAGCCCCTCCACCTCGAGCTCCCGCACCACGTCCTGATAGTGGACTCCGCTTCAAGTGTGGCCAGCCAGGTCACCATGCCAGAGACTGTTCTCAGGGTCAGAATCAGCTAGCTCTTCCTCTTGCTGGCTGTGGTAATGGCCGTGGAATTCCTCAGCAGCGTAACAACAATGCCACACCTTCTTATAGTCATGGGCAGGACTATCATGTCAACATGAGTGAAGACCCAGACCAACCAGCTACAGTCATGGGTACACTACTTGTTAATTCAGCACCAGCTTCTGTTTTATTTGATTCAGGAGCATCTCATTCATTCATGTCAGAACACTTTGCACGCATGCATGACGTTAAGTGCGAGTACATGAACACACCTTTAGTGGTACATACTCCCGCGGGCGGTTGTCGAACCTCCGTGGTTAGCTATAATGTTCCCATTGAAATCGAAGGGTTGGAGTTCCGCGCGTCTCCCATTATCCTGAAGTCTTCAAAAATTGACCTTATATTGGGAATGGATTGGTTGAAGGCTCACTATGCCTCAATCAATTGTGCCAGTAAATTTGTACACCTCCTTCATCCATCAGATGAGTTAGTGAATTATCGTGCTCATATCACTCAGAACGCCGAGGCTCAGATTTATGCCTTAAATGCGTTGAACGCTTCTCCGCTTGTGGGGATCGAAAACGTTCCAGTTGTCTGTGAATTCCAGGATGTTTTTCCAGAAGAACTTCCAAGAATACCCCCTGCTAGAGCTGTCGAGTTTGTCATTGACTTGAAGCCTGGCACCACTCCTATTGCGAAGCGTCCTTACAAGATGCCACCGCACCACCTTCTCGAACTTAAGGAAGAAATCGATAAATCACTTAAGAAGGGCTTCATCCGTCCCAGTTCCTCTGCCTGGGGAGCACCGTCTCTCTTTGTCAAGAAGAAAGATGGTACGAATAGGTTGGTTCAAGATTACCGTCCTATCAACCAGGCAACCATTCAGAATAAATATCCGCTTCCCCGGATCAATGATTTATATGATCAACTTGCTGGATCTTCGGTGTTCTCTAAACTCAACTTGAGGTTGGGTTATCACCAAATCCGTGTCCGTGAAGAAGATATTCCGAAGACCGCCTTCGTTACCCGTTATGGCTCCTATGAGTACACCGTCATGTCATTCGGCCTAACGAATGCTCCAGCTACATTCTCCCGCCTGATGAATTATATATTCGTGGATTACCTCAACAAGTTCGTCGTGGTTTATCTGGATGATATTCTAGTATATTCGAAGAATAAGGAAGAACATGCCGAACATCTTCGCCTTGTTCTGGAGAGGCTTCGAGAGCACAAGTTGTATGTCAAGTACTCCAAATGCGAATTCTGGCTTTCTGAAGTGACCTACCTTGGACATGTGATTTCCAAGGACGGTATTGCCGTTAACCCAGAGCGTGTTTAGGCTATTGTTGACTGGACTCCTCCGAAGAATGCCAAGCAAGTCCGAAGTTTTCTCGGCCTTGCAAGTTATTGTCGTCGATTTGTCGAGAACTTTTCCAAGATAGCCAAGCCCCTGACTAATCTGCTTCACAAAGGCGTTAAGTTTGAGCGGACAGACAAATGTCAGGAGAGTTTCCAGACCCTCAAGGACAAGCTTACTTCTGCTCCAGTGCTTGCTCCTCCCGATTCTCGCAAGGACTTTGTGATATATTGTGACGCTTCTCGTCAAGGATTAGGTTGTGTCCTAATGCAAGAACGGAAGGTAATTGCATATGCCTCACGACAATTGCGTCCACATGAAGAAAACTATCCAGTGCATGATCTCGAACTCGCTGCTGTGATCTATGCTTTGAAGCAGTGGCGACATTACCTTCTTGGTAACCGGTGTGAGATTTATACCGATCATCAAAGCTTGAAGTATTTGTTCACTCAACCGGATCTTAATCTTCATCAACAGCGATGGTTGGAAACAATCACGGACTATGACTGTGGTATTTCTTATACCCCTGGCAAGGCTAATGTGATGGCTGATGCCTTGAGCCGCAAGTCCTATTGCAACAACCTTATGGTTAAGCAAGCTCAACCCCAGCTATATGAAGAATTGCGCAAGTTGAACGTCTGTATCGTTCCGCAGGGTTCTCTTAATAACCTTGTGGTACAGCCAGATCTTGAGAAGGCTGTAAAGATTGTGCAAGCTAAGGATGTCGAAGTAGATCTGATGAAGAAAGAACTTCACCTTGATAAGTACAGGGATTTCTCGATTGCAGAAGACGGAACCTTGTATTTCAGAGATAGAATTGTCGTTCCTCGTTTCGAGCTTATGACAGACAAGGTCATGAAGGAGGCTCATGATACACCGCTGTCTATCTATCCGGGTAGCACCAAGATGTATCGTGATCTTCGACAGAGGTACTGGTGGTCCAGAATGAAGCAGGACATAGCTCAATATGTTGCTGAATGTGACGTATGCCGTCGCGTGAAAGCAGAACATCAGAAGCCTGCTGGAATTCTTCAACCACTCCCTATTCCTTTGTGGAAGTGGGATAAAGTGCAGATGGATTTCATTACTGGTCTTCCCAAGTCTCAGAAAGGTCACGATGCTATTCTTGTCGTCATCGATCAACTTTCCAAGGTTGCTCATTTTCTGCCTGGCAAGGAGACTATCACTGCTAGCCAGCTAGCAGAATTGCATATCTCCAGAATCGTTTCACTCCACGGTATTCCGAAGGAGATCAGTTCGGACCGTGGCGGTCTTTTCACTTCCAAGTTCTGGGAAAGTTTCCAAGAAGCTATGGGAACTCACATTACCTGGAGTTCAGCATATCATCCTCAATCCCAAGGCGAAGTTGAGCGAGTTAATCAAGTACTTGAAGATATGCTTCGGGCTTGTGTTATATCGTTCGGTAAGAAGTGGGAAGAATCTCTACCGTTTGCCGAATTCTCTTATAATAACAGCTATCAAGCCAGCTTGAAAATGGCCCCCTTCGAAGTGCTATACGGACGTAAATGTCGAACCCCTCTGAATTAGTCAGAAACTGGGGAACGACCTCTTGTGGGATCGGACATTATTCAACACGCCAAAGAACAAGTCCGTATTGTCCGAGAAAATCTCAAGGCGGCTCAGGACCGCCAGAAGAGCAACTATGATCGCAAACGATGGGGTCTGACTTATCAACCAGGTGATCAAGCTTATCTTCGTGTCACTCCGATGAAGGGCACTCATCGTTTCGGAATCAAGCGCAAGCTAGCTCCTCGCTATATTGGTCCCTTTCGCATTGTTGCCAGACGTAGACAGGTGGCATATAAATTGGAGTTGCCACCACAATTCTCTCATATCCACGACGTCTTCCATGTGTCGCAACTTCGTAAATGCTTCAAGGAATCTCCACACCGAGCAGTGGATCACGAGATGCTCGATTTGTAAGATGACCTATCTTATAAGGAGCACTCGATCCGCATTCTCGATGAAGCTGAACGTCGAACTCGTCAGAAGACGACCAAATTCCTGAAAGTGCAGTGGTCGAATCATACCGAAGATGAAGCCACTTGGGAACGCGAGGATCACCTTCGGGAAGAATATCCTGACCTCTTTTCTTCTACCTCCTAAATTCTCGGGAAGAGAATTTCTTTTAGAGGAGGAGAATTTGTAACACCCCTGTGTAATAGCCACTGTGACACTCTGTTAAGTATGCCAAGTCATCTCCATTTGCAGTGCTTAATCACTTTGGCTAATTATTCAATTCAAACTCTATCCTGAAAATCAACTCAAATACAAAAGTGAAATATGAAATTGCTCAAAACTTGTGGGAAAAATGTTCACATTATAGCAAATAATCTAAAACTAATTTCTGTTAAGGAACATAACATCATCATCTACCACAGAAGGGCCTAAGTATTTTAACAGAGCCCAATCAGCATTTAAAATGCCCAAATCATTTTTGAATAAATTCAAATGGTTTTCAAAAATGCCCAAACTTCTTGAGGCAGTGTTGGAAATTGCAATGCACATGTGTGACCAAGTTTCACATTTTTGCTACTACATTTGAATGATCAAAATAATTCAAAACCTACTCTGTAAAAAGAAAAAGGCAGAAGCAGAAAATAAAAAAAAATGAGGCACTGTGCACTGTGCCTAAGTGCACAGTGCCCCGATCCAGCCCATCGGCCCATCTCCCTCTCCCTCTCTCCCTCGCGCTGTCACTCTCTCCATGGCTGCGCCGGCGCGCACCGGCCGCAGCTCGACAGCGCGACGCCCACCGACGGCCGCCGACGCTGAGGGGATAAGATCCCGCTCATCCCTTCCCCTGGACCACCTCGCTCACTCTCCCTCCTCCTCCTCCTCCGTCCTCTCCCTCGATCTGGAGAGGAACAGAGCGCCACCGCCGCCGCATGTCCGTCGTTTCCGTGGCCACAGCCACCGCCTCGTCGCCTCCCCGTGCCTGTCAGCTCCGCCGTCGAACGCTGCATCGGTCAGTGCCACCGGGCGGAGCTGGGAGCCTCTGCATCGAGCTCTCGCCTTCGTCTTCAACCTCGGGACGCCGTCGATCCCCTTTTCTCTCCGGCGAGCTCTGCT
Organism: Thinopyrum elongatum; assembly: GCA_011799875.1. Taxonomy (NCBI): domain Eukaryota; kingdom Viridiplantae; phylum Streptophyta; class Magnoliopsida; order Poales; family Poaceae; genus Thinopyrum; species Thinopyrum elongatum. Next base: position 553,823,410 of record CM022301.1, on the reverse strand, counting down.
GCTCCTAAGCTGTCAACGGCTTTCCATAGCCACGAGGTGAGCTTCACCTTCCTCTCCTCCCTCGCTGGCTACCACTGCTTGTCCGTAGCCGCTTTGCCGCGTAGCCGTGCTCCGCCGCTTGCTGTTGCCGCCGCCGCCGTAGCCATAGCTGTTTTCATGGCCGTACGAGCACGGCTCCGTGCTCGTGGTGTTTCCAGGAGCACGACGAGCACGCGCACGCACTCGCCCGAGCTTCCTAGCCCCTAGCACCGCGAATGCCTGAACGCGCCACCGTCTCTGCTCGCCGCCGACGCCTCTCCGGTGACCTTTTGGTCTCGGACACGAGCCCGTTGTGCTTGCACGCTTACGTAGAGGCCCTCTGGCCAGTTAGTTTCGTCGCTAACGCGTTGCATCGTCGATTCCCCTCACGGCCGAACGCCGGCGTCTGCCGCGTCGCTCGCCGCCGTCGTTTTACCCCGTCTCCGGCCGAGCCAGTGCCACCACTGGATGCGGCTCTTCACACGCGTTCGAACGCGACCAGCCCCGCCCGAAACGGTCGCCGGAGCACGTTTTCCGGTGACGTCCGACGCGCGCCGCCGCGTTTTCTGGTCACCGGCGTCGCCCCGGCGCCGGCGCCGACGTGGCACATGCGGCCCCCACCGCTGTGTCGCTGACAGTGGGGCCTCGCGGGGCCCAGTTGACCCATTGACCACGTCAACGCTAACGTGGCCGCACCTTGTCCCACTGACATGCGGGCCCCACCGTATTTTAATTAGTTAAAAACATTTTTATAAATAGAAGTTAATTCATTAAGTTAATTAGAGGCTGACAGGTGGGGCCTAGTAGTTAATTAGTTTCTGTTTAGTTTTAATTAACTCTATTAATAACAGAGGCTGACATGTGGGTCCCACTGGACCCACAGGTCAGGTTTGACCTGGTCAGACGACCAGTAGACCTGCTGACGTCATCTTTTAGTCATGCTGACGTCATATATTCTTTTCTGTTAATAAAAATAATTCCAGAAAATCATTTAAACTTTGAAAAATTCATAACTTTTAAACCGTAGCTCAGATCGAAAAACTTAAAACATGAAAGTTGATCAGAATGACAAGACGAATTTGATCGTGTCGTCTGTTTCGATGCCGGAACCCCCTACGTAGGTGAACCCGTAACTTCGAGGCCGTATCCGGTAGATGAATAGTGATTATACACCGGTTAATAAATCCAACTCTAATCCTAAAATAACTAAAATGACTTAGGTGCATCTTTAGGCAACAATGCACTGCATCTTAACATAGCATGCCCTGTATTGCAACGTTTACTGTGTATTTATATGTTTATTCCCCCTCTTCTCTCTCGATAGACCTCGACGTCGATGTAGCTCCCGAGACTGACGTAGCTCCGGAGGTCGACTACGCACCTGACGATCAGACCCTTGCCGCCGAGCTTCCAGTCAAGCACCCCCCCCCTTTTGAGCATTCCGATAACGCCCACTCTCTTCTCTCTCTTATGCTTGCATTAGAAGTTGCTGCTGCTGCTGTTATCCTATTTCTGCTGCATAGCCTGTTAATTGTAACCTGCTGTTGATACCTACCTGTTATCCTAAACTGTTTAGTATAGCCTGGGTAGAGACCTATCAGAGACCCCACTTTACCTCGACTGCCCCGCTGGATCATCAGAAGACCCGATCAACGGGATCGAAGACCAGGCCCCGGCACCGCACATCACTTCCCCTTAGTTGTTCGACACTACTGGGTTACTATTGAGTGCCGAGGGTGATACCTCGTCAGCACTTCTGATGATAACCTTGTAGGTTAGTTAATTGGGCGTGGTCAGCGAGGGTGATTCCTCCTACACCACCCCCGATAACGACACCGTCGCACAACTCCTCAAGAGTGGACCTCGAGGGTGATTCCTCCTTCGTTCACCTTGATGGTAACATCAGAGGGAATTCCATCGAGGGTGATTCCTCAGGGTTCCCCTTGGTGTTAGACACACGGTTACCATTGTTACTATGACTTTACACTGAAACATGTTACTAAAGACGGGTCAGCCCTGAGGGGTACCCGCGCGAGCTTAATTGCGAGTGATGTGGAGTCGGGTGGACCTGGATGGTGCCCGAGAGTTGAACACGAGGCGTGGCCGGGCATTCTTAGCCCTTGCCGCAAGTCCTCGAGACGGGGCGACGGGGTCACATCTTTCGTGAGTCTCTGCTCGTTACCGCACTACCAACACACTAACGGTTTGGATATTTGATCTGAGGGGCCTCTGGCCTGATAGCACTAACCATCACGTGGGCATAGTATGGGCATTCTGTGTCGTATACATCAGCCGAAGCTTATTTGACGTCAGTAAGGAGCGGTGCACGCCGAGTTGGACTGGGAACGCAACCGCGCTTGTATAAGGGGTTGCTAGGTCTGCTCTCGGTGGCCCCGTAACGTGCAGGAGTTCCCGGGGCGATGGCCCAAGACCCCTGGGGGCATAGGTTAGTCCGGCGTGCTGACCTCTCTTTTTAAGCCTAGGTCGGGTTGCGGTGTGTTGCTTAACCGAGGCCGGGCATGACCTAGTAAAGTGTGTCCGGCCGGAGTTAAGCGAGCATGGTGGGTAAGTTGGTGCACCGCTGCAGGGAAGAATTAATCTATCGATTGCCTGTCCTACGGTAACGGACACTCGGAGTTGTATCCCGATCGGTACAACTTGAACTGGTGACTTGAGATGAAATGGATAGTATGGCTCTGGGATTGCTTTCTCGCAGGGAGTCGAGAAAGGATCTCTGGGCGAGGTTGATGACACTACTTCTACTTTACATTATGTTAATCTACACTCTTCTAATGCTGCAAGACCGATGGAGATGCTTGAAGATGCTAGTCTTCGATAGGACTAGGCTCTCCCCTCTATCCTGGCATTTCTGCAGCCCAGTCCACATATACAGCCACCCTTTGAAAATGTTGCATATGTAGTGTAGATCCTTGCTTGCTGAGTACTTCGGATGAGTACTCATGTTTGCTTTACTTTCTTTTTCTCCCCTTATCCATATGTCGCCGCCAGATGACGGAGCCCCTGAGATAGCTGCCCCTGTCGACGACTACAGCTGCTACTACTACCCTCCCGGCGAGTACTACTACGAGGAGCCGACCGACGACCAGGAGTAGGTTCGGAGGGTCCTAGGCAGGAGGCCTATGCCTTTCGATCGTAGTATTTTAATTTTCCCCGCCTTTCTAAAGGCCTATCTGTTATTCTGTTATATCTGTACCCAGATATCTGATGCTTCCGCCGACACTTGTATGACATCGAGCTATGTATTCGAGCCCTCGAGGCCCTGGCTTGTAATATAAAGCTTGTATGACTTTATTTATATTTTAGAGTTGTGTTGTGATATTTTCAAGTGAGTCCTTAGGCTTGATCGTGTGCATTTGCGTGTATGGTCAGTGCACGATTAAGCCGGGGTCGTCACAAAGAAGAGGTGTTACACCGCTACATAGAGGGGGAGAGAGTTGGTGCGGCGAAGTTGTTGGTGTAGATTGCCGTCACGATGATTCCCCAGTGGCGCTCCGGCGCCACCGGGAGAGGGGGGAGAGCCCCCCCCCCCCCCTACCCTCATTCTTCTTCTTCTTGCTTGGCCTCCCCCTAGATGGGAGGAGGGTTTTCCCTCTGGTCCATCGCCGCCATGGCTCCTGAAGGGCAGGAGCCCTCCGAGATTGGATCTCTCTCTGTTTCTCTTTTGCTTCGCGTTCCTGTTTTCTGGCCGAAAACCGTTTCTTGAGCTCATGCTGGGCTGAAATTGTGTGGGTCGTGTCCCATGTGTGGGTCGTGTAAGGTGTTGGTTTGAAGCTTTTCTTTGGGGATGATAGTCCCAAGTTTAACCTTTCTTTGGACTCCGTCATGATCTACACACTTTTAATGGTCCATTCATATGGGAGTAGCATACTTTAAAAAAAGCTTCCCCATATATTATTTAATTTTAAAAGGTTATCAGAATCATTCGTTACAGCATATGCCACGCAGGGCGAAAAATTAACTAAAATTCACAATCTCATGCACCACCGCATTGGCCTAACGATTGATCTTGGACAACTGAAAATTTGGAGAAGTTTTGATAGGCTTGGCGCTTTCTTCTTCATATCAACAAGATGAGATCTGTCAAGATTATCATTTGCAAAGAAGGAAGCCACAAATGAACAATCAACTTCCTAAAAGAAAATTCGTCTTATGAAGGATGATGCCAATATAGCCACCGTTGAGGCACATCCCAATAAACTCCCATGAAGATATGAGAACGTCGCCAAAAGAGTTCCCGGCAACAACCCCCACACTCGCAGCGTCAATGCTCTCCACATAATTAGTGTCGACGTTGATCTTAATAAGATCAGAAGAGGGAGGCTGCCACACTACATGATGTTTTCTAACCGGAGTAGTGTCAGGCCTTAGCCCGGCCTCTACATGTTTTTTCAACCCAACCCAACATACTTTTCATTTGGCCGGCCTCCCATTGTTTTTGTCATGGTTTGTCCCTGGTGATAGGTTGTGGTATATGTCGGGGAAGTGACAGTACGAAAAACAATGCAACAAGAAATCAATCGCCCTGGTTGTTTCTGTTTTTATTTACTCCGCATATTAGATTTGTCTAAAGTCAAACTTTATATACTTTCAATAACTTTATAGAAAAATATATTAATACATACACCACCAAATCAATACCACTGGATCATGATTGCATATATTTTCACATCATATAGATTTGTTTTTGTAAATGTTCATACTATTTTCTACAAATTTGATCAAACTTTATAAAGTTTGTCTTTAGTCAAAAATAATATGCGAAGTAAATAAAAATGGAGGACCTATGAAAAAAATGCGGCACGAGACCACCGAGCTAGTTTGCGGTCAACCACCCTGATCATCGCTGCTCGGCAACAGGAAATCCATCGCATGGCTAGTTAAGATGGTTGCAACCGGACCCAACAAGGCAGGGTCGGGTCGTGTCGAGCTGTGATGAGCAGAGTGTAGCAAGCACGCATGCTGATGGCCAAGAGGTAGCGGCAGAGTTGAGCAAGGGTGGCAATGCAATGATTGAGATGGTAAACGAAAAAGAATCGTACGAGCATTGAAGCTTGCTTTCAGAGTTGACTTGTGTCCGTACATGTAAAAAGAACCGCAGTGGGTTACGTAGGCAGCGTAGAGGTAGAGTAGAGCGCGTAGCCATGCATGCGTTGCGTTTGACCTCGATCGGCTTCGAGATGGACGGGCAACGGAAACGTAGAGGCGAAGAAGAACCCGCCGTCCCACCCACCCACCGGAGTAAACACGCGCGCACGGAGACGCCCGAGGAAACCGTTGTTGTAGGTGGCCGGCCGGCTGGCGATCCCCCCCTCGACGTACCGTACGTACGTGCCGATCACCCGGCCGCCACATGGCCAGCCATGCAGGCCGGAGCGTCTATTGTCTACCACGGCGCGCGCTGCACCGCGTACGTACGGCATGGCCCCGGCCGCTGTCCACCGCCGTCGCGTTCGCGGTGATCGAGGGGCTCGGACACGCGCGCGCGCACACACAGCGCACGCCCACAGAGTTGAACGAACAGGGGGCGCATGCATGCATGTGTGCAAGGCGACGTGGCCGCGCGCAGATCGATCCTGGTGGAAGCAACCGTGTAGGTCTCGTGTCTGTTGGTTCGGGCGCCTGTCGCGGCGGGGACTGGGGACGCCGGAAGAGCGCGAGTCACGCATCGGAGCAGCTAGCGCTTCCGTTTGCCCCGCTCGTCACGCCGCGCAAAATGGAGTGGCCGCCCGACGGCGACGGCGAATGCCGGCGTTTGTGTGCTGCCGCCTTCACCGCCGACGAAGAAAACGGGTACGGACGATGTAAATCAATTTCACTGCCCGTACGTACGCGCTCGTGGATTTTGCACGGAGAGAAGCCATCCCGGCGCCACCGATCCTGTCACCAGTACTCCATCACGTAGCTTTGCAGCATCTTCTCCGATCCAATTCAAGGCAGAAGACACGTACGTGTCCCGTTCGAACCATGCCGTGCGGTCGCTTGGCTCCGGGTCCTGACCCCATTTATGCGCGCAGGCGTGCGTCATGCACACGCAGTAAATAGCTAGGGACGCATGCACGGAGCTTTCAAGTGCGGGTGCCATGTGGTGTGTGCGCTCGATCGATCAATTCCGGTGGCGCGCGCGGCTTCGAGGCGATGGCGATCGGCCTGCGGTGGGGCGTGCATGGTCGAGTCGATCACGCAGGCCGCCCCGGGGTGGACGTGCTGCGTGCACTCGTACGGACAAGGCCGAGGTATCCTAGGGCGCATACGTACGTGCGTGCGCCTGCTACGGCCTCCACTTTGCCGCAACCCCTACCTACGACATGTTTGGCAAGGGCGCACCACCGACACCATGCAACTCCGTGTGTAACAACCAACAAATGTACTGTCACTTCACTCACTGTGTGTATGAGCACCTTTTTCAGCCCCAAGTGTGAAAACATGCTCTATTCGAAACTCAATTTATGATCTTTTTTTAAAAAAGAAACAAAAAAAATGATGCACTGTATATATTTTTTGGTTGAGAGCCGAGAGAGCGTACATATGTGTGTACCGGGCTCGATCGCAATCAACTCTCAGCTCTACCTTTTTGGCACCACTCAATCGCGTGCCCCAATGTACATCTACCGCTACTGTTGGCATTGAACGGCTGCACGGGCAAATTGGTTCATACGCCAACCTTATTTTGTTAACCAACCTGGTCCACGCTACCGCTACATGTCACGCGGCGCCACCCATGTCCGTTCAGATTTATCCACCGAGCAAAGCATGATCAGTATGCATGTGTTGCCATCCACATTTGCAGCCCTGCCAGCTACCCAATCATCGTCTATTATCGGTCTATGTATGTATCCTGTTCACGGCTGTTTTCTTCACCGCGGTTCCGTACAGATGAATTTTGGACGCTGTCTGGCAAGAGCATCTCCAATACTGCCATGCATACACTCTTTCCGTTCACAAATATAATATGTTTGGATATTTCCATGTGAACTACATATGAACTGAAATGAGTGAACAAGCACACTGAAACATGGCATTTTGGAGGCCTTTATTTTTGAAAAATTCAAATTCAAACTTTTATGTTTCGAAAAATTCTGAAAAAAATATGCGTGTATGTAAGGATGTAACCCACATATGTGTAAAATTTCATGATGAAATATGTTGAAATGCGACTGTGCAAAAAAGACAAATTCATGACCTGGGAGGATGAATAGTATCATGTGTTAAATAGCCCCAGATTTATCTTTTTTGCACAGCCCTCATTTCAACGTATTTTGCCCTAAAAATTTACACATATGTGTGTTATGCCTTCATGTATACTTGTACTTTTTTTCAGAATTTTTTAAAATGTAAAAATATGAATTTCAATGAAATTTGAATTTTGAATCTGGAGGCCTCCAGTGAGCTCGGTCACCAAAGGCAGTTTCATGCCTATATACATCCGATCCAGAAAAAAGGTAGAACATCTCATATTTGTGAGCGGAGAAAGTAATTTTTATCCCAAGATCCAAAATCTAGAAATTTGGGTTTATCACACGGGGACCCAGAAAAATTGGGTAGTCACTCATATTTTGCTAGCAAAGACCCATATTTGGATCCAACCTACCACAACGCTCATCCGACAAAAAATCAGCCACACGAGAAGTTTCATCGATGTCGTGTCGTCCCACCCAGCCTCCTTGTTGTCCAATTCTGGCTGTGCGCCCCAGCTCCCACTCTGTCAGCCACCTTGAGCCCCACCACCCAATCCCGCCGCTCAGGCCGTCCGCCGCAACCCCCCATGGCCGCCATCGTTCACGTTGATTTCGGCCGTCCACCAAACCCATCGCCAACTAGGATGGTCACCCCCACCCCCCGCCGAGCTTGATTAGTCCACTGTCGAGCCTAGCCAGGCAACACACACGATCGCTTCGTCCACTGTCGAGCCTAGCCGAGCTCTCAGAGCTCATGCGCCGTCGGACTGGGCGGCACCCCTAGCTCCCCCGGTTGCATGTGCCACCCTCGCCGTCCTCCTTGTGCCTCTGTTGGCGACCCAAGCTACCAAACTGGGTAGCATCCTTGGCTCCGCCCGCTCCTGTGCTGCCCCATCAGCTTCCTTGGGCCTACGCTGGCCACCCCGATCCCCGTGCGACCTTCATTAGCCGTAAACGAGCTCGGTGCCCGCGAGGTGTTCGGTGGAATTCCCCAAAGGTATTTTTTTTTTGCTTTTTTGTTATTTATTGTGAGCTAGGGGCTACAACTTGATACATGTTCATGATGGAAAATGTTCTCTTGTGTAGATGAGTTGGCGTGGTTCGACCATGTATGATGATTCCTCCTCCAACGAGAAATATGAATGGGATGAAAATGAGGACATTGCCATGATCACCTTGACCGACATAGAGAAAAGCAAGCGGCCGAAACATAGCGGTATTGGCCTCTCCAAATTGCCAACACTATCAAAGGGCATGATCCATGCTTTGTGCATAGGAGGAATTGTATCGGAGCACTTGGACGCAACACTATCCAGAAGATGACCGCGGCATTGCACATGATGTGTTATGGTATTATTGCAGATTTGATTGATGATCACCTGGCAATGTGAGAGAGCACTTCCATCAAAGTGTTTGAGGCAATTCACGAAGGTGGTGGTTGAAGTCTTTGGCTCATAGTATTTGAGAACACCAAATGCTCAAGATAACTAGGGGCTTTTGGAGATTACAAATCAAGGGAGTATCCAGGGTTGCTCGGCTTGGTCGATTGACTGCATTGGAAGTGGAAGAATTGCTCCGCGGCATGGCATGGACAGTTCATTGGCCATGTGAAAGACCCAACCATCGTTCTTTGAAGCCGTTGCAAATTACGAGACTTGGTTTTGTCATGCCTACTTTGTAATGCCTGGAGCTCGAAAGGACATCAATGTGATTCACTAATCACCACTATTTGCATGGTTAGCGAATTGGGGGTCACGACCAGTGGAGTCCAAGCAAATAGCCTCGCATACAACATGAGCTACTACCTAGCGGATGATATATACACAAAGTGGACTTGTGGGATTTTGCACAATATGCCAAATTTGGACTACTCCTACTATGTCTTCGTGGGAAGGGTAGTGAATCCGCGTAGGGGAGAAGTGGGCATTTGTTACCCTTTTTCAAGTTCACCATGAAATTCAAGATACAGATATTCGTGACAGTCTTCAACAAAATCTCATCGATGAGTGGTGGAAGTGGAATGGGCTACAAGGCCGCTATTTCTACTTCCATGTTTCGTATTATGTTTAATGCACTATGTTTTATGTTTGATAAACAATTTTGTTGAATTCAGGTTGTGGATTGATGAGCTATCTAACAATCAAGTATTGTTTATGTTTTATTTGTGTTGGATTCATTTGACATGTGTTCGATATTATTTGAAGCATTGCATATTTATAAATATAAATAAAAGTTGAAATATGGGTATGTAGATATATATATTTTTTTGAAAAGGAGGATGACCCCCAGCCATATGGGTATGTAGATATGGATATGCTGTAAATGCATAAATGTTTTCTCTGCCCTGCCCATGATGAACTTTGGTAGCTAAACTTTGAATCTGCTTTTTAAAGCACGTGTAGGTGGGAAAAAAAACTTTGGGGCCGATCGAGGCGACAAAGGTTCTTTGGTGCCACGGTGGCATTCCCTCTGGTGGCTAATTTTCATGTTTTGACCCTTTTCGTATACTATTTCGGGATCTGACCCTCGTTGGAAAAAATTTCGGGATCTGACCCTTTTCTTACCGCCAGGCACCTTGGCGGTAGGGTATAATAGCCTACCGCCATGCCCCTTGGCGGTAGGGTCACCCTACCGCCAAAAAATTCTAAGTTTCCAACACAGAGCATGCCCAGGGCCTACCGCCAGACCCCTTGGCGGTAGGGTATAACAGCCTACCGCCAGACCCCTTGGCGGTAGGCAGGAACCCTACCGCAGGAACCCTACCCTACCGCCAAGGTGCCTGGCGCTAAGAAAAGGGTCAGATCCTGAATTTTTTTCCAACGAGGGTCAGATCTCGAAATAGTATACGAAAAGGGCCAAAACACGAAAATTAGCCCTCTCTGGTTCCATGGGCTGCCGGGAACACGCTGCAGACTTTGCAGTCAGCACAAGCGTACGCATGTACGTCCGACAATTATTTGTTGAAGATATTCGGGTGGAAGGACATCAACGTGCGTAGGTAAAATAGTAAAAATCGAAGTTTTTACTGAATGAATGGCCTGATGAAGTGATGATTGAGTAACACCACAAGCTCTTTTCCCTGAAAAAAAAACAGAATGGGCAGTGCTAAAATAATGAAATTCTTACGGGAGAGGATAACATGTACAGTAAACGAATATCGCAGACAGCATGATGGTGTGGCGTGCTCATGGTTTTGCCCAAGCACACATGCATGGCATCGCCATGCACACACTCACGCCATCACTCGCCCACACGCCACACAGCTCGCCCCAGTAAAATCCCACCCCATGAACCGGTATACGTAAAATCCTACTGTACGTACGTGCGGTGCACAGCACGGGCATCCCGCCATACCGACGACAGACGGAACGGAAGGTTCACGACGCCGCGCGCGAAAGCGCATGCGATTTTTGCCACGGTTCCCTCCATATTTTTCGCCGGCGCTTGCCTTTCATTCGAACGAAACCAAACCAAACATGGCGCCGGCGCATCGGAACTTCAACAGCACTACTGCTACTCGCAGCGGCCGGGCGAAAGCGAAAGCGAAAGCCAAAAGCTTCGGCTAGTTGCAACGAGATTAAAGAAAAGCTGCAGCCGATGGATCGATCGGGTCCGTTCGCCGCTCGCTCACCGACCAGCGGCGGGGCCGGGAGAGGACCCGGGGAGAGAGAAGCTGAGAAGGGATGGCACAACTTGCGATGGAAGCAAAGGGGGAGGAAGCGGACAGCCGTGCTCCATGCCCACGAACATGCCACAGCCGTGCCGCGCTTTTGGTCTCCCCACCTCTCGTCGTCCAATCACCCATCCTCGAGATATCGTCGTATCTTCCCGCCGTAACGTACGCGCGCCGCGCCATCCCGGCCGTCCGCTCGGCTCTGCTCCTGGCCCGCAAGACAGAATCATGGCTGGCAATCAATCCTAGTAGATCCAACACTTACCGCTATCGAACAGGTTTACTGCGAACAGCAATCAAGTCTGCGATTGGTCTTTTCCACAGCAGAGGGTTGGAACCGGGGAAAGAACAAGATTTGGGATCGCACAAATCATGCGCCCGGATTTTGTACTTACTGCAGCAAATAAACGGAAAGATCTGACAATTAGGACAATCCAACAAATTATTGAGCATTGTGCTAGTATTGGTGAAATTTCTTTTTTACCCGAGAAAGGCGTGGCCGGCGCTGCCAAGCAGTACTCTTCTGAAATCTGAAGTCCGAACAGTGCCAGGTAGCAGGGAGGAAGAAGAAAGAAAGAAAAAGGGAGAGGTCCCAACTGTCCAGCACGGTGCTTTCCATCAGAGCGGAGCGGGCAGTCGAGCACGGCCACGGCACAGTAGCCGGCCAGGCCTGCGCCATCAATGGCTAAAACTAGCAATAATCACGCACTTGGTAACGGAAACGCCCGTCCAATTTCCGTACATCTTCTTTTCTTCACCCGGCCCGGCCCGGCCTAGCCGCCGCATATTGGATTACCCCCTCCCTCACTCCCTCCCTCGCCTCGGCACCATTATTTGGTCTCCCTCCTGCCTCCATAAATACCCGCCACGCTCGCTCCCACTCCTCAACTTCAACCCCCACACCACTCGCCAACACCTTCGCTCCCCGGCCGCCGTCCCCTCGCCTTCTTGCTCTGCTCACAGCGAGCGCGCGCCCGGAGCGACGATGGCCGCCACAATGCCACCGCCGCTGCCCGCCCTCCTCGCGGCGCTGCTCCTGGTGATGCTTTCGCCGGCCGCGGCGCGCGTCCCCGGCGTGTACACCGGCGGCGACTGGCAGAGCGCCCACGCCACCTTCTACGGCGGCAGCGACGCCTCCGGCACCATGGGTGGGCCCTTCTTGCTCCGCCGGTCGTGTGTTTCCACCATGATGTCTAGCAAGTAATCTGACCTCGTCTTGATTTGGCAGGCGGCGCGTGCGGGTACGGGAACCTGTACAGCCAGGGGTACGGGGTGAACAACGCGGCGCTGAGCACGGCGCTGTTCAACGAGGGGCAGCGCTGCGGGGCCTGCTTCGAGATCCGGTGCGTGAACCAGCCGGGGTGGGCGTGGTGCCTCCCGGGGAGGCGGTCCATCGTCGTCACCGCCACCAACTTCTGCCCGCCCAACTACGCGCTGCCCTCGGACGACGGCGGCTGGTGCAACCCGCCCCGCCCCCACTTCGACCTCGCCATGCCCATGTTCCTCCACATGGCGCAGTACCGCGCCGGCATCGTCCCCGTCTCCTACCGCCGGTAACATCTCCCTCCCTCCCTCCCTCCCAAATCTCCCGCCAACTTTCCTTCCTAGTATATCTCTCTGTCTTGCCTAAAAAACACCAAAATTTACTGCTCCCAACCAAGTCAATGGGATGCTGTATCATGGTCATATAGGAGTAGTATAGTAAAAAACATTCGCCTTGGTTGAATTTATCTTTTCTTTTTGCGGCCAATGGGGAGAGCGCAGGCCCTGCGCCGCGCTCCTCTTTTCCCGGCACAGGGATCCCTTTTCTTCGCGTCTTTTAAGACGTCCGTCCGTCCGTCCACAGAAAAAAGGAAAAGAAATCTGCCTTCCGTCCCGTCAGATAATTAATCTCCCTTATCCTCGCCGTCACTTGCACAGTAGGAGTAGCATTTCTTTATATGGACAAAATCTCTTAACTTTTTTTTTTTTTTTTTTGCGATGACAAAATCTCTTAACTTGAACTTTATGGGCAAGTATTATCCTGTACTGTTGAAATTGATACGGTAACATGGGCTGCTTTTCTCCTCCAAAAAAACTGAAGATGTGATACGGGTAGATATGGGTGGCACGTAGCACCGGGACGGTATAGAACAGAAGCGGCACGGCATGGCGATAAATCCCCATAAATCTCGGCCCTTCTTCTAGTAGAAGTAGCATTTCTTTTCTGAATCTATGTATACGGCCGCGAGGGATAGCGTGAACGTGGGCCGGGAATGTGCACCGGGACCGGGCGCACGCGGGGCTTTAAGAGCGGAACGTGACACGATCGGTCGAGTGAAGACCGCATCTGCCTTTCGGTCACTGACATGTGGGCCAGCCACCTGTTGGGCCCACATGTCATAGACACAAAGGCAGGTGCCTTTAAGGCACCGAAGCATCGTCCCTGTGTAGGGCACAGAGCGCACACACCGAAACCTTTGACCTTTGGTTTTCGCCTTCGGGCTCCTGGTGCGAGGAGAGGAGGGTGCGACCCGTGACACTCTCCACTGCTCCGTCGTCTGGTTTCACCCCAGGCCATGCTCCGACGAGCAAATGGCCCATATACCCCTCATTCCTTCCGTCCCCGGTGGTCCGGTTCTCGACTGACCCGGAATGCCTAAGAGGGTCATCTCGTCCTTTGGCCCTGCCGTTGTCCACACTAGTAGTAGTACTACGCGTGAACCAGCTCAGTCACCCTGCATTGTCGGGTCGGTCGGTCGTCCGCGCCTATGCGACGCTGCACCGTCCCGTCTGCCCACTCCCCTGCCCCTGGCAATGGCACCACCTGTGTCCACCACCCCAATTTTACCATCCTACCCCCTAAAATTAACTCTGCTTATGTTTAGCTGACGTATATGTTTTGCTGATGGTGTTTTATGTGAATGCGTGCAGGGTGCCGTGCCGGAAGTCTGGCGGGGTGCGGTTCACGATCAACGGGTTCAGGTACTTCAACCTGGTGCTCATCACGAACGTGGCGGGGGCGGGGGACCTGGTGCGCGCCAGCGTGAAGGGGTCCAGCACCGGGTGGATGCCCATGTCCCGCAACTGGGGCCAGAACTGGCAGTCCAACTCCATCCTCGTCGGCCAGGCCCTCTCCTTCCGCGTCACCGCCAGCGACCGCCGCACCTCCACCTCCTGGAACGCCGCCCCGCAGAACTGGCGCTTCGGACAGACCTTCGAGGGCAAGAACTTCAGGGTCTGATCATCATCTTCTTCTTCTCCGGCGCCGGCCGGCGGCATTGGTGGAAGGTTGATCGTCTTATATATAAACGAGTACTACTACATACTAGTGGGTGAGTAATTACTACAAGCAGTGAGCGAGGTTGGTGTGTTTTTCCCGTCCTTGGTGCGTGGCCTGTGAATGCAGATGCAAGGTGCAAGCAGGTTGATACCAGTAGTAGCAGTAAAAGTCTGGTCCTAATTAGGGTGAGGTGAAGTGGTGATGGTTGCTGGGAAGTGAGTAGAGTGGTTGTGTGGAGTGGTGGCTGAAGTGGCTGCAAAGCTGCAGCTGAAGAGTGGGAGCGGCGAGTGTAGCCCGCAGCTGCTTCTCCGGTGTCCCGTGTCGTGTCATCTTTGTCTCCTTGGCACGCTGCTGGCTGTTACTACTACTATTTATCAATCAATCATGGACCTGATTTATATAGTATGTCTTATCTATCTATCAGCCTGGTTATCGGGGTTGTGAGAAGGATAATATTACCCCCCATGTGCAATCGCCTCTCTGATATGTGCGTGTGCATCAGTATGTATGTTTAAGGTTACCTGTCTGACCTGATCTCGTCGCCGTCCACATCGCCGGGAAAGGCAGAAGCAATTTTTGCAGATCGTCGCCGGGTACGAGTCAAACAAACACGGACAGCGTTGCTCTCATCGGTGATATCGGCTGACGCCCAGCAGGATCGCATGTACCCCCTTCGTGTCAAGGTCAAAATGCACGGCAAAAGCCAGTACAGTAGGGGACGACGCCACTCAGACAGACCATCGATAGTTCGATACAGTGAAAACCACACAGGCACGGCATCGAGTATGCAGCATGAGCTCCACTGCCAAGAATTCAACGGCACACAAATACATCCAGGTTGCCATTTCACAGGACATTTTCAGACTACCACCCTAGCTACGTAGATAACAGGTTCAGACTCTTCGTTGCTATGACTACCTGCCTTGTTTCAAAGGTCTCCTGAGCTTTTGGGGCGACGTACGCGTGCCAGCATTCGCGCTGGGCGTCGGCATTGCGCCGGCGGACTTGGGCTCTCGATGCTTCTCTACTGCTGGTTTCTTGCCTGGGTCACTGGAGTCTTGAACCCCTTCTAGAATGGAGACTACGTAATCCATGGTCGGCCTCATATTACGTTCGACGTGCAAGCACGCGACAGCAAGGTTGGCGATTTTCCACGCCCCGTCGAGCGAGTATTGGCCTCCTAGCTTTTTATCAATGACACGAAACATCCCACGCTTACTTGTGAGATACGGTCGGGCCCATTCAACAAGATTGAGCTCCGCCTGGGGACGGTTCCTGTCAAGTGCGCGACGACCACACATCATCTCTAGAAGCACAACCCCGAAGCCATATACGTCGCACTTTGCAGTAAGATGGCCTGAATATGGGTAAATTAGTTGAATGGATGTCAATCACATGCTGAATATAAGCTCCTGGTGATATAAAAAGTAGGTATATCCGTATATGTTCTTTGCCAAGAACACAGCATTGCAACATTTGTTCAGTTAAAGTACATTCAGCCGAATTCAAAATGTAAGAAGATGAGCTGAAACTACTGACCGGTTAAATGAATGTTTACCACACGCTGAATATGAGCTCTAGGTAAATTTTACAAAATGTCAATGTATACTTCTTTACCAAAGGGCAGCTTGCAACATTTGAAAGCAAATTAAATTGAGTGTACTTCAAAACATGTCATTTGATGGAACAAATTATGGTTGAAGGTAAAAAACTCATAAAACATTTCCCGATATAGTTTGCGTATTCACACCATTGTACATAGTTCACAAAGAAAAGGTATGAATAAATCATAAATTTCATGATGCCACTGGGGCATTAGATATTCAGTACCAGATCCTGACATGGAATGCATTTCAACTGCATGCGTAGCAACTTCAAGAAAGTATGTTCCAAAAATGGTATCTGCACAGCAGCAGATTGACAGAAGACGAAACAACTTGTACATTTTTAATTAACTTGTACTCCCTCTGTAAACTAATATAATATCTTTTAGATCGGTGATCTAAAAGATTTTATATTAGTTTACAGAGGGAGTACTACCTTAGACCGACTGCTATTAACTAGTGCACTAAAAGCTCACTAACACTCAATTGTTCCAGTCATATGCCAGATGCTTTATATCCAAGACAAGCAAATGCGCAGAATACTGGCTTAATAAAACACAAAATTGCAAGTCAAAAGTTACCTGTTGACACATATTCTGGAGCTGCATAACCATATGTTCCCATTACCCTTGTGGTCACATGACTGTCTTCACCAACAGGACCATCCTTTGCCAATCCAAAATCAGAGAGTTTTGCAGTATAATCCTGGGCAGTACAATATGCATTCATTTAAGTAGAGAGATCAGATGGTCATAGAGGTTAACTATGCTATATTGACGATTCACTTTCACTTACAGTGTCAAGGAGAATATGAGATGGCTTAAAATCCCTATAGATAACGTTAACCTCCGCACCGTGAAGGTAGGCTAGTCCTTTTGCAGCTCCAAGTGCAACATTCATCCTTATGTTCCATGAAAGAGGTTCAAAGCCTCCTACATCAAGGATTCATATATAACAAGTTATAACTAGAAACAGTTTTACAGCGATGACATATGCAAAACGAATAAATGCTCCTAGGACAGCGGTAGAGCACCAAGTCCAAGTTTAGCTTACTCCTAAAAAGATGATTGTCCAAGCTCCCACGTGGCATCCACTCATACACTAGCACCCGATACTCATCCTCTATGCAGTACCCGATTAACTTCAGAAGGTTGGGATGGCAAAGCCGACCTAGGTAATTAATTTCGGCCTATAAATGGACACATGAAAATGTGAGAAAAATATCCAAAATTTTTTATCAACACTTATGAAGCTGTGTGTAAATGAATGCAGAAACATCACATAAAGGACAGAGGTGCGAACCATGGGACTTATAAAGTCGCAAATAGGGAAGTCAGATACATCACGTAACTATGGCCATATTCGAAAGTGAACTTCAAATAAACATGAATCAAACATGATATCGGCAATAGCAGCAGTATGATGGTTGTATAGTTTCTTTCGCTTCTTTAGTTTTTGGCTTCCTTTTCTGCTTTTGTTTGTTGGCTGTAAGTTTGACATCATTTAGACGTTTTCTTCTAATACAAAATGATGTACACTTAGGTGTGTATTCGAGAAAAAGAAAAACATGATATCAGGGACAACAGAATGAAATAGAATATCGTTTATGCTCACCAACCACTCTCCGTGTCCTTGAAGGCCCTCCGGGTTGAGTTTTTTCACAGCAACAGGTATTCCTGTACCAGGTTGGCAAGCTGACAATGTACGCTCATCAAGCCATCCTTTATAGACAGATCCAAACCCTCCTTCACCGAGCACGGTGTCAGGAGAGAAGTTCCTCGTGGCAAACCTGAGAGCATTATAGCTGAAGGCCTTAACTTTGGCTGACTGCACGATTTCACATCCAGTGTTAGCACTTGAAGAAGTGTTCGCACTTGAAAAAGTGTTCACGCTTGAAGGCTTGGAAGCTGAAAAAGTTTGACTGCCGCCGCCAGTAAGCCTGGAAGCCAAAAAAGTTGGACTGCTGCTGGCAGTAAGACTACTCTCATGTTTACGACGACTCCTTGAGAACATTCCTGCAGATCATGTCTTCAGTACAGATTCCTCTGAATGATACTTGCGTATAAAAGTTACAAAATCAAGACACTATTTTAAATGGAAGTATTATCTGATGAATAAGTTTTTGCATTGATCTATCCCAGGTACATGGTATGATAATCATGTATTGCAAGTTCTGAATGGTTGATTCTACCTTTTTAAAGGAAATTTTGCACAACAACTAGGGACTGGATGAAGAAAGCAATCGTTAGTTGCCCATTATCTGAACAAAATGAGCCATGAGAATGCAAATTAGCCATTGCCATCTGTGCCACACAATTCTAGCAATTATTAGTTAACTGGTGTTCCAGAAGTTAATGTGAAGACCGTTTCAAACAGCATAACAAGCAACATAGCAGGAATGTTGATTCCTGCGAGTGGTGGTATGCTCCGGACCCAAAAGATAGATAATTATCTGCATCGAGCACTATGGAAAAACGAATATGGTTGAAAACAGAGGGGGTGCCCTCCAAGGTGGGCGGCTTCAGGGCAGGCGTGACGAAGGTGCCGGGGTAGGAGACAACTCGACACAATGGTCCTCGAGCAGATTGTTAGCCCGTATGACTGGCGGAGAGCTCACCAGTGTTGGATGGCGCAAGGTGGTGCCACCAGGGGAGGCTGTCGTTGCCTTCATAGGCAGCTTTCAAGGTGGTCTGGGGTCCGGTTTTCATGGTGGGCCTGGCCCTGGCCCACACAGAGAGGATTCTCCAGCCATATCGCCTATCAGGGGGTCTCCAAGGTGGCGCCGGCGACGACTCCAGTAACGTAGAAATCCTGATTACGGCAACCGATTAGCATCAAAGAAAGACAGGTTGAAGAATCAATCAACTGAAGGGAGGAAAAGTTCATACCCGCTATCAGGTTGCTGTCTGTTTTCATCTTCCCCTTCATACTCATATTCTGTGTTTTCCTCCAGGATCTCACCTAGTTCTTCTATGATTGGTCCTGCATGCCTTGGTGGCGCCATAATTCTATCTTCGTCCGCAAAGAACTTCCAGTTCACCAGTTGATCGTTGATTTTCGGGTTTTTTGGATCATTCCTAACATAAATCCCCAAGGCAGACTCTGTGCCAGCAGCACCTGCACCTGCACCCACAATTTTTGCGGAGATCTCTTTAAGCCCTGCTAGGTGCTCGATCCAGATAGGTGCAGCATCATGCTGCACTTCATGGGCATTGAAGACTAGATTGAGCTTCCGAAGATTAGGCATTGCACCAGCCTCAAATTTCAGCAAAGGTTCACTGCACTTCAACGTGAAGTACTTGATAGCTGAAAATCCTGCCTTGCCAAAGACAATCCTCTCTGCAGGTGCAGTCTGGACATATAGCAAGAGAGCAGTGAGGGCAGGCAATCCTTTCACGATATCAATGTCACTGTTCGAGAATTCTCTAACTGCTACGTTTAGACTGCACAGTTTGTTGAGTGTTTCCAACCACTTTGGGATGCTGGGGAAAATGCAAATCCGCGGCAGTAACTCAAGTCTCTCAAGATGGGCTGGAGCAGGGGACACGCTGCTCAAGTCATCGCACGAAATACTCATCCTTGAAGTATTTACGGGAGATAAGCCTGCAGATGTCAGAGTTACAGATTTGAGGTTGCCGAGTTTCTCGAGAATTGAGCCCAGGTATTTCATGTTGTCCTCCAGATTATCAACTGAATGTACTGTAGAACAGGTAAGATGAAGATCCTGGAGGTTAACCAGCCCGCCAAGGTCCCTCACATTAGCCTGGCTTGGAAGGCGGAGGTGCCGTAATTTCTCCAAATTTCCAATATCTGATGGGACAGCAGATAGTCTTCCATCTACTTGCAGTGTCTCCAAGTATCGTAACCCTTGAACCTTGTCTGGCAAATTGACAGTGATGTTGCATTCAACCTTGACATATCTCAGTTGAAATAGTTCACCAATTCTAGTGAGGTCAAAGCTCGTCTTGTCTTGATCAGCCCAAATATGAAGAATCAGAACTCGAAGAAGGCCATAATCCGAAATGGAAGGTACACATCCAGAGAATCCACAGAAGAAAAGCGATCGGACTTGGGATATTCTGATGCTTTCTGGTATCTTTGCACTTTTTGCACCTCCGAACTGGATGGACAACCGACGAGCCTTGTCAGGAAGCCCTAGAGTTGATTCAAGATAGCTCACAGTAGTGATGAAATTATCCTCCATGGACTTGTACCTGATAAGATCCAGTACCATGTGGTTAACTGTACATGACACCACCTCGCCGTGATAGTTAGTGTCTACAGGTTGAAACATACCTCTTCTAACAAGCTCGTTAAAGTAACCATGCTCAGCATCACCAACAAAACTTTCAGCAACCCATTGCTTCTCCAAATCATCATTACTGACCGTGTAGCCCTCTGGATACATACTAACATAGAGCAAGCATGTCTTCAAATGAAGTGGAAGCTTATTGTATACAAGGATTAGAACATCTTTCATGCCCTTGGAACTAGGATCTGTCCTCAAAGTGGAGGGTAGAGAACTTTCTACCTGCTCCCATTGCTGAATTGCGGGGTTTGGTTTGCTTGGCAGCAATAGGCTTGCTATATTTAGAGTTGGTAATGGTAAACCACCGCATTTCCTGATAATCCCATCCGCAACTACTTCAAACTCCTTAGGACAACCACCTTCACATTCAGAGCCAAAAACAGCATCGAAGAATAATTTTCGAGATTCAACACTATTAAGAGGTTCCATCTTATATATGTACTCTGACTCATAGCCAGAACATGCCAATGCTACATCCTCAATTTGTGTGGTTGTCAGTATTCTGTTGCAACAATCACCATAAGGAAAAGCCCGGCTAATAATATCCCACACTGATGCTGTCCATAAATCATCAACAACAATGAAGTACCTGCAAAATATTTTTGTTCATACTGAATATATTTGGTCAAGTGCGTGCGCTCGCGCGCACACACACACACACACACAAACAGGTAAGGGAGCACAATCAATTTGAATATGATTTATCTCTAAAACGAATACATGAGAAGGAGAATACATAAAACTAAGAAGAGAGTAAATAGTGGTGTTTCTGCGAAAAACATCAGACTTATCTCCTAGCTTCTGCAGTTTTCAGAATAGAGGATAACATAATGTATATGAAAAGGGTGGGTCCATGAGTTTAGGATGTAAGTACGTGTGCATCTCAAAAAAATGTCATAAGATTTATAGATGCACATGTACACAGAATATGAGTTATTTTTATAAGAATTTTTTGACCTATTTTTCATAAAACCCACAACAGGATAGTTTACAGAAAACCATGTCTGGCTCTGGCCAAATAGAGTTTTCAAGATACCAGATCCTAATCGGCTAACGATTTAAAATATATTTTACTAAATATTATCTGAAAGTAAATTCTAGCAAAGATACAGTAAGAAATCTTACAATTGAAATAACCACCTATGATTTCTTCTATATTTATACTTTCTTCTATATGAAATATATAGGTAGGAAATTAACTAGGACAAAAAATCTTTTGGATAATTTACTATTCCCCATTTATTGACTTCCCTGCAATAAAAATGTGCTTGAACAGTTGAAAATCCCACAGAAACAGGAATGAGTTCTGCTTCTCAGCACCACCCCCCCCCCCCCCCCCCTTCCTTCAATGGCGGATCCAGGACCCAGGCCGGGGGGGCCTGGGCCTGGGGCGTGAAGATGAACTACTTCGTCTAATGTAGGTATAACGCGCACTGTAGCGTCACTGTAGTAGAACTGTAGCAGACTGGGCCCTGGGCTTAGCCCAATCCTGGGTCCGCCCCTGCCTCCCTCCCTCCCTCCCCGTATGCGCATATGTTAAGTTATTTTTTCATATGTTAAGTTTATGAATCTGAAAGGAAAAGGAAATATTAATGAAAAAGGGAAATGTGTATTAGTTATTTGATTCTGGTTTCCACTATGGCAATCTCTGTTTTGATCTCATGGAAAATCTACCTTACTTTAACTACCTTGATTTCTTCCTCTTATTGGCATCTGGAATCACCGATTTATCCTAAATCATGTGTGTTCATAAAACTAACAAATGCATCGAATCAACCCAGTGAATTTTCCCTAATCCCTATAACTTATGTGGCCAGAGGGCAATGATTTCTTTTGCACATGCATGCGTTGTGGCAGCAAAGAGCACACTATGTGAAATCCTCTTCGTCAACTCAAGATATATTGAGCACGATTTCCATCACGGAAGCAGTACGTGCATCAGGGTATGTATTTTCTCAGTACTAGAATCATGGCAACTGTTCTTGTTTGAATAAAGCATGATGCTAACAGTGTCGCATGAGAAAATGGGGAGTAATACTCGATTACTCATATGTTAGGATAGAAAAATCAGAATCAAATAACATGTACAGACTCTTTCTAATTAATTTTTGCTTTGAGATCGGTACCAGTTTGTTTTCGAAACAATTGGGAAATACCTTTTCTGATGAAGATGTTTGATGATACAGTCAATAAGGTCCTGCGCATCAGAAAAGGTGTGAGCCCCTGGTGCCTTGATTTGTGAGAGGATGCTGGTGAGAAGCCTCCTCATATCAGGATTCCGGGAAACCCGTACAAAAGCACGGCATTGGAATTCCCCTCCATACTGATGATATATCGCTCTGGCAACTGTCGTTTTTCCAACTCCTGCAGATCCAAAGATAGGTATTACCTTGAGCTGTTTCTGCTGGTTGTCACCGAAAGCAAGCAAGTTGACAAGCTTCTTCATGGGTTCCTCGACACCAACTAGGCTACGGCCGGCTGTTGACACAGTCGACACCGGCAGGTCTATCGACAGTCCAGGAGTGTGGCTGCTGGAACTGGCTTGTCCATGGTCAGATTTGATGGCTGTCTCCGGAGCAAACTGGAAATTTTTGCATCTTTCTCTGGCATCATCCACACGAGCCATTAAAAGTGAGAAATCTTGTGCAATCTGGGGCAGGCGCTGCTTCCGCTTACTGACAATCCCAAATATGCTAGTACTAAGAGGAGCGCTTCTGCCGACAGCGACGCCATCACCGGTGCCGGCGCCGGCGCCGGATTGCATAACCTCGTCGAAGAAGTCCTCCGTGTCGTAAGCAAGCTCCCGGACTTCCTTGATCCACCATTTGGGCGTGAAGCTAGGGTCCTCCAGATCTGCATCTGGCGCATCCTTGAGGTGGCCGTACAATCCTTCTAGACCTTCTTTGAGAAGCCGGATCCCGTTTGCACTGAGCCCCTCTGGCAGATGGTGTTCCGAAGCCTCCAGCGAGTGGAGCCGCCGGAGGAGGCGAACCATGGGGCCGAGCGAAGCCGTGATGGGATCCTCCATTTTCGCCTCAAACGAAGCGGAACCAGGATCGTTCCCCATCTTCACCGGAAGCCAGTAGTTAGCTTTGCATCCCCAACTGAAGTATGCACAAAATAATCTGCCTAATTACTTGCTTCCATGGATGAGAAGATCGAAAAGCACAAGAAAACATGCGATGCGCAAGGGGAATCATTACCATGACGGCTGACGAGCACGACGTGAGGAACTCCGGTTGTTGGCGTGGGGAAGCAGCACACACTCCTCAACGCATCTACCACTTTATAAGATACCCCTCCCTTTTAATATATTTACCTTTCTTGGAAAACTCCTAATACGTATATTATACTACTTCTTTAAGGGCATCTACAACTACAACCGCCATGGGCAAATCCGGACCCCTGTACGAGTCCACTGACAGCGCCAGATAGTTCCTCATTGTTCTCTCAGACAACCATACTCCCCATATACCAACCTCGTATCCATGCAAGCCCATCATATAGCACAAATTGATCACCAATTTAACGATACAGAATAAATGACAATTCAACAGTTGATTACATGCCAATTCAGCAATTCGTACATAGATAGGCGAGCGCCCCCAGGAACCACCGCATAATGCTTATGATGACCCATGAAATTAGGGAGAGGCTAGGTGCGCTTCGGTTGTTGAGCCAATATGTACCTTGTTCGGGCAACCTTTTCTTCTTAATGAATGCAGAGAATTCTGCCATTTCGAAAAAAAAATATGTACCTTGTCGCCCCATGGATCTTGCCTCTGCATGCACTTGGCTGTCCGGCCTTGTGCCCATACGGGAATTGACAGTCCAAGTGTGATAAATTTCACAAGAATTCAACTATGTTCATCTAAATTTTTCATTGTATATGTGTTTTTGTCAACTATGTCGTCTGAATACGAGTGGGCTGTCGTTTGGGAAATAGTTTACCCTTGGTTATATGTGCTACGTGTTTGGAATTGCCTCTAAGGGTTAAATGAGACGGACTCGATCTCCTCAAGGAGGAACGTAAGATAGCTCTAACCACATCAACTATCTATTAGCAAAACTTGTGTCACTATCATAATCAGCAAGTGCGAGGGCATGCATTCAACGAAGGTGATCTAATCCTCCTACTGGATCAATAAAAGGAACATAAACTAGCCCCTCCATGGAAAGGCCCATTCGTAATTTTGAAAGTGTTCAGCAACGGTGCCTACCGATTGTATAACCTAAAATGAATGGCCAAGACGCTTTCTAGTAGAGGGGATAGGTTGCGTTTCGTGGATGAGGTGCCAATGGGAGCCACCTGATCAGCTTGATCTCACGACACTTGTGCGACCGGCGCTAGCGCTCCGCCGGCGGTCCGGAAGCAAATGTTTTCCTTATTCTAAGGGAAACGGTTGTAGCCGGCGGACTGGCCGAAGTTTCGGCCGGTCACACACGGGTCGTTCGATGTATTAGCGATCGAAGCACTTGTTTAATCACGTCTTTCACACAGGGGATCAAACGCGTGGCTGTTGGGCCCCGCGCATCGCCCGCGACCCGCGTGCCTTCTTTTCCTTGTCCTTCGTTGCTCATCCACTCCCATATCCAGTCGCATCTCCCTCCCCATCCACCCGCAGTCGGGGGCGCGCTCGTCGCCATGGCCGTCGGCAACTGGATGCTCCTCGTTTTGAATCATGCGCGGATCACCGGCACCGGATGCATCCCTCTCCATGGCCGCCCACAGCCAGGGGCTTGCTCGTCACCTTGTTCGCCGGCAACTGGATGCACGCCCTCTCCATGGCAACCTGCAATCAGCCGCGGCGGCAACGAGTTTGTGCTGGAGCCAGGGGTTGCTAGAACTAGGTTTTTTTGCTGGATCCACCCTTTTTTTTTGCTACAACCCTTTTCTTTTTGCTACTATCCACATTCGATTTGATGAACTCTTTTCGTTTTGCTGGAACCGGTGTCCCGATTTGTGGATGTGCTGCAAGGTTGACACCTCGTCGGAGGAAGCTGCATCCAGCGGCGAGGAGGGCTGCATCCAATGTCGTTCAAACGCCGGGAGTTGCAACCATGTACGCCGGAGCTACAACCGGTGGTTGGGAGAGCTGCAAGAGGGAGTGGCCATTTTTGCTGATGCATTTTTTTTTTGTGAACCAAATTTTTGTTTTGGCTGGAACCGATGTATTGTTTTGCTGGAATAGATATAATTTTTTGATTCGTCGGCTTTAGAGCTCTCAAATGTTTCATGTCATTTTTTCTGGAACCTAAGTTTGGTTTTGCTGGAAGCGTTGTTCGATTTTGCTGGAAGCATTGTTCGATTTTGCCTCAGCCGACCACCGGAGTTCTGTAGGTACGATGCATGTCGATGGAGGCCAGCAGAGACGGCGACGCCTGCGGCGAGCTCGACGACAAGGACAAAGGGGGGGTGGCACACCAGATGCTGCAACCGCGGGGGCGGGGGAGCTTCAACCACTACCGACAGAGGCTACGTGTCAGCCATGGCCAAGTTTGGCGGGGATCCGACCATGACAGAAGCTACGAACGAGTGAGATGGTTGGGAGGGGCAGCGACGCGCGGCGGGGACCAACCAGCTGGGGCGGCGACCTCTCTGCTACAGCCGCACGAGGGATCCGGCTAGCTCAGGGGCGGTGCTCCGGCTACAATGCTGGTAGGGGGGATTCGGTGTGCATCAGAGAAGAAAGGGGATAAGATTAGATGGTTCGCAGGCCTTAGGGCAACTCCAACGCACGCCCCCAAACGGACGTCTGTTTCGTCCGCTTTTCGTCCGTTTGGGGGGTGGCAATGGGGTCGTGTCCGCTCGGATTTGTGGATGCGTCGGCCGTGCGCCCAACGCACGGCCGCATTTCGGCCACATCTCGTCCGTTTGAGAATAACAAATATCTCAAATTAAACATGGCAATAGTTGCACGTCTGAAATAGTCTTATTACAACCTAATAAAAATAAAAATAATATCATATAGCCTTATTACAATCCAATTGAAATTTGTTTGCACGAAAAGAAATTAAACCGATAGATAGATCTATTGGTTGCCAATGTGAGTCCACATGTGCTCAACCAAGTCATCCTGGAGCTGGACATGAGTATGCCAATCACGCAATTCCCGATGAAACTCGACAAACTGTTCAAAGGTTGTAGGAGGTGGATGCTCAGGCTCAACATTTTCACCCTGAAAATCAAACCCTTGGTCGTAGATGCTATCATCCTCCACGATCAAGTTGTGCATGATCACACAAGCAGTCATCACCTCCCAAAGCTTCTTCGTGCTCCATGTCAATGCAGGGTTACGAACGATACCCCACCAAGCTATTGCACACCGAAAGCACGCTCCACATCCTTCCTAGCACTCTCCTGCATTTGGGCAAACCTCTATCTCTTCTCTCCTTGCGGATTGGGTATGGTATTCACAAGAGTGGACCACTGAAGATAGATACCATCAACTAGGTAATATCCCTTGTTATAATGGTGGCCATTGACCTCAAAGTTGACCTCCGGGGAGTGGCCTTCTACAAGCCTTGCAAACACCGGAGACCGCTGAAGAACACTGATATCATTCTGAGAACCAGCCATGCCGAAGAAAGAATGCCATATCCACAGATCTTGTGAAGCCACAGCCTCAAGTATAACAATGGCACCTTTCACATGCCCCTTGTACTGCCCCTGCCAAGCAAATGGACAATTCTTCCACTTCTAGTGCATACAATCTATACTACCAAGCATGCCCGGAAAGCCCCTCTTGGCATTGATCGCCAACAACCTCTCTGTATCAGCGGCAGTTGGCTCTCTGAGGTACTCAGGGCCGAACACTTCCACCATGGCCGTGCAAAAACTATACATTGAGAGGAGACATGTGGACTCACTCATACGAACATACTCATTGTCGTGGTAATATCTCGACAGATGCCAGGGGGTGGCTTATCATGGTTGGGGCCATGAGATCGTCGTCGGGTCCTGGAAGCGGGAGTGGGCACAAGCTCGGAAGGACACGAGATCTACCCAGGTTCAGGGCTCTCCTAAGAGATGAAACCCCTACTCCTGCTCTGCGGGGTCTCCGCATGATCACTATGAAGCAAAGAGTACAATGGTGCTCCTAGAGCTGTTCGGCCAGAGGAGGAAGAAGGGCAAGGCTAGCTCTCTCCTCTCCCTGGTTGTGGTGTGTGTAGAACTGTAGTGGAACATGAGGGAACCCTTCGCATGGGTGTGGCCTGGGGGGTTTTATAGGCTAACCCCCCAGGGGTACAATGGTAATGTGGCCGGGTGGTAGGCCCCGACTGCCAGTGTCTATGGGGGCCGGGTTCTCCGCCGGCTGCTGGAGCCCGCTTCTGTTAGGCCCTGCCGGCTGCCGAGGAACCGGCCGACAGGTGGGGCCCGCCGCCTGCGGGCCCCATTGACGGCTCTTCCCTGTGGCGCCGCCCGCGCTGACGAAGGCCGTGTCGAGCGCGCCATGGCTACAGCGCCGCGCCGGATGGGTCGGCGGCCGCCTGGCGGCGCCCACTGTAGCCATGCGGCTGTGATTCGGGGGAGGCATGGCGCACTGTAGCCATGCCCTAGCTTGTCTCTTGGTCGGGCTCAAACTCCTAGGGAGGGGACGGGCCGCCTACTAGGAGCCGGCCCGTACCCTCGCTGCCTTCTGGAGTGCGCCGTCTTCTGGAGGAGGCCGGTCTTATGACCAGTCGGATTGAGGGGCTCGGCCAGCCCTGATGTCTTGAAATATGGTTAAGTGCTGATGAGGCTACCTGGGGTCCATCCCCCCGACAGTAGTCCCCGAAGCTGGTGAGGCTCTACGGTTCTAGCAGTCGAAGGGCCTCAGCAGTTTCCCCTTCGAGTGGTTTTCCGCCTTCCGCTCCGTCCGGCTAGGAGGAGCCAGACTCTAGTAGCCGGCCGAGGACACGACCGCCTAGTGGAATTCGAATCGTCAGGCGGGAGTTGGTGCGGCGCCGCCCGCCGCACGCGCGCCACGCGGCGTCCGCAGGCCAGGCCAGCCTGCCAGCCCACGCACGTGAAGGGACGTCGCCGCAGGCTGGGGCCCACCACTATAGGGCCTCGGCCCGCGCGCGGATCCGCTGCGGCCGAGGCGGACGGTAGCCCTTCCGTGTTGTGTTAAATGCGCCATAACCGCGCGGAATGTGCGGGGTTGTGCGGGGCGTGGGGCGCAGTTAATCCCACGCCCCCACGTCGCCTCGGCTTCACCCCCGACGGGTATAAAGAGGGGGAGGAGGAGGGGGGGCGGCAGAACGCACGCGCGCCCCCTCCTACTCCCTCTTCTTCCTCTCGCTGCCGCAGCTGCTGCTCTTCCACAGCCGCTCCGCCGCAGCCACAGCTCCGCCGCGGCCGCCGCGACGGCCCTGCGGTCCTGCGCCGCCGCAGCGCCGCCTGCCGTCCTCATCCCCGAGCTTCTTCTCGCCGTCCTCGAGCTATGGCGAAGAGCGGCTGGCTAGGCTCCAATGTGCACGAGGACCACATCGACTTCCTCCGCGCGACGCGGAGGCTTCCCCACGCCGACAACATGGGCGTGCGCCTTCCACCCGAGAGGGAGATCTCGCCGCGGCCGGAGCCCGGTGAGTTCGTCGTCTTCCGCACGCATTTCCTTCGCGGCTTCGTGCTCCCGGTTAGCAACTTCTTCCGGGCCTTCCTCGATTTCTACCGTCTGCAACCGCACCACCTCACCCCCAACACGGTGGTGCTCCTGGCGGCCTTCGTCACACTCTGCAAGGGGTACCTCGGCGTCCTGCCCACGCTTGAGCTCTGCGGTAGATTCTTCTACCTCAAGCTGGGCACGGCGGCGAAGGATGAGCCGGCCCAGTGCGGGGCATGCATCGCCGTGAGGCGCTTAGGAGGCAGCACACGCTTCCCGGCCATCCCTCTGCACGAGTCGACCAAGCTCTGGCAGAAATCCTACTTCTATGTCCGGAATCTCCATCCGGTCAACGACTACATCAACCTGCCGGCCTTCGTGCCCGGGCCGCCTGCTGGGCCGCAGGACAACTGGCAACAGCAGCCGCCCAAGCGCCTGCCGGCCCTCATCGTCAGCGTCCTCGCCCGTCTTCAAGAGATGACTGACCAGGAGGGGCTCAAGCCGGCCGACCTGCTGGCCGGCTTCGTCATGCGCCGGGTGTCGCCCCTCCAACTTCGGCTGCATCTTATCAGCGAGATGAGCGGCCGACGGGACCCGTGCCGGATGTCCACCAAGGAGATGCCGGAAGGTGGAGGTGGTCCGCCATGTGAACTACTTCTCCAACTGCAAGCTCAGCGAGGAGGAGTGGCACATCGGCAAGGAGCCATACAGTTGGGCCAACCCTCCCCCAGCGGTAAGTACCATGTCCGACTGCTTTACTTGTAACGTTCTTCTTTCATTCGTCCTGACGAGCCGGCCTTGAGGCAGCGCTTCCCGGGCCAAGGCGGGCCGGCTGCTGACTGACAGTGGATGCCGGACCGCGAGAACAGCGATGAGGGCGACCCCGAGTTGGGGACGGCCGCCATGGAGGAAGGCGGCGACGATGAGGCCACCGGAGGAGGCAGCGCCGGAGCAGGCGGCTCCTTGGGAGGTGGAGGAGTCGGCGACGTCCGGTCTTGGCCGGACGACGACGAGGACGACGAGGAGCGGCGCCGACCTGGCGGAGGCGCGGGGACGGGAGCCGGCCCTTCTGGGCCGCGGCCGGCTGCTTCAGCCGGTGGACAGAAACGCCGCCTCCTTGCGGGGAGGTTTGGCAGCCAGCCGGCGAAGAAGGCCAAGCAGGCGGACGCGACCAGGCGGCAAGAGGCCCTAAAGGTGGCCGTCGCCCGGAGGGGGCCCAAGCCTATGCCGTACATGTCCGGGTACGCGCGCTCGCCGCCCTGCCTTCACACTTCTCTTCTCTCCTGGGGGTTTCCTCATCTTTGCTTTCTTGTTGAGCAGGACGGCCTGCGTCATCACGCGGGCTCCGTCCGCCTCATTGACGGACGAGGCGGGCGGCTCCGAGGAGGCCAGGCGCGTGGATCCGGCTGCCGCTCTTCAAGAGGCGACGGCGAGGCACGCGCGGGAGGTGCGCGAGGAGCAGGAGGCCGCGGAGAAGGCGCGGGCCGACGCCCGGGCGGAGGAAGCGGCGCAGGCGGAGGCCCAGGCCACGGAGAGGGCGGAGGCGGAGGTGGCGACGGAGAGGATGGAGGCGGAAGCCGCGGCCAAGGCTCGGGCGGAGGCCGACGCCAGGGCTATGGTGGGTCTGGCTGGTGGTTGGGTCCCGGAGACCATCACCCTCGAGCAGCCGGAAGTGCAGGTGGCGGAGAACCGACCGCTGCCTTGGGCAACCGGAGCCGACCAGCCGGTGCCGGGGCTGGCGGTCACCAACATCGCCATCCTAGAGGCGGAGGAGGTCCGGCGTGCGCCGGATGCTGGCGGTCGAGGAGGCGGCGAGCCCGACCAGCCGGAGGTACCACCGGCTGGCACCGTGCGGGCAACGGGCCATTCCTTGGTAGCGCGCGTTCCTGCGCGCCGGCGTGCGACGCGGGCGACATCGGAGCCCAGGCGGCAGGTGGAGGCTGCGGCCTCGAGCTCGCGGGGAGCCGACGCCGGGGCCACGAGCGCCCCTCCTTCAGGCTAGGTGGCAGGGGCCGGCTCGACCGCCTTGAACCTGGCGGTGCGCGACCTGGAGGACCGGTTCCTCGCCCAGAACGCCACTCTGCAGAGGGCGAGGGAGGAGCTGCTGGCGACGCGGTCGGCCGTCCGGGTACGTACACCTTATTTTGCTATGTTTTTTGTCTTGTAATCTTCCGTGGGGGCGCGCCAGCGCACCCACTGGGTGTAGCCCCTGAGTTCTGAGCCGGCTGCTGAGCAGGCGGGTTGGAACTCCAAGGTATTCTTCTCTTTGGCTGAAATGCTTGCTGCTGTTGCAGGACTACCACAACATGCGAGCGGCCGCCTAAAATACGCAGAACCGAATGCTCACCGCCCGGACCACTGAGCTGACTTAGAGCCGAGGTACGTAAGCTGGCTTCCAGTGGGGGGCGCGCTAGCGCACCCACTGGGTGTAGCCCCCGAGATTCGGGCCGACTGCTGAGCAGTCGGGCCGGCTCTTCTCAGGCGGCTTGTTCTTGTTTTTGTTGGAGTAGATGGTGACGTCTCTTGCTTGTTTCAGCGGCTGCTGCCCAGCTGAGGGAGCGCGTGGCCGAGCTCGAGGGCCAGCTCCGGGTTGTGGTGCAGGAGCGTGACCAGGCGGCCTCAGCGCGTGACAGGCTGGAGAAGGAGCTGGCGGACCAGGCCGAGCGGCACACAGAGCGGGTCCGGCAGCTGAAAGCGGACGAGGAAAACCTCACGGCCGAGTTCGAGATCCAGCGCTCGGACTGGGCCGATAAGGAGAAGTTCCTTCGGGACGACTACGCCGTGGTTGAGGATCTGCTCGACGGTGCATCCCTTTCTTTTTGTTGCCAACTGGTGGCTGCCGGCTGTTGCCGGAAGCCGTCTTCTAACACTTTTGTCTTTTTTTGAACAGAGTTCCTTCCGGGCCATTCTGTCGCTGTTTGCATGGCTATCGAGGCCGAGCACGAGGAGTGCAGGCGAAAGCGCAAGGAGATCGCGCAGGACCGGCCTCGGACCTTGCGCGAACAGCTCATGGCCGTCCAGATGCGCCTCGAGCCCACGCGCTGCCTACTCCGCCGGCTTCAGCGGGCCGGGTCACAGGTCTTGGAGGGCTTGTGGCCGGGTGCTCGGATCCCGCGGACTCCCAGCCGGACGGCCGACTGGCTGGAGGTGGTGGCCGACCGGCTCGAAGCCTGGAAGAGCTCCGCGGCACGGTCTGGGGCTGCGAAAGCATTGGAGTTCGTCAAGGCCTGGTACCCCGATCTGCGCCTGGCGCAGCTGGCCACCTTCCGCCAGGAGGCGCTGCCGGAGCTGGCGGCGGAGCGCGATGCCATTGCCATCCGAGCGTCGGCTCTTGCCGACTACGCTGATGTTAGCGTCTTCGTCCCGGAGCGGGAAGACAATGGCGCCGAAGTGCCTCCGTCTTGGTTCGGCCTGAACCCGTCGGACGAGGAGGACTCGGCGGAGGAGATTGCCTCCAGCGACGAAGGCTATGAGGACGAGGATGGCAGCTACGCCGTACCAGGTGGCGGAGCGACCAGCCGGACTCGGCCCGACCCGGCGCCGGCCGGCGACCAGCCGAAGACCACGTCAGCCGCCGCCGACCGCCAGGCCGAGACTTCGTAGCCGACAGCCCCACCAGCCAGAGCTACGCCTGCTGCCGACCAGTCCGTGCAGCCCGAGGGGCCGTCCACCTAGATGGCCTGTTATCTTTTTTCGAGTTTCTCTGTCTCGTTCTTGAAAACAATGTTAGTTAAGCACGGTTCCACCCACTGGGGGTGTATTTCTAAACTTGATGAATGCTGGCCTTGGGCCCTTTTGCAATGTACAAAGTTTAACTCCTCACATTTTGCATGTGTTGCCGGGTTCTAGCTTGAGTTTGCTTTTGCCCTCTTTGGCTTTTTCCTTCGCCGCGTTCCCTTGGCCGCCTCCCTGCCAGCCGGACAGCCGCGCTGCGGTCTGTGGCTGGGTCAGGGACTTGGTCATTTTTTAGAACGGGCAAGTTACTTCAGCCGTCTAGAGCGTAGCTTAGTCAAGCGAGAAGCCGGCCTGCCGGCTGCTGAGCAGCCGGACGAGGGAGGCGAGAGGCCGGCTTGGCCGTAGTCGGCGTTTTCCTTAGTCGCTTTTCGTGTGGACAGCGTTTCAAGCCTTTGACTCTTGCCAGTCGGACAGCCACGCTGCGATCTGCGACATGGGGCGAAGAGAGGGCTTTGGCGTCGGCACACTACTAGCCGGCTCCGGCTGGTGCGGACTTAGACCAAGACGGCGAGCCCCCGGGTCGGCTGACCAGAACCCGAACGGGGCAAGAATGTAAAAAGAACTCAATTCATGGTATAAGCTTATCTCGTGGATAAAAAGGTAGCCCCCGAGTACATCTCGGGGGACGTGAGGTCTTTACTTAATACAAAAGTTGGCGTGGTACATACACTCGCTTTAACTGTGAAACGGACGGAGTAGGTTCGCGTTCCATGGCCGCTCCGTCTCTTCGCCGGCTGTGCTTCGCTTGCGTGCCCTGGGCTTTTGGGCGTCGATGAGGTAGTACGAGTCGTTGCCCAGGGCCTTGCTGACGATGAAGGGGCCTTCCCAAGGTGCTGCGAGCTTGTGCTGGCCGGCTGATCGCTGGATCAGGCGAAGCACAAGGTCGCCTTCGCGAAAAGTACGCGGCTTGACCTTCTTGTTGTGGAAGCGGCGCAGGGCCTGCTGGTAGATGGTGGACCGGCTGCATGCTAGCAGCCGGGCCTCTTCCAGCAGGTCGACGCCGTCTCCTCGCGCCTCCTTTGCTTCTGCCTCCGTGTACATAGTGACGCGAGGCGAGTCGAACTCGATATCCGTGGGGATGATAGCCTCGGTGCCGTACACGAGGAAAAAGGGCGTAAAGCCGGTTGATCTGTTGGGCGTGGTCCGAAGACTCCAGAGGACGGCCGGCAGTTCATTGATCCAGCAGCCGGCCGATCGCTCCAGCGGCTCGATTAGGCGGGGCTTGATGCCGGACAGGATGAAGCCGTTTGCTCGCTCCACCTGGCCGTTTGACTGCGGATGGGCAACGGACTCTAGGTCCAGTCGGATACCCTGATTTGCGCAGAAACGGGCCAAGGCACCTTTGGCGAAGTTGGTGCCGTTGTCGGTGATGATGCTGTGGGGAACGCCGTATCGGACGGTGATGTCGGCGATGAACGTGACGGCAGTCGGACCGTTCAGCTTCTTGATTGGTTTGGCTTCTATCCACTTGGTGAATTTGTCCACAGCGACCAGCAAATGAGTCATGCCGCCGCGTGCTGTCTTGAAAGGACCCACCATGTCCAAACCCCACATGGCGAACGGCCAAGTGATGGGGATGGTCTTGAGGACAGAGGCCGGCTGGTGTTGCTTGGTGTTGAACTTCTGGCACCCCTTGCACTTCTTGACCAACTCCTTGGCGTCGTCCAATGCAGTCGGCCAGAAGAAACCATGGCGGAAGGCTTTGGCTACGAGGGACCTGGAGGCGGCATGGTGGCCACATTCGCCTTGGTGGATGTCTCTGAGGATCTCCACGCCCTTCTCTGGCTCCACACAGCGCTGATAAACGCCGGTCACGCTCCGCCTGGCGAGCTCTCTGTTGACGATGGTGTAGGCGCCTGCCCGGCGTTGGATCTGCTGGGCTAGCACTTTGTCTGCTGGTAGCGCGCGGCTTACCAGATAGTCGCGGATGGGCTGCGCCCAAGATGGGGCCGCCACCACTGTGAAGACAGCAACTGGCACGAGGGTGGCCGGGTTGGGAGGCGACGGGCTGGAGCCAACCGCTCCTGGTGGTGTCGATGAAGTCCCCGGGCCGACTGCTGTAGTCCCCGGGCCGCCTGCTGGAATTCCTAGGCCGGGTGCTGGTGGCGCAGCCCCCGGGCTAGCCGCTGAAGTCCCCGGGCCGACTGCCGAAGTCCCCGGGCCGGCTGTTGGAGTCCCCGAGCCGGATCCGACTGCTCCGGGGTCAGCCGGCACGAAGATGGAGTCAGACTTTGGCGACGGCTTGATAGACGGCTTGCGCAGATACTCGAGGGAGATGCCGGTTGGTATGGCCTGCCGGGTGGAACCAATGCGAGCGAGGGCGTCCGCTGCGTCGTTGTCGGCTCGTGGCACATGGAGGAACTCGCACCCATCGAAGTGCCCGCTCATCTGCTGGACGAGGAAGCGGTAGCTTGCCATGTTGGCGTCCTTGGTGTCCCAGTCGCCGGACGACTGCTGGACCACCAAGTCCGAGCCGCCGTAGCAGAGGATGCGGCGGATGCCGATATCCTTGGCCAGTCGGAGCCCAAAGATGAGCACCTCGTACTCGGCTATGTTGTTGGAGGCGGCGAAGTGGATCTGCAGTGCGTACTTTAGCTTGTCGCCCTTGGGAGAGGTGAGGACGATGCCGGCTCCCAAGCCGGTGCGCATCTTTGAGCCATCAAAGTGCATCCGCCAATGCGTAGAATCCGGCGCGGGTGGCAGGTACTGGGACTCGGCCCAGTCGACTAAGAAGTCGGCCAGCGCTTGGGACTTGATGGCGGTGCGGGGCTGGTAGAGGATGATATGGGGAGCCAGCTCGATGGCCCATTTGGCCACCCGGCCTGAGGCATCTCTGTTGCCCATGATCTCGGCAAGGGGGGCGGTGCAGACAACCGTGACGGAGTGCTCTTGGAAATATTGCTTCAGCTTCTTGGCGGCAAAGTACACGCCGTAGCACATCTTCTGGTAGTGGGGGTAGTTCTGCTTGGAGGCGGACAAGACCTCGCTCAGATAATACACTGGCCTCTTGACCGGCTGCACCTTGCCGGCTTCTGGGCGCTCGACCACAATCACCGTGCTGATGACTCGGCTGGTGGCGGTGATGTAGAGGAGCATCGGTTCCTTGGCAGTCGGAGCCGCCAAGATAGGCAGCGTGGACATCGTGCGCTTGAGCTGACGAAAAGCTTCGTCCGCCTGGTCGTTCCACTCGAAGCAAGTGGTTTTCTTCATGAGCTGGTACAGGGGGAGCGCCTTCTCGCCCATCCGACTGATGAAACGGCTGAGGGATGCCAGGCATCTGGTGAACTTTTGGACGTCATGCAGCTTGGTGGGTCTCTCCATCCGCTCGATGGCCTTGATCTTCACGGGGTTGCACTCAATGCCGCGTTCGGAGACAAGGAAACCGAGGAGCTGGTCGGCTGGTACTCCGAAGACGCACTTCTCCGGGTTGAGCTTGATTTGAAAACGGCGCAGATTTTCGAAGGTCTCCTTGAGATCCTCTAGGAGGGTGCCACGCTTCTCCGTCTTCACCACAACGTCGTCCACATAGACGTGGGCATTGCGGCCGAGTTGCTTCAACAAGCACTTCTGCATGCATCACTGGAAGGTGGCGCCGGCATTCCTTAAGCCGAACGTCATGGTGATGTAGCAGAAGGCGCCGAATGGTGTGATGAAGGCGGTCTTCAAGCGGTTGGCCGGATCTAGCTTGATCTGGTGGTAGCCGGAGTATGCATCCAAGAAGGATAGCAGCTCGCAGCCGGCCGTGTAGTCTATCACTTGGTCGATCCGTGGCAGGGCGAACGGATCCTTGGGGCAGGCCTTGTTGAGGCTCGTGTAGTCGATACACATGCGCCACTTGTTATTCTTCTTCAAGACGAGGACTGGGTTGGCAAGCCAGTCCGGGTAGAACACTTCTATGATGAAGCCGGCTGCCAGAAGCCGGGCGATTTCTTCACCAACGATCCTTCTCTTCTCTTCTGATAGGCGGCGGAGGGGTTGCTTGACCGGTTTAGCATCCGGCCTCACATGTAGTTTGTGCTCGGCGAAATCCGTCGGGACACCCGGCATGTCTTTGGGGGACCATGAGAAGATGTCTCGGTTCTCACGGAGGAAATCGACGAGCTCGCCTTCCTATTTGCTGTCGAGGTTGGTCCCTACGACAGCAAACCTCTCCGGGTGCGCCGGGTCCAAGGCGATCTTCTTGGTTTCCTTGGCCGGCTGGAAGGAGGCTCCCGCTTCCGTCTCCTTGGGATCAGCCGGCATGGCCGGCTTCTCGCTGGCCATGGCTACCATCCGGTCAAGGAGACGCTTCTCTTGGGCGATGACGAGGGACTCGGCCAGCCGGCTGCTGGCGGCGGCACAATCCAGCGACTTTTGGTAGTCGCCGGTGATAGTGATGATGCCCTTGGTACCTGGCATCTTGGCCTTCAGGTAGGCGTAGTGCGGGACCATCATGAATTTGGCCAGCGCCGGGCGGCCCAAGAGCACGTGGTAGGGGCTGTCCAGGTCGACCACCTCGAACCAGATTGGCTCGCGGCGGAAGTAGTTCTTGTCGCCGAACAGGACATCGATCTTGATCTTGCCGATTGGAGAGTAGGAAAGGCCGGGAACTATGCCGTGGAAGACAGTCCGGCTGGGCTGGAGCTGCTTCACCTTGATGCCCAACAGCTCCATGGTTTGGCGGTACAGGATGTTGATGCTGCTGCCGCCATCTATCAGGACTCGGCTGAAGCGGCAGGTCCGCCTCTCCGTGGAGAAGGTGGACTCTAGCACCAGAGCGTACGCACCCGGCGAAGGCATCAGGGCCGGGTGGTCAGCACGACTCCAGGTGATGGGCCTCTCGGACCAGTGCATGAAGGTGGGGACCTCTGAGCTGACAGCGTTCACCTCGCGGTGCTGCTGCCGTCTGCTGTGCTTGTCGTCGGCTTCGCTTGTGAAGACGATGTATGTGGCGTTCTCTTCCGGAAGCTCATCTTAAAGCATGCCGGCGGCTCGGGCCGGCTGCTGAACAGCCGGAGCCACCTGGCCGGCTGGTGGTGGAGGCGGCAGGGCCTCGCCCTTGGCAATCCAGGCGAGCCAGTTGCACTTCCGGGTGGTGTGGTTGGACGGTTTCACGCCGCTATGGAACTTGCACGGGGCATCGAGGGCTTGCTCAAAGGAGAAGGCTGCTCGGCCGGTTGTTGGAAGCCGGCTGCGGGGCCTTTCGCTTGTTGTCGTTCGGTTGCTGGCGCCGGTTGGTGTCGCCAGCCGGAGTTTGGGAACTCGGCTGGACCACCCGGTCGGCCGAGTCAACCCGGATCTCCGAGCTCATGGAGGAGTCGGCGGTGGCGTACTTGTCGGCCACGACCAGGAGCTCGTCCAAGGTTGCTGGCTCATCGCACAAGAGCTTGTGCTTGAGCAGAGTGCCTTCTCTGCACCCGGTGGTGAAGTACTCGATGGCCTGCACCTCGTGGACCCCCTCGCAGGAGTTGTGCAGCTCGCCCCAACGCGTCAGGTAGTCGCGAGTAGACTCGGTTAGCCCCTGAATGCACATGGAGAGCTGGTGAGGCTTGGGGGGCCGCTTGTACGTACTGGTGAAGTTGCGGATGAAGGTGTCACTGAAGTCTACCCAGCTGTTGATGCTTTTGGGCTTGAGGCTGTTCAGCCATGTCCGGGCCGTGCCCTGAAGCATGAGCGGGACGTACTTGACGGCGACGCGCTTGTTGCCGTTGGCGATGCCGACTGCTGTGGAGTAGGCGATTAGCCAGTCTTCCAGCTTCACGACGCCGTTGTACTTGGGCGTGTCTCTGGGGAGCGTGAACCCTTTGGGAAAGGGCTCATCGCGGATGCGGGGGCCGAAACAGGCTGGCCCGACTGTGCGCTCCTCTTCTAGCAGCAGGGACCGAGCCAGCCACTCGATCCGGTGGCGTGCGTTGTTTTCGCCGACTGCTTCGCGGGGGCCGAGCCGGGCGCTGAGAGTTGGGTGTTCAAGCGGCGGCGCGGGGGTAGCCGCCCTCTCCTCTCGAAGAAGCAAGCGCTCTTCCGGCCGGCGTCGAGGCTCCGGGTTCTGGAGCTCTGGGTGGCTGTCCGCTACCATGCGGCGCGTACGCCGGCTGTTGCTGGCAGCCGGCTCGGGCTCTCGCGGCTGCCCGCGGCCTCCGCCGCTAGGGGACCGAGAGGTCGCGCCGTTCTTGCGGCGGGGCACTTGGGTGTCGACGCGTCGGCCCGCTCCCACTACGCGGTTGCCCGTGTCCTGCTGCGCGTTCGCATCGTCGATGAGCTGCTGGAGGCGCTCCAGTTGCTCTCGTAGCTCGTCGCCCTGCAAGTGCTTGAGCTCGTCTGCGGCCGCCTGGGCGGCACGCATGTTCTGCGCTGGGGTCTCGTAGACCGGGCGTCCGACCCCCAGCATGCTGGCAATCGCAGCGCCGCGTTGCCTGATGGCGCCGGCCCGGCTAGGCTCAGCCGCAGCCGGCGTCCCACCGACCACGCAGTCGATTTCGCGCTGAGTGGCTTCAGCGTGGCGTTTCAGCGCCGCCATCTTGGAAGCACTGTCGAAAAGCTTGACGCGGAACTCCTCCAGCTCTGCCTAGCTGGCGCCAGGGGGAGGAGGCGTCACCAGGGCGTGTATGGTCGCGTCCAGCGGATCCTGGTTGGATCCGCCAGCACCCAGGCCGTCGTCGATGACCATCACCTCCGCGAAGGGGCTGGCGTCGAGCGCGCCCACAAGGGCGTCGCTAGCGGCGGGAGGGAGGGGATCGTCGACGATCTCCACGTAGCTGGGGAAATCGTCAGTGGAGGCCATGTCGGCAAGAGCGAGCCTGCCGAAAAGCTCGGTGAGGGAGTCGGCCGCTCGTGCATCGGCGGCGGGCTCGTCGAAGAGGCTGAGCTCGCCGAAGAGGCCGGCGAGACGACCCGCGGGGAAGGCGGCTCCCGCGTCACGCGATGCGCCAAGGCCGACGAGGGCGGGCGCATCGGGCCGGCTGATCTCGCCAGCCGCGGCACACTCGCCGGAGAGGAATAAGGTTCCCGTCCAGAACGTGTCTCCGGCCGACGTCGCTGCTGGCCCCACGGAGGGCGCCAACTGTCGTGGTAATATCTCGACAGATGCCAGGGGGTGGCTTATCATGGTTGGGGCCATGAGATCGTCGTCGGGTCCTGGAAGCGGGAGTGGGCACAAGCTCGGAAGGACATGAGATCTACCCAGGTTCAGGGCTCTCCTAAGAGATGAAACCCCTACTCCTGCTCTGCGGGGTCTCCGCATGATCACTATGAAGCAAAGAGTACAATGGTGCTCCTAGAGCTGTTCGGCCAGAGGAGGAAGAAGGGCAAGGCTAGCTCTCTCCTCTTCCTGGTTGTGGTGTGTGTAGAACTGTGGTGAAACATGAGGGAACCCTTCGCATGGGTGTGGCCTGGGGGGTTTTATAGGCTAACCCCCCAGGGGTACAATGGTAATGTGGCCGGGTGGTAGGCCCCGGCTGCCAGCGTCTATGGGGGTCGGGTTCTCCGCCGACTGCTGGGGCCCGCTTCTGCTGGGCCCTGCCGGCTGCCGAGGAACCGGCCGACAGGTGGGGCCTGCCGCCTACGGGCCCCGCTGACGGCTCTTCACTGTGGCGCCGCCCGCGCTGACGGAGGCCGTGTCGGGCGCGCCATGGCTACAGCGCCGCGCCGGACGGGTCGGCGGCCGCCTGGCGGCGCCCACTATAGCCATGCGGCCGTGATTCGGGGGAGGCATGGCGCACTGTAGCCATGCCCCAGCTTGTCTCCTGGTCGGGCTCAAACTCCTAGGGAAGGGACGGGCCGCCTACTAGGAGCCGGCCCGTACCCTCGCCGCCTTCTGAAGTGCACCGTCTTCTGGAGGAGGCCGGTCTTATGACTAGTCGGACTGAGGGGCTCGGCCAACCCTGATGTCTTGAAATATGGTTAAGTGCTGATGAGGCTACCTGGGGTCCATCCCCCCGACACTCATCCACAAGATCACCAGGAATTCCATGTGCAAGCATGCGGATAGCCGCAGTGCATTTCTGGTATGAAGAGAAACCAAGCTTGCCTAGGGCATCCTCTTTGCACTCAAAGTATGGGTAATGCGCAACCACTCCTTTCCGAATACGATTGAACACATGTCTCCTCATTCGGAATCGGAGACGAAATTGATGTGGTTTGAAGAGTGCACCATCCTTATAGTAATCAACATAGAGAAGGGTGTGGCCTTTCTCCCTATTGTGGTTCAAGGCCGGAGTATGGCCGGGGATTGAACCCCTGAACCGAGGCCACTTCCTACTAATGTGTTCATGTACGACCAACGCAGCCACCACCTCTTCATCATCCGATGAGCAAATGAAGTTGTGAAAGAAAAACTCATCACCGCTATCCATTGTACCTTGTGAGCAAACCGTCGAACGCCTTGCGGTCGTGCTGGAGGCGCGGCCGGATAGTGCACGCCCTGCTCCCCTCGCAGGCAGCAAAGCAAGGTTTTGGGGGTTGGTGGTGCTGTTGGGCGCCCTGCGGCAATGAACGACCGGTTGGAAGAGGTTGGGGACGATGGGCGACGCCGGCGGCCGTAGCTTCTCTCCCACTGGCAACAAGGAGAACGCTGGCAAAATGCTTTCCGGAACGCCGGTGTGAGACAAGCTGTCGGGACCCCGATCCTACGTCACACCGATCTAGCATGTAACACATCATATCACTTTGGGCCTCACGCACGGTATCCCCACGGCTACATCCTTACCTTGGCCGGGACCGTTTGCGCCTTTTGGCTCACGTATATGATTGTGTCGCTAGCATCCATATGATAGAGAACCCGGGCCGACATGACTAGTCGTAAACCCAATTTGGCACAAATTTACAGGGACAGGCATACATGACCCAGTAATGCACGTGCCGGTCAGCAGCGAGTGTAACCGAGTCGTAGCGAGGCTATAAAGGACTTCAGTAAACACCGCGTGACATTTCCCCGTAGGGACAGACACAGGAGCAAAGAAGGACACATGCCGATCAAGAGGCATTTCTCCATAAGGAAGGCTACCAAGAATAAATAACTAGGTGTCGGATCCCACACATACCAAAGCATTTCAATAACATACACACAATATGCTCGATATGTGTAAATACAACATGACATCACAATATAACTCTACGACTCAAAGTATTTATTCAAGAGGCTCCGAGGAGCCATACATAGCATGATATTACAAACATGGGTCTCATGACCCGACATACAAAGTCATACAAGCAACAAGCACATGCAGAAGCTTATCCTGTCTGAGTACAGACAACTGAAAAGAAAGAAGGCTAGAAAGTTTGTCTATCTACGAGACCCTTCATAGGAGCCAGACCTCTGTCTGGGATTCCCAAGCTAATCGTCGAAGCCCACGTAGAACTACTAGTGAGACTAAAGTCTCTCTACAAAAACATAAATTAAGCAAACGTGAGTACAAATGTACTCAGCAAGACTTACATCAGAATTAGCTACATATGCATCAGTATCAACAAGGGGGTTGTGGAGTTTAACTGCAGTAAGCCAGCTTTGACTCTGTGGCTATCCTGTACTACGACTACCAGTATTTTCTTTGTGGGTGAGAGAGCGCACACGAGTCCACATATTCACCATATCAATACACCACTATGGATCCGCTCCCGTCTCCCTACGAGAAGGCCATCCATAGCACTCACGCTTATCTTGCGCATTTTAGAGTATCCACTTCCAGTTATCTATGAACCATATAAGCTTTCCAAGTAGTCCATATCCGAGGACGCGGCTATCCGAATAGATCATTTGTAACCATGACTCAAAGGAACCCGTCCCCGTCCCATCAGCAACGTTCCCTCTTGGAACACGTATCTACGTCCAGTCCAGACACTGTGCCATGCCGTGTGTCACCCGGACACACGCGCCATGTGCCACCTGCCCGCACACCTGACCCGCAAATGTCCATATAACCGCTAGGTAGGCTCTGATAAGCACGGAACTCAATTCCTGTGAGCCGTATCACGAGACAATCCACAATGTTCTCCAACACGGCCTCTCTTCACCACCTTTACCAAATCATGTTCACATACTTAGCTCTCAACAGTAGGACATGTTCACCACCATTCCAATCCATCCCAGATGAATCAGACCTGACACGAAAGCATAGCAGGCATAACAAGCAAGCATGAATGAGTAGGCACATCATGGCTCAAGCAACTCCTACTCATGCTATTGGGTTTCAACTATTTACTATGGCAAAGACAGGTCATGCAGAGGAATTGGTTCAACTACCGCAACATGTAACAATTGAATCGTTGTTGTTCTAATGCAGTAAAAGAGACCAGGAGCGAAAGAGCGGGATTGTATCGAAATGTTCAAAGGGGGTTTGCTTGCCTGTCACTTCTGAAGATAGTAAAACTCTTCATCGGTGTCAACGATCACAGCATTGGAATCGTCTTCTACCGAGGAGGAACAACACCAGCAAACAGAAAAGGAACACAATCAATGCAATGCAACAATATGATGCGTGACCATGACATGGTAATATGCTGGTGTTTGAGCTAGTGCAAAATGCTATCATGTTAGTTGAAGTTCATTTGAATCTAAGATTCAAATTCAAACTCCAAAAGAAGCACTTAAAATGCCCTTTAATTGATTTGACATTATCAACAGGTATAAGTTGCTTTAACATGGCATGGCGTGGTGGTGGTTCGGACGGCCCTTGTAGAAGGCGACGCGGCCGAGGAGGGTGGTGGCAGCTGCAATGTCGAGGGGCGGAGGGAGGTAGAGGAAAAGAAAGGGGAGGAGGGTCTGTGTCCCCGACGGGCGGGCCAGGGCAGGACAAGGGCACGCGCCCCGCCTGTCCGCGCGTGTCCGTTCGGCCATAAACTCGGCTCAAAGTTAGATTGGTAATGGGTCGAAAGTGGGTAGAAAACGGACGATGATCCGTTTGCTCCCGCGTGTTGAAGGACTTGTTTTGTCCGTTTACCTTTGAATGGAAGCGAGCATACCATTTGAGTTCCTGCGTTGGAGTTGCCCTTAAATCTGAGGCCTGTCGTGTGACCGGCCGAACTGTTGGGCCGGCGCATCGGCGCCGAGTACTCGCCTTATTTTATTAGGCCATTAAAACAACACGCCAAACCCAGTAGGTAGCGGTGTCGCTACTCGCTAGCTCTGTGGGTGCCGCTGGAATCTCCAGGGCCGGCATTTTTTTGCAATAGTTTTTCGAACAGGGCAATTTTAACAAAAGTGTTCAATAAAGGGTTATATTGGTAGTAAAAGATTGGACGTGGGTGGGTGGGTGCGGGGGACTCGAAAGTCTCAGACGCTTGTTTCTGTTCAATAGAGATGTGGTTGGTCTACTTCTAGTCAACGTCTGTACGTAGAGGCTCACAAGATTTCACAGTATAGAGTATAGAGTGGAAGGAGATCAATCGAGCTTGCTCCAAGCACAGAGATGGAGGTTGCGGTGGTGGTCGGCCCGATAGTGAAGCTCTTGCCGAAGCTCCTATCGGTGATAGATGGGAAAAGGAAGCAGCTGGACAACTTGGAGGTGGATGCCGGGTTCATCCGGCGCGACCTGCAGTCGATCCAAGAAATCATTGCCCGCTCGAGTGGCGGCAGATCCATCACGGACCTATGGGTCCGAGATCTCAGGCGCCTGGCGGACGATATGGAAGACTGCATCGACCGCTTCCAGGTCGGGAAGATGAGCAGAATCCGGTTCGTCGGGAAGATCGGCAAGCTGAAGAAGAGGTCAAAGGAGACTCTCGAGCAGTTGCAGAACTGCATTAGCATCACCGGCGCCGCCGCACCTGACCCCCCCGCTGCAGGTGGGGGCACCGAGGATCCGGAGGAGCAGCTACTTGCTCTGCTTGCGCGGAGCCAGTCGGAGGGGAAGCTCAAGGTGGTCTCCGTCGCCGGATTCGGTGGAGCAGGTATGACTCGCCTTGCCCACAAGGTGTACAGCAACAGGGATGTGCTCAGCCAGTTCCCTCTGCACGCCTGGGTTCGTGCGGCGCCGGGTTTGAGTGTGCACAAGCTTCTTCAGAAAATACATGACCAATTGCTGCTAATTACTATTGCCAAGAATCATGGTGCCACTGCCTCCAGCTCCAAAATCATACCACAAGCCAACGGAGACGACGCCGAACATGCTTCGACTGACCACCGGCTCACCGGATTACTCAAGACTGGAAGGTGATTATATAGCTTAACTAGTATAATGCCTCCTGACCAATATAGCTAAAGATTACATGAAGGTGATTATATAGTTTAACTAGTATAATGCCTCCTGAGCAATATAGCTAAGGATTACCTGAAGGTGATTATATAGATTAACTAGTAATGTTTGCTTTCAACAGTGTTATTGTTGTGAACTTGTTGGAGACATCATTCTGTTGGAATATCCTCTTGTCGGAAAATGAAATGCTAAAAGTAAATAGGGCTGTTGCAGAGTGCAAATATGTTTTTAAAGCAAAACTGCGGAATGAGGAAAAATTAAGCTCTAAAACATAGTACGTGTGTAGATTCTGATAAAAGTGGGTTGATGGAATGTGGTCTAGGACTGTATGTTAAACTTGTTGAAGGATTTCCCGTTG
Organism: Thinopyrum elongatum; assembly: GCA_011799875.1. Classification (NCBI taxonomy): domain Eukaryota; kingdom Viridiplantae; phylum Streptophyta; class Magnoliopsida; order Poales; family Poaceae; genus Thinopyrum; species Thinopyrum elongatum. The sequence continues at coordinate 553,778,503 of CM022301.1, read as the reverse complement.
AATTCAATCTTGAGTATACTGACTCGATGAAGTTCACAAGTAGGAAACAGAGAGCTAAATTGGTGTCAGCATTTCAAAATTTCAGTAACTTATGATTGAAATCGACTAGTAAGATTGCAAGCAAATATTGGTAGCTGCAAAACCTGCAACAAAAAACCAAAATCATGATTTTTATTTTCTCAAAGATTCATTCATTATGTACTATCTTGTAGGTATTTGATTGTGATTGATGGTGTGAATACACATGAGTTGTACGACGTACTATCTGCATTCTCTTGGGCTGATGGAGTGGACGGCAGAATTATCATGACGACAGCCATTCAGCTGCCAGAAGCGACATGCTGCAGATGTGGTAACGGTTCATCACTTGCTATGGATAGCACAAGCCAGGTTTTCATTGGAGAGCTGACAGAGAGTGGATTTGTGGAGGCCTGCCTCCATCTTCGTGATGACACTCTTGCAAGAGTGCAACACAGCAACAACGAGATCCTGTCCAGTCCTGTTGTCCAGGACTTATTGCTGTATTTCTGCATGTTCCCGCGCGACCATCCTGTCAGGAGGAATCCCCTGATAAGGCGATGGCTGGCTGAAGGACTTGTGTTTCCTCAACCAGAAACAGAGAGTTTTTCCCAGGATGTTGCAGCCAAGAATTTGGAGAGCCTCATCAGCCGCAATGTCATTCAGCCCATTCAAGTGAGGAACTATGGAAATGTGAAGAGATGCCAAACTTTTGGGATGATGCTCAACTCCATTTCCAGCAAATCCAAGTCACAGAACTTCATCACCATGCTGTGTGGTAGCCGCCAGACGACGGAGAGGAATCCACCGGGCAAAGAGATTCGCCGGCTTTCCCTCCATCTTAACGGTGAGGCAAACGGGCCACTGAATTTGCCAAAGGAGTTGTCTCGTCTCCATACTCTTGCAGTATTCCCTGACGATGCAAATGTCGCCAGGCATCAAGCTAATTTGAATTATGCCAAGTATAAGCTACTGCGAGTTTTGGATCTCAAAGAATGTGCTGATGTGAAAGCAGAACATGTCAGCAAAATATGTGACCTGTTGTTGCTCAAATATCTGAGCCTCGGAGACAGTATCAACAAGGTTCCAAAGAAAATAGCGAAGCTGAAATGGTTAGAGACTCTCGACATGAGGAGAACCCAGGTAGTGACGCTGCCAATTGAAGTCCTCCAGCTCCCCGGGTTGAAACACCTACTTGGAAAGTTTCAGCTAGCTGAAGGTGACTGCACACAGAAGAAGCTAGAGAAGCTCATGTCAAAAGATAGTGAACTGCAGAGGCTTTCCGGATTCGTAACCGACAAAAGCGAAGGGTTTGCACAGCTGATGAGTCGCATGGGGAAGTTGAGGAAGGTGAAAATATGGTGCGATTCCACCGCAGATGTGACGAAACTGGTTCATGTTTTAGGAGCCACAAAGAAATTCATTGGCGGAGGCCTGGATATGACAAGAGTTGATCGTTCCTTATCTATCGACTTCCAAGGATGCCCAACAGAATGCTCAGAACAGTTCATGGATTCTCTGAAAGCTACAGGCCGTCTTACCTCGCTCAAATTGCGAGGCAAGCTGACGCAACTCCCTCAGTTCCGTGCAAAGTTGAACTACATCGAGGATTTATGCCTCTCAAGGACTAGTCTGAGCGGTGACACAATCCTTAGTAGCCTGTCTGGACTGAAAATGACACTGAAATATCTCAAGCTGGTAGAAGATAAGCTTGGTCACTTGGTCATAAAACCAGAGCATTTCCGAAGCCTGAAGGGCTTATGCCTCGTGGGCGAGCAAAGTCTAGAGGACATAACAATCCAAGATGAAGCTATGCCCTACCTTGTGTCACTTCATATACTTTGTGAAGCTCTAGGTGATCTTCCAGGCATAGACATCACACGCATGGCAAGGCTAAAAGAGGTCACGCTCCATTCCGGAGTACAAGATACGATAAAGGATGGATGGCAAGCAGCTGCAATGAACCATCCTAATAGGCCCAACGTTTTGTTTATCCATAATGCTAACTCCTCGTTTAGAGACTCTCTGCCGTGCGAAGCAACAGGGGAGATTGTAAATCGGACCAAACCTATTGGGAGAAAATTCGCTGCCTCCATCATGGGGGGCATCTTTTCTTGTGCACGGCCAAGATCCTGATGCACTGAAGCAAGTCGCATCGATCATGGTTAGTTTTGTGTCTATTTCCTCCTGTCTATTCTTCAGCTTGTACTCCCAGTTCCAAGATATGACGACGTCGGTGCATCTTTGATTGTCTGCAGAGCAAAGCTTTTGCAACCATTCGCTGATCGATGATGTGTGTGCTGCACGATGCGACCTCCAGCAGGCGTGGCTTCTCTGCGAGGTGGCTGCAGGCGGTGAGTACAGTGAGATGATGTAGCCTCTTCGAGGTGATTGATGATGTCCTGATAAGCAATTTACGAGCGAATTCCACCGAAAACATTTCATGGCAAGAACGAAGTAAATACAGCCAGCCATACAGGTACATTGTGTAGAGATGTTGATTAGAGAGACTGAGTTTATACAATGGAATAGCCACATATCTCTATTTTGCAAATGCATCGAATAAAGTAAGTATTCACTTGTACTCGCAGATGTATTGATGTAGTGACATTACTGTGTCTTTTGTTGTCTGTAGCGCAAAGTTTTGAAATCATTCACTGATCCGCGGAAGGATGATGCTTTCGGTTGGATGCGTGGTCCAACTTTATGCCCTTCTATGATGTCTCCTCCAATTAAAATGCACTCTTCTTCTCACGGCGTGATTACGTAACGTCATAGGCAAAAAGGAAGGCCACAAGCAACATAACAGTTGAAGGCAAGTTCAACTATTAGATAGCCTATCATGCCCTCTGCCATAAATCCTTTTGTAACCAGGGAGGGAGGGAGATGGTATATTTACTTGCCCCCCCCAAAAAAGAGGCTATAGTATTATTTTTCGGTCTTCAGTGCGGCAGTGCCTGCTATTGTTGCACTATCATGTTATTGATTTTATTTTCTAAAAAAAACTGAGGCTTCAAAAGGTCAGGAAACTTATTCAGCATGGACTTATTTGTCTTAATACATGTTATGTATGGTGATTGGAGCTATGAAGATTGATACTTCCCATAGCTCTCTGCTTTTTTTCTTTACAGAATGTAAAACTCCCTCTGTCTCAAAATGTAAGATGTTTTTTGACACTAATACAAAGGGGGTACGTTATATATATTACGCCATGCTAATGTGCCTTGGATGATCCACATCTTCGGGTCAGGCGCTGATGAGCAGATGGTAAAATCAAAAGGCAAAAGCCAGGCGCGAGCAGGCTGCTTTTGGAGTTTTCAATCGCAGAAAAAGAAAGCTGTTTTAGGAATGAATGAATGATTTGGCATGTTTCGGGCGCGGGAATGGCGGCACCGCCCATGCAATCGTCACGAGGCGTTCATGGCTTGCAGCGTTCTGCTGCTGCCCTTGCCATTCCTTTCTGACCTGATATGGCTGCCGACTTGCCGTCCACATCCCCTGGAAAGTAAGAACAAAGTTTGCACATCCTGTGAGCCAAACAAACAACGACAGCGTTGCTGTCACCGGGGAACTGACGGCTGGGCTGGGAGTGAACGAAGGGGATGGAAATGATCGCCGGAGCGCCGAGCTCACCCCCAACATACTCCTATCATTTCAAAACCCCACCCCCCGCTCTCGGAAGCAAATAATGTTTCTTCTGCCTCTTGTTTGCTAGGCTCTTTGTTTGGCTGAAAATCGGTGCTGCGAACATGTGATCGGATGCAGGCAAGTTGTGTAGTACTATATGACAAAGCAGATGGATATTCTAATGTTCAGGCCACTAACTGTAAAATAATGGAGCTGGCATTGAGAAAGTGGATTTGAAGTCTCAACTCTCGGCGAGTATGGGTCTGATTTATCACATCTCTCTCCCCCTCCTTTTCTGTTCTCAGAAACGAGATCCTGAGATCTGAAGAGCAAGCTGCAGCCGCTCGACTCACGCGATTCCTCCGACTAGCCGGCGACTAGGATCACCAATCCTCCGACCAGCCGCCGACTAGCTGCCGTCTTCTTCCCACAGCTTCTTCCACTCTGCAGAAAGAAACATCTCTGCCTACCACTCCCTGAGGTACCATCTGCAAATCTGTCTCCTCTGATTAGTAGCGGCAATTTGGAGCCATTATTCCGAATCAACAATCTTGCAAAAGGCTTCTCCAGGTAATCATCACTAGTACTTGTTTTTTTTTTCTTCCCCTTGAGAAGATTTTTTTTTTTGCGAGTTCCCCTTGAGAAGATAATCTCACCACTAGTAGGAGCACTTGTTTTCTTTTTTCCCCTTGAGAAGATATTCTCCAGATAGTTAACTGGCTGCTGATATAGATCGGTAGTTTTGAGATTAACAACCTGCTTCGTAGTCCTTTTGGACATTCGTCAAGTGCAGGCCAGTTGCATCATGCAGCTCTATGTTTGCTTCAAACTTATTGCAGTTACCTATGCCGTCAAGTGCGTGTTGAGTTACCTATGCTTGTGCTTGCTCTATTTCACAACATTTTTCCGGGCAAGTGAGTTTTTGTTATTTTACAATGTTTATCCATTCAAGGAATAAGACTGTAGTTGTTGAATTTTTTTCTACTCATAAAATCAGAAGATTGTTCTCTATTCCATAGCTATATCTTTTGTGATTACTTGAGCAACTGGGGTGCTTGATCTACTGGGCCTCCCAAATAATGTGCTCGCTCTTGTTTCAGGGTACTCTCCCCCCACGTAACTGCTAATGGGTCGCCAAGCCAGTGCTGCAAGAAATGACCTCAACCACATGCTATCTCACGAAAACGAACAACCAAAGGCCTTGCCATTATCACTTTTGGAAGATATCACATATGGTTTCTCTGAGAACCGTCAAATTGGCAGCGGTGGGTTTGCGGTGGTTTATAAGGTAAGGCAACTGTCAACTGCCCTCGGTTGATCCGAAGACTGAAGTTGACGTTGACAGGGCATCTTGTGACTTGTAGGGAATGCTTGAGAATGGGATCGTTGCTGTAAAGAAGCTGTTTGAAAGGCTTGATATTCCCGATAATAAATTCAACGAAGAGATTCGCTGTTTGGTGAAGGTGAAGCACAAAAATATAGTACGTTTTCTGGGATATTGTGCTAACGTACAAGGCGAAATGGCAGGCTACGATGGAGATTTTGTCATGGCAGATGTACGTCAAGGTTGTTCTGCTTTGAGTATGTACCTAAAGGAAGTCTTGACGAGTATATCAAAGGTAAGATCATGTGGCCTGCAACTTTTGTTTCCATTTTAATGCATATACTATTACATACATTTAGTTAAACCAGCCCACACATGTAGTGACACTCATGGTGTCGTATTCTATCTAACATTGCAAATTTGAGTATTTCAATCTTCATATATGTCAAATACTAACACCTTACTTTCTTCAATTCTCTCTCCTTTATAGATGCATCTTATGGACATGACTGGATAAAGACCTATGCGATAATAAATGGTATTTGTGAAGGTTTACATTATCTTCACCAGAATCGTATTGTTCACTTAGATCTCAAGCCCGCAAATATTCTGCTGGATGGCAATATGATGCCAAAAATTACTGACTTTGGACTATCAAGCTGCTTTGATGAAAAGCAAAGCCGAGCTATTACCAAAAATATGGCTGGCACATTGTAAGTTGGCAAAGCCTCGTGAATTCTCTTTTTTGTTTTAGTTAAAAATGTTATTATTTTTCCTTTTCCCATTTGTTTATATGAGTAAATTTTCATGCAGGGGGTATATCCACTAGTAGAAAACAGGGCACTAGTCCCGGTTTCAGAGGGCCTTTAGTCCCGGTTCTGGAACCGGGACAAAATGGTCGGGACTAATGCCCACAACCTTTTAGTCCCGGTTGGCTTACAAACCGGGACTAAAGGAGCTCCATGTGGCCGCTGTGGGGCGCCTAGGCAGGAGGACCTTTAGTCCCAGTTGGTAACACCAACCGGGACTAAAAGGCAGCCACGCGTCAGCAGCTCCCAGGCATAGCGGTTTTTGTTTTTTTTTTGAAGGGGGGGGGGGGGGGGGGTGTTAGGGGTTTTGGAGGGTTTAGGGGTTTCATATTGTGTTAGCTAGCTACTACATATAGAGAGAAGTGACCTCTCTTTCTCCGTGCTTGATCGACGGTAGTTACTACATATAAAGAGAACTCGACGCTAGCTAGTAAGCAAATGAAGGAACCATTAATTACACAACATCGTCATGAACATATATAGAGAGAAGTGACCTCTCTTTCTCCGTGCTTGGTCGAACAACAAGTTTTCGTATATCTATCCGACGCTATTACATATATACAATATAACATCCCTGACATCATCAAGCGCCAAACTCCCATTGAATTTCCGTATGGTATTCTCCCTTTTCATGTATGACATGGTCAAGAAAGGATCCTGCCAATTCCTCTTGAATTGCTCGTATGCGATCATGTGGTAGGAGTTCATCCCGCATCTGCCACATCTAATTTAAAGAAGGGGGTCAATACATATATATGAATGAAACTCAACACAATTGATGGTAATAAAATAAAATTGTGAATATTGTTTACGTACTTCATATTGTTTGTCAGACAAGCCCCGCTCAGAGGTCGAGTGACGAATGAACTCATAAACGTAATATCCACATAAATTATTCCCGCCTGCCTGCCACAAGCACTTTACGAGAATAGAGTTCAATCAAACCAATAATCAAGCATGATAATGGTATTGATTAAACTAGAATCAATGAGAGATGCGCGGAACTAGCTAGTACTACTTACTTTGGGGTGTGTAAATCGTAGCTCGTTCTTCAGACCCGGAACCATTCTGGTGAACTTTTTCCAAACCCTGCCAGACAAAGAAAATGATTACTTGATATCAAGAAATGAACGAAAGTTGCCGATATGGTGCGATAATGATTGAACTTACTTCTGGAGTATTGCAGTCATGTCCGCATAATCCTTGGGATCTTTACGTCTCGAGTCTAAGAGAGTTACTACTCCCTCGTCAAGCTTAATGGATAGCAGAATAAAGTGGAACCTGTGCACGCACAACTCATCAATTATATTACTTAACCTCGAGTAAGAGAAACCGAATATGCACAAGACAGTAACACTCACTTAAAGTTGTAAGGAAAGAGTATTTCCCTTTTGTTTTGGTGTCGAAGGAACGCTTTTAGCAAGTTTTCCTCAGTATCTTCAACTCTATTTTCTACTGTCCATTCATTTACGGTATTTGGGCTAATGAACCTAATGTCATAGATTTGTCCTCTTTTACATTCGACGATCTTCAATCTGCATAATATAGTGAGGATAATTATATATACATGTAATGAACGAGCTGAGTTAGAGAGTTAATTACAGAAGTAATACTTACAGACAGTAGCAAGTCATGAGTTGTTTGTCGAGGGCGTCTTGATTGAATAACTAAAATAATTCCACAAATTCAACAGGCATCAGGTCGACTCCAATGAGGTCGTGCTCATCTTTAATTCTCACCATCAAATTATCGGTCCCATTCTTCCTGCAGCTTTTCAAGTACCAGTCATGCAATCTTCGCATCATCGTTGTTAGAGGAGGATGATCAGGTTTGACGAGAGGCTTCCCGTGCTCGTATCTAAAGATCTCTACTACCTCAGCCGTTTCAAACTGTACATCATCGCCCACGTAATCACCAAGAGTGGTACCGGGCAGTAGCCCCGGATGATTAGCGATATCGCTAGACACCTTGAGCGGGGGGCACGATTGCTTCTCTTGTTCGCCGAGCTTCCCAAATCCGTTGTCAGATACACCATTGTCTGCCTTTCATTGCAGCAATTCCAGTGTGGTACCGAGCTTTGTGTTATCATCTTCGCAATTTGGGTACAACCCTTTTTTGTGATCCTCTAACATGCGATCGAACTTCAACTTCTCCCTTTCACTTTGGCATTGCCTCTTTGCATCAACAATGACCCGGCGAAGATCATCATCGAGCACATCGTCTGGTTCCTCTTGATCTTCAGCTTCCCCCGTTGCAGTATCACCGTATTCAGGGGGATAGTTGTCATCATACTCTTCTTCTTCGTTGTCTTCCATCATAACCCCTCTTTCTCCGTGCTTGGTCCAAACATTATAGTGTGGCATGAAACCCTTCTCAAGAAGGTGGACGTGAAGGGTTTTCGAGTCAGAGTAATCCTTCGTATTCCCACAGACAGGGCATGGACAATACATAAAACCATTCTGCTTGTTTGCCTCAGCCACTTCGAGAAAATTATGCAGGCCCTCAATGTACTCAGAGGTGCGTCTGTCACCGTACATCCATTGCCGGTTCATCTGCGTGCATTATATAATTAAGTGTATCAAAAACCATTACAGAATATCATGAATAGAGAAGTGACCAAATTAATACAAGTTCATCATCACATTAAAACCAAAATACAGTAGTGATCAAATGTTATTACTGAAAAAATAAATACATAAAGTTCATACATAGTTCTCATTGAACAACATATAGCTCTCTAGAGCATCTAATTAAAACATACATTGAAACTATGTAAAATATTTCAATGCAACAACAAATGCGATCATAATCGCAACTAAGGTAACAATTGATCCAACTGCATAATGATACCAAGCCTCAGTATCAATGGCATATTTTCTAATCTTTCTAATCTTCAAGCGCACTGCATCCATCTTGATCTTGTGATCATCGACGACATCCGCAACATGTAACTCCAATTCCATCTTCTCCTCCTCAATTCTTTTCAATTTTTTCTTCAAGTAATTGTTTTCTTTTTCAACTAAATTTAACCTCTCGACAAGAGGGTCGGTTGGAATTTTCGGTTCACATACCTCCTAGATAAAAACATCTATGTCACGTTGGTCGGTATAATTGTCAAAAACACTAAATGAAACAAATAGTTACAAAAGATAATATACCACATCCGAATCACACTAGTAGAAAAAGGCCCATTTGTCCCGGTTCATAAGGCCCATTTGTCCCGGTTCGGGAACCGGGACTAAAGGGTCGGGACTAAAGCCCAACACCTTTAGTCCCGGTTCTTATACGAACCGGGACAGATGGGGCTCCACGTGGCCGCTGCGGCGAGCCCAGAGAGGAGGGCCTTTAGTCCCAGTTGGTAACACCAACCGGGACCAAAGATCATCCACGTGTCAGCAGCTCAGGAGCTGGGGTTTTTGTTTTTGTTTGAAGGGGGGGGGGGCGGGGGGTTGGGGTTTTGTGGGTTAATTTAGGGGTTTCATATATTGTTAGCTAGCTAAAGAGAGAAGTGTCCTCTCTTATCTCCGTGCTTGGTCGAAGCTACGTACTATACGTATAGAGAGGACTCGACACGCTAGCTAGTAAGCAAAAGAAGGAAACCATTAAGTACACAAGATCGTCATGAACATATACAGAGAGAAGTGATCGACCTCCTCCTTCTCCGAGAGAGTGTCGAACAACAAGTTTTCGTATATCTATCCGACGCTACTAGCTACATATATACAATATAAGATCCCTAACATCTGATGTCAAGTTCCACATGGTATTCTCCGGCTGGATTGATGACGTGGTCAAGAAGAATCAGCCCATTCCTCTTGAATTGCCTTAAGGATCTTGTGGTAGGAGTTCATCCCGCATCTGCCAAATCTAATTTGAAGAAGGGGGTCAATAACATATATATGAATGAAACTCAACACAAATGATGGTAATAAAATAAAATTGTGAATATTATTGCTTACACACTTCATATTGTTTTTCAGAGTAGCCCCGCTTAGAGGTCGTTGCGTTGTAGAGTACTCGCAAACGTAGTATCCACAAAAATTATTCCGCCTTCCTGCCACAACCACTTACGAGAAATAGAGGTCAATCAAACTGATAATCAAGCATTATAAATGGTATTGATAAACTAGCTAGAATCAATGGGAGATGCGCAGAACTAGCTAGTAGTACTTACTTTCGGGTGTGTAAATCGCAGATCCCCGGCAGTCCCGGAACTTCTGCGGTGAACACTTTCCAAACCCTGCGAGACAAAGAAAAATATTATTGATATCAGGAAATGAACAAAGTTGCCGATATGGTGCGAAATGATCGATTGAACTTACTTCTGGAGCATTCCCCAGTCATGGCCGCATACTCCTTGGGATCTTTTCGTCTTGAGTCTAAGACGGTTACTAGTCCCTGCTCAAGCTTAATCTCTAGGAGAATAAAGTGGAAGCTGCGCACGCATGCATAACTCATCAATTACATTACTATAACCTCGAGTAATAATGGAAACCGAATATGCAGAAGACAGTAACACTCACTTGAAGTTGTAAGGAAAGAGTATTTTATCTTTGTTTTGATTTTTAAGCAACGATTGTAGCAAGTTGGCCTCGGTTTCTTTCGGATTATATGTAACCGTCCATTCATCTATGAGATTTGTGTTAATGAACCCAATATCATAGATTTGTGCATTTCTGCATTCGATGATCTTCAATCTGCATAATATAGTGAGGATAATTATATATACATGCAATGAAAGAGCTGAGCTATATATAGAGACTTAATTACAGAAGTATAGTACTTACAGACAGTAGCAAGTGATGATTATTTTATCGAGGTCCTTTTGATTGAAAAACTGGAAGAACTTCTCAAATGGAACAGACAACAGATCAATTCCAACGAGGTCGTGCTCCTCTTTAACTCTCAGCGTCAAAATATCCTTCCAAGACTTGCAGGTGTCCATGTACCACTTATGGAATCTTCGCATCATCGTTGTTAGAGGAGGATCACCAGGTCTGACGAGAGGCTTCCCGTACTGGTATTTGTGTTCGTCCACCTCCATTGTATCAAAATGTGCATCATCGGGCAGGTAATCACCAGGATTGGTACCGGGCAGCATCCCCGGCAGATTTGCGACGATATCGCTAGACACCTTGAGCGGGGGGCACGATTGGTTTGCCTGTTCGCCGAGCTGGGGAATTTTGTTCCCACTTCTTCGTTCTTGTAACCTTTTGTCAGTTGAAGTAGTTCCCGACCGGCGCGCTCCTTCCACTGCCTTTTTAAGAGCGCGGACATGGTTGTCATCCGGCGGAGGCGGTGGTGGTCGCTTCAGGTTCTTCACAGTGCGCTTCAGTTTCACCGGATCCATCTTCTCCTCCGGAGGTGGATTTTTCTTTGCAAAAAAGTCCCTCACTTGGGCTTTACAGATCTCCGCGTTTTCCTCGTCGGTCATCTCGTATGGTAACTTCTCTAGAGGCGTGAGAGTCGGACCGAATCTGTATTGCCTCCCGCCTCTGGCTGTACTGCTAGATGCCGGAGCAGTCGGAGTGGCTGCGGCTGTCTTCCTTCGTTGCTTACGAGGCGGAGAAGGAGGCGGAGTGCTACGACGCGCCGGAGCAGCCGGAGCGGCGGCGGCTGTCTTCCGCTGTTGCTGACGAGGCGGAGAAGGAGGCGGGCTGCTCGGACGCGCCGGCGCAGGCGGAGAAGGAGGCGGAGTACCCTGATCACTCGCCAGAGGAGGAGGTGGAGTGCCCTGACTCGCCGGAGGAGGAGGCGGAGGAGGAGGCGGAGTGCCCTGACTCGCCGAAGGAGGAGGCGGAGGCGTCCAGTTCGGAAGGTTGATGAGCTCCTTCCGCCATAGACATGGAGTCTTCAGAGCAAGACCCAGCTGAGTCTCCCCTTCACCGGTAGGGTGGTCAAGCTGGAGCTCCTCAAATCCCTCCGTTATTTCATCGATCATCACAACAGCATAGCCTTGTGGAATCGGAAGGCAGTGAAAAGTTGCGCCGGGTCCAGAAGGTGCAACAGAGCCGACAGCCGCCTTGACTTTGAGGTGCTGCCATTGCGCCATAAGGTGGCAATCTTGAGCCTCCGTGATAGCATCCACGGGGTAGCTGGGAGCCGTGAAGTCAGGCTGCTGAAGGACCTCGGTGGAAGCCACGCTGCTTCTCCGCTGAGATGGAGGGGTAGCTCCGGCAGGTCGCTGGCTCTGAACTAGTAGTGCTTGTTCCTCTAGCGCTCGTACCCTTGCATTCAGCGACTGCAGTTCCGTCTGCTCCACTTTCCTCCTCCTCTCCCGGGTTTTGTAACCGCCTGCGCTGGGAAACCCAACCCTCCATGCAACGGAGCCTGCCGTGCCTCGTGTTCGTCCTGGGTGCTCAGGATTCCCGAGGGCCTGTGTGAGCTCGTCGTTCTCTCTATCGGGAACGAACGTCCCTTCCTGCGCTGCGGCGATATACTTCTGAAGCTTCTTGACGGGTATTTCAAGTTGCTCCTTCGTCCAACGGCACTTCCCTGTTTCAGGGTCCAAGGTTCCCCCAACCCCGAAGAACCAAGTCCTTGAACGGTCTGGCCAGTTCAATGTCTCTGGTTCGACCCCTTTATCAAGCAGGTCCTTCTCAGCCTTGTCCCACAACGGCCGGGCTTTGAGGTAGCCACCTGACCCCGTGCGATGGTGATACTCCTTCTTTGCAGCATTTTTCTTGTTTGTCGCTGACATCTTCTTACTCTTCTCCGATGTCTTGTGGGCCACAAATGCGGGCCAGTGATCTCTTATCTTCTCAAATCGGCCGGTGAATTCTGGAGTCTTCCCTTTGTTGACAAACGTTGATTTCAACTCATTCTTCCACCTCCTGAATAGATCTGCCATCTTCTTAAGAGCATGAGCCTTGACCAATGGCTCTATAACTGGCTTATCCGGATCCTCCTCTGGCGGTAGGGTGAAATTTGCCTTCAGCGCGGTCCAAAGATCATCTTTCTGTCTATCGTTGACAAAAGACACTTGAGGGTCTTCGCTCTTAGGCTTATTCCATTGGTGGATGCTGATCGGGATCATGTCCCTAACAAGAACCCCGCACTGAGCAGAAAATGCTTCCTTGGTCCGGCTGGGTTCAATCGGTTGGCCATCGCCCTTGATTGCTGTGATCGTGAACCTTTCATCCTGGCGCAACCTTTTCTTCGGGCCTCGTCTCGTTACCGAAGTTTGGCTCGATCCGGAGGGCTAGAAAAGAAGAAAGAAGAGAGTTAATATGTGTACATACCAAAACAGTTAATGCATCAATTAGCTAGACAGCACAGGCTTAATTAATATATATACCTCGCCGGACTTTGCAACAGCTCCTTCCTCCGTTTGCTCATCGGAGCCATCATAATCATGTCCTTCCACCTCCATTGTTCGATCACCGGAGCCTGCTTCACCCTCTCCTTCCAGACCATCGGTGTCGTTGAGATACGACAAGATATCACCTCCGCCGAGGATTATGTCCCCCAACAACTGTTCTGCTTCGATGTCTCGGTGCTCCATAGTTTCTGCAAATATTACAACATGGCAATTAATATACAAACATGACAGATGGATATATTAGTGCAAACGTAGACCTAGCTAGCTCGACGCTTCTACGGTTTGGGGTGGCCTCGACAACTCTTCTACGAACCGCCTCTCTCATGAATGTCCGACGTCCGGACCGACAAGAGATTTAACAAAATGACGCCATTCTGGATGTGCAGAAAATGGTCCATATTTTTCCTGATCTCATCTACCCTTCTATATGTCACGTTGTCTAGTGTCAAAGAATTCAAGAAAACCATGACTTCATCATTAGCCGGAAATGACAGGCGTATAATGGTACGAAGCTCTTCAAAGTTGTTTTGGAACGGAGTTCCCGATAGAATAATTCGCTTTTTGGTACAAAGTTCAGCAAGAGCCTTCCGAATATCGCTATTTGGAAGGCCTTTGCTGAAATTCGTATCAAAAGAAGAATTATTCTATCAGGAACTCCGTTCCAAAACAACTTTGAAGAGCTTCGTAGCATCATACGCCTGTTACTTCCGACTAATGATGAAGCCATGGATTTCTTCAATACTTTGACAGACAACGTGACATATAGAAGAATATATATATAGATGAGATCAGAAAAAAAATTGGATCAACTTGTGCACATCCATAATGGGGGCATTCTTGATAAATCTATATATGTCAAAATTCAAACTTTGACATATGATCAAATGTTGCATATGTCAAAATTCAAACTTTGACATATGATCAAATGTTGCATATGTCAAAATTCAAACTTTGACATATGATCAAACTTTGATATATGTCCACCGCGATATAAAATAATACATAGACTTGTTCGGGCGAGAGGGGGTTGATCGACGTCCCCCCTCATGTCGAAGTTACCGGAGTTATCTTCTAGTGGTTTGGGTGGCCTCGAGAGTTTGTCGAGTAGGGGCGGGAGGGGGTAGGAGATCGACAACGCTTTTTTATATATGTCCACCACGATATAAAATAATACATAGACTTGTTCGGGCGAGAGGGGGTTGATCGACGTCCCCCCTCATGTCGAAGTGAATGAACAACTCTGAATTTTTTTACATGTACTCCCGAGGGGAATTGAAGTTATCGGGGTTATGTTTATACAACAAATGGACAACTCATCTCATTTCATCTCATCTGAAAAAACATAGCACATCTAAAAAAAATACATACATACATGGAAAAAAATTGCTATGAACAAAAAAAACATCATATATGAACATTTTCTATATCCATCCATACATACATACATACATTGAAAAAAATGCTATGAACAAACATATCAGTAGTAATTATTTTTATAATGATTTGGCCTCAAAAATTTTTTTATTAGTATTTTCAAACTCTAGAATGACCCTGTTGCACTAGAACTATTTCAAATAATTCTTTTCAAATGCCACAAATTTTTTGAGAAGTCCTCTGATGCCTATAGATCATTTTTATGCAAAAACCCACTTTGGTCATTTGAAACTTTTGAGCAGTGGCAGAGCAAGGCCGAGCTCGGGGGAGCACGCGGCGAAGTTATCGGGGAGGGGGTATATCGACCCCCCCCACTCATGTCGAAGTTATCGGGGAGGGGGTATATCGACCCCCCCCCCCCTCATGTCGAAGTTATCGGGGAGGGGGTATATCGACCCCCCCCCTCATGTCAAAGTTATCGGGGAGGGGGTATATCACCCCCCCCCCTCATGTCGAAGTTATCGGGGAGGGGGTATATCGACCCCTCCCCCTCATGTCAAAGTTATCGGGGAGGGGGTATATCGACCCCCACCCCCCTCATCATGCATATATAGCTACCACATACATATATACATTGAAAAAAATTACATTATATATATATATGAACAAAAAAATTACATCATATATATACATATGTACATCGACCCCCACCCCCCTCATCATGAACAAAAACATGCTCTGAACAAAAAAATTAATACATTATGAACATCTACATACATATAGGCACATACATAAATATATACATTATATATATATATATATGAACAAAAAATTAATCTAATAATAATAATAAAAACAGAGACGGGGCGGCGCGGCGGCTCACAGCGGGGGCGGCTGGCGACGGCGATGGCGACGGCGACGACGACGACGGCGACGGCGGGGGCGGGCCGGGGCAGGGGCTTGGGCGCGGGGCAAGGGCCGGCGCGGCGACGACGTGGTCGGGGGCAGGGCCGCTGGGCGACGACGACGAGGTGCGGGGAGCGGGCGGCGACGGCGTCGAGGGCTCGGGGCAGGGGCGGCGCGGCGACGACGTCGGAGGCAGGGCGACGACGGCGACAGCGACGAGGAGCAGCGCTGGGGCGTCGGGCACGAACTGGCGATGGAAATCTGAAAATTTCCTAAGTGCTGGCTTATGTAGCAAAGGCTTTGGTCCCGGTTCGTGGCACCAACCGGGACCAATGCCCCCCTTTAGTCCCGGTTGGTGCCACCAACCGGGACCAAAGGTCTTTTTTCAGCAGCCCAAAGGGCGGGAAGCAGCCACCAACCGGGACTGAAGGGCGTGCATTGGTCCCGGTTGGTGCCACGAACCGGTACCAATGCACCCCTTTAGTCCCGGTTGGTGCCACCAACCGGGACAAAAAGCCTTGTGCTGCCCGCGTCGCGGCCAAAAGTTTAGTCCCACCTCGCTAGTTGAGAGAGCTCGAGAGTGGTTTATAAGCGCTGCTGCGCCCACTCTCTCAAGCTCCTCTCAACTGCAGGCTTTCGGGCCTAAACTCGCACTATGTGCCTGTGGGCCTACTGGGCCTGCTGCGGGCCTGAATCCTGGCCCATGGTTGGGTTTCTAGTCGTATTCAGGCCGTGGTGGCCCAGTAGGCGGCACTTTTTTATTTTTATTTTGTTTTCTTTGTTGCTTTATTTATTTTATTTTGTTTCTACTTACAACAAAATACTTACTGTTGCTATTTTTATTTATTTTATTAAATTTTATTTTATTTTATTTTGTTTCTACTTATTTATTAAATTTTATTTTGTTTCTACTTATTTATTTTATTTTCTTTTTTGCTTTTTTTATTTATTTTATGAAAATTCTTTTTCTTTTAATGTTTTGAAGAGAAAATACTTTGATAATTTTAGTTGCATAAATTTTATATAATTTTAGTTTCAATAAAACCAGAGGTTTAAAAAGTTTTTTAGTTGATTCCTTTAGCTATTAAAGTTTCATTAAAGTTTTCTAGTTCATTCTTTTTCTATTAGAGTTTCATCAAAGTTTTCTAGTTCATTCTTTTAGTTTATTATTTTTGCTATTAGAGTTTCATAAAAGTTGAGAGGGTTACGGCAAAAACTGGATGCACTTCGTGTACAAAATGGACAATCTCTTTCGAAGTATCAGGGTTTCGGACGAAAACTCATCTGTTACAAAGGGATTTTATTTTTTTGAACTTATTTGAACTCCAGACTTTTTGTGTGCTCAAAATGAACCATTCAAAGCAACATCATCAATTTTCAACCCTTTCTGACTTCATCTGTTATTTTTCATGCATTTACTGATTTTTTGAGCTAAATGACCCTGAAATTGAAAAGCACTTCAAATGAACTCTGAAGAGGTTGAAAATGAGCATGATATCATCATTTCACCCACATAGCATGTGCTAAAAAGTTGAGAGGGTTACGGCAAAAACTGGATGCACTTCGTGTACAAAATGGACAATCTCTTTCGAAGTATCAGGGTTTCGGACGAAAACTCATCTGTTACAAAGGGATTTCATTTTTTGAACTTATTTGAACTCCACACTTTTTGTGTGCTCAAAATGAACCATTTAAAGCAACATCATCAATTTTCAACCCTTTCTGAGTTCATCTGTTATTTTTCATGCATTTACTGATTTTTTTGAGCTAAATGACCCTGAAATTGAAAAGCACTTCAAATGAACTCTGAAGAGGTTGAAAATTGGCATGATATCATCATTTCACCCACATAGCATGTGCTAAAAAGTTGAGAGGGTTACGGCAAAAACTGGATGCACTTCATGTACAAAATGGACAATCTCTTTCGAAGTATCAGGGTTTCGGACAAAAACTCACCTGTTACAAAGGGATTTCATTTTTTTGAACTAATTTGAACTCCAGACTTTTTGTGTGCTCAAAATGAACCATTCAAAGCCACATCATCAATTTTCAACCCTTTCTGACTTCATCTGTCTTCACTTTTTCTTCGCTTGTGTCCTTTGCTTATTGCGTCGTAACCATGGATATTCTTCATCGCTTAACAGGGTGCTTGGGTCAGCCTTGACTTTGAAGGGAGGAATTTCATGAAACTTTTCATAATCTTCAGACATGTCTGTCTTACCCTCCACTCCCACGATGTCTCTTTTCCCTGAAAGAACTATGTGGCGCTTTGGCTCATCGTATGATGTATTCGCTTCCTTATCTTTTCTTTTTCTCGGTTTGGTAGACATGTCCTTCACATAGAAAACCTGCGCCACATCATTGGCTAGGACGAATGGTTCGTCTATGTACCCAAGATTGTTCAGATCCACTGTTGTCATTCCGTAATGTGGGTCTACCTGTACCCCGCCTCCTGACAGATTGACCCATTTGCACTTAAACAAAGGGACCTTAAAATCATGTCCGTAGTCAAGTTCCCATATGTCCACTATGTAACCATAATATGTGTCCTTTCCCCTCTTGGTTGCTGCATCAAAGCGGACACCGCTGTTTTGGTTGGTGCTCTTTTGATCTTGGGCGATCGTGTAAAATGTATTCCCATTTATCTTGTATCCTTTGTAAGTTAATACAGTCGAAGATTGTCCCCTGGACAACGAGTACAACTCATTAGAAACAGTGTTGTCACCTCTGAGACGTGTTTCCAACCAACTGCGGAAAGTCCTGATGTGTTCACATGTAATCCAGTCGTCACACTGCTCCGGGTGTTTGGAGCGCAGAATGTTCTTGTGTTCATCGACATACGGGGTCACCAAGGTAGAGTTCTGTAGAACTGTGTAGTGTGCTTGAGACCAAGAATGCCTGTCCTTGCATATTATTGAGTCCCCTCCTAGCGTGCCTTTTCCAGTCAGTCTCCCCTCATACCGCGATTGAGGGAGACCAATCTTCTTAAGGTCAGAAATGAAGTCAACACAAAACCCAATGACATCCTCTGTTTGATGGCCCATGGAGATGCTTCCTTCTGGCCTAGCGCGGCTACGGACATATTTCTTTAGGACTCCCATGAACCTCTCAAAGGGGAACATATTGTGTAGAAATACGGGGCCCAGAACGACAATCTCGTCGACTAGATGAACTAGGACGTGCGTCATGATATTGAAGAAGGATGGTGGGAACACCAGCTCGAAACTGACAAGACATTGCGCCACATCACTCCTTAGCCTTGGTATGATTTCTGGATCGATCACCTTCTGAGAGATTGCATTGAGGAATGCACATAGCTTCACAATGGCTAATCGAACGTTTTCCGGTAGAAGCCCCCTCAATGCAACCGGAAGCAGTTGCGTCATAATCACGTGGCAGTCATGAGACTTTAGGTTCTGAAACTTTTTCTCTGCCATATTTATTATTCCCTTTATATTCGATGAGAAGCGAGATGGGACCTTCATACTGAGCAGGCATTCAAAGAAGATTTCCTTCTCTTCTTTGGTCAGAGCGTAGCTGGCAAGACCTTCATACTGCTTTGGAGGCATGCCGTCTTTTTCGTGCCAACGTTGCAGGTCCTCCCGTGCTTCCGGTGTATCTTTTGTCTTTCCATACACGCCCAAGAAGCCTAGCAGGTTCACGCAAAGGTTCTTTGTCACGTGCATCACGTCGATTGAAGAGCGGACCTCTAGGTCTTTCCAGTAGGGTAGGTCCCAAAATATAGATTTCTTCTTCCACATGGGAGCGCGTCCCTCAGCGTCATTCGGAACAGATAGTCCGCCGGGACCCTTTCCAAAGATTACGTGTAAATCATTGACCATAGCAAGTACGTGATCACCGGTACGCATGGCGGGCTTCTTCCGGTGATCTGCCTCGCCTTTGAAATGCTTGCCTTTCTTTCGACATTGATGGTTGGTCGGAAGAAATCGACGATGCCCCAGGTACACATTCTTTCTGCATTTGTCCAGGTATATACTTTCGGTGTCAGCTAAACAGTGCGTGCATGCGTGGTATCCCTTGTTTGTCTGTCCTGAAAGGTTACTGAGAGCAGGCCAATCATTGATGGTTACAAACAGCAACGCATGCAGGTCAAATTCCTCCTGTCTGTGCTCATCCCACACACGTACACCGTTTCCATTCCACAGCTGTAAAAGTTCTTCAACTAATGGCCTTAGGTACACATCAATGTCGTTGCCGGGTTGCTTAGGGCCTTGGATGAGTACTGGCATCATAATGAACTTCCGCTTCATGCACAGCCAAGGAGGAAGGTTATAGATACATAGAGTCACGGGCCAGGTGCTATGATTGCTGCTCTGCTCCCCGAAAGGATTAATGCCATCTGCGCTTAAACCAAACCATACGTTCCTTGGGTCACCTGCAAACTCAGTCCGGTACTTTCTCTCGATTTTTCTTCACTGCGACCCGTCAGCGGGTGCTCTCAACTTCCCGTCTTTCTTACGGTCCTCTCTGTGCCATCGCATCAACTTGGCATGCTCTTTGTTTCTGAACAGACGTTTCAACCGTGGTATTATAGGAGCATACCACATCACCTTGGCAGGAACCCTCTTCCTGGGGGGCTCGCCGTCAACATCACCTGGGTCATCTCGTCTGATCTTATACCGCAATGCACCGCATACCGGGCATGCGTTCAAATCCTCGTACGCACCGCGGTACAGGATGCAGTCATTAGGGCATGCATGTATCTTCTGCACCTCCAATCCTAGAGGGCATACGACCTTCTTTGCTGCGTACGTACTGTCGGGCAATTCGTTATCCTTTGGAAGCTTCTTCTTCAATATTTTTAGTAGCTTCTCAAATCCTTTGTCAGGCACAGCATTCTCTGCCTTCCACTGCAGCAATTCCAGTACGGTACCGAGCTTTGTGTTGCCATCTTCGCAATTGGGGTATAACCCTTTTTGGTGATCCTCTAACATGCGATCGAATTTCAGCTTCTCCTTTTCACTTTCGCACTGTCTCCTTGCATCAACAATGACCCGGTGGAGATCATCATCGGGCACATCGTCTGGTTCCTCTTGATCTTCAGCTTCCCCCGTTGCAGCATCATCGTATTCAGGGGGCACATAGTTGTCATCGTCCTCTTCTTCTTCGCTGTCTTCCATCATAACCCCTATTTCTCCGTGCCTGGTCCAAACATTATAGTGTGGCATGAAACCCTTATAAAGCAGGTGGGTGTGAAGGATTTTCCGGTCAGAGTAAGACTTCGTATTCCCTCATATAGGGCATGGACAACACATAAAACCATTCTGCTTGTTTGCCTCAGCCACTTCGAGAAAATTATGCACGCCCTTAATATACTCGGAGGTGCGTCTGTCACCTTACATCCATTGCCGGTTCATCTGCGTGCATTATATATAATTAAGTGTGTCAAAAACCATTACAAAACATCATGAACAGATAAGTGGCCAAATTAATAGAAGTTCATCATCACATTAAAACCAAAGTACATACATAGTTCTCATTGAACAACATATAGCTCTTCAGAGCATCTAATTAAACCATACATTATTGAAACTATGTAAAATATTTCAATGCAACAACAAATGCGATCATAATCGCAACCAAGGTAACAATTGATCCAACGGCATAATGATACCAAGCCTCGGTATGAATGGCATATTTTCTATACTTTCTAATCTTGAAGCGCATTGCATCCATCTTGATCTTGTGATCATCGACGACATCCGCAACATGCAACTCCAATATCATCTTCTCCTCCTCAATTTTTTTCAATTTTTCCTTCAAGTAATTGTTTTCTTCTTCAACTAAATTTAACCTCTCGACAATAGGGTCGGTTGGAATTTCCGGTTCACATACCTCCTAGATAAAAAAAATCTATGTCACGTTGGTCGGCATAATTGTCATAAACAACAAATGAACCAAATAGTTATAAAATATAAAATATACCACATCCGAATCATAGACAGGACGAGGGCCGACGGGGGCGGATACCAAAACCATCGCACTATATAATAACAAACAATAATAAAAGTAAGAAAATTATACAAGTATCTATGTAAATCATACAAGTAAGAATTTTTTTCTTTTAGAAAGAAGATAAGAACAAGAGGCTCACCACGGTTATGCCGGCGACGAGATCGGCGCGGGCGATCGACGGCGGTGAAGACGGGGACGGGACGTGACGGACCGCTAAACCTAGACAAATCTTGAGGAAAATGGAGCTTGAAGGTCGAGTTTGGAGAGGAGAAAGCTTAAGTAGTGTTGCTCGGGCATTTCATCGAACACCTCATGTGCATAGGAGGTGAGCTAGAGCACCACAAACACCTCCCCTCGCCGGCCAGAAAAAACAGAGTAGTGGAGTGCTCTGCTCGCGGGCGAGGGGTATATATAGGCACAACATTGGTTGGTCCCGGTTCCAGCCACGAACCGGGACCAATGGATGTGGGCCAGGAGCGAGGCCCATTGGTCCCGGTTCGTGTCTGGAACCGGGACCAAAGGGTCCAGACGAACCGGGACCAATGCCCCACGAGCCCCGGCCGGCCCCCTGGGCGCACGAACCGGGACGTATGCCCCCATGTGTCCCGGTTCCTGACTGAACCGGGACTAATGGGCTGGGCTGGCCTGGACCAAAGCCCTGTTTTCTACTAGTGTCATAGACAGGACGAGGGCCGACGGGAGCGGATACCAAAACCATGGCACTATATAATAACAAACAATAATAAAAGTAAGAAAATTATACAAGTATATATCTATCTAAATCATACAAGTAAGAATTTTTTTTCTTTTAGAAAGAAGATAAGAACAAGAGGCTCACCACGGTGGTGCCGGCGACGAGATCGGCGCGGGCAATCGACGACGGTGAGGACGGGGACGGGACGGGACGGACCGTCAAACCTAAACAAATCTTGAGGAAAATGGAGCTTGGAGGTCGAGCTTGAAGAGGAGAAAGCTTAAGTGTGGCTCGGGCATTTCATCGAACACCTCATGTGCATGCATAGAAGGGAGAACAGAGCAGTGCATGCACACCTCCCACATGGCCAAAAAACAGAGAAGAGGGTGGGCAGGGGCGAGGGTATATATAGGCATCTCTTTAGTCCCGGTTGGTGGCCAGAACCGGGACAGAATACTGACCTTTAGTCCCGGTTCCAGCCATCAACCGGGACTATAGGTGCTGCGCCAGGAGCGAGGCCCATTGGTCCCGGTTCGTGTCTGGAACCGGGACCAAAGGGGTCAGAAGAACCGGGACCAATGGCCACGGAGGCCCGGCCGACGCGCTGGCCTCACGAACCGAGACTGATGCACCCTTTGGTCCCGGTTCATAAGAGAACCGGGATTAATGCCCTTATCTGGCCTGGACCAAAGCCCTGTTTTCTACTAGTGATCGCACCAGAGTTTCATAGTGGAGATGTATACACGATCACATACAAGTCGGATATATATAGTCTTGGTGTCATAATTATAGAGATGCTGACGGGAAAGAAGTGGTATCCGGCATATCCTAATGTTGATAATGTAAGGACAATATTTGCGGTTGTTCCATGATATGGCTAGACCTCCCTAAAAAACACTACATTTTAAGATGAACATATTTCGCTTTTACTTTGCATTTTTTGGAGGTGTTACATAATATCATTATTCAAAGCAGATGTAGTAAAGTAACTGTAGGAATATAACCTTATTTCTACGAGTAGGGCATTTTGGTGGACGAGCTCCATGGAGCTCTTTTTTTTGAAAAAATTAAAAATCACATTTTTAAGTTTCAAACAATTCTGGAAAAAAATCATACATGTTTATATGGATGTGTTTTACATGTGTATAAAGTTTGACGATGAAATACATTATGGCCAGAGCTACACAAAAAAGACAAATATGTGCATTTTTCATAGTGAACAGTGCACGTACTGTTCATCATTTTCAAAATCATGATTTTGTCTTTTTTATGTAGCTCTCACCATAATGTATACCATCTTCTAATTTGAAACATATGTAGTATAAATCTGTATGAACATGTGCGGTTTTTTTAGATTATTTTGAAAGTTCAAAATGTGATTTTCAATTTTTTCAAACTAAAAAGCTCCATGGAGCTCGTCCTCCATTTAGCATTTTCGTATTTCTACCTGTTTTAACAGAAGATGAAAGTGAATTTATATGGATATCGTACTAGGCTCTACGAAGCCATATCTAAAATTCATCAGCGCCGCCATTTTTTCTGCACGGTGAAAAGAGTAAGAGAAAAGATAGGCAGAGAAAAGATTAACGCTATATCTTAGAATTGAATTACAACTGACACAGTATCCACAAGGAGTAAGATATGTGATAAAATTATATAAGAGAATGCCTTAAGCTTCCAAATGCAGGTTAATGGATGGCAACAAAAATGGATGTAATAGGATGATTTGTGGACCTGGTTAGATAGAATAGTGGTATGTCGATTTTACTTATATATTTTCAAGATGCAAATATCGTAGTTGTACTTTCTATTTATTCCAACATGTGTCGATGATCTAGACACAGCTCTAGGTACAATCCCTTATTTTTAGAGGAATTTTGTTGCTGCTCAAGCTTGAATTGACATGGTCTGTGAATCGATGCATTATGTTGGTTTGTGTATTGGTTTATGAGTAGAATAACTTATTCTACAACCAGGTAGATGGTTTGTTTTACTGGCCAGTTTCTTCGATTTGGTTTTATAAGATGCCTCATAATTTTGTATGTAGGAATTTACAGTTCAACGGTGAAACTTACGTCCAAATCATCCGTGTCAAATTAGTAACTTGCCAGGCCAATTTCACCATTGGGATATGGATGATTGTAACTGCCATTAGAACGGTTGTATGTCCTAATTAAAAGTAAAGGATGAGTAGGGATTTAATCTATGTACTTCATGCCAATTTTTTTTTTGTTCCCAGCTAAGCTATTGAGGTGATTGTGAACAACTAAAAAGACACTCTTTCATAACATGTGCTATCTAGATGTGACAATAAGTCAAAAAATACAGTTATTAATGTCTAAAAGGATCGTAAATTCCTGATCAAATGACAGTAATTCATGGATAAATTTGTAGGGCCTATGGGGTGGAAAGCAATGGTTTAGTAGGACGTGATGGGTTGGTTACACCATGACAAGGTGGGCTGGCTCAAGTGTAGTGTATGAGTACCCTACTTTTTTAAGCGAACTCTACTTCTAGTTGTAGAATATCATCACATACACGTAACGGGGCATAGTGATGTACCTTAAAGCCATAGCAATATTAGTAGTAACATGTTCCAATAGTCCATCCATATTCTACGGTTACTTTGTCTCCCAACAAATGATTGAATTATAACACTTTATTTTAGTCATAAATTGGTCATATATTTCTATTTTAAATAGAAAAGGTTACTTTTGACAAATTGGTCGTTAAATGCTACTCCTCCATCCCATATTATAAGATCTTATTACATCCAATATGTGATAAGATCTTATATTATGTGATGGAGGGAGTACTATTTAAAGTAAGGAGTAAATGAGATGTGTTACTACTATAGTCTATATATCTACAGTTCTGTAATGGGTCACTGTACCTAGGTATAGATTTGTCATTCTTACTCCATATATCTAACACACCTCTCTTTCCTATCTAAATAGGTACTTGAAAATTGGAGGTGTAAGTTGGGGAAATCACAACGAGACACACAATTGAAACAGATACGGTTATGCACTGAGCTAGGGATAGCGTGCACTGATGGTAACCAGGCGAATAGACCAGATACATCACATATAATCAATAGACTTGGTGAAACAGGAAATACATGCATCATAATTGGTCTGAGTAGTTCAACGGTACCACAGGTAAGTTCAGCCGTGGAATGTGTAGCTGATTTTAATGCTAATTTCGAGTATTAATTCATGTGTGTAAACTTATTACTTGAAGGTAGCAAGAACTTTGGACAATATGGAGGATGCCACCACCAACTTGCTTCCGAGGAGGAATAATGTCCGTCCTATAAATTGGGGGCACTGTGCAGCTAAGAATTTTTGTGTGGCCCAAGAATATCTCAATGATAATCCCGAGTCTTGTGCATCTATGTCTGTTGAGGACCATAACCTTCAAGAGGATCTCCGATTCATTAAGGATGACCCCGTGGGAGTGATTAATATTGGAATATGGGGTCCAGGTGGAGTGGGGGAAAACACACCTTCTAAAAAATATCAAAGACTCACTTGATGGAGACATGACCTTTAATTATGTTGTACAAGTGACAGCTTCAAGGGGGTGTTCGGTGGAAAAGATCCAAACTGACATTTCACGTAAGCTCAATCTAGAGAATTGTAGTAACGTGGAAGATCAATGCAATGTCATTTTTGACTTCCTGGAGAAAAGTACCTTTCTTATACTGTTGGATGACCTTTGGGATCATATTGATCTAGAAGCAGTTGGCATACCATATCCCCTTGGAAGTGTAAACCAAATCAGGAGAAAAGTGGTGCTAACAACAAGATCGAGAAAAGTTTGCGGTCAAATGGAGGTTAGAAAAGAGTGTAAAGTAGCTTGTATGCAGGAGGATGAGGCATGGAAATTATTCCAAGATAAGGTCGGTCATGAAACTATTTCTTATAGCCCTCGCATTCAAGCTCTTGCAAAAGAACTTGTGAAGGAAATGAAGGGTTTGCCATTAGCTTTGATAACTACTGGTAGGGCAATGTATGGCAAAACTGATACGGCTGAGTGGGAATATGCCATCCAACATATGAAACGGTCATGTTGTGATGACGATGACCCCCTGGATATGGAAAGAGTTGTTTTCAGCCAGGTCAAGTTTAGTTTTGATAGTTTACGAAACAACACTTTGAGGAACTGTTTCTTGACTTGTGCATTGTGGCGAGAGGATGGTACGATTCCTAAAGTGGAGCTTGCTCGATGCTGGATTGGCTTAGGTCTGGTGAATGAGTCAGAGATACAAAGTTCCTACACAAAAGCATATAATATGATGGGCGACCTTTGTGCTGCATGTTTGTTAGATGGCAGTGGAAAATTATATGATTCTGTTAAAATGCATGATGTGGTTCGCGACATGGCATTATGGATCTCTTGTGGTTGTGGTGAGAACAATGACAAGTGGTTTGTCCGTGCAGCAGTTTCCTCGGAAGATAATTTTCACATTCCTTGGAGCAAAGTTGAATGTGTCTCATTGGTGAAGAACTGTTTGTTGAGGCTTCCTCCCGTTGGCTCTAATCCTTGTCACATTAGGATGTTATGCCTTGGAAATAACAGGTTCCAAGAAAGACTAATAACTGAAGAAATCAAGAAATTCACTTTACTGAAATATCTGGATTTGCGCTACAATGATCTGAAGGCAATACCTAAAGAATTATGTTCATTGACAAACTTGGAATACCTTGATTTGTCACATAATAGTGGTATAAATGAATTGCCTCACTGCTTTGGAAACCTCATTAAGCTCAAGTTCTTGTACCTAGAATTGACTGGAATAAAAAGGATATCGGAGGGGGTCATATCTAGCCTTCAAGCATTACAAGTAATAGACTTCAGAACTTATTATCCAATTCCAGATCCTGTGGACTTCCTTTGTAGAATGCTTCGACAGTTGGGGACCCTATTGATGTGGACCGAACCTCGTGGTGAGATCCGATCTGTTGTTGCGGCCCGATCTTTCACGACACTCCATCTTTAGTAGCAGCAACCTCTTGCCCGCGTACGCGATGTACACGAAGTAGAGGGTTTGAACCTTGCGGCCTAGCACGAGAAAACCAATCTCGACGAAGGTACTCACGCGCAAAACAATTTCCACGAAGAGAAATCGCAACACAGAGGTTTTCTAAAGATCCCTCCAAAACTTGATACGGATGTCTACCCTGAAAAACACATCGTGTCTATTTCATAAAAAATAACCTCCCCGTACATTGACCGTACTATGGCTATTTATACTAGTATAGCCGACCCATCTAACAAGAATTACACGCACGCAAGATTTCCAAACATACTGGACTCCTACTTGATTTAAACTGATTTGCCTTTTACATCTCGGCATGCACCCAAAAGACCTACTGCAAATAACGATTGACTCTAGTACTATTTGTGCGCTCGTGAATTTAGTTTTTTAGCCGGTGGCCCCCATCCTGCTTCCTGTAAACAAGCTCTTCCATGTGAGAAACGTCTTAGTGCATGCAACCTTGATTGATCTGGTGGTCGTGGTCTCTCAAAATAGTAGTAGTAGCTGCCATGGACACCTTTATTATTCCTATTTCTTTGGTTTGCATGGACGTGTACTTGGCTCAAGTAAAACAAATCTCTTTTCATATTACTTTTGGCTTCTCCCGATTCCCATGTAAAATATCTAGCACTCAATTCTGGTTGATACACACACGTACATGTCACATTAATTAGCTCCTCCTCATCCTTGTTTTTAAGCTTCATGTAACTTGACACGTACAAATCTCGGGCCTCTAAATCATTGACTGGTGCCAAAGCCTCATGATCACTAAATCATTGACTGGTGCCAAAGCCTCATGATCACTGAAAACACTAGCATTACTCATGGCCACATCATCCTCTCCCCCTTGAAAGGAAACCGTCCTAGGTTTCGAGTTAATCTCATCAACAATATTTTTATTTGCAGGCTGAACAACGATCCTAAAAATTTCAGCATCTTCAACATTCTTCTTTACTTCTGATTCAGCTTGAGCAATATCTCGCTTCTTGCGATCAGCCATATATTTCTCCGATGTATATGAGTCAAGTGGTAGAAATCGTCCCTTCCGAACAAACGAAAATTCCCCAACAGAATGGTAAGTTAATTGTCTCTTGTCTGTCCATGGTCTGCCTAGTAGTAGAGAGCAAGCATGCATGTGCATAGGAAGCACGTCACACACGACCAGATCATCATATCCACATAAAGTAAATTTTACCTCAACACGATGCTTGATCATGACAAACTTGTCCTTCCACCAAAGCTCATATGGTTCTAGATGTTAGTGCAAAGCATCAACCACAGTCTGGCTCACCAAATTCATATTGGAATAGCAATTCATCAACGTTGTACAACTCGCCGGCCCTACACGCACACGCGTAAAGCATTGGTACCACGGCAAATCACGCAATGGATCCTTCTCCACCGCCATCATCATTTGCGAGCTACAATCTTTTCTCATGATAAAAAACATCTTCAATAGTAACTCGAAGAAAAATATTGTGCCGTGAACAACCTTTGCTCTGAATACCACCTGATGTGGACCGAACCTCGTGGTGAGATCTGATCTGTTGTTGCGGCCCGATCTTTCACGACACTCCACCTTTAGTAGCAGCAACCTCTCGCCCGCGCACGCGATGTACACGAAGTAGAGGGTTTGAACCTTGCAGCCCAACACGAGAAAACCAATCTCGACGAAGGTACTCACGCGTAAAACAATTTACACGAAGAGAAATCGCAACACAGAGGTTTTCTAAAGATCCCTACAAAACTTGATACGGGTGTCTACCCTGAAAAACACATCGTGTCTATTTCATAAAAAATAACCTCCCCGTACATTGACCGTACTATGGCTATTTATACTAGTATAGCTGACCCATCTAACAAGAATTACACGCACGCAAGATTTCCAAACATACTGGACTCCTACTTGATTTAAACTGATTTGCCTTTTACGTCTCGGCATGTACCCAAAAGACCTACTACAAATAACGATTGACTCTAGTACTATTTATGCGCTCGTGAATTTAGTTTTTCTAGCCGGTGGCCCCCATCCTGCTTCCTTTAAACAAGCTCTTCCACGTGAGAAACGTCTTAGTGCATGCAACCTTGATTGATCTGGTGGTCGTGGTCTCTCAAAGTAGTAGTAGTAGCTGCCATGGACACCTTTATTATTCTTATTTCTTTGGTTTGCATGGACGTGTACTTAGCTCAAGTAAAACAAATCTCTTTTCATATTACTTTTGGCTTCTCCCGATTCCCATGTAAAATATCTAGCACTCAATTCTGGTTGATACACACACGTACATGTCACATTAATTAGCTCCTCCCCATCCTTGTTTTTAAGCTTCATGTAACTTGACACGTACAAATCTCGGGCCTCTAAATCATTGACTGGTGCCAAAGCCTCATGATCACTGAAAACACTAGCATTACTCATGGCTACATCACCTATCCCAGTTGAAAGCAGTTGGTATCACTTGCAGGTGTTTTCCTCAGTATGAATTATTTCTAAGAGAAAGTGGCAACCTCCCCATCAGGTATTTAGGTCTACAGGAACTCGCGACACGCGAACTCTATGTCTCTGAAATTCTATCACATGACTTTGCACGAAGGACCTTGTATTAACTGCAAATAGACATGTGCGACATGGATAAAATAATAGTAAGTCACAAGTTGGCACAATCAAACTGTTGTTTTGGTACTCTCAACCAACTCCATTTGGTACATTTGTCAGACTTGAGACGTATAATTTGGATGGGAATATCTCCAGCGTCTCTATTTCCAAGGCTCACTTGTTTGAAGGTGTAGTACTGTGGAAAGCTAAACCACCTATCTTGGGCGATGAATCTGCCTTGCCTCGAACAACTCATGATAGTTGGATGTGCATTGATGCAAGAAGATTTTTTTTCAAAACTATCACTTTATTTATAGCAATTTCGGAAACTATAGCACACAATGCAAAAAAATAATAATTCAAAAGTATGACCTCGTCGGCCTCGTGTTGGCCGAAGAGGGGGTTTTCGGCCAGGGTTTGGCCGAAAAGGGGTTTTCGGCCGTGCCTGGGCCGAAGAGGTGCCTACCTGGGCCGAAAAGTCCTTTTTGGTCAGCGGTAGACCGAAAAGTCCTTTTTGATCACCAGTAGGCCGAAAAGTCTCTGGGGCCCACCTTTTCACATGAGCGGGTGGCCGAAGCTGCATGGCTCCGCTCTTCGGCTTATGTTAGGCCGAAAAGGTTTTTTTTTACTTATGAATGCTGTGCAACCATTGCCCATCTTAGACATTAAAAAAATATATTTTCGAGCAACCCGTTCCCTCAATATTTTCCCGCCAACTCTTTCCCTTCATATATTCCCGCCAACCCCTTTCCGCCATATGTTCCCGCCACCCGTTTCCCGCCAACCCCTTCCCGCCATAAGTTCCCGCCAACCCTTTCCCTCCATACCGCAGTCTTTCTTTCCCGCCATTTTCTCCTCTCTACCTATAAAACCCCCTTCACACGGAGGTGGATAAGTAGTCCAGTTTAGTGTAGTCGAGATGACCCATTATCCTTTTGATCATAGTTTTCGCCCTGAGATGAGCAAATGTCTTCTTAGGCTAGCCACCGATTTCAGGATGGACAATAGGATAGTTTCATGGGACGAACTCCTCGGTAGTGACACCATACTGAATGAGTTGGCTCACGCATTACGTAGGTCTGGGTGGCCTGAAAGGACCTATGAGGAGGTACGTAAAGAACTTCTTAGATTGCATGGAAGATGGAAGAAGGTAGTGCAGACGAAGAGTGAAACTTTCTTAAGGATTGCAGCAGAGCATACATTTTTATGGACTGACGACAGTGAAGATGAAGATGATATCTTCATGCCGAGCACCAAGGCCAAGAGTACCACACCGTCGAAGGGTAAGAGTACCGCGTCGTCGCAGGGCAAGAGTGCTGCATCGACGAAGGGCAAGAGTACCGCATCGTCGAAGGGCAAGAGTGCTGCATCGGCGGAGGATGACGATGATGCCTTCATGTAGTATGTAAGCTGTAATTTTTAAGTTCAACTCTACCGTTTAATTCATATGTACTTGTATCTTAATTATCGGTTGCAGTCTGTTTGGAAATGTAACTGGAATAACAATGCGAATTAATAGTAATATGTCTCTCGCATACATAAAACGATATATGTCTTCTAATCAGATACATAGATACTGACTCACAGATGCGAATAGTCTGAAACTAACATAGATAATGACTCATACATAGATAACCATATCACTGTGGGGGACGACGACGAGTCTGGGTCTTCCTCGGGCGAGGACTGGAAGGCGATAAGCGCTGAGGCGGTGCACGATGGTCACGATAACCACGACCATAGATAACCTCGCCTGTCACTGTCTGTGTCTCCTGTGACGGTGGTGGTGGTGGAGTGTGAAACACTGTCTGCGAGAAGTCATAAGTGTTTGCATCTTGGTCATCATTATCCCCGTCGCCCTCTAAGAACGAAGCACCACCACTAAGCATCGGTGACTGCACTGAATGCATGAACGGTTGCGACTGGTTGCCGCCTGCGGTAAAGTAAAACATGTAAAATTGATACAAATGCATGAACGAAGCACCACCACTAAGCATTGGTGACTGCACAAAATGCATAAACGGTTACTACAATGTTGAAAAGAATGTAGTAAGTAGTGTTACCTAGTTCCATGCATCTGCTGATGCCAGTAAGCGCTCCCTGGTTGTGAAGGAGGTGGCTGATGCCAGGAAGAGCTCCCTGGCTGTGGAGGATGAGGTTCTGAATGGTGCACAGAGGGTCGTGGTTCTGAATGGTGCACAGAGGGTCGTGGTTCAGAATGCTATAGAGAGGGACGTGGCGGACGATGTGCTGGAGGAGGAACTGCAACATCCGAAGATCGTCTACACGTAACAGCTGCGTAAATCCCGTGTAGCTTGTCATCAAGACGCCTCAACCATGAGACGTGCTCTCGCGGTGGGATTGTATCTCCCCTCTGAAAGCGCTGCATTAAAGCGGAAACCTCCTCTCGCGCCTCGCTTGTCAAGTCAACCTGAACACGAAGAGTTAACCAATTAGATCCTCGTTGTATGACAGACAACACGAATAGATAACCAATTGAATATGTCCAGGTTAAGAAAAGACTTAATATATGAGAACCATGGCACGTACCGCGTGGTGTTTGGTTCCCACAACAAAGGCAGTTGGGTACATATCGCTGGTGAGAGGGGCTTCGATCTGATCAGGAGCAGCTGATGGAACCAAGTAGGTCCTTGTTGTATGCCGGTAACGCTGCAGATACAACCCGAACTTTTCCCAGTTAAAGGGCCGAACCTCATCCCAGATATTTGTCGGCGCGGTAGTCCATTCGTCAACGTAAGGGGTAATGCTCTGAAGCCAATAAGCCATGGTCTTGTCTCCTCCTAGGCGACTGTACCTGAGATTGACATGCGCGTTACATGATTAGGTATATTCTGAATGCAGAGCTAAGAACTAAAATAGTATTACTACTTACTTGTGCACGTGTTCTGATAAGTGTGGAATATCTGGAATGTCAGGCTCTTGACATAGACCGAACTGTATCATCACCCTATGAAGAGCCATCTCCTCAACCGTCACGTCGAACACCAACTTGGCCTTGGTCATCCAATAGTGCTGATCTCTAGTGCACAATCCAGAAATCCCAACTGGGTACCTGGATGATATAGCCTGATGCGAGTATGGCTCCCAGATAACTTGATCCTCGTGCAGACTATCAAACTGCGCCGTGAAGGACGGGTAGCAGCCCCTCACCTGGCTATGCGCAAACTGTCTCTGTGCATGACAACAAATAAGCATTAGTAATACTATTGAATGGCAAGAAATAATCGAATTAATTGTTACTTAATATGAAAGTACCTCTCGCCGTGTCCAAACAGATCCCATAGTAGGCAAGTTGCCGATAGCAGGCATATAAGCCCCAGCTAAGTCCTCCAAACCAAAAGGTTTATCAACGTAGACATAGGGTCGTCCAATAAGAAATCTCTTGTATGACCAGAGCTGCAACAATAATGGACATCCAACAATACTTGATTTTTTAGACTTCAACAAGCAAGCTTTGCACAGGCCTCTGTACGTAGCCGCTAACACAGCAGAACCAAAACTCCTCTGCAGAATGTCCCCAGGGCAACATGCGTCAGCTATCTCTCGTGCAATACCGATGAGTCGTGCATCGACAGTGGTCACATGGTTCTCCGTAAACATCGTCTTGCCGAATAGCCAAAGAATATATGCCTCTAGGGACCGGTCAATCTGTGCCTCTGACAACTGAACATCGGGATATCCTAACGAGACAATCTACATAGAAACGTAATGATTGTATGAACATCGGGCAACTAAAAAAACAACATTTGTTTAAATGGCCGTGAAGGTTACCTAAAACCGGCTCAACCATCTAAAAAGAGGCCCGTGATGATCGTTGTCTATGGCTCTAGCAGTTGGCACCGCAGCCAAAAAACGGGTCTGCATCGATTCTGGCCAACCAGATTCTGCCTCTAAAGGACCTATGGCAGCACCGGCCAGAGGTAATCCTAACAAGTAAGACACATCCTGTAAAGTAGGCGCCATCTCTCCCCAGGGAAAGTGAAACGTATGTGTCTCTGGTCTCCATCTATGTACTAAGCAGGTAAGGAGTGACTTGTCGTAAGAGAAACGTTTCACTTGCCTCTTGCGTAACTGCAATGGTTCACCTGCCTCATCTAAGTCCGGACCATCAACCCACTCATCCAATGTACCCTCAACCAGCCGTGCCAAGGGTAGAAGTCCAGCCCAACTTAACCTACAAAATAAAGAGATTGTAGCACACTGTTAGCGGCTATGAAAAGTATGTCAAACATAGTAAGTCATTATATGGATTCCATTATATGCATACATACCTATCAACCCATGAATGGTGTATCATCCAGTTAGACTTTGGGGTGCGAGTGACCAACACGTCTAAGTTCTTGCCTGCTTCCATAAGGGCGCCCCGGTGCTTTCTATCGATATTACCATTAAGCAACGGATACGAAGACATATCTGCAATTCAAATAACAAATCTCAGGTGCAAATAAAATATAGTACAAACATATTACAAAGTAAAACATAGTTCAGACCGTATTACAAATTAAAACATAGTCCAGACCGTATTACAAATTAAAACATAGTCCAGACATATTACAAAGTTAAACATAGTTCAAACATATTACAAATTAAAACATAGTCCAGACATATTATGAATTAAAACATAGTCCAGACATATTACAAATTAAAACATAGTCCAGATATATTACAAATTAAAACATAGTCCAGACATATTACAAATTAAAACATAGTACGATTGCCAATTATATAGCTTGTGAGTTATTTCTTCCTCGTCCGCCCCTTCGGCCTCAACTGCCACGACCACGTCCGCCTCTTGCTCCTATTGTCGCAGTCGTCGAAGTGGAAGCACTCGTCGATGTGGAAGCACCGTCTTTGTTCAGGTCGGGACAATATTTCATCCTATGCCCATAAGCCGCGCGTAACAAACATTGTCTGGTTGCTCCACCAGCTTCAGATTGGTCCATATCGTTTCGGATGCGACGGGCCTTTCGTCTGCCCCTACTTGTTCGCCGAAGGTCTGGATGCGGGATGTATACTCTCTCACCGTCATTTACCTTGTTGAAATTGCCAACGACTCTAAACCCTGTCATCTCACCTGTCCATGTGTTGAGCACTGCTTCTTTTAAATAGTATGGGGACACGAAGGAGATAGCGTCCAACTCAATCTGGCCACAGGCAGCCAACACATGTGAGCAAGGTAGGTGCAACAACTTCGGTTTGTTGCATGTACACTCACACGTTGGATAAAATTCCGTTCTAATTTTTACCTCGTGCGTCTTCACCTCATTTCCAGAACCAAAACCATCAGTAGGAAGATGAACCTCATACCTCCTTTCCTGATTCCCTATGAGTCTGACAGTGTGCTTCTTTGCTTTCTCTATCTTCTTTGCCATGTACTCCATGACACGACTACAGTAAGGTGTGTTGTGATTATCTGCAATATGCTTCTTTGCTAACTCATTCCTTTCTCTGAAATATCTCAAAGTGCCATGGAATACAGCCTCCATAATAGCTGTGAGTGGTAACGCTCTATTCCCTCTGAGTACAAAGTTATACACCTCTGCAAGATTGGTTGTCATGTGGCCATACCTAGCTCCATGGGTGTCATGCAGCAAAGACCAATTCACTGGAGGCTCTTTCTCTATCTGAAAGGATCTAGATGATGACTAGAGGGGGGGGGGGGATGAATAGGCGTTTTAAAACTGTTACGGATTTGGCTTTATCCTAATGCGGAATTAAACTAAACGGATACCTTTCAAGCACAAAACCTAAATATGCTAGGCTCAACTAAGTGCATCAACAATCTATGCTAAACAAGATAGACACTTAAGGAAACTAGCAAGCACAAACTATATCACAAGATATGGAAATGTAGGAACAACTAAGCAATTCAACTAGCACAAGATATATCAATATGAGCAAGTATGAATTGCGGTAAGTAAAGGGTGAGGGTATGAGATAACCACAAGTGAGTCGGAGACGCGGATTTATCCCGAAGTTCACACTCGTTAGAGTGCTAATCTCCGTTAGAGCGGTGTCGAAGCCAAAGCTTCGGGGCGCCACCAAGTGGCTCACCGTATTCTCCCTTTCGAGTCACCCCCAACGGATGAGCCTCGATTCACTCGGGGTTGGTCTTGAAGGCGACCACCACACCTTTACAAACTTCTCCGGAGCACACCACAAGCAAGGAAGCTTCCGGAGGAACCTTGACCACTTAGGCCACTTCAACACCCTTCCCCGGAGCACACCACAAAAGGAAGCTTCTGGGGGAACCTTGACCACCTAGGCCACTTCACAATCTTCACAATATGTCACCAAACCGTCTAGGAGGGGGAAGCCTCCAAGAGTAATAAACTCACAAGCTCTCACTCGAACTAATCGATGCGGGGAGCTCAAACCAATGCAACAAATGCAATGCAAGGTTAAGCAACAAATGCTCAACCCACTCTCTCAATCTCACAAGATGCAACTCAAGAAAGTAGGAGATTGAAGAGAGGGGATGCAATGGATAGGATCAACAAATGGCTCACAAATCCATCCACAAATCCCCCTTCACATAGAGGGGAGATAGGGGTTTGGGAGAGATGGAGAGAGGCTCAAAATGGTGTTTAGAAGGTGTGTAAACAGCCCCCAAACCGGAGGGGGGACGCAGCCCTTAAATAGCCAAACACAGAAACTAGCCGTTGGGGTTCAACGGGCATTTCCTGGGCACCCCGTGCACACGGGGGGTTAGACCCCATGCACACGGGGTCCCGTGTGCACGGTACAAGTCCGTGTCCACGGGGTACCCAGGACAGCCAGCAGCAGCCCACTCAAACGATGATAACTTTGGCATACGGACTCCGAATTCGATGATCTTGGGCTCGTTTTGAAGCTATGGAAAAGCCCAAGGTCCTCACATAGAGAACCACCCAAGATCAACAAGAAAGAATGATGCAAGTAATACAAAGGTTTGAGCTCTCTACATGCGACGCGATCAAGCTACTTGCCCGAGAGTCCCCCTTGATAGTATGGCTATCGAACCTATAATCCGGTCTCCCACCAAGCACTATGAGACCGGCAAAACTAGGAAAACCTAGCTAAGTTATACCTTTGCCTTGCATATTCAACTTGAGCTTGATGATGACTTTAATGCTTGCCTCAAGTTGGAATCCCTTTCTTGTCCACAACCACTTGGTGAAGATACTCGAATTGCTTCCTCATATTGTAATGAGGGAAGCCTTAACTTAAGCCCACCTTCACATGTGTATTATCATGATGTGGACCGCAAGCTTCAAAGTATATAACCTCCGGCTTCTCATCTTGCACTTGGACTCCCCGAACCCGATGACCATCACCTCTTGATGTCATCCCCACATAGGCTACTTGAAATCTTTCCTTTTGTTGCAAGCCCATGAGAAACACCTAACCCACATAGACATAACAAACACATAGCATGGGTTAGGTAACAAAGCACAATTCACAGTTACTTACCATACCACTAGATCACTTGATCTCATGTGGTACAATGTTTTTGCTTTGTGGGTTGACCACTTAGATATAATCTTTGAGCTTCATCTTGGTCAACCAACATCTTTACTTCAAGCTCCATCTTGGTTTCTTGAAAGCCACAATGAACTCTTCATTTCCCTTCATTGCTTCAAGACTATATCACCAAAGACTCTTTCATGACCATATCAAGTTCCACTATGAATATCATCTTGGTCACCACTTGCCCTTCTAAGAACTCCATCACAAGCTCTTGAGAGGCACCATGAATTCTTCACTCTAGTTGCTTGCTTCAAGACTTGATCAACCGAAACCCAACACATGAGCTCACCATGATCTTGTCTTGAAACCATAACTCAAATTCTTCTCTTTGATTATTCTCTCAAGACTTGATCCTCAGAAGTCCAAATATGTCAATCTTTGAGATCCTCCAAAGAACTGAAACCTCACTGGATATGGGATCTCGAGAGCCAACACCTAGGCCCCGTGAGCACGGGGTATCCAGAGAGTTGACCGGTCAGGAATGTACCATCCACAAACATAACAGGAGGACAATGCCGGAAAGCTTCGATGCATATAGCAAAGGAGAAGAATACTCGTTTCAACACCTTGAAATTTGGTATACTAAGCAACCTCGTGTGTTGTACGTTCACATAAGTGCCGGGATTCCTCTCCTTCAGTATGTCAAGGAGACGGACAACATTATCATATGAGTCGAAGAACGTCCCAAACCTTTCCTCCATAGCCTTATGCTTAGCCCTCCAAGCCTTCCCATAACGAATGACATAATTTCATCTGACCTTCACTGCTGTCTGGATGTGTTTTGCTTCCATATCTTTCTTCTCTACTATCTCAGTATACATGAGTTGCGCAATGAGAGTTGAAGTCGGGTTTGGATGATTCACCAGAAGGTTTTTCCTCACACAATTATGTGGGACGACATTGGTGACAACCCAGTGGATGTCATACTTCGGCACGTGCCCGTGCACCTTCCCAAGACAACCTGTTTCAACACATTTCACGGTATAGTTCGTTGGACTTGATATTTGTGTCCGGAAAACCCTCTGCGTAGACATAGCCCACTTTACCACCGCATACTTTAATTTTTTCTTTGTATCAAACATAGCCCCTATCTGGACTTGGTTCTGATTATACTGCCATGGAGTCTCATGGCCATCGTTGACCGTAAGGCCGGTGGATATGTCCTGATCCCATGCAGAAGGAATCGGTACCTCCGCTTCATCCTCGGAATTCTTAGAATCCAGTTCCTCCGCCAATCCATCCTTGTCCTCTTCCAGTATCACCCTCTGCATTTCATCCCCTTCCTCATCCCCATCGGCAAAACCAGAACCAGCTAATATTATCGACTGACTACTCTGCCCAGTATAATGACCACAAACATTGTGTGGCACGTAGTCCAACTCTTTGTCGGGTTGGCTAGCATCTACATCCGGTGGCTGTGAGTCGGATAAATTAATCTCGCTAGCCACTTCACTGCCATGGCCGGGTTCATACCCCTGTGGAGTTGTACGGTATTCTCCTACTTCGCCACAGGTTGCACAAGCGCATATGGGTGGATTCTTCGGTCTCGGCAACGTCTTAACAGGGTCAACCAATGCTGGCTCCTATCTATCGGCATCAACTCCCACTTGACATTTTTTACAGGATTTGATCCACAATGCATGAATACTGACGGAACATACTTCAGGATCCAGCCCGAAACTAGTTGTCAACCAGTACTTCAACTGTCTAATGTCCAGTCTGTCCGGGTCTGTTAGTGTCATGACGCCATTTTTAAACTCGCTAAGATCAACCCCCAGCTCATTATATCGAACATTACCAGCGCCGTAGTAAACAGTCAAATTTACTGATTCAGACATTTTCACCTGTTAGACATTGCCATCTTCTCATTAATCACAACTAACACAATTATTATCCGCTACACTAACTAAAATCCGCTAAAATGCCACCACATACAAATTAACACTAACACAATTATTATTATCCGCTACACTAACACAATTATTACTCCGCTAAAATGCCACCACATACAAATTAACACTACAATTCGCAATATGACTTATCTACACTAACTAAACTATACAACTCAGAGAAAATTTATGAGGACATGATTATACCTTAGCGGAGTACTTGCACCACCGAACAACGACAGCACCACCGGCGCCCCATCGACGACCGGAGGTTCAACTCCGGATACAACCCAAGCTGCACCTCCTCCTCACCACCTCCTCCTCCACAGCTGCTGCTCCTCCTCACCACCACCTCCTTCTCCACCGCACCTCCTCCACCCCACCATGGCTCCTCCTCCCCAAACGCACAAAAACTATTCCATGGCAAAAAAAACCCACCGTAGGCCGTCGGAGAATGCTATGATCTATCTATTCTGTGCCTTGGATGTGAAAATGGGTGGAAAACGGAGGAGATCGACGCGGGTTGGCTTTGTCACAGAGAAGAACGAGAGAGAGAGAGCGCCAGAAACATAGGCGAGCACGGGAGGAAGGAGACGAGCGCGACGGCCTTATCCAGACCTTTTCGGTCAAGTGTTGGCCGAAAAGCTTTTCGGCCGCTGGCAGGCCGAAAACGGGCCTTTTCGGTCGCGCGTAGGCCGAAGCTACTATTTTCGGCCTGCCCGTCACCGACGCCACCTCTTCGGCCCAGGTAGGCACCTCTTCGGCCCAAGCACAGCCGAAAACCCCTTTTCGGCCAAACCCTGGCCGAAAACTCCCTCTTCGGCCAACACGAGGCCGACGGGATCATACTTTTGATATTTTTGCATTGTGTGCTATAGTTTCTGAAATTGCTATAAATAAAGTGATAGTTTTGAAAAAAAAAAATCATGCAAGAAGCATTTATGAGGTGCGATGGTGATAACAAGTGCGGCGGACAAGACAGTTCAAAGGCATTTCCTTGCCTCAAATATCTGAGAATTTGGAGGTGTAAATCATTGGTCAGTATTGGGGATTCTGATCCGACACTCCCATCCTTAGGGCAACTGGTGATTCATAAATGTTCAGAATTGAAGAGGCTTCCTTTCACGATGGACAGGTTGCCACGAAAATTGCAGGTACTAAAGATTTATGTTTATTCCTGGGACAAAATGGAACTGGAAGAAGGTGTCAAATCTTTCTTGCAACCCAAAGTTGAATTTGCTGTAGAATAGATACTACAATTTCTGGGCTCTGCAACAGGGGCGATTTTACCGTCCGGGCACCCTGGGCACGTGCCCGGGCTCGACGTGGCTACTTTCCACAACGTCCGGGAGCTCCCGAAGCCGCAAGAATCGTAATAGTTGCTCATATACGCTGAAAACTCGTGAAAATACGCTGCAAAAAGGAGAAGTGCTCTACAACTGGGCCAGCATGGTCATTTTCTTGTCTACTGGGCCTTTCTTAGCACAATCAAGAGGTCATGCACCCTTTCGTAACGTGGGCTACAACTAACTCGAGAAAATCGATTGTTTGGCTGTCGAGCAGAGACGAGGAACTCGGGGAGATGGGAACAGGCGCTCGCGCGACACACCCAAACCCTAGCTCGGTACTCCGGTCTCGAAGACGATCTGTCCACTCGTGGAGAGCGGACTGCTGGAGGGCACCGATGAACGGAAAGCCGCAAGAGTTTTGCCGCCCGGAGGGGCCACTACTCCGCCGAGCAAGGCCGGCGAGGCTCACGTACGATTGAAAGTGCAAGCGCCGAGGCGGCGGCTCCTCTCCCGTGGAAATTTCACTCGGGCTCCAGCGCAGCGGACGGTGACTCTTCCCCGTTCGCAGTAGCCGTGCCGCGCTGCCAAGTGTTCGAGCTGCAGAAAGCCACGACTAAGAGACGGCTAGCACCAAACTGTCAACGAGGGCTACTGCAGCATGGGATAACTAGGTGAGTTATTTTCTGTAATTTAATGAAAAACTGTGCAATTTAACATTGATTGTGTCGATTCAAATTATGTTTGTTCAAATTTCAGTATTGAGCACATTTTGATAGATCAGATATATGTGATACTTGTGGTTTTTTAGAAGGACAAAATATACTTTAGCTTACAATGTGCCCGGGCTTTAGCAATTCGCTAGCTCCGCCACTGCTCTGCAAGGTAAGGCGATTGTATCATTATCTCGTATGGGAGCGTTATCAACTTATCAATTATCATTATCTCGTATGCTGACGACACCATCCTCTTCTTAGAGAATTCTATAGACAAAGCTAGGAACTTTAAATGGCTTTTATCTTGCTTTGAAAATCTGTCGGGGATGAAAATAAACTTTCATAAGAGTGATCTTATGACCATCAATGTTGAGGATGAGAGGGCCAAGGAAATTCCTCAAATCTTCTGTTGTAAGCTGGGTGTCTTCCCTATTAAGTACCTGGGGGTGCCTCTGCACTATCATAAGCTTAGAAAAGAGGATCTTCAACCTATTATAGATAGAATTATTAAAAATATTTCAGGGTGGTTGGGGAGATTCCTTACTTATAAGGGCAAGATTGTTCTTCTGTGTGCCTGTATTATTAGTATCCCTGCATATCTAATGGCTATGATCAAATTCCCTAAATGGGCTATTAATGCTATTAATTCCCAGATGGCCCACTTCTTTTGGGGAAATCTTGGTGAGCAGCACAAGTATCATTTAGCTAATTGGGGGTTGATCTCCAGGAAGAAAGAATATGGAGGCTTGGGTATTCCCAATCTTAGAGAATTTAATATGGCTTTATTGGCTTCATGGGGAAAAAGATTCTTTGATAATTCCGATAAAGATTGGAAAAAGATTATCTCATATAAGTACAAGGTGGACTCCCCGAATGTACTTTGGTCAAAACAAGGTGTGGGTTCTGTTTTTTGGAAGAGTGTTACTTGGGCTCTTTCTACAGCCAAAATTTTTTACATGTGGAAATTGGGAAATGGGCAGCTCATTAGTTTTTGGCATGATATTTGGGTTGGGGAATGTTCCCTTAAAGTGCAATTTTGGGATTTGTTTAGTATATGCAACCAGACCGAATGCACAATTGCCCAGGTCCGGGATGGAACTACCCTGAAATTAACTTTTAGGAGATACGTTGATCGAGAGGGGATGGTGCGCTGGGAACAATTAGTGAAACTAGTCAGCAACTTCTCTCTTAGTAAGGAGACAGATACTCCAATTTGGTCGTTAGAACCTAATGGTGTCTATTCGACGAAAACTTTTTATGCTAAAATTAACTTTGGGGGTGTAGTTTCTGTTGTCAATGATAAACTTTGGAAAGTGCTTTGCCCACAAAAAATCCATGTTTTCCTCTGGTTGTGCATTCATAACAAAGTGCTTACTAGGGATAATTTGGCTAAACGCAGACAGGTGGATGATCCTTCTTGTCTTTTCTGCAGTGAGAATGAATCTGTTCACCATCTTTTGTTTGACTGCATTGCGGCTCGACAAATTTGAAAATTCGTTTATGAATTCTTTGATATTAACTTAATTTCTGGATTTGATGAAATTTGTGCTTTTTGGCATTCAGTTAAGAAGAATTCGGTGTTGAATATGGTGATTGCAGCCTCCTTGTGGAGCTTGTGGAAACTAAGAAATGAATTTTGTTTTCAGGGGCGTACCTGGCGAAATGTCAACTGCATTCTTGCAAAGCTAAGTCGTTTTCTGCACCAATGGAAAGTTCTTTGCGACAATGCCCAGGCAACCTTGCTGCAACGCTGCATCCTTCTGCTGGACAAGCGGCGTGGAGAGGTGCTTCGAATTGCGTGGAGATGATCGAAGGACTCAGCGAGGAGGAGATCGACCCAGCGACTGTGATGTTGGCTTGAGTTTCTATTCTCAGTTGGATTGTAATGTTCTAAAAAGTGGAGCTTTAGTCGTCATTTGAGTAGTTGAGAGAACTTCTGCTCTCATTTGGTTTAGTAAGCCTGGAACCATTCTGTTGCTGTGGTTTTTAGTTTTCTTGAACTCAGTTCTGTACTGCTGCTTTGCTTCATTCTAATAAAATGGGGCAGGGGGGAACCCCTTTCATTCAAAAAAAAAAAACTTATCAATTATCATGCATGTTTATACGTTTTCATGGAAAATCTCCCGAGTTGTATTCATGCGTTAGCTTACACTTTTACCTATTATTGGCCTGATTGGCAGGATTATGTAATAATTCTTGACGACTTGTCTGGAGGTGTTTTCATTTATGTACAATCTGATAAAATAAGCTGTGAACTAAATGTGTGCGGTTTGTTTTCTTATTCCCCAATATTTTAAATTTGCAAGTGCTACAATTTACTAGGATGTGCTACCTTCAGACAATTTACACGGTCGAGCAATTGCAGAACTGCGTCAGCATCGTCGCACCTCTGGCTGTAGCTGATCCCCGCGTGGGAACGAAAGTTGAGAGGTGAAAAATATGGTGTGATCCCGCTGCAGAAGTGACCAAACTGACTCATCTTTTAGAAGCCACGGAGAAGTTTATCCACGAAGGACTGGATATGACAAGACAAGAGTTGATCGTTCCTTATCTATCGACTTCCAAGGATACCCAACATGATATAAGGATGTGTTTGGTTCAGAAAAGGAAAAGGAAATGTAAACGTAAACGTAAACGCAATCATGTGACACCGTTACTGCAAACGGCGGTATCGATAAAAAACGAAAACTGTTTGGTTGCTCAACTATCGTTAATCAATACAGGGACCTAGTAAGATATGCTTCACAGGGGGGTCATGTCCATGTAGCTGACGGTCCGATCCTGTTGCTAGTTGCCAGAGGCGGCTTGCTGGTCTTGGTGGTGGCGGCCGGGCCAGGTCGATCTGATGTGGGGCAAAGGTAGCGTCGGCGACTGGGTCTGGGTGGAGAAGCCACATAAGTCGATGAGTGATGAGTCGTTAAATTTTGACCGAACTTAACCGATCCCCTAAATATAACGGCAGGATATTTACTTACTCCACTAAATTTCGTCCGTACCTAACCGATCCTCTGAATATAACGGAGTAAAAATCAAATTTTGATAAAATGAACATAGATTCGATTTAAACAAACATCTAAACTGAAATTCAACACATAATGTACATAACCATCCACCGAAACATAGTCTAATAGTTTAAACCGATGCTAAAACTTGAACTTATAAACGTAAAATAAACTTAAACATAAACTAAATTTAACCTAAAACTTAGTCGCTATATGACTTTGCGAGCTGCAGCCAATCCGCCCTTGAGATGCCACCG
Source organism: Thinopyrum elongatum (assembly GCA_011799875.1). Classification (NCBI taxonomy): domain Eukaryota; kingdom Viridiplantae; phylum Streptophyta; class Magnoliopsida; order Poales; family Poaceae; genus Thinopyrum; species Thinopyrum elongatum. The sequence continues at coordinate 553,734,137 of CM022301.1, read as the reverse complement.
CCCATGGGGCCAGGCCCTGTGTCCTCGTCGTCGCAGCCGAGGAAGGTTCTTCGCCACTTCTCGGTGTCGAAGTCGTCATCGTCGCTGCCGCCGTTGTCCTCCACGTCGCTTGAGAGGACGATGACACCGTCGGCCGCTCACTGCACAAACAGCTTCAGCTCCGCCTCCACCGGCTCGGGGTACTAGCGGCGGAGGTCCGCCATGTACTCCTCGTTGGCGGCTTCTGTCGTGAGTCGCCTCCCGAGCCACCGCCGCATTCATCATCCTCGGCAGCGGCGGATCGAGCAATGTCATCTCGGCCCACACAAAGTTGAGGCGGGCATCGGCGCCGTGTAGCCGGACCTTCCAATGGTTGTACTCGCAGACGGAGAGCTCGTTGGAGTGAAACGACCCAAGCCAATGCTTTTTGTGGGTGTCCCGATCGGTGATTTCGTCCACCCACGTCCCCTACGCTCGCTGCCGGATGCCGAGGTACTTCCTCTATGGCGGCACAGGGAGATCAGGGAAGCCGGCGAGCCGACTAGATGGGGCCGCAGGTGGTGATTTCTTGAGGACGCGTCCACGCTGCACTCGTGGCGGCGTGGATCCGCACTTCGGATGGGTGGTGAGGACCGGCAGCCACAGGATCCGGTCATGGCGACAACGGAAAGGGGGGGGGGGGGGGGGGGGGGGTGCAGGAACGGTGGGGGATTCGCCGGTGGCGGTGATTGGGGAGGAGGAGAGGCAGAGGAGGCGCGAGGAGTTTTACTCCGAGGTCGAGCGGTGGAGTATATTAACTCACGGGATAAACGGTGGAGTAATTTTTTTACTCCTATATGAGTTTTAGGGGATCGGCTAGGTCTCTGCTAGAGTTGTAAAACCGATTTTTTTTGCTCCTCTAACTGGTTTTAGGGAATCAGCTAGAGTTGGCCTAAGGTAGGCGCCATTCTTGGCGGCCAGATTAAACTGCACGTGCCCTGGGGGAGGAGGAGCGGAGATGGAGATCATGCGTTGGGGTTTGAGAAAGAGACGTCCAAGGTTGATGCGAGCTGCGACGAGAGAGAGACGGGTGTATCGTATTTCGATTACGCCCGAGATTGAGTGAAATCAGTTTTGAGTAGGATGGGATCTGATTACGGTGTTGTCTAATTACAGAGTAATTCAAACAAACACGATTCAACGCTATCTATTACCGCTGTTATCGGGTGCCGTTACAAAAGTACAAACCAGACATGTGTTGAGTATTTTAATATGAACTAGATACATACTGAAATGAGTGAATAAATATACTAAAACGTGTCTATATACATCTGATTCATAATTTTTTTAGAACATCCTATATTTGTTAACGAAATGAGTAGAAGATAAGCTTTGACACTTTGATACTTGGCACGATTTAATAAATGGTTTATGTATTGCTTGATGCAGAGGTCAAAGGTAATCATCTTTTTCAAAGAAAAAACTTGGTCATAAACCAGCCCAAATGATAACGCCCACACGTGTGACATGTTTGCACTTCGCCCACACGTATTAATCCACGTTGATTCTGTTTTGCACGAATCCTAAAGGAATATGTTGGAATTTTAGTGCCACGTAGGCATAGCATGTTGTGTGGGCGTTAGAGCGCTCGCCCACACGACCCGCAGCGCGCGGTTGCCAGCTGCGCCGTGTGGGCAAACCAGTTCCCGCCCACACAATCACCACCTAGTCCGCCCACGTGTGGGTGAACTGCTCTTCGCCCACACGACGCTCGTACGGGGATAGATGGCAACTGCAGTTGCGTGTATGTGGCAACCAGGTAGACACACATGACAACTATGGTTGGACCACATGTGGCAACTGCAATTGCGCATACGTGGCAATCAGGTAAACACACATGGCAATTATGATTAACCATACATGGCAATTATGGTTGGACCACACGTGGCAACTAGTTAAACACACATGGCAACTATTGTTTGACCACATGTGGCAAGTAGTTAATCACACACGGCAACTATGGTTTGATTACACGCGGCAACTACCATAAATTAGACATGACAACTATAGTTAACGAAAACAGAGAGAGTTGCCATGCTTTTACAACCACATTTGCCATCCCGGATAACTAAAGTTGCCATCCCCGGGGCAACTAAAGCGTCATCCCGAGGGTAACTAACATAGCTGCGCCAGGTCGTGTGGACATACTTACTTCGTGCCACATGTGCAGGATAGGGATGAGTAGTACTTTTTAGATGTGTGACACGAAGTAGCTGCGCCCACACATGTGGGCAGTTCTAATGTTCGCCCACACATGGCCTGTGTGAGTTGCCTCCTACTTATGCCACACACAGTGTGTGGGCGGATATCTAACATGCCACATGTATGGACGTTATCGGCGTCCTAAACCAGAGCATTTCTGAAGGCTGAAAGGGGTTATGCCTCGTGGTCGAGCAAAGTCTGGAGGAATAACAATCCAAGATGAAGCTATGCCCTACCTTGCGTTACTTCATATACTTTGTGAAGGTCATCTTCCAGACATCGACATCACGCGCATGGCAAGTCTAAAAGAAGTCGCGCTCCATTCTGGAGTACAAGATACGATAAAGGATGGATGGCAAGCAGCTGCAATGAACCATCCTCATAGGCCCAACATTTTGTTTATCCATCATGCTAACTCCTGACCTAGAGACTCTCATGTGAGAACCAACAGGGGAAATTGTAAATCGGACCAAACCTATTGGCAAAAAATTCGCCGCCTCCATCACTGAAGCAAGTCACATCGATCATGGTTAGTTTTGGGGAAATCCAATTGGTTCGTGCTTTTGTAACGGCACCCGATAACAGCGGTAAGAATAATAGCAAGTGGTTTGTCCGTGCAGGAGTTGGTTGGGACGAAAAATATAGCATCCCTTGGAGTCAAGTTGAATGTGTCTCATTGATGATGAATATGTTGTCGGAACTTCCTCCTGTCGACTCTAATCCTTGTCACATGAGGATGTTATGCCTTGGAAATAACTGTTTGAGACGGTATACATATGGAATCGGAGAATTCACTTCATTGACATTTTTTTTTTGAAAAGGAGGAATACTCCGACCTCTGCATCAATCGATGCATGCAGCCATATTATTAAATAAAAACGAAATAAGATCATAAGGTCCAAAGAAGATCATAAACTGAGCAGTAGTCTAAAGGAAATAAATCTGAAAAGCGCCACACCCGGTGATATAGAACTGAAAAAGTGTCACATCCGGCGATAGAAAAGTAAGCTGCGATGCCTACACACCTAGCCTATTATTAGCTCGCCACCCAAATCGGCTAAAGATAGCCCGTGCTACCGTCTCCCAACAGTTGCACCCAATAACCAAAGACTCTCTGAAGTCCGCATGAGTGAGTAAGGACCGTATACGGATCCAAGCTGTAACTCTGTAGATGACCTGCAAAAAATTGGTGAATTGTGTCCCATTAAAAATCATATCATTTCGAGTGTTTCATTATAGCCCAAAATAATGCACATACTCCTATCCGAATATGTTTAGCTAAGTGTACGTCCACTCCATTAAGCCACGTCCCAAATAACGTGTTTATGCTCCTTGGAGGTTGAACGTTAAAGGCTATATGAATTGATTGCCATAATAATTCTGCAAGAGGACATTCGAGAAAGAGGTGTTTAATCGTTTCATTTTGATCACAAAAACAACACCTAGAGTTACCAACCCAATTCCTTTTTGCCAAGTTATCTTTGGTTAGAAGAACCTCTTTATGGACAAACCACATAAATATTTTAATACGAAGTGGAAATTTAATTTTCCAAATGTGCAACGACCACGATAATGGCCCGGAGTCAATTAGGTCCGAATACATGGATTTCACTGAGAAGATTTCATTCGTGGTTAACTTCCAGCGAATTGTATCCGCCTGATCAGATAGATGAACCTTCATCAACCTACGAACCAGGTGTAACCAAGCATTCCAACGTTCCCCTACTAGGGATCTCCTAAATTGGATATTAAGCGGTATGTAGTTTAATACCGTGGCAACATAATCTTCCTTACGTTGCACAATATTATATAAGGATGGATATTGCAAAGCCAAAGGCGTCTCCCCTAGCCATGTATCCTCCCAAAATCGAGTAGTATTACTATTACCAACTAGGAATTTCACTCGTTGGAAGAAAGTTGCTTTCGTCCTCATTAATCCCTTCCAGAAGGGTGAGTCCGTTGGCCTAGCGGTGACTTGGGCCAAAGTCTTAGAGTGTAAGTATTTATTCCGCAAGATTTGTATCCACATACCCTCGGTCTCAGTAGATATTCTGTATAGCCACTTGCTAAGCAGGCATCTATTTTTGACCTCTAAGTTTTCGATCCCTAACCCGCCCTGGTCTTTTGGTCTGCAAATAATATCCTATCTAGTCAATTTGTACTTCTTCTTGGCCTCATCACTTTGCCAAAAGAATCGGGATCTATGAAAGTCAAGTCTTTTCCGTACGCCTATGGTACCTTAAAGAAGGATAGAAGGAATATCGGAAGGCTCGTCAAAACCGAATTTATCAAAACCAACCGACCTCCGTATGACATGAGCTTGCCCTTCCAGCAGCTCAGTTTCTTTTCAAATCAATCTTCTATACATTTCCATTCCTTGTTCGTTAAACGTCTATGATGAATTGGGATCCCTAGATAACTAAAAGGTACGGATCCCATTTCACAATCGAACAATTTTCTATAGTCATCTTGTTCCTCTTTGGCTCTCCCAAAATAGAACAATTCGCTTTTATTGAAGTTGATTTTGAGCCCAGACAGTTGCTCAAAAAGACACAATACTTCATATTCATAACTTTTGCAAGATCATGTTTCATGAATATAATAGTGTCATCCGCGTATTGTAGGATGGAGACTCCCCCCTCTACAAGGTGGGGGACGAGTCCTCCTACTTGGCCACTCTCTTTGGCCCGGCCAATTAGTACTGCCAACATATCACTTCATTGACATACCTGGATTTGAGCTTCAACGAGCTGAGTAGGATACCTGATGAATTATATTACTTGGCAAACTTGGAACACCTTGATTAGTCGGGAAATGATGATATAGAAAGAGTACCTGACTGGTTTGGAGACCTCATTAATCTCAAGTTCTTGTACCTACAATACACCAGCATACAGATGTTACCAAAGGGGGTCATATCTAAACTTCAAGCATTGCTAGTAATAGACATCAGAACTCATTGTTTGCCACATCCAGCTTCTGAGGGCATTAGAGCATCTACAGCCGGACCGACCCTCAAACGCCCGCGGACGCGATCGGGCGCATCCGCGGACAGTGATCGGTCATGCCTCAAATTAGCAACTATGTATCCGTCTTTCTCATATTTCATCCCCTAGATCCATACAAAGCATGCAAAGAAATCCTACGTACTGCATACTACGTACTACCCTAACTAGTCTTCATCGTCGGAGATGTCCACGACGACGGTGTCGGGCGCCGGCTGGACGGGCGGATAGGAGGCCTCCGGCTCATCCTTCTCCTGTTCGACCTCATCCATGTAGGCGAGCATCTCCGCCTCCTTCGCGGCCTCCTGCGCCTCCATCTCCTGCCGGCGACGGCGGCTGGCCTCCGCAGCCGACTCCGACTGGAGGGAATCGAGGAGGCCTGCTGCTCCGCCTGCAGATCCGCGTCGCTAGCATCTCCCACATCCTCCTCCTCCTCAACCTCCTCGTCCTCGTCCTTGTCCTCGTCCTCCTCCGCCTCCTCCAACTCCTCCTCCAGATCCATTGCATCCGAAGGTAGCCCCGCGGCGATCCGGGCTTCGTGCCTAGCCCGGATCTGCTCAAGGAGCTCGAGCCGGTGCTCCAGCATCAGAAAAGGCTTGCTCTTCACCCGGCGGCGTGGGGACATGGCTACTAGGCGGACGGGTGGAGTGGAAAGTGGCGGCGGCGACGGACAGGAGGAGGAAAATGTGGATATATGGTAGGGTTTCGGTGCCGCCGGTCGACTTAAATAGCCGGGCTAGGCACGACGCGGCCCGCCGGAGCTGCGCGCGTGCCGCCACCGGTCTGACGGAGGAGACGAGCTTCGGACCGCCGGGTTTCAGGGCGTTTTTGGCTGGGACCCCTTCGTCAGTCCGACGTGATGGACGTGCCCGGGCGCCCCATATCCGCCCCATATTTGTGCTGAATATGAGGGGTGCCGGTCAGCCCGGACGTTCGAGGGCCGTTTGAGGGGGTCGTCTCGGTCAAAAAATCATGACCGGACAGTGACCGGGCGGCCCGTCCGAGCGTATGAGACAGGTTTGAGGCGCCCGACTGTAGATGCTCTTAAACTGCTTCTAGAGTTGGGTACCCTACCCAACTTGAAAGTAGTTGGTATCTATGTTGGGTATCTATGTGCAGTACTAACAGAAGGTGCTGACCTCTCCATCAGCTATTTATTTCCGAAGGATCGTGAGAGACGTGCACTCAACTTCTCTGATATTCTATCATATGACTTTGCACAAAGGACCTTGTATGAACTAAAAATTCACATGTTCAACTTGGATCAAATAATAATAAGACAAGAGTTGGCACTACCAAGCTGTTGTTTTGGTACTCTCAATCAGCTCGTTTCGTGTGATTTCAATAACTTGAAAGAGATAACTTGGATGGAAACATCTCCAGCATCTCTATTCCCAAGGCTAACGTGTTTGTTTGTGAACTACTGGTATGAGCTAGAACACCTCTCTTGGGCGATGTATCTGCCTTGCCTCGAACAACTCAAGATATATCACTGTAATGTGATGCAGCAACCATTTATGATCCGCTCTGAGATCTGTCGGGTGTCCGAGGAGGCCGGCCCCGACGCCTGGCACCTTGCGCGTGGCCGGAAGCGCCCCCGCCCCCTTCGGCCGCGGCGCCCTCGCCGGGGGCTTGCCGGCGCGCCCCGCCGGCCGCCGTCGTGGCTCCGCGAGGGTGAGTGCCCCAGGTGCCTCGACCCCGGCCACCCGCGCTCGGAGTGCCGCAGGGAGATCCGCTGCGGCCGCTGCCGCTTCTTTGGGCACAAGGTCCGCGACTGCACCCAGCCGCACGCAGCTGCGTCCTCCTCCTCCTCCCAGGGCGCCTCGCGCCCCTCCGTTGCGTCGCCGTACCTCTCCTACTGGGCCTGACGCCTCCCCCGCCCACTTGGGCTCCGCTCCGACCGATGCGCGTCCCGTCTCCTCTAGCTCTGGTGGTCGCCCCGCGTCCTCCGGGTCGGTCGCCGCAGGGCCGTCGCGTTCCGGCTGGTCTGCACCCGCATCCTCTGGGTCGCATTCCACCCCCGCATAGCCGGCAGCCTCCACCACAGCTGCGTCCACCCCCCTCTTGGGCCACCCCGCGCGTTTGCCCGGCTGGCGCCATCTGCTACCTCCCCCGGTCCGCTGAGCTCGTCGCGGCGGAGCAGGATCTCGAGCGCGCGCTGCTCGCCACGGTCGCGGGACGCCCCCTGGAGTTACCCGGGTGGCTGTATTTGACGCGCTACGTGCACGCTACGACTTGGCCGCGCACGAGTTCTCCGTCCACATCCACGCCTCAGACGACTTCCTCATCAAGTTCTCCTCCACCGCTTCACGCGCGCATGTTGCCGCCGGCGGCCTGCGCACTGGCAGCTTTCGTCTGGCCTTCACCCCCTGGAGCTGTTCCCCCGACGCCGTCCCGGTGAAGGCGCACTTCCTTGTCTCCATCGAGATCACGGGCATCCCTGACCATGCTTGGCACCGGGCTTCCACCGAGTTCCTTCTCTCGCCGTTCTGCCGGGTGGAGAATCTCACCCCGAAGACCAGGAACGCGTCTGACATGTCCGTCTTTCGCCTGACTGCCTGGACCACCAACTCTGATGGCATCCCGCGCTCTTCGGAGTTGCTTGTGCTGGAGCAGGACGCCGTCGACGCGGACACCGACCCGGTGAGTGCGAAGCGCTTTGCGCTTGGTCTGACGCGTTTTCCCGTCGAGATCCATGTGTGGAGCTGCGTGGATTTCCGCCGCCCCACTCCGCCACCGCCACCTCCGCCGGCCGCCGACGGGGACGGCGGCTGTGAAGACGCCCCTGGCTCGCCCCCCCGTTCCCGGCCCCTGGCCGCGCATCCACGAGTTCCCTGAGCGTCACCCCGGCGCGTCTACCCGTCAGGCCTCAGGTCGTGCTCCCCACGAGCGCCGGCATAGGCATGCACCACCCCCCTGTCGTGACTGGCAGGGCATTCTGGGGCCGCACCCCCCCCCCACTACTGCGGCCGCGCCCAGGGTCCGTACTTTGCTCCGCCTTGGGGCCCCCTCGCCAGCGCCGGACGCGCCGGAACCTGCTTCGGCGACGCCTCGCGCATCCGCATCGGATCCCTGGGATGCATGGGACCCAGTCGTGACTCGGCCTGCCCAGACTACACTTCTGGATAGCGCTGCCGCCCAGGCTTTTGACGCCACCGCTGATGCCAGCGCGACCGCTTTGACGGTTTTTCAAATGCCGCGGTCGCCGACAGCCTGGCCCAACCCGTGATCCTCTGCTGCCACCTGCTCTTTCGGCGCCAACTGGCAAATTGTTGAGCGCGCTCCTCCGCTAGAAGACAATGATTGCGTAACCGATTCTGGCCTGCGCCCCTCCCTGTAGGGCCACGTCTCCGCTAAGGATACCGACCAGCCTCTGTCCTCCTCTCCTGCCACAGATGGCGACACGCCTGTTGGACTGCTGCCAACAGTGTCCGTGCCTGTCGCGCCTGCCCGCCTGATTCTCGTGCCTTCCGAGGGAGATCCCAGGCCTACTTGTGCTGACCCCACCACTGGAGACATGGTGGAGGGCCCTGGTTCCTCTTTGGCCGCACCTGCCAGGGATCCTGAGGCTGTGCCCGCTACATGCACTACTCCTGGCGGGCCCTCGTTGGCCGGCGCCCCACCACCCATGCAGCTTGTCGGAGTAAATGACCACGGGTAGCCCCATCAGCTCCCTTTGGTATTTCAAGACATCGGGGCAGGCTGCGCCCCTCAAACATCAAGGACAAAGGGCCGCCTTCTTGAGGCCGGCTGGCCCAAGCAGCCGGTTGCCAGGAGGCGGCGGAGTCCACAAGACGGCCATGAAGTGGGCCGACTCCTAGCAGGCGGCCTCCTGGGAAGCCGAGTCCTAGCAGGCGGCCCCTCGCGCCCTCAAAGTCAGCGCCAACATAAACATGATGAGACAGGGCATGGCTACAGTACATGCCTGCCACCCCCGAATCCAGGGCAGAACATGGCTACAGTACAGCGTGCCAAGCAGGCATCCTGCGCCCAACGCAGGACTGTTGCCATGCCACTCATGACATCACCCATGGTAGAGGAAGCCATGCTCCCGCGACGGGCGGCCAGTACGGCCCGCAGGCGGCGGGCCCTACCTGTCCGTGACAAGCCAGAAGGCGGCGAGCCCAGACCAGTCGGCTCAGTGGGAGGTCGGCTCCTAGCAGGCGGCCCTCCTCCTCCCTTGAAGTCCGTGCGCCATTAACCAGATACGACGGGGTATGGCTACAGTGAGCCCCCGCCAGACGGCGGGACTGTATCCACGCTCCCCCTGACGAGGCCTTCGTCATCAGGGGCAATGCTACAGCATAAAGCAGTCAACGCGGCCCGTAGACGGCGGGACCCACCTGTCGGCTGAGATCACGGCAGTCAGCGGACCCACTAGGCGGCGGGCCCCGGTGGTCGGCGGAGAAGCCGGCGACCAGTGACGCTGACTGTCGGGCCCCGCATCTGGCCAGATTACCGTTGTACCCCTGGGGGGTAGGCTTATATAAACCCCCCAGGTCACCCCATGCAAGGGGTTGGCACTTTGGCAGATGCCTCGTCGAGCACCCACAACACCACACACACACACGCAGAGAGAGTGGAGTAGAGCTAGCCTTGCCCTTCTTCCTCTTCTAGCCAAACAGCTCAAGGAGCAAGCTTGTAGCTACCTGTTGAGGTAGTGATCATGCGGAGACCCCGCAGAGCAGGACTAGGGGTGTTATCTCCTAGGAGAGCCCCGAACCTGGGTAAGATTCGCAAGCGTACGCGGTCTCGCTCACTCCCGCTTCTAGAGCCTGGCGACGTACTTTTGTCCCCATCCACGATAAGCCACCCCCTGGCATATGTCGCACGATATCCCCGACACAGCTGCTCCATGCACGTACTGCACCTTCAGACCTCTGCACCTTCGTCAGCGCCATGCAAACCCAGATCGACCGCGTCCTCCCCGCACCTGCGCCCCGTCGACGCCGTAATGAGGTGCTACCCAACTTCACACCGCACAGGAGTGGAAGAATCGCCAAGGCTGATCGTGGCTAGGATTCCGAGATGAAGGCCAAGCGCGCGCTTCTCCGTTGCCTGGGCCTGCTCAAGGACGATGACCCAGTGGACGAGGCCACTTTGGCCAAGTATGCAGCCCTGTTCGAGCGCCCACTGGCTGAGGATATCATCCAGGCCTTTGCCGACTTCTACGGCTGGCACATCCCTTCCGCGGATGGTAGTGCTCCTTCGCAGCGCACTGAGAGCCCCCGCCTCGTGGAAATCTGATCAGCTTGATCCCTAGTGCTTGTACCCTGCACCCCACCCCCACTTCTTATGGATGAAAGTTTAAAAATCATTTTCTGGAACGACAGAGGCCTCAACTCTCGTGCTAAATGTTTGGCAGTCTGTAGCGTGATATCCTCAGCTGCCCCTTGCATCGTCTGCCTCCAGGAGACGAAGCTCGCTAACATCTCGACCTCCTTGGTCCTTGAAACCCTAGGCGCATCTTTCCTCGACTTCTTCTTCCTCCCCGCCGATGGCACTCGTGGAGGCATTCTGCTTGCTTGGCGCTGTGACATGATCGCGCTGTCTAGACCGACCATTGGGGATCACCACGTCTCGGCCCTCGTTTCCCCCATTGTCGGGGATCAGCATTGGTGGTTGACTGGTGTATATGGCCCGCAGGGCGACGACGAGAAAATCGCTTTCCTTGGCGAATTGCAGGCGTTTCAAGATACTTGCGCTGGACCTTGGCTCGTCGGGGGGGGGGGGGGGGGGGGGGGGGGGGGGGGGGGGGGGGGGGGGGGGGGGGGGGGGTTTTTTTTTTTTTTTTTTTTTTTTTTTTTTTTTTGTTTTTTTATTTTTTTTTTTTCTTTTTTTTGTTTTTTTTTTTTGTTTTTTTTTTTTTTTTTTTTTTTTTTTCTTTTTTCTATCTTTTTTTTTCTTTTTTTTTTTTTTTTTCCTTTTTTTGGGGGGGGACTTCAACATGATCACATCCATTGCTGACAAGAACAATAACAGGCTCAACCACCGCACCATGAGCCGGTTCCACCGCTTCATCGCCGACCTTGAGCTTCGTGACATCTACCTCCACGGCCGCCGGTACACGTGGTCTAATGAGCAGGATAACCCCACCCTCGTCCGCAATGATCGAGTGCTCTGCACCTCGGGCTGGGACGTCGCGCAGCCACAGTGTTTACTTCGCTGTCTCTTCTTAGTGGCCTCAGACCACTGCCCTCTCTTCATAGACTGCACGGCCCACTGCAACATCGCCAAGCGCTTCCATTTTGAGCAGTTCTGGCCGAAGCTTGACGGCTACTTGGACGTGGTCTCTGACGCTTGGAACTCCACCCCCCCCCTCCCCGCATCCCGATCCGTTCCGGTGCCTCTATGACCGCCTCAAGGTCACCGCCCGACGTTTGCGGAGCTGGGGTGCCAAGACCTTGGGTGGCATCGCTTTGCAGCTGACCGTCGCTCATGAACTAGTCGCATGCCTTGACGAGGCACAAGACCGGCGCCCGCTCACGCCATCCGAGACTTGGCTGCGGCGTCGCCTCAAGTGTGCCTACCTTGGCCTCGCCTCCCTTGACCGGATGATCTCGCGCCAGCGTTCTAGGTTCTCCTGGCTGCGTAATGGTGAAACAAGCTCGGCATTCCTTCGGATCCAGGCCTCCCGGCGTCTCCACAAGAAAAGGATCCTTGCGCTTCAACATAATGGGCAGCTCCTCCACGATGATGAAGCTATGGCTGCGGTGGTCTTCTCCCACTTCACGCAACTCCTTGGCTCTGCGGATGAGCGCGACTTCACCCTCGACCTCGACATGCTCAGTGCACACACGTCCGATCTCTCCAGCCTCGATGCGCCATTCACCGAGGATGAGATTTGGACCGTGATCAAGCTGCTCCCCCATGGGAAAGCGCCTGGGCCCGATGGATTCACCGCCGAGTTCCTATGCTCCGCGTGGCCGGTGATCAAAAAGGACATTTGCGAGGCTTTCGACAAGCTTTATGCTCTTAATGGGCGCGGTTTCGGAAAGCTTAACGAGGCGCTGATCACCTTGCTGCCCAAGAAGCAGGACGCGTCCTCTCTTGCCGATTACAGGCCGATCAGCCTCATTCACCTTTTGGCAAAACTTTTTTCCAAAGTGCTCTCCCTTCGCCTGACTCCCAGACTGCCCGAGCTAGTCTCTGTCACCCAGAGCGCATTCATCGCCGGAAGATGCATCCACGACAACTTCCTTCTGGTCCAACAAACTGCCAAGCACCTCCACAACCGCAAGCTCCCGCGCGTGCTCCTCAAGCTCGGCATCGTCCGCGCATTCGACTCGGTTTCTTGGCCATTCCTCCTTCAAGTCTTGCGCCGCCGTGGTTTCGGCCCACGCTGGCGCGAATGGATCTCCATTCTACTGTCCACTGCGAGCACCCGCGTCCCCATCAATGGATCGCCAGGCCCACCGATCATGCATGCCAAGGGGTTGCGCCAAGGTGACCCGGTGTCACCCATGTTATTCACCATCATGATGGACGTGCTTAACACCATCATCCGGCGTGCGGTCCATACCAGGATTCTCCACCGGCTCACTCCCAACCACATGGCCTCAAGTGTCTCCCTCTACGCCAATGACGTGGTGATTTCTGCCACCCGGACCGCCAAGACCTCGCCGCGCTCCGGGAGCTGCTGTACGTGTTCGGCGGCGCCTCCGGCCTACACACCAACTTCGTCAAGTGCTCTGCAACTCCTATCCAATGCTCACCTGCTCACGAGGCGACCATCGGGCTAGAGCTGGATTGCCCGATCAAGCACTTCCCCATCACCTATCTTGGGCTGCCGCTTTCGGTACGAAGAATCCACTCTTCCCATCTTCTGCCGTTGGTGGACCGGATCCGCAAGAAGCTGTCCACCTGGCGGGCATCTTTGCTGCCCCGCGGCGAGAGGCTTGCCCTGGTGCGACATGTGCTCTGCGCCATGCCCGGGCACCTGCTCGCAGCCATTGCCCTCAATGCCCACGTGCTCAAGCTGGTCAACCGGCTCATCCGTGAGTTCCTGTGGCATGGGAGAAAGGACTCTGCTGCAGGGCACTGCGCGGTCAATTGGCGACGCGTCTGCATGCCTCTACAGCTCGGTGGACTTGGCGTCCGCGACCTGCACCGTACTGGGATCTCCCTCCGCACCCGCTGGCTTTGGCTTCAGGCCACGGACCAGACGCGCCCTTGGAGTCATCTCTCGATCCCTACCGACCCCGAGGCACAAGCCATTTTCCGTGCTTCCACACAATGGGAACTTGGCGACGGACGTTCATGCAAATTCTGGACCGATCACTGGATTCACGGCCAATCGGTCACCGAGATCGCACCGGCTATCTATGATATGGTGCCCAAACGGCGCCGCCAACGCCGCCTCATGGCCGACAGACTCCAGGGCCGTGCTTGGGTTCAAGACATCGTCGGCGCCCTGAGCCCCCTGGCAACGATTCAGTACATTGAGCTATGGAGGCGCTTGCTCCCGATCACACCCTCAGATCAACCGGACAATCTTCGATGGCGTTGGACTGCCAACGGCCTCTACTCTGCCAAGTCTTGCTACGACGCTCTCTTCCTCGGCTCCATCGCATCCCCGCAGGCTACACTCACCTGGAAAACTTGGGCCCCTCTCAGCGTCAAGTTCTTCATATGGCTGGCCTTACAAGACCGGTGTTGGACCAATGAGAGGCTAGCGCGCCATGGCCCACCGCACAACCACGCATGTGCGTTCTGTGATCAAGCCACTGAATCCATGCAGCACCTCCTGATCGGCTGTTCCTTCTCTCGCATGGTGTGGCACGACGTCTTCTCCAAGCTACGGCTAACCACCAACATGCCGCAAGGTCACGAGTCCTTCTTCGACTGGTGGCAGGCATCCACATTGTCTGCCCCAGCTTCCCTTCGCAAAGGCACCGCCTCCCTTGGGATCATCGTGGCCTGGACCCTCTGGAAGCATAGAAATGCTTGCACCTTTGACGACGCCCGCCCATCAGTTACCGAAGCTTCCTGAGCTGCCCTGGCCGAAGCCGCGATGTGGGCCACGGCAGGTGCAAAGGGACTACGCGCTTTCATCTTTGAACCACCTTGAATGAACCTTGTAATCGTAACTTCGCGCAAGTCTAGCCACGAGTGTGTGGGTCGACCAAGCGCCTGTAAACTCTTCTCCCTATCAATGAAATGATACGCACCATGCGTATTCGAGAAAATGTTGCTCATCGCTGGTCAGTATTGGTGATCCTGATGTGACATTCCCATTCCTAGAGCGACTGGAGTTTGAACTTTGTGCAGAATTGAAGAGACTTCCTTTCAACATGGACAACTTGCCAGGAAACCTGCAGTTTGTGCAGATTGATGTTAAATCCTGGGAGAGAATGAAATGGGAATTGGAAGAAGGTGTCAAATCAAATCTTTCCTGCAACCCAAGCTTAAATTGTTTGGAGTACTATGAGCAATCCGTCCGTTCCACTCCATGCTTCTTTCTGGGCCCAGCAAGGATAGGCAACTGTATCAGTATCTCGTTTGGGAGTTTTATCCTGCATGTTTATGCAGTGTGATGGAAAATGCTTCCTTTTGGCTCCCGAGTTGTATCCATGCCAAGGTTTTGGCTACCGAGGGGCACTTTTTTCTCGTGGGTCACTGAGAAACTCGGTTACCACGGTTACCGCGAAATTCCAAGCAAATTTCGGACGAATTTTTTTGAATTTTTTTGAATCCGAACAAAATTCATCAAAACTCCATTCAAAATTCATTCAAATTCAAAATTTCGGAATTTTTCGCTTGGGAAGTTGATTTCTCGTGGGGTACTGGGAAACGCGGTAACCGCCCGGTAACCGGTTTTCTCGGGCGGTACCCAAAACCATGATCCATGCTTCCTGTTGGCCATGCTGTAATAATTCTTAGCGACTTGTCTGGAGGTGTTTTCATTTTTGCGCAGTCTGATAAAACAAGCTATATATGAACTAAATATTCTTATTTCATGATTATTGAAGTTTACAAGTGCTACATTTTGACGGGGAGCACATCCTTTTTGATTCAGAGCTGACGGGAGCATATGCTGCCCTCATCTTTGAATCTGTACAGTCTCCTGTTTTGCAGCTGATGCATCCCTTTTCCAATCGATCTGTGCAAATCAAGGTACTATCTTGGTTGCTGCTTGGTTGCAGGGGACTTGGCAAATGTGTGGAGCTTGGTTGCAGCTGGAGCATGTTTGAGAATTTCTTTGTTGCGGCTGGAGGAGGATCGGAGCTTGGTCGCGCGCCAGTTTACTGGGCACGGACAGGCTCTCTTGGACCTGAAGGAATGGTGTGTCGTGCTTTCTGGTATGGTACTGGCAGCAGTACTCAGTGTCAGAATTTGACCTAGTATTGGCCTAGAGGTATTTCTTTTTTCACCATGCTTTGAGACATGGCATAACTGTACTTTGAGACGGATGCCTTTTCCCGGTGACTATTTTGACAGAATTTTTTAGAAGGCCACCATGGTTTAATTGTGAGCACCGTGCGGCCTTCAACTGCCTGAATTTTCAGGTCCAACAGTAAAAAAAAAAGATATGATTGTTCGCTTCAGTGTCAGTAGTCAAATCTCTGTACTTTTTTTGTTTCTTTTGCGGCCTCCATTATTGACTAATCTCTACCTTGAAAGTTGAAAGGGAGTGTGCATCCACTCCAGTCCAGCCACGAAAAAAGATGCCGTGCAACTTGTTGAAAGCTCTCCGGCGGCTTCACTTCCTGGCGCCTTGCTCTTCTATCGCTGATTCTTGTGGCTGGGTTGCTTATCACGCCTGCCGCGCGATTGCCGCTTTGCTCTTCCACTACTGTCCGCGCGATTAGTTTTACTTGTGCAATTCTGGAAACGGGGCACAACTCGTTTGTGATCAAGCTGATCTTTCTTTGAACCGATTTCTGGAAACACAGGAGATCCACAGTGAGTACTTCTGATCTTACAATATTTTTGTTAGCCGTGGTTAACATTTTCTTATGTTAGTTCTATATCACTGTAAATTATTGGGAGTAACTAGTCCAACTACACGTGGTTAATCGGCCCAGATCGCCGCAACAAAACTCAAAACAGGGGATGTACAGGATAGGTTGAGAGGTCGCTGTAGGTGTAGCAGTGAAGGCCGAGGGCAGATTTGCAGAGGGGGTAGGTCAGGGAGAGGTTGCCGGTGTCGAGAAGCATGGGCGGCAGCTGAGTGCAGAGTGGAAGATAAGCCGTACGAAGAAGACGGCAGTCGGTTAGCCGGCGGTCAACCGCGTTGTTGCTAGCCGTGATTTTCATCGACTCAAAAATCTAGCCAAGGTTCTCTGGTTGATTGCCACGCCGTGATTTTCATCGACTCATAGTTAAAGTGGCTTACAGATGCTCTTCTTGCATGATCGGTAGCTGCGTGTTGGGTTCCTATTGGACATTCATCCAAATGCATGCCTGATGCATCATCACAGTTCTATGTTTATTGTTTATTTGCTTCAAATTTATTGTAGTTAGTTATGCCATCAAGCGCATGTTGAGTTTTGAGGAGGGGATATGTGTATGCTTGCTCTGTTGAACCGTAGCATCACAGTTTCTAAGTTTTGAATGCCAAAAGAATCTCACTTATGGTGATTATATTTTCCCATGTCGGGAGCAAGGAAAGGCAGTGCTCTCAAAATCAGTACAAAACCACACAAGATTCAATAAAAAACGTGTGAAGCGATCCTTACCAAAGGCTGATTACGAGCCAACCGGCCCTGCCAAGGGAACAAGAATGTAGTAATTGAAAAATAAATCTATATTCTATAGCCGTGTCTTAAAAAGAGGAGACCAGTTAGGACTCGCCCTTGGCAACATATTTTTTTTATAGGAGAAGCAACCTGAGCACCCGGCGAGCCCAAGTCTCGAACCTGGGAGAGCAGCTTGCACACCCGCACAACCTACCAACAACAGAGCAACACTATGTTCATAGCTGTGTCTTTTTCATGATTACTCGTGTCTTGTGACCTCCTAGTCCTAAATAACATGCTTGCTTTTGTTTCAAGGGTACTACTCGCCGGACGTAACTACTAATGGGCCGCCAAGCTAGTGCTGCACGAAATGACCTCGATCATATGCTATCTCATGAAAACGAGCTGCCAAAGGCCTTGCCATTATCACTTTTGGAAGACATTACGGATGGTTTCTCTAAGAACCATCAAATTGGCAGCGGTGGGTTTGCAGTGGTTTACAAGGTAACACAACTCTCAACTGCCCTGGGTTGATCTAATAACTCAAGTTGATGCTGACAAGGCATCTTGCACTTGCAGGGAATGCTTGAGAATGGGACTGTTGCTGTGAAGAAGTTGCTTGAAAGTCTTGATATTCCTGATAATAAATTCAATGAAGAAATTCGTTGTTTGATGAGGGTAAAGCACAACAACATAGTTCGGTTTTTGGGATATTGTGCTAACATACAAGGCCAAATGGAAAACTACAATGGAGATTTTGTCATGGCAGATATACGTCAAAGGTTGCTTTGCTTTGAGTATGTACCTAAAGGAAGTCTTCATGAGTATATCAAAGGTATGATCATGTGGCCTGCAACTTTTGTTTCCATTTTTAATGAATACATTAAAGATTATTGAACTCAAGTAGCCCATGCACATAGTGACACTTATGGTGTGGTATTCTCTCATTTATAGATACATCTTCTAGACTTGACTGGATAAAGAGCTATCGGATAATAAAGGGTATTTGTGAAGGTTTACATTACCTTCACCAGAATTGCATTGTTCACTTAGATCTCAAGCCAGCAAATATTCTGTTGGATGACAATATGACACCAAAAATTGCTGACTTTGGTCTGTCAAGGTGCTTCGATGAAAAGCAAAGCCAAGCTATTACCGAGAATATGGCTGGAACATTGTAAGTTGGCAAAGCCTCTTGAATCATTTTTGTCTTAAGCAGAAAATTGCACCCTTTTCCTTTTCCCTATTCGCTGACATGACTACAATTTTTTTAAGGGGGTATATGGCACCAGAGTTTTATAGAGGAGACAAATGCACAATCACATACAAATCGGACATATATAGTCTTGGTGTCATAATTATAGAGATGCTGACAGGAAAGAAGTGGTATCCAGGATATCCTGCTGTTGATAATGTAAGAACAATATAGACAGTTTCATGACAAAGGCTAGACCACCCCCCCCCCCCCCCCCCTCCCCCTCTTCAAATAAGGATAAACACTATGCTTTTGAAATAAACATATTCTGCTTTTACTTTGCAATTTTTTAGGGCCTTACATAATATCATTCTTCGAAGCATATGTAGTAAAGTATCTCTAAGAAGATAACCTTTATTTCTATCTGTTTCAACGGAACACGAAAGTGCAATTTATATGGTGCTACGAACCCATATCTAAAATTTGTTTATGCCACCTTTTTTGGTCTATACATGGCGAAGAGAGTAAGGGAAGATAGACAAGACAAAGAGTAACGATATATCTCATACAATATCCACAAGGAGTAAGATATGCGATAATATTATATTAGAGAACACATTTATCTTCTAAATGTGGTTAATAAATGACACAAAAATGGAGGTAATAGGAATTTTTTTAATCTAGTTAGATAGAACAATTTTATGTCGGTTTTACATCTCTATTTTCAAGACGCGCAATATTGTAGTTGTACTTTATTTATTTTGGTTGCTACATGGGTGGGTGATTTAGATGTGGTTGAGTACAATCCCTTGTTTTTTGGAGGATATTTCTTGTTGCTTGAGCTTGAATTGATGTGGTCTACGAGTCGATGTATTTTGTTGGTTTGTACTCCTTTGTGAGTACAATAACTTATTCTCTACAGCAAGGTAGATAGCACTTCACGGTTTCTTCTTTGTGGTTTTATAAGATGTTCTATTAAAAAAATTGTAAGAATTTACAGTTTAAAACAGTCAACTTGCGCCAAACCAACCATGTCCAACTAGTAACCTGCCAAGCCAATTTCATCATTGGAATATGGAATGATTTTACTGCTATGAGAACATCTGTAATTTTGTATGTTCTAACATAAAATAAGGACAGGTAGGGATTTAATTTCTGCATCTCATGCAGTTTGTTTATTTGCAAGGCAAGCTATTGAGGTGACTGTGAAGAATTAAAAATTCACTCCTTCATTATATGTACTAGTTAGATGTGAACTAAGACGTGGTCATGGTTACAAAAAGATATGGTTAATAATTTCTAAAGGGAGAATGACAACAATTCTTGGGCATATTGTTTTCCCTATGGGGTGGAAAGTGGTGGTTTAGTAGGACGTGATGGGTTGGTGGGTTGGCTTGGGTGTAAAGTAAGATTACTCCTAGTTGTAGAATAGCATCACATAGACATACCTAGGCATAATGAACACTTTAAAGCCATAACAACATGGTACTCATATTTTACCATCATTTTAGTCTTCTAATTTATTTTTAGTCATAAATTTGGCATACATATTATTATTTCAATTAAAAAGGTTTCTTTTGATGAATTGGTTGTTAAATGGTATTATTTTGTACATGAGACGTGTTACTGTATTTATGTCTCAGGTACATGATGGGTCACTATAGCTAGGTATGGATTGGGCATTCTTTCTCTACATATCTAACATACTTCAGTTTCCTATCTAAATAGGTACTTGAAAGTTGGAGTAATAAGTTAAGGAAATCACAGCGGGACACACTTTTGAAACAGATACAGTTATGCGTTGACCTAGGGATAAAATGCATTGATGGTAACCAAGCGAACAGACCAAATACATCGCATATAATCAGCAGGCTTGGTGAATCAGAAAATACATGCATTATAACTGTTTTGACTTCTTCAACAGTACCACAGGTAACTTTCTTTGTGAAATTTATAACTGAACTTAATACCAATTTCGAGTACTAAGTTAGATATGTAAACTTATGCCTTGAAGGTAGAAAGAACTTTGGAAAATTTGGAGCATACCACCAATAGCTTGCTTCTGAGGAGGAACAATGTTCATTATATGAATGATGTTGCCGAGAAGAATGTTACTATTGGGCAAGAAGCAGCTAAGGAACTTCAAGAGACCCAAGAATGTCTCGATGATAATCCTCATATTGTTGCAGTCGAATCTGTTCCATCTATGTCTGTTGAGGACCGTAACCTTCAAGAGGCCCTCCGGCTCATTAAGGATGATCCAGTGGGAGTAATTGGAATATGGGGTCCAGGTGGAGTGGGGAAAACACGCCTTTTGAACAAAATCAAGAACTCACTTGATGATGACATGACCTTTAACTATGTTGTGCAAGTGACAGCTTCAAGGGGGTGTTCGGTGGAAAAGATCCAAACTGACATTGCACGCCATCTCAATCTGAACAGAGATGGTAATGTGGAATCTCAATCTCGTGTCATTTTTGACTTTCTGAAGAAGAGAAGCTTTCTTGTATTGTTGGATGATATTTGGGGCCAAATTGATCTGCGAGCAGTTGGCATACCATATCCTCTTGGATATGCAAACCAAATTTGGAGAAAGGTGGTGCTCACAACAAGATCAAGAAGGGTTTGTGGTCAAATGGAGGTGAGGAAAGATTTGAATGTATCTTGTCTACATGAGGATGACTCGTGGCAGCTATTCCAGGATAAGGTCGGCCATGAAACTCTTTTTTATAGTCCTCGCATTGAAGCTCTTGCAAGAGAACTTGTGAAAGAAATGAAAGGCTTGCCATTAGCTTTGGTAACTGTTGGAAAGGCAATGTATGGTAAAACTGATACGGCTGAGTGGGAATATGCTATCCAACATATGAGACGGTCATGTTGTGATAACGATGACCCCCTGGATATGGAAAGAATCGTTTTTAGCCAGATCAAGTTTAGTTTTGATAGTTTGCGAAACAATACTTTGAGGAAATGTTTCTTGACTTGTGCATTGTGGCCAGAGGATCAACATATTGACAAAGTAGAGCTCGCTCGATGCTGGATTGGCTTGGGTCTAGTGCATGAGTCAGATATACAAAGTTCCTACACAAAAGCATATAGTCTGATGGGTGACCTTTCAGCTGCATGTTTGTTAGATGGTTGTGGAGAAATGTATGATTCTTTTAAAATGCATGATGTGGTTCGTGACATGGCTTTATGGATCTCTTGTGGCTGCAATGAGAAAAATGGCAAGTGGTTTGTCCGTGCGGGTATTGGCCGGCACGAAAAATTTAGCATCCCTTGGAGCCAAGTTGAATCTGTCTCGTTGATGTGGAACTATGCATTAAAACTTCCTCCTGTTGGCTCTAATCCATGCCACATGAGGATGTTATGCCTTGGAAATAACTGGTTGCATGAAAGCATATTAGTTGAAGAAATCAAGAAATTTACTTCACTGACATATCTGGATTTGCGCTTCAACAATCTCAAAGAAATACCTGAAGAGTTATGTTCCCTGACAAACTTGGAACACCTTGACTTGTCGCATAATATTGATATAAATGAAGTGCCTTACTGCTTTGGAAACCTAATTAAGCTCAAATTCTTGTACCTAGAATGGACTAGCATACAAAGGATACCGGAGGGGGTCATATCTAGGCTTCAATCATTACAAGTAATAGACTTCAACACTTTTTATCCACGTCCAGTTTCGAAGGACCTTCTTTCTAGAATGCTTCGAGAGTTGGGCATCCTACCCCACTTGAAAGCAGTTGGTATCACTGCCACGTGTTTTTCTCAGTATAAATTATTACGAGAGAGTGAGAACCTCCCCATCAGGTCTTTAACTCTACGGAGACTCGAGACACGTGCACTCTACTTCTCTGATATTCTATCACATGAGTTTGCACCAAGGACCTTGTATGAACTGCTAATTCACATGTGTGTTATGGAGGAAATAATATTTGGACACGAGTTGGCACGACCAAACTGCTGTTTTGGTACTCTCAATCAGCTCAGTTTTTTAGATTTGTCGAACTTGAGAGAGATAACTTGGATGGAAACAAGTCCGGCATCTCTATTTCCAAGGCTCGCTTGTCTGGATGTGCATTCCTGCGGGAAACTAAACCACCTCTCCTGGGCGATGCATCTGCCATGCCTCGAAGAACTGGTGATATATGATTGCTCTTCGATGCGGCAAGCGTTTATGAGGCACCATGGTGATAACCAGTGCAGCGGACAAGACAGTTCGAAGACATTTCCTTGCCTCAAATATCTAAAATTTCTGAGGTGTGAATCACTGGTCGGTATTGGGGATCCTGACGTGACATTTCCATCCCTAGAGCGACTGGTGCTTCATCATTGTCCGGAATTGACTAGGCTTCCTTTCAAGACGGACAACTTACCACGAAAACTGCAGGAACTACAGATTGATGTTGGATCCTGGGAGAGATTGGAATTGGAAGAAGGTGTCAAATCTTTCCTGCAGCCCAGGCTTAAATTAGGAAAATAATAAATACCATGAGCTTGTTTCATGCATGTTTATAGTATCCATGCTTCAGTTTACACCTTGGCCTGTAGCTTTGATTGATAGGAGTATGTATGTAATAGTAATTCTTAGCCGACTTGTGTAAAACAAGCTATGAACTAAATGTGTGCAATTTGTTTTCTTACTTTATGATTTTTGGAACTTGCAAGTGCTACCTTTTGACAGGAACACATCCTTCTGGATTCAAAACTGGCTTGGGTAAACATGGTCTCCTGTTTGCAGCTGATGCATCCTTCTTTAAGTCGATCTTAATTGCAGCAAGCAATGAACTAAACGTGTGCAATCTGTTTTCTTACTTCACTAATTATTTTCATGGTTTTTGAAATTTGCATGTGCTACATTTTGGGTAAATATTTGTGCTGTGTTAAGTGTTATGTTTTGACAGGAGCACATGCTCTTCTATAGTCTCTGAATCTGTCCAAGCCTGTGGCTGGCGCCGTTCAATCGACTTGTGCAAGCCTCGGAGGTACCATCCTGGTTGCAAATGTGTGGAGCGCTCTGGCTGCTGAAGCCTGAAGCCATGTCTTTGCTGGGCACGGTGCCACTCAATTTGAGAATTTGAGCTACTGTTTTTTTTTTTTTAGATCCTCTTGGCTTAGTACAGCTGTAGTGTCTGAACTCACGCCCTACTCACACCACACACACTCACGCCACCAGGGCGCAAGCTAAGACCTAACAGACTATCTAAGCATCTGAGCCCGCGAGCCTAGTATATACGTCAGGGACAGTCCCTATGGTGGTGGGCACACCACACTACCTCTTACAGAACGTATATACGTCAGGGACAGTCCCTGTGGTGGTGGGCACACCACACTACCTCCTACAGAATCGCGACACTACCTCCTACAGAACCACGTGAGGATATGAACAGTGTTCACACAGGTGAGACAGCCCAGAATTCGTCCCTCAGAGATCGAACCCGGGTGGGTGGGGTGCCCACTGGCTACCACCACCACTGCGCCACAGCGCAGTCCTCAATTTGAGCTAGTGTTGGCCTAGTGGTATTTTCACCATGCTTTGAGACCTGGCATAACTGTACTTACTTTGAGAAGGATGCCTTTCCCCGGTGACTATTTTGACAGAATTTTTCAGAAGACCGCCATGGTTTGATTGTGAGCACTGTGCGACCTTCAACTGCCTGAATTTTCAGGCCCAACAGTGCAAAAAAAAAAAAGGATTGTTCGCTTCACTGTCAGTAGTCAAATCTCTGTACTTTTTTGGCTCCTCTGTTCTAGTGGGAAAACTGTTGTACATGTTTCACGAGGTACACAGATATCCGGACCCTGCCTGACTCTAGCGGAGCACGACGGAGGCGAGGAAGCTGAGCACGGCGACGGCGCTGACGGTTATAACTTGCTACATATGAATCCTTGATGTAGGGGGCTCACACTTTCAACCTCTTTCATGGAACCTAAGAATGAAGGTTGCACTTGGAGCTGCTAAAGGACTAGCCTACCTTCACAGTGCAGAGGCTAAAGTTATTTATAGAGATTTTAAGACATCCAATATTCTGCTTGACACAGTAAGTGAAAGTGAATCATCAATATACCATATCTAACCTCTATGATCATCTGATATCTACTGAAACAAATGCATATTTTACTTCCCAGGACTATACCGCAAAACTCTCTGATTTTGGATTGGCAAAGGATGGACCTGTTGGTGAGAAGAGTCATGTGTCCACAAGGGTAATGGGAACATATGGTTATGCAGCTCCAGAATATCTGTCAACAGGTAACCTTTGACTTGCAATTTTGTGTTTTATCGAGCCAGTCTTCTGCACATTTGCTTGTCTTTTTTTTTAACACATTTTCTTGTCTTGGGTATAAAACATTGTCATGTGACTGGAACCATTGAATGTTAGCTCAGAGCTCTTAGTGCATTAGCTCATACTCCCTCTGCACTAACTTGGTGCTAGATACATCCATTTGAAAGACAAGCTTGGGACAAGCTTTTTCGGACGGGAGGGAGTAGAAGTTAGTGTAAGCTGTAATTCATTGAAATTGTGTAAGCTGTTTCCTCTTATGCGCATCATCCGTTGCTGAGCAGATCCCATTTTCGGAATGACTTTTACTTTGTTCAGTTTGCTAGATATTCAGTATAAATGGATTCCATGTCAGACTCTGATTGAATATCTAACACCCAAATGCCAATACTTGAAATGCATGATTTATGTATATACGGTGTACCTTTTCTTTTGTGAACTATGCACAAAGGTGTGAATACAAACAAACTATGTAGGGAAATGTTTGATGGTGATTTTAATTGTCTTCAACCATAAGTTGTTCCATGAAATGATATTCATTGTTATGTAATTACTCTTAATTTATTTTTCTGTGCAAATGTTGCTATGCTGCCTTCTGGTAAAATTTACCTAGAGTTCGTATTCAGTATGTGGAAAATATTCATTTAACTAGTCAGTAGTCACTATTTTCAGGTCATCTAACATTTTGAATTCCGCTTAATTTACTTTGTTGTGAGAATATTAGAATTCTGCCTTCTAGGCACAGAACATTCAGTACTATACTTTTTCATAACATTTACCCAACAGCTCCTATTCAGCATGTGATGAACATCCATTTAACAAATTGTAACACCCCCTTGTAATAAACTCTGTGACACTCTGTTAAAACTGCCAAGTCATGATCATTTGCAGTGCCAAGTCATAAGGGTTAATGATCCAATTCAAATCCACATCTGAAAATCAACTCAAATTCAAAGGTGAATTATAAAGTTGATCAAACACTGTTGGGAAAATGTTCATTAAATGGCAAATAATTCAGGAACATTTTTAAAATCAATATCAAAATATTTGGAGTTGGGCAAGTGACTCAAACAAGATGAAACAGCACCCAAAACAGCAATATTAATTCATTTAAAATCATTACAGATTCAAATGAACTCCAAATCTGCCCAAACCACTTTTTGATGAGAGATAATATTGCATTGCAATATTTGGGCCAACATTCACATTTTTCAAAAGAGCACAAGTGGCCTAATCATTTTGAAACAGAAAAAGGGATAAAAGAAAAGGGAGAAGAGAAATAAGAAAAAAAAATAAAACGCTACTGTTGGCTGGGCCTAAGTGCACAGTGTGCGGCCCAGTCCAACAGCGGCCCACCTCACCTCCTTCCTCGTGCGTGTCGGCGCGCCCCTGGCCGCGCGCGCCAGCGCCAGCCGGGCGGCGACACGCCGACGGCCACCGACGCCGCAGCCACCCGAGAGGATAAGGTCGAGGCCCGGCGTCTCCCCTGGCTCTCCTCGCCACTTTCCCCTCTCCTCCCTCGCTCGTTCCGCCCCTCGCCCCCTCCCAGATCCAGCCACCGAGCGCCGTCGTCGCCGCGCTTTGGCACCATCGTGGCCGCCGGCCTCCCCACGTCGTCTGGAGGTGCCAGGAAGGAGCGCCGTGGACCTCTGCAACCTCTGGAGCAACCAGACGGAGCGGAGGAGCACCGCATCGCCCGCGCGCGAGTCGTCTTCCACCTCGGGTCGCCGCCAATCCCTCCATCTCCGGCGAGCTAGGCTGCAGCTACTAAACCTCCGAGGGCCTTCGGCGTGCCGCACGGTGAGCTACCCGTCCTCCGCTCCCCTGCGTTCATCTCTACGCGCGCCGTAGCTAGCTGTTCCCGAGCCCGTGCTCTGGTTGCCGCCGGTGGGCTCGGTGCCGTCGATGTGGCCCTCGTCAACGCCAACCGAGGTCAACGTTGACGTAGCTCCCGAGGCAGACGCCGCACAGGAGTACGACTACGTCCCCGACGATACTACTGAAGACCTTGCCCTTGCCCCCGAGCAAACAGGCAAGCACCCCCATTTTGAGCATGCCTATATCGCCTATTCCCTTCTCTCTTATGCTTGCATTAGAACTGCTACTGCTACTGTTTTCCTATATCTGCTGCATAGCCTGATTATTGTACCCTGCTTTGTTACCTTACTGGTTATCCTACACTGCTTAGTATAGGCTGGGTAGAGACACGACAGAGACCTCCACTTGATCCCGACTGCCCTGCTGGATATCAGAAGACCCGATCATCGGGATTGAAGACCAGACCCTGGCACCGCACATCACTACCCCTTAGTTGCCGACACTGCTGGGTTACCGTCGAGTGCCGAGGGTGATACCTCGTTAGCACTTCTGATGTTAACCTTGTAGGTTAGTTACTCGGTCGTGGTAAGCGAGGGTGATTCCTCCTACACCACCCCCGATAACGACATCGTCGCGCAACCTCTCAAGTGTGGACCTCGAGGGTGATTCCTCCTTCGTTCACCTTGATGATAACATCGAGCGGGAACTCCATCGAGGGTGATTCCTCATGGTTCCCTTCGGTGTCAGACACACAGTTACCTTGGATATTATGACTTGACTATGAACCACGATACTAAAGACGGGTCGGCCCTGAGGGGTACCCGCGCGAGCTTATTGCGAAGTGATGTGGAGTCGGGTTGACCTGGATGGTGCTCGCGAGATAACTACGAGGCGTGGCCGGGCATTCTTAGCCCTTGCCGCAAGTCCTCGAGACGGGGCGACGGGGTCACATCGATCGTGAGTCTCTGCTCGTTTCCGCGCGCTCCTAATCCACTACGGTTTGGATATTTGATCCGAGGGGCCTCTGGCCCGATAGCACTAACCATCACGTGGGCATAGTATGGGCGTTCTGCGTCGTATACTTCAGCCGGAGCTTAATGGACGTCAGCGACTGATGCGGCACACGCTGGGTTGGACTGGGAACGCAACCGCGCTTGTATAAGGGGTTGCTAGGTCTGCTCACCGGCGGTGCATGTAACGTGCAGGAGTTCCCGGGGCGATGGCCCAAGACCCCTGGGGGCATAGGTTAGTCCGGCGTGCTGACCTCTCTGTTAGGTATTTGGTCGGGTTGCGGCGTGTTGCTTAGCCGAGGCCGGGCATGACCCAGAAAAGTGTGTCCGGCCGGAGTTAAGCGAGCGTGGTGGGTAAGTTGGTGCACCCCTGCAGGGAAGAAACTTCTATCGATAGCCTATCCTACGGTAACGGACACTCGGAGTTGTATCCCGATCGGTACAACTAGAACATGTGGTGAGAATTGGATAGTACGGCTCTGGGATTGCTTTCTCGCAGGGAGTCGAGAAAGGATCTCAGGTCGAGGTTGATGATACTACTACTACTACTTTACTTATGTAATCTGCTCTCTCCTCATGCTGAAAGACTGCTGAAGATTGTTGAAGATGCTAGTCTTCGATAGGACTAGGCTTTCCCCCTCTATTCTGGCATTTCTGCAGCCCAGTCCACATATTCAGCCATTCCTTTGACAATGATGCATACGTAGTGTAGATCCTTGCTTGCTGAGTACTTCGGATGAGTACTCACGTTTGCTTTATTTTCTTTTTTTCCCCCATATTCCATTTGATGCCACCAGACGACGGAGCCCCTGAGCCAGAAGCCCCAGCCGACGACCAGTACTACTACCCGCCTGGCGAGTACTACTACTACGAGGAGCCGTTCGACGACCAGGAGTAGGATCGGAGGGTCCAGGGCAGGAGGCCTACGCCTTTCGATCGTAGTATTTTATTTTACCCCGCCTCTGTGAAGGCCTATTCTTTTCTCTCTGTAATATATCTGTACCCAGATATCTAATGCTTCCGCTGACGCTTGTATGCCATCGAGCTATGTATTCGAGCCCTCGAGGCCCTGGCTTGTAATATTAAGCTTGTATGACTTTATTTATGTTTTAGAGTTGTGTTGTGATATCTTCAAGTGAGTCCTTAGGCTTGATCGTGCGCATTTGCGTGTATGATTAGTGCACGATTAAGCCGGGGTCGTCACAGGTTGGTATCAGAGCCGACTGCCTCTAGGAGTCCCCCTTTCCAACTCTTTGGCCGAAGTTGAGTCTAGTGGTCAAAAACGGTTTTACTAACTTGGCTGTGTGGCTTACGGGCCCACGTCGCCAACTGGGTGGTATTAGGATCTTTTATTCCTCGTCTTTAATCTGGGATTCTAATCTCTCATCTATTCGGGTTTAATAAAATTTACTAACACCGACATTTAGGATCTCGTTAATTCTATCCACCCGGAGAGCTGGATTCAGTGCGATTTCCCTGACGTTGATCTGATTAGTCTGATAATCATTTTTCTTTCCATTGTTTTGTTTAACCTTTCCTTCCGAGATCGGTTATATTTCTCATTGTCTTATGACAACCCTGAACCTTTCTGTTTCAGATGGATCGACTATTTCCACCGCGGCCTACGACCCAGCTTGTGCTTCGCACTTGGGCTCGTGATGCCCCTGGATTTCCAGCTGTTCTGATCGCCCTCCTGAGTAGACTGGGTTACCGCTGGTATCCCGAGTACATGGTCTATGAGGTTTACCGCGAGTTCAACCAGGAACAGTACTATGCTGAAGTTCGGATTTATGATCAGCAGAACAACTCAGACACTGAGCTACACCTTTTTCATGGATTAGGCGTGACGATTGAGATGGCAGTACATGATGCCGCCTACTCTGCTGTCGCACGTCTCCGAGGAGAGCACAATGCTAACTTGGATGATACTGTGTTTCGGTACATTCCGTATGCACCTGTTGGAGATGCTACTGGATTTTACACAGCTATCTGTGCCCCGTACGAGTCTCGACGCTACGACCCGCAGGTTCTGATTCAGTGCACTCAGGCTCTGGATCGCATTGTTCGGGCTCTGGCCGTCGAGTTGTTCGCTACTCGAGCACGCTACTACGAGGCAATGACACAGTTGCTACCAGCTGTTCGTGCAGGGATACATCCGGAGGATATTCTATACCCACGCAGGACCGAGATGCCGCCGGGTATTGATTGGCCTGCAGTGGGAGGTCACACGCCTGCAAGTGGACCTCTTCTTACAGTTTGAGACCGGATTCTGCATCAGAGTGCACACGGAGAGTAGGATCCTGCGAGTTGATCGATCTTCGGTGTTTTCTAAACTCGACTTGAGGTTGGGTTATCACCAGATCCGTGTCCGCGAAGAGGATATTCCGAAGACTACATTCGTTACTCGTTATGGCTCTTACAAGTACACAGTCATGTCGTTTGGCTTAACAAACGCTCCAGCAACATTCTCCCGCCTAATGAATTACATATTCGTGGATTACCTCGACAAATTCGTCGTGGTATATCTGGATGATATTCTGGTTTATTCGAAGAGCAAAGAAGAACATGCTGAGCACCTTCGACTAGTTCTGGAGAGACTTCGAGAGCACCAATTATATGCCAAGTACTCTAAGTGCGAATTCTGGCTTTCCGAGGTAACCTACCTTGGACATGTCATCTCCAAGGATGGTATTGCAGTTAACCCGGAGCGAGTTCAGGCTATTCTTGACTGGACCCCCCCGAAGAATGTCAAGCAAGTCAGAAGTTTCCTCGGGCTTGCAAGTTATTGTCGCCGATTCATCGAAAATTTCTCCAAGATTGCCAAGCCCCTAACTAATCTGCTTCACAAAGGCGTTAAGTTTGAGTGGACAGACAAATGTCAGGAAAGCTTCCAGACCCTCAAGGACAAGCTGACTTCTGCTCCAGTCCTTGCTCCTCCAGACTCCCGCAAAGATTTTGTGATCTTCTGCGACGCCTCTCGCCAAGGACTAGGTTGTGTCCTAATGCAAGAGCGAAGAGTTATTGCTTATGCTTCGCGACAACTGCGTCCACATGAAGAGAATTACCCAGTGCATGACCTCGAACTTGCTGCTGTCATTTATGCTTTGAAGCAGTGGCGTCATTACCTCCTTGGTAATCGGTGTGAGATTTACACCGATCATCAGAGCTTGAAGTACTTGTTCACTCAACCGGAACTTAATCTTCGTCAGCAGCGTTGGTTGGAAACAATCACCGATTATGACTGTGGTATTTCATACACTCCCGGCAAAGCTAATGTGATGGCTGATGCCTTGAGCCGCAAGTCATATTGTAGTAACCTCATGGTTAAACAAGCTCAACCCCAGCTATATGAAGAATTGCGTAAGCTGAATCTCTGCATTATTCTGCAAGGTTCTCTTAATAACCTTGTGATACAGTCAGATCTTGAGAAAGCTGTCAAGATTGCGCAAGCTAAAGATGCCGAAATTGGCCTAATGAAGAAAGAGCTTCACCTCCAAAAGTACAGGGATTTCTCGATTGCTGAAGATGGAACCTTGTACTTCCGAGACCGCATTGTAGTACCTCGCTTCGAGCTGATGACTGACAAAGTCATGAAGGAGGCCCATGATACACCGCTATCTATCCATCCGGGTAGTACCAAAATGTATCGAGATCTTCGTCAAAGGTACTGGTGGTCTAGAATGAAGCAAGATATTGCTCGTTATGTTGCCGAGTGTGACGTTTGTCGTCGCGTGAAGGCCGAACATCAGAAACCTGCTGGAATTCTGCAACCGCTCCCTATTCCTCTATGGAAGTGGGATAAAGTGCAAATGGACTTCATTACTGGTCTTCCCAAGTCTCAGAAGGGTCACGATGCCATTCTTGTCGTCGTCGACCAACTCTCCAAGGTTGCACACTTTCTGCCAGTTAAGGAGACTATTACTGCTAGTCAGTTAGCAGAGCTATATATCTCCAGAATTGTTTCACTCCATGGTATTCCCAAGGAAATCAGTTCAGACCATGGCAGCATTTTCACTGGCCATTTCTGGGAAAGTTTCCAGAAAGCAATGGGAACTCATATTACCTGGAGTTCAGCTTATCATCCCCAATCTCAAGGCCAAGTTGAGCGCGTTAATCAAGTGCTTGAAGACATGCTACGAGCCTGTGTTATATCCTTCGGTAAGAAATGGGAGGAATCTCTCCCGTATGCCGAGTTCTCTTATAACAACAGTTATCAAGCCAGCTTAAAAATGGCCCCATTTGAGGTTCTTTATGGACGTAAATGTCGAACCCCTCTGAATTGGTCAGAAACTGGGGAACGACCTCTTGTTGGACCGGACATTATTCAGCATGCCGAAGAACAAGTCCGAATTGTCCGGGAGAATCTCAAAGCAGCTCAAGACCGTCAGAAGAGTAATTATGATCGCAAGCGATGGGGTGTGATCTATCAACCTGGTGATCAAGCTTATCTTCGCGTCACTCCAATGAAGGGCACCCGTCGTTTCGGAATCAAGGGCAAGCTAGCTCCTCGCTATATTGGTCCTTTCCGCATCGTGGCTAGACGGGGACAGGTGGCATATAAATTGGAGTTGCCACCGCAATTCTCCCATATTCATGATGTCTTCCACGTGTCGCAACTCCGTAAGTGCTTCAAGGAATCCCCGCATCGTGCAGTGGATCATGAGATGCTCGAGCTACAAGATGATCTTTCCTATAAGGAGCATCCGATCCGCATCCTCGACGAAGCTGAGCGTCGTACTCGTCAGAAGACGACCAAGTTCCTAAAAGTGCAATGGTCGAATCACACTGAAGATGAAGCCACTTGGGAACGCGAGGATCATCTTCGGGAAGAATATCCCGGACTCTTTCCTTCTACCTCCTAAATTCTCGGGACGAGAATTTCTTTTAGAGGAGAACTTGTAACACCCCCTTGTAATAAACTCTGTGACACTCTGTTAAAACTGCCAAGTCATGATCATTTGCAGTGCCAAGTCATAAGGGTTAATGATCCAATTCAAATCCACATCTGAAAATCAACTCAAATTCAAAGGTGAATTATAAAGTTGATCAAACACTGTTGGGAAAATGTTCATTAAATGGCAAATAATTCAGGAACATTTTTAAAATCAATATCAAAATATTTGGAGTTGGGCAAGTGACTAAAACAAGATGAAACAGCACCCAAAACAGCAATATTAATTCATTTAAAATCATTACAGATTCAAATGAACCCCAAATCTGGCCAAACCACTTTTTGATGAGAGATAATATTGCATTGCAATATTTGGGCCAACATTCACATTTTTCAAAAGAGCACAAGTGGCCTAATCATTTTGAAACAGAAAAAGGGATAAAAGAAAAGGGAGAAGAGAAATAAGAAAAAAAAAATAAAACGCTACTGTTGGCTGGGCCTAAGTGCACAGTGTGCGGCCCAGTCCAACAGCGGCCCACCTCACCTCCCTCCTCGTGCGTGTCGGCGCGCCCCTGGCCGCGCGCGCCAGCGCCAGCCGGGCGGCGACACGCCGACGGCCACCGACGCCGCAGCCACCCGAGAGATAAGGTCGAGGCCCGGCGTCTCCCCTGGCTCTCCTCGCCACTTTCCCCTCTCCTCCCTCGCTCGTTCCGCCCCTCGCTCCCTCCCAGATCCAGCCACCGAGCGCCGTCGTCGCCGCGCTTTGGCACCACCGTGGCCGCCGGCCTCCCCACGTCGTCTGGAGGTGCCAGGAAGGAGCGCCGTGGACCTCTGCAACCTCTGGAGCAACCAAACGGAGCGGAGGAGCACCGCATCGCCCGCGCGCGAGTCGTCTTCCACCTCGGGTCGCCGCCAATCCCTCCATCTCCGGCGAGCTAGGCTGCAGCTACTAAACCTCCGAGGGCCTTCGGCGTGCCGCACGGTGAGCTACCCGTCCTCCGCTCCCCTGCGTTCATCTCTACGCGCGCCGTAGCTAGCTGTTCCCGAGCCCGTGCTCTGGTTGCCGCCGGTGGGCTCGGTGCCGTCGATGTGGCCCTCGTCAACGCCAACCGAAGTCAACGTTGAGCTCCTGGTGCTCCCAGGAGCCCGGCGAGCTCGAGCCCGAGCCTCACGTGCCTCCTAACGCCGTCTCCGCGATCTCCCGAACTCCACCGCCGCCAAACCTCGTCGCCGGCCCAGCTCCGGCCATCCCCTGGTCCGGCAAGTGCCCCAGCTCGATGCGCGAGAACACCAGCTAGCGAACGCGCCTAAGCGCAGCTCGAACAGAGCTCTGTAGCTCGATTCTGGTCAACTCCGGCGACCAACCGCCGCGGGAATGGCTCGCCGGAGCTACTCCGGTGCCCGCCGGCGTGGTCAGCCCGGGGCCACTCCCTGGGTCACTGACCCGTGGGCCCCAGGGGCCCGACCGGCCAGCTGACCGGTCAGCCCTGCTGACTGGACCGGCCCAGTCGCTGACACGTGGGCCCCACCTCCCTGTTAATCTAATTAAAACGTTTTAGAAATAAAAATAAACTAATTACCCTAATGAGTCTATGACATGTGGGACCAGAAGCCTAATTAGCTAATTAGATTAGTTTAACTCACTGTTTAGGTAAACAGAGGCTGACATGTGGGTCCCACTGGACCCACATGTCATATTTGACTTAGTCAGCCGACTGTTGACTTGCTGACGTCAGCAGCGCGTCATGCTGACGTCATAATTCATTTTCTGATAAATAAAATAATTCCAGAAATTCAAATAAACTTTAAAAATTAATAACTTTTAAACCGTAGCTCGGATCGAAAAAGTTAAAACATGAAAGTTGCTCAGAACGACGAGCCGAGTCTGATCGTGCCGTCTGTTTCTCCATCGGAACCTCCTACGTAGAAGAACTCGTAACTCCAGACCCGAATCCGGCAGATGAATAGTGCACACACGTCGGATATTAAATCCCAGAATAATTCTAAAAATAACTAAAATGACTTAGATGCATAATTAGGCAACCCTGCACTGCATCATAGCATCACACGCACCGTATTGCATTTGTTTGCATTATGTTTACCTGTTTCTTCCCCCTCTTCTCTCTCGGTAGACCCCGACGTTGACGTAGCTCCCGAGGCAGACGCCGCACAGGAGTACGACTACGTCCCCGACGATACTACTGAAGACCTTGCCCTTGCCCCCGAGCAAACAGGCAAGCACCCCCATTTTGAGCATGCCTATATCGCCTATTCCCTTCTCTCTTATGCTTGCATTAGAACTGCTACTGCTACTGTTTTCCTATATCTGCTGCATAGCCTGTTTATTGTAACCTGCCTTGCTACCTTACTGGTTATCCTAGACTGCTTAGTATAGGCTGGGTAGAGACACGACAGAGACCCCCTTTGATCCCGACTGCCCTGCTGGACATCAGAAGACCCGACCATCGGGATTGAAGACTAGACCCTGGCACCGCACCTCACTTCCCCTTAGTTGCCGACACTGCTGGGTTACCATCGAGTGCCGAGGGTGATACCTCGTCAGCACTTCTGATGTTAACCTTGTAGGTTAGTTACTCGGTCGTGGTAAGCGAGGGTGATTCCTCCTACACCACCCCCGATAACGACGTCGTCGCGCAACTCCTCAAGGTGGACCTCGAGGGTGATTCCTCCTTCGTTCACCTTGATGATAACATCGAGCGGGAATTCCATCGAGGGTGATTCCTCAGGGTTCCCTTCGGTGTCCGACACACAGTTACCTTGGATATTATGACTTGACTATGAACCACGATACTAAAGACGGGTCGGCCCTGAGGGGTACCCGCGCGAGCTTAACGCGAAGTGATGTGGAGTCGGGTTGACCTGGATGGTGCCCGCGAGATAACTACGAGGCGTGGCCGGGCATTCTTAGCCCTTGCCGCAAGTCCTCGAGACGGGGCGACGGGGTCACATCGATCGTGAGTCTCTGCTCATTTCCGCGCGCTCCTAATCCACTACGGTTTGGATATTTGATCCGAGGGGCCTCTGGCCCGATAGCACTAACCATCACGTGGGCATAGTATGGGCGTTCTGCGTCGTACACATCAGCCGAAGCTTGTTTGACGTCAGTAAGGAGCGGCGCACGCCGAGTTGGACTGGTAACGCAACCGCGCTTGTATAAGGGGTTGCTAGGTCTGCTCTCGGTGGCCCCGTAACGTGCAGGAGTTCCCGGGGCGATGGCCCAAGACCCCTGGGGGCATAGGTTAGTCCGGCGTGCTGACCTCTCTGTTAAGTATTTGGTCGGGTTGCGGCGTGTTGCTTAGCCGAGGCCGGGCATGACCCAGAAAAGTGTGTCCGGCCGGAGTTAAGCGAGCGTGGTGGGTAAGTTGGTGCACCCCTGCAGGGAAGAAACTTCTATCGATAGCCTGTCCTACGGTAACGGACACTCGGAGTTGTATCCCGATCGGTACAACTAGAACATGTGGTGAGAATTGGATAGTACGGCTCTGGGATTGCTTTCTCGCAGGGAGTCGAGAAAGGATCTCAGGTCGAGGTTGATGATACTACTACTACTACTTTACTTATGTAATCTGCTCTCTCCTAATGCTGAAAGACTGCTGAAGATTGTTGAAGATGCTAGTCTTCGATAGGACTAGGCTTTCCCCCTCTATTCTGGCATTTCTGCAGCCCAGTCCACATATTCAGCCACTCCTTTGACAATGATGCATACGTAGTGTAGATCCTTGCTTGCTGAGTACTTCGGATGAGTACTCACGTTTGCTTTATTTTCTTTTTTTCCCCCATATTCCATTTGATGCCACCATACGACGGAGCCCCTGAGCCAGAAGCCCCAGCCGACGACCAGTACTACTACCCGCCTGGCGAGTACTACTACTACGAGGAGCCGTTCGACGACCAGGAGTAGGATCGGAGGGTCCAGGGCAGGAGGCCTACGCCTTTCGATCGTAGTATTTTATTTTACCCCGCCTCTGTGAAGGCCTATTTTTTTCTCTCTGTAATATATCTGTACCCAGATATCTAATGCTTCCGCTGACGCTTGTATGCCATCGAGCTATGTATTCGAGCCCTCGAGGCCCTGGCTTGTAATATTAAGCTTGTATGACTTTATTTATGTTTTAGAGTTGTGTTGTGATATCTTCAAGTGAGTCCTTAGGCTTGATCGTGCGCATTTGCGTGTATGATTAGTGCACGATTAAGCCGGGGTCGTCACAGGTTGGTATCAGAGCCGACTGCCTCTAGGAGTCCCCCTTTCCAACTCTTTGGCCGAAGTTGAGTCTAGTGGTCAAAAACGGTTTTACTAACTTGGCTGTGTGGCTTACGGGCCCACGTCGCCAACTGGGTGGTATTAGGATCTTTTATTCCTCGTCTTTAATATGGGATTCTAATCTCTCATCTATTCGGGTTTAATAAAATTTACTAACACCGACATTTAGGATCTCGTTAATTCTATCCACCCGGAGAGCTGGATTCAGTGCGATTTCCCTGACGTTGATCTGATTAGTCTGATAATCATTTTTCTTTCCATTGTTTTGTTTAACCTTTCCTTCCGAGATCGGTTATATTTCTCATTGTCTTATGACAACCCTGAACCTTTCTGTTTCAGATGGATCGACTATTTCCACCGCGGCCTACGACCCAGCTTGTGCTTCGCACTTGGGCTCGTGATGCCCCTGGATTTCCAGCTGTTCTGATCGCCCTCCTGAGTAGACTGGGTTACCGCTGGTATCCCGAGTACATGGTCTATGAGGTTTTCCGCGAGTTCAACCAGGAACAGTACTATGCTGAAGTTCGGATTTATGATCAGCAGAACAACTCAGACACTGAGCTACACCTTTTTCATGGATTAGGCGTGACGATTGAGATGGCAGTACATGATGCCGCCTACTCTGCTGTCGCACGTCTCCGAGGAGAGCACAATGCTAACTTGGATGATATTGTGTTTCGGTACATTCCGTATGCACCTGTTGGAGATGCTACTGGATTTTACACAGCTATCTGTGCCCCGTACGAGTCTCGACGCTACGACCCGCAGGTTCTGATTCAGTGCACTCAGGCTCTGGATCGCACTGTTCGGGCTCTGGCCGTCGAGTTGTTCGCTACTCGAGCACGCTACTACGAGGCAATGACACAGTTGCTACCAGCTGTTCGTGCAGGGATACATCCGGAGGATATTCTATACCCACGCAGGACCGAGATGCCGCC
Source organism: Thinopyrum elongatum (assembly GCA_011799875.1). Taxonomy (NCBI): domain Eukaryota; kingdom Viridiplantae; phylum Streptophyta; class Magnoliopsida; order Poales; family Poaceae; genus Thinopyrum; species Thinopyrum elongatum. Next base: position 553,696,807 of record CM022301.1, on the reverse strand, counting down.
GGGTATTGATTGGCCTGCAGTGGGAGGTCACACGCCTGCACGTGGACCTCTTCTTACAGTTTGAGACCGGATTCTGCATCAGAGTGCACACGGAGAGTAGGATCCTGCGAGTTGATCGATCTTCGGTGTTTTCTAAACTCGACTTGAGGTTGGGTTATCACCAGATCCGTGTCCGCGAAGAGGATATTCCGAAGACTACATTCGTTACTCGTTATGGCTCTTACAAGTACACAGTCATGTCGTTTGGCTTAACAAACGCTCCAGCAACATTCTCCCGCCTAATGAATTACATATTCGTGGATTACCTCGACAAATTCATCGTGGTATATCTGGATGATATTATGGTTTATTCGAAGAGCAAAGAAGAACATGCTGAGCACCTTCGACTAGTTCTGGAGAGACTTCGAGAGCACCAATTATATGCCAAGTACTCTAAGTGCGAATTCTGGCTTTCCGAGGTAACCTACCTTGGACATGTCATCTCCAAGGATGGTATTGCAGTTAACCCGGAGCGAGTTCAGGCTATTCTTGACTGGACCCCCCCCCCGAAGAATGTCAAGCAAGTCAGAAGTTTCCTCGGGCTTGCAAGTTATTGTCGCCGATTCATCGAAAATTTCTCCAAGATTGCCAAGCCCCTAACTAATCTGCTTCACAAAGGCGTTAAGTTTGAGTGGACAGACAAATGTCAGGAAAGCTTCCAGACCCTCAAGGACAAGCTGACTTCTGCTCCAGTCCTTGCTCCTCCAGACTCCCGCAAAGATTTTGTGATCTTCTGCGACGCCTCTCGCCAAGGACTAGGTTGTGTCCTAATGCAAGAGCGAAGAGTTATTGCTTATGCTTCGCGACAACTGCGTCCACATGAAGAGAATTACCCAGTGCATGACCTCGAACTTGCTGCTGTCATTTATGCTTTGAAGCAGTGGCGTCATTACCTCCTTGGTAATCGGTGTGAGATTTACACCGATCATCAGAGCTTGAAGTACTTGTTCACTCAACCGGAACTTAATCTTCGTCAGCAGCGTTGGTTGGAAACAATCACCGATTATGACTGTGGTATTTCATACACTCCCGGCAAAGCTAATGTGATGGCTGATGCCTTGAGCCACAAGTCATATTGTAGTAACCTCATGGTTAAACAAGCTCAACCCCAGCTATATGAAGAATTGCGCAAGCTGAATCTCTGCATTATTCTGCAAGGTTCTCTTAATAACCTTGTGATACAGTCAGATCTTGAGAAAGCTGTCAAGATTGCGCAAGCTAAAGATGCCGAAATTGGCCTAATGAAGAAAGAGCTTCACCTCCAAAAGTACAGGGATTTCTCGATTGCTGAAGATGGAACCTTGTACTTCCGAGACCGCATTGTAGTACCTCGCTTCGAGCTGATGACTGACAAAGTCATGAAGGAGGCCCATGATACACCGCTATCTATCCATCCGGGTAGTACCAAAATGTATCGAGATCTTCGTCAAAGGTACTGGTGGTCTAGAATGAAGCAAGATATTGCTCGTTATGTTGCCGAGTGTGACGTTTGTCGTCGCGTGAAGGCCGAACATCAGAAACCTGCTGGAATTCTGCAACCGCTCCCTATTCCTCTATGGAAGTGGGATAAAGTGCAAATGGACTTCATTACTGGTCTTCCCAAGTCTCAGAAGGGTCACGATGCCATTCTTGTCGTCGTCGACCAACTCTCCAAGGTTGCACACTTTCTGCCAGTTAAGGAGACTATTACTGCTAGTCAGTTAGCAGAGCTATATATCTCCCGAATTGTTTCACTCCATGGTATTCCCAAGGAAATCAGTTCAGACCGTGGCAGCATTTTCACTGGCCATTTCTGGGAAAGTTTCCAGAAAGCAATGGGAACTCATATTACCTGGAGTTCAGCTTATCATCCCCAATCCCAAGGCCAAGTTGAGCGCGTTAATCAAGTGCTTGAAGACATGCTACGAGCCTGTGTTATATCCTTCGGTAAGAAATGGGAGGAATCTCTCCCGTATGCCGAGTTCTCTTATAACAACAGTTATCAAGCCAGCTTAAAAATGGCCCCATTTGAGGTTCTTTATGGACGTAAATGTCGAACCCCTCTGAATTGGTCAGAAACTGGGGAACGACCTCTTGTTGGACCGGACATTATTCAGCATGCCGAAGAACAAGTCCGAATTATCCGGGAGAATCTCAAAGCAGCTCAAGACCGTCAGAAGAGTAATTATGATCGCAAGCGATGGGGTGTGATCTATCAACCTGATGAACAAGCTTATCTTCGTGTCACTCCAATGAAGGGCACCCGTCGTTTCGGAATCAAGGGCAAGCTAGCTCCTCGCTATATTGGTCCTTTCCGCATCGTGGCTAGACGGGGACAGGTGGCATATAAATTGGAGTTGCCACCGCAATTCTCCCATATTCATGATGTCTTCCACGTGTCGCAACTCCGTAAGTGCTTCAAGGAATCCCCGCATCGTGCAGTGGATCATGAGATGCTCGAGCTACAAGATGATCTTTCCTATAAGGAGCATCCGATCCGCATCCTCGACGAAGCTGAGCGTCGTACTCGTCAGAAGACGACCAAGTTCCTAAAAGTGCAATGGTCGAATCACACTGAAGATGAAGCCACTTGGGAACGCGAGGATCATCTTCGGGAAGAATATCCCGGACTCTTTCCTTCTACCTCCTAAATTCTCGGGACGAGAATTTCTTTTAGAGGAGGAGAACTTGTAACACCCCTTTGTAATAAACTCTGTGACACTCTGTTAAAACTGCCAAGTCATGATCATTTGCAGTGCCAAGTCATAAGGGTTAATGATCCAATTCAAATCCACATCTGAAAATCAACTCAAATTCAAAGGTGAATTATAAAGTTGATCAAACACTGTTGGAAATTTTTAGGCCATCTCACTGCCAAGAGCGACATCTATAGCTTCGGGGTAGTGCTTCTGAAGATGCTGTCAGGCCGTCGCGCCATTGACAAGAACCGTCCCCAGGGCGAGCACAACCTTGTCGAGTGGGCCCGGCCATATCTCACACACAAGCGCAAGATATTCCGTGTCCTTGATACCAGGCTAGAAGGCCAATACTCCCTGAACGGAGCCCAGACAATCGCTGCACTGGCTGTCGAGTGCCTGTCCTTCGAAGCTAAGATGAGGCCGTCCATGGACGCCGTAGTCTCTATTCTGGAAGGGATACAAGACTCCAGCGACCCAGCCAGAAGATCCGCTAACTTTGAAGTTTATAACCTACATGTGACCTAGCCAGCGATCAAACTTGAAGGGGTACCAAGTAGGTTAAGAAATGATATCCCTTACCAGCGACCCAGCCAGAAGGGGTACCAAGGAAGAAAGAAGACTTTTCTAAGCGGCATCGTCCTGATTCAAGCTATTGATCAACCTTCACTTTCACTTCCCGAAGGGCGTTCGAAGCACCCAATCAAGGGTACTTCTCTCTAGCTTACAGAAACAATCACTTAGGCTGACGATGAGAAGTTTCGCCCCATGGCGAGTAAGATGTTTTCCAATCCATGGGAATGAAAGACATAGATAGCGAGCGGGCTACCCACTCTAAACCCACGCCAATCCTTACCATTGGTAACTCTAATTACAAGCCTAATTTGGAACAGAATACCGGTATTTTCTTTTGATTCAAGCACACGAGTCCGATCTCCGGTTAGTCAGATCCATGCATCGAAGATGGGAGCTAGCCAGGAACTAGATATGGTATTCTCTTTACTGCGCGCGATAGCTTAGTAAACTCTATACGATGCCCCGGCGGATATCAGAAGACCCGATCATCGGGATTGAAGACCCAGACCCTGGCACCGCACATCACTACCCTTAGTTGCCGACACTGCTGGGTTACCGTCGAGTGCCGAGGGTGATACCTCGTTAGCACTTCTGATGTTTAACCTTGTAGGTGAGTTACTGGTCGTGGTAAGCGAGGGTGATTCTCCAAACCACCCCCGATAACGACATCGTCGCGCAACCTCTCAAGTGTGGACCTCGAGGGTGATTCCTCCTTCGTTCACCTTGATGATAACATCGAGCGGGAACTCCATCGAGGGTGATTCCTCATGGTTCCCTTCGGTGTCAGACACCAGTTACCTGGATATGACTTGACTATGAACCACGATACTAAAGACGGGTCGGCCCTGAGGGGTACCCGCGCGAGCTTATTGCGAAGTGATGTGGAGTCGGGTTGACCTGGATGGTGCCCGCGAGATAACTACGAGGCGTGGCCGGGCATTCTTAGCCCTTGCCGCAAGTCCTCGAGACGGGGCGGGACGCGGCGTCACATCGATCGGAGTCTCTGCTCGTTTTCGCGCGCTCCTAATCCACTACGGTTGGATATTTGATCCGAGGGCCTCTGGCCCGATAGCACTAACCATCACGTGGGCATAGTATGGGCGTTGCCGTCCGTTATACTTCACCGGAGCTAATGGACGTCGCGACTGATGCGGCACACGCTGGGTTGGACTGGGAACGCAACCGCGCTTGTATAAGGGGTTGCTAGGTCTGCTCACCGGCGGTGCACGTAACGTGCAGGAGTTCCCGGCGATGGCCCAAGACCCCGTGGGCATAGGTTAGTCCGGCGTGCTGACCTCTCTGTTAGGTATGTTGGTCGGGTTGCGGCGTGTTGCTTAGCCGAGGCCGGGCATGACCCAGAAAAGTGTGTCGGCCGGAGTTAAGCGAGCGTGGTGGTAAGTTGGTGCACCCCTGCAGGGAAGAAACTTCTATCGAAGCCTGTCCTACGGTTAACGGACACTCGGAGGTATCCCGACTGGTACAACTAGAACATGTGGTGGAGATGGATAGTACGGCTCTGGGATGCTTTCTCGCAGGGAGTCGAGAAAGGATCTCAGGTCGAGGTTGATGATACTACTACTACTACTTTACTTATGTAATCTGCTCTCTTCCTAATGCTGAAAGACTGCTGAAGATTGTTGAAGATGCTAGGTCTTCGATAGGACTATGCTTTCCCCCTATTCTGGCATTTCTGCAGCCCAGTCCACATATTCAGACCACTCCTTTGACAATGATGCATACGTAGTGTAGATCCTTGCTTTGCTGAGTATCGTTCGGATGAGTACCCGTTGCTTTATTTTTTTTTTCCCCCATACCATATTCATTGATGCCACCATAGACGGAGCCCCGAGCCAGAGCCCCAGCCGACGACCAGTACACTACTACCCGCCTGGCGAGTATACTACTACGAGGAGCCGTTCGACGACCAGGAGTAGGATCGGAGGGTCCAGGGCAGGAGGCCTACGCCTTTCGATCGTAGTATTTATTTTACCCCGCCTCTGTGAAGGCCTATTTTTTTCTCTCTGAATATAATCTGTACCCAGATATCTAATGCTTCCGCTGACGCTTGTATGCATCGAGCTATGTATTCGAGCCTCGAGGCCTGGCTGTGTAATATTAGCTTGTATGAACTTTATTTATGTTTTAGAGTTGTGTTGTGATATCTTCAAGTGAGTCCTTAGGCTTGATCGTGCGCATTTGCGTGTATGATTAGTGCACGATAAGCCGGGGTCGTCACAGGTTGGTATCAGAGCCGACTGCCTCTAGGAGTCCCCCTTTCCAACTCTTTGGCCGAAGTTGAGTCTAGTGGTCAAAACGGTTTTACTAACTTGGCTGTGTGGCTTACGGGCCCACGTCGCCAACTGGGTGGTATTAGGATCTTTTTTCCTCGTCTTTAATATGGGATTCTAATCTCTCATCTATTCGGGTTAATAAAATTTACTAACACCGACATTTAGGATCTCGTTAATTCTATCCACCCGGAGAGCTGGATTCAGTGCGATTCCCTGACGTTGATCTGATTAGTCTGATAATCATTTTCTTTCCATTGTTTTGTTTAACCTTTCCTTCCGAGATCGGTTATATTTCTCATTGTCTTATGACACCCTGAACCTTTCTGTTTCAGATGGATCGACTATTTCCACCGCGGCCTACGACCCAGCTTGTGCTTCGCACTTGGGCTCGTGATGCCCCTGGATTTCCAGCTGTTCTGATCGCCCTCCTAGTAGACTGGTTACCGCTGGTATCCGAGTACATGGTCTATGAGGTTTTCCGCGAGTTCAACAGGAACATAGTACTATGCTGAAGTTCGGATTTATGATCAGCAGAACAACTCAGACACTGAGCTACACCTTTTTCATGGATTAGGCGTGACGATTGAGATGGCAGTACATGATGCCGCCTACTCTGCTGTCGCACGTCTCCGAGGAGAGCACAATGCTAACTTGGATTGATGATATTGTGTTTCGGTACATTCGTATGCACCTGTTGGAGATGCTACTGGATTTTACACAGCATATCGTGCCCCGTACGAGTCTCGACGCTACGACCCGCAGGTTCTGATTCAGTGCACTCAGGCTCTGGATCGCACTGTTGCGGGCTCTGGCCGTCGAGTTGTTCGCTACTCGAGCACGCTACTACGAGGCAATGACACAGTTGCTACCCAGCTGTTCGTGCGGGATACATCCGGAGGATATTCTATACCCACGCAGGACCGAGATGCCGCCGGGTATTGATTGGCCTGCAGTGGGAGGTCACACATCGCCCTGTGGACCTCTTCTTACAGTTTGAGCCGGATTCTGCATCAGAGTGCACACGAGAGTAGGATCCTGCGAGTTGATCGATCTTCGTGTGTTTCTAAACTCGACTTGAGGTTGGGTTATCACCAGAATCCGTGTCCGCGAAGAGGATTTCCGAAGACTACATTCGTTACTCGTTATGGCTCTTACAAGTACACAGTCATGTCGTTGGCTTAAAACGCTCCGCAACATTCTCCCGCCTATGAATTACATATTCGTGGATTACCTCGACAAATTCATCGTGGTATATCTGGATGATATTATGGTTTATTCGAAGAGCAAAGAAGAAATGCTGAGCACCTTCGACTAGTTCTGGAGAGACTTCGAGAGCACCAATTATATGCCAAGTACTCTAAGTGCGAATTCTGGCTTTCCGAGGTAACCTACCTTGGACATGTCATCTCCAAGGATGGTATTGCAGTTAACCCGGAGCGAGTTCAGGCTATTCTTGACTGGACCCCCCCCCCGAAGAATGTAAGCAAGTCAGAAGTTTCCTCGGGCTTGCAAGTTATTGTCGCCGATTCATCGAAAATTTCTCCAGATTGCCAAGCCCCTAACTAATCTGCTTCACAAAGGCGTTAAGTTTGAGTGGACAGACAAATGTCAGGAAAGCTTCCAGACCCTCAAGGACAAGCTGACTTCTGCTCCAGTCCTTGCTCCTCCAGACTCCCGCAAAGATTTTGTGATCTTCTGCGACGCCTCTCGCCAAGGACTAGGTTGTGTCCTAATGCAAGAGCGAAGAGTTAGCTTATGCTTCGCGACAACGCGTCCACATGAAGAGAATTACCCAGTGCATGACCTCGAACTGCTGCTGTCATTTATGCTTTGAAGCAGTGGCGTCATTACCTCCTTGGTAATCGTGTGAGATTTACACCGATCATCAGAGCTTGAAGTACGTTGTTCACTCAACCGGAACTTAATCTTCGTCAGCAGCGTTGGTTGGAAACATCACCGATTATGACTGTGGTATTTCATACACTCCGGCAAAGCTAATGTGATGGCTGATGCCTTGAGCACAAGTCATATTGTAGTAACCTCATGGTTAAACAAGCTCAACCCCAGCTATATGAAGAATTGCGCAAGCTGAATCTCTGCATTATTCTGCAAGGTTCTCTTAATAACCTTGTGATACAGTCAGATCTTGAGAAAGCTGTAAGATTGCGCAAGATAACCGGTCAGCCCTGCTGACTGGACCGGCCCAGTCGCTGACACGTGGGCCCCACCTCCCTGTTAATCTAATTAAAACGTTTTAGAAATAAAAATAAACTAATTACCCTAATGAGTCTATGACATGTGGGACCAGAAGCCTAATTAGCTAATTAGATTAGTTTAACTCACTGTTTAGGTAAACAGAGGCTGACATGTGGGTCCCACTGGACCCACATGTCATATTTGACTTAGTCAGCCGACTGTTGACTTGCTGACGTCAGCAGCGCGTCATGCTGACGTCATAATTCATTTTCTGATAAATAAAATAATTCCAGAAATTCAAATAAACTTTAAAAATTAATAACTTTTAAACCGTAGCTCGGATCGAAAAAGTTAAAACATGAAAGTTGCTCAGAACGACGAGACGAGTCTGATCGTGCCGTCTGTTTCTCCATCGGAACCCCCTACGTAGAAGAACTCGTAACTCCGGACCCGAATCCGGTAGATGAATAGTGCACACACGTCGGATATTAAATCCCAGAATAATTCTAAAAATAACTAAAATGACTTAGATGCATAATTAGGCAACCCTGCACTGCATCGTAGCATCACACGCACTGTATTGCATTTGTTTGCATTATGTTTACCTGTTTCTTCCCCCTCTTCTCTCTCGGTAGACCCCGACGTTGACGTAGCTCCCGAGGCAGACGCCGCACAGGAGTACGACTACGTCCCCGACGATACTACTGAAGACCTTGCCCTTGCCCCCGAGCAAACAGGCAAGCACCCCCATTTTGAGCATGCCTATATCGCCTATTCCCTTCTCTCTTATGCTTGCATTAGAACTGCTACTGCTACTGTTTTCCTATATCTGCTGCATAGCCTGATTATTGTACCCTGCTTTGTTACCTTACTGGTTATCCTAGACTGCTTAGTATAGGCTGGGTAGAGACACGACAGAGACCCCCACTTGATCC